>CM055127.1:279147233-279830255 GCA_029206835.1 Rana muscosa | reverse complement strand
CCCTCTTAACAGCAAAAGCAGTAGAGAAATTGGCTTCAGGGAAGGTGGATTTGAGCCAGGCCTCCACAAAATCCCCAGGGTTTTGTCCCTCTGCCTTTTCAGGGAACCCAACAATTCTGAGATTATTACGCCTAAGGCGATTCTCCAAATCGTCTGCCTTTTTGAAACCAGAAGATTTGCTTCTCGGCAGCTGCCACCCGGCCAGGGAAAGGGGAGAAATCGTCTTCTAATCTTCTATAGTGGCTGCTATTCTGTTTCTGCCACCCTCTCCCTAACACGCTGTATATGTCATGCCTCCATACGGCCTTTGTCTACCTGTATCTCCTCCTATTATGTCTGTCGGGGAGATTTTGCTGGCAGTGATCGCCTCAAGGAAACTGGGCATTCACTTGCTCCAGGGTTAGCTTCCCTGACTTTGTGAAGGAATGTGATGAGCATAATGTTAACTAGAAAATGTCTATTCTCTATAGTATAGTGAAGATGCATAAAGTCTCTAGATTGCTTTTGTTTGTACACAACTGCTGTGACTTTTCCTTACTACATTTGGCCTTTTCTAATAACACCCTCTCCCACGAGAAGACAGAAATGGTGGATACCCTCTTCTCCCACACATCTTTAGAATGCGGATATGAAGATGGGACCAGAGGACAGCCCAGCTTAATCATCACGTTTCTGTACCCTTTTTGTATTGCAGCCAATCAGATGTGGTTTGCAGTCTTACATTAACATAATAGTGACGTATCATGCTGTGTGTAAAAAGCTTAGTACTGCCTGGAATAAATCATTAGATACAGAAGTAATGGACCTGAACGGATGTGTCAGTCTTTGCTTTCAAAACTTGCATGCAATGTTATCTAAACTTTACAATTCGGAACAGTAGTAGAATCCATATTAACCCCTTTGTGGTTAAACGACCATTACAACTTCTGTGCTGACTTTTGGGGTACTCCCAGCAGCCTCTCCGAGTGAGGAGGGCTGTAGGCGCCATCTTGCTTCTCCATGCGGGCATATTCTTTAAGTCGATTTGCCGCATTAGACGAGTGAGCCTTGCTCATAGCGTGTGCCTCTGTGATGTCTGGGCACTACAGGAGAACAGTGGTAGCCACACGCCCCCCTCCAAAAGCATTTTATTAAAATAAATTTGATAAAAATCAAATCCTTCTTTTTTTTTTTTTTCTTTCACTTTGCCCATGTGTATAGAAACCCCAGTTACGGGGAAATGCGTGGGACTTTAATGGTGCTTGGTAGTGTTGCTTTGAGTTTTGAACAGAAAGAGAAAAAAAAATTTTTCGGAGAAATTGCATAAAAGCATATAAAAGATTTATTCATGATTACATGGCATTAAAAAAAAAAAGGAAAGGGACTACAACGCAGTGCACTCTTTCCTTGTAAATCGCCAACTTTCAGTCCTACATGTTTCGCCTGACTGAGGCTTCTTCAGGGACGAGTGGCGACTTTATTTTGTCTAAGAAAAAATGTAAATTTATGAATACATATTTTTACACAAAAAAAAAAAAAGAAGAAAAAATACTTTTCAGAAATTTTATCGAAGATACATTTCTGAAGTAGCATGAACTAATACCTCTAGACTCATGGGAGCCCTCCAAACAGTAAGTGTGCCCCAGTAATGAATCAAACTGGGAGCACGTTAGGCAACAACAGGCATCTATGCTGACATGCATCCAGATCCAACCCTGCCCGAGTGGAGCATCCAGAGAATCCAAATGGGGATAACAATTTTTTTGCACTATAGTTGATCCTGCCTTAAAAGTAAAACAAAAGATTTTGAGCTGTTGTAAACGGTCAAAATAAGAGACAGGAGACAGGTCGCTCACAAGTATATTGTATATAGCATAGATATATTGGCTTACATGCAGATAAAGATCACGTTGCATGGTCTGGGAGCCTTGGAATCACAAAACGGCAAACGTTCAGTGCATGGGAGAACCATTTAAATATTCTCTAGATCTATCTGTCAAGGACATAGGATTAACTTTGTTAATGAATGAGACGCTGCAGGGTCCAACCAAATAAAAGGGACACCGCAGCTCATTCAAACAAGAAAGTACCCTGAAACTGAAGTAAAAAAGTCTTTGTTCATAGTTGAAGTGAGCTGGAAGGCTTGAGGAAGCGGCCAAACCAGTGCAATCTATACGAACAAAAAGGCAACATCAGTGATATGAAAAGGAACCATCCGGTTCATCGCTTGATGCTGGTTTAACAGCACGTACCTGCTTGCTGTATGTGAATGGCGCGGTTCCCATGACTGCTGCACTGCCATCATGGGTCCTTTTTGTATCCCCATTGTGCAATGTATTGACGGCGCCGCATGTGACGTAATTACGTCAGCGGCGCACTGCGGGCGCTGGGTGGTGACGTATATGGTGGGGTGGACACCAAGGAGGAGATGGCATGCGAAGTGGGCACCGGAGGACGGAGACTGGTGCACGCGGCAACTACGTGAGCGTCAAAACCACAGCCGCCGGTCCCCCCAGTGCGCATGACCCTCCCACCAACGAAGACGTCACCATTCGGACAAGCATAGCATCCGTGCCTCCGTTTGGGTTCAGTAGCAAGGTGTGCTGTTCTGATGGTTGCCCCCGGGCGCCCACAGTGGATCTAAGGATTAAATCTCAGGCTGGTGGACAAGGAACATATGAGCACAGATGTCTGTTTTGGATGATGTATAAATGAAGACATACACAAATAATAATTGATGAACTAATGTGCAGTACAGTGAAATAGATACAATAAAGGTGAAATGATGAAAATAAATATAAATGACCCATAGGGTGGTGACATATATGACGTTAAGGTCAAAACAATGAATGAAAACCTGTTAATTATACCAAGTGTACATATAGGGCCAAGATGTACATAGGCCATAGGTTGTAAAAGGGGATCACAGGCTCGAGCTTGGACACCTAAACCACAGTTGGAACTCTAGAGAAATTTAATGTTATAGCCCCCTATGGTGTAGGGGCATATTGTTCAGGGGCCACCCCATAGTCAAGGGCACTATATATATAGCTCATAGAGTGCATCAATTGTATAGATGTAATAGTGTATAAAATAGGGGGAAGATGTGTATAATATCATTTCCCTTGACATTTATTGTTAGATTAGAAAGTGACGACAAAATAACATCGATATTCATGTAATCTAATCTGAGAACAAATGGGGCCACAATATCAATGAAGAATCGTGAGTCCCTTGTGGCAAGTGACTCTCCCATGGGAAGGCTCGTGAAGGCCTATCCCATGAGATGAGCCATGGTAGGCTCATTGGTGAACCCAAGGGCTTGTCTGGCAATGGCAAGGCACGGAAAGGGGGGCAAGGGGAGAAGGGCCTGCAGGGGCATTGCCAAGAAGTGCAGATCCAGGAAGTGAGCATACTAACCACATGGCTATTACAAAAAGGGTTTATAGCTTAAACCCTCATTTAAACCTGGATATTTGGTGGCCTGGAGGCGATAGATCCATTTGATCCATTTAACATCAATTTGGAGTAGGCGACGATCCACGTCCCCACCTCTCTCATTCAAGGAAATATGTTCCAGGGCAAAAAAAAACATACATTTTTTGGAAACGGTCGACACATGGTCACGGATCCTACAGAAAAAGTTTATTTTAGTTTTCCCTATATGAAATGCAGCTTTGGCGCATTTTTTAAGGTAAATAACGCCTGTTGTCTGGCATGTGACTCCACATTTGGGCATCCAAGTATCCCCGTTGGGAAGATTTATGTTGGGACCCTTCACTATGTAGCGACAAAAATTGCACTTGCCACATGGATAAGTGCCTGTCTTGGTTGGCCTGGGGATAATATCGGTTGTGTAGTGGCTAGATACTGTAGTGTCTCTGATAGAGCGTGAACGTTTGTACGTTATCTTAGGGTAAGGTTTTATGTACCTGTTGATCCTCTCATCGGATGTCAACAAGTACCAAAACTTGTAAATTTTCCTATTGTGTAATTGGTGAGGGTTCCTATATTCTAACATACTTGCAACAACTACATACATTTTTCTTTATTGGCTTTACATTGCTGCACATGAGACTCGTATCGGCACTCTCCCCACAGTTACAGAAAGCTTCTTTCACGAAGTTGCTCTTTGACAATATAGGGCCATAAAGCTCATTGCTTTCATTTATTCACATAGCAGTATAAGCAGATATTTTGTGCATCTTGGCTGCCTTTCCAGTGTGTTTTTCCTCTGCAATTCCATGTATGCCAGCATAATGTCGACCTGTCCTTTTTAAGCTCGTTGGCATGTAGGACCTTATTAGTGTTCTGTTACTGTTCTTGCCGCATAGGGTGCCTGGTCCCTCAGGTCCCATCAATGCATTTCACTTTTATTGCACATTCCTTCAGGCTTCTGGAGAACCTGTGTGGTTTCTGGGCTTGAATCCTGCTTGCCCTATGGATATTGGTCTTGTTCTTCCTTGAATTTCTATAGCTGCCATCTTCTCCCTCGCTTCCTCCCTGTCTTTCAAATCACTTACACCTCCCCATTACTTTTATTTTTAATTTTTATAATAGCTGTAAACATGCACACGTACCTACAGGTAAGACTATAGGTCTTACCTGTAGGTACCGTGAAGATCTCCTCCTCCCCCCCCCCCCCCCCCCCCCCCCAGCTACCTAGCTTTGCCGAGTTGCCACAGTGAACAGAAATGCTTACGAAATACTCTAAGGCCTCGTACACACGACCGATTTTCTCGGCAAGAACCAGCAAGAAACTTGCTGGCAGAGAGGTCTTGCCGAGTAAATCGGTCGTGTGTACGCTGCTATCGGGTTTCTCGTCGAGAAAACCGACAAGAAACCTCGACGAGAAAATAGAGAACCTGCTCTCTATTTTCTCGTCGAGATTCTCCTCGGCATGTTTCTCGACGAAAAAAGTGAGTGTGTGTGTGTGTGTGTGTGTGTGTGTGTGTGTACACTTACCTGTCCTCCCCGAAGCCCGCGCATGTTCGAAATGAATTTGACGCATGCGCGGTAGCTTCCTAGGCATACGTAGGGTATACCAAGATGGCGGCGACGGCATCGAATGTGACGAGCGCATGCTCGACGTAGTCGATGACGTCACCGCGTACGCTCCTTTCAAAGAACCGCGGGTTCTTTGAAACGAGCGTGTGTACACTCAGCCGGGACAAGTTTCTTGTCCAAGAATCTCGTCGAAAAGAACGACATGTTTTTTTCAACGAGAATCTCGGCCGTGTGTACGAGGCCTAAAGCTTTTAGCTATCAAAGCTCCATGTCCTTTACTTGTTTTTCACATTTTAATGTTTTATAGTGATTGTTTTAATATTCCGTGTAGGTACTCTTTAATTTGATGTGATGTGTGAACATCTTGTTTTCTAACAATTCTGTTTTTGTTGTGCAGGATGATGATGAGGAATCTTCAGCAGCAACATTTGAGAAAAAACCAGGATATCATGCACCTGTCGCTTTGCTTAATGATATCCCTCAGTCATCTGAACAAGTAAGTATTATAGATACATAGTGGTTGATTAAAGTGGAGTTCCAGCCTTTTAATGTTTATTAAAAGTCAGCAGCTACAAAAAGTATAGCTGCTGACTTTTAATAAACCGACACTTACCTGTTCCACGGTCCAGCGATGCGGCCGCACGGAGGGTCGCGCCTCTCCTCGGCGCCTCCATCAACACTCTGGGCACCTTGCCGTGACAGCTTTCGGCTTCACGGCCGGGCACGCAATGCGTGAGTCGCGCTGCGCTCCCGGAGTGGACAGGCGATCTCCTGTGACCTGTCACGTGTCCCAGGAGATCGCCTAGAGGGAGGGGCCGCCTAGGGCAGAGGAGCCACTGCCTAGGCGGTTCCTGGGTGGAAGTAGGACAGGAAGTCCCACGCCTAACGAAGCCCCCCCCAAAAAAAATAAAAAATTAGGGTGTGGCATGTAAGGGGGCGAGGAGTGCTTAAAGCAGAAGTTCCACTTTTGGGTAGAACTCCGCTTTTAAGTAGCTGACTGACTTTGAAAGGGAGCCCTTCAGCATTGAAATGCTCCTAGGACTTGCATCTTCGCCTTGTATTCCATTCTGGGTTCAGGATCTGTGGCCATTTGGCTGGGCCATGATGACTTTCAAGGGGTTGTAAACACTCAATGTTTTCCACCTTAATGCAGAACCTTCTTTAGTACAGCAGCACCCCAGGGCCCCCATTTTACTTACCGGAGCTCCAGCCGGTGCCTCGGGTCCTCGTTGGATAGATTGATAGCAGCAGGAATCATTGGCTCCTGCTACTGTCAATCAAATCCAATGATGCGGCAGCCGGGGGTGGAGCCAAGTAGCAGGACATGGGAGCGTACCGTCGCGAGTGCCCCGAGGGAGAGCACTTCTCCAACGGGGCACTCGAGAAGAAGAGAAGGCAGGAGCGCCTCAGAGGGACCCTAGAAGAGGATCGGGCCACTCTGCAAAACCAACTGCACAGAGGAGGTAAGTATGACATGTTTTTTGTTTGTTTTTTAAACAAGGGTTTAGTTATCCTTTTAATTTCTGAGCATACGCACAGGAGTCGCCATCATGACACAGCACTCAGTGTGCCGTGAATGCAGAGCTGCTGCGCATGCACCAGCGCCGCCAGCAGCTGATGTCATTGTGAATATCTTCTATATGGCGCAAGTTTAGAAGATTTCACGGTACCTACAGGTAAGACTTGTAGGCTTACCTGTAGGTACGTGTATGTTTACTGCTGCTTTTAAGAAGCTGATTTATTAGACAAGTCCCTGGTGGCTGGATCAAGCAGAGAGTTACTGTTCATCCACAGCACCTAGCAGTTTTGAATCTTGGATGATGAAGTAATAGAGCAGTTTAGAAAACCTTGCCTGATATTCCTTGATAAACTGGGCTAGTACAATGGTGTGTGTCTTCCACCTCCTGTTGCCTAAACGGCAATGCTCCTTTAACCATAATCTTGCTGTTTAAAGGAGACGCTATGTCACAAAACTTTTATAGGTTAGTGTGGCCATGCATTCACAGTTGCTAATTTCATGAAGTCTATGCCCAGCCTTGAAGGACAAGTTCACCTTTCTGGAAAAAGTAAACGCACATATTTAGCGCATTTTCATTTTCCTGCAGCGCATTGCACCTGCGATCAGTGTCCGTCGGCTTTCTTGCCCGCACCTCCTGTATGGGCTTTCTGTTAAATGGAGGAAGTGTCAGTGAACTATAAGGGCTTTCGTCAGCTTGACTACAAGAATGTAAAGATGCATCTCTGTATGTTAGAGATGCAAAGCAGGAGAGGCGGAGTAGCTGAGCTAGCAAAGAAAGGCATCAGACACTCCCTGAAGAGGAGATTGGCTTTCTGGGGTAGTCGCAATTTCTAGCAAATTGAAAGGATAAACACTGAAAATGCTTGTTTCTCTTTTTCGTCCGTGGACGGACACGGCTCCATAAATCTTGACATGTGGATTATGTTCCTGTTCATAGGAAAGGACTAGAAAGAACATGTTGGTTATCTTAAAACATGTAACTTTAACAGAGTTGAACAGCCCTGCCCGGGGGGCGGTCCCTCTGTACATAACCCTCCCCCCTGCAGTCAGTAGCCTCAGTTTTTTTTTTTTTCCTGCCTAGCAGAGAAGGACGTGGCTCCCTTTTGGGTCCAGAAGATTTTTTATTTTATTTAATTTTTTTTGTGATATCTTCTATCAACTGCCGGCTGGGCGACAGGCTGGATATTCTAGATCCTTGTAGTCTTCCCAGTTCCGGCCATCGAGCGTGCCAGTCCTTGGCTTCGCGCTGGTTCTGCCACGATGTACCCCATGGCTCCAGGGGTGGCCGGTGAGCACATGCTCAGGGGTCCACATATGATGGGCTGCTTGCTAACGGCTACTCCGTACCATCGGTTGTGGGTCTGTCAGGGATGCGCCAGCATATCCTCGCAAGGACGGGTAAGTACAGTTCCTCCTGTCTCGGCAGGATGGAACAGCTGGCCATTCCCGGGAATAAGGGGTTCTCCTGTCCTCCCTTTCCCTGCTCTGCCGCCCTTTACCCTCCTGCCCTAGGGCCCGCTGCGACCGGGGTGTACCTGTGGGGGCGGCTGCGGGGCGCTGGGGTCCGCTTTCTGGGAGGGGGGGGGGGTTTGTCTCCTGGGAAGTCTCTGCACGGCCTTCTCGTCCACATCCCGGGGCTCAGGTGCCATTTTTTTTTTTTTGCTGCGCCAACGCCATTTTTAGTGTGCCTTTTTCTCTATTCTAATTTCCATTGGCGGCCATTTTGTCGTGGCCGCGCTGTGGCGCAGGTCGGTATTGCAGGCTGCCATTTTCTTGTGGTCCGCGCATTTTTATCTGAGGCGTCTGGCGCCCATTTTGGATTGGGTTTTGGCCTCTAGCACTGGCTTTATGAACGGCGCATGGCTCATTCTCACGGGTTTCATCTCGCACACACTGTGTATACAAGACGGGCAGCGATGCTGAGCGGTCTCCCTCTGGGTGTTGAGTCCTCTGGGTTACCCCCCCAGTCAGTGCAGCAAGGAGGGTGGACTCTTAAGTGCTTTTCACTTGGTCCCTGAGGGCTGTCAGTGGGTTTTAATGGAGTCAGTATGTGACCTTTCTTCCCCTAAATTGCCAGAGGCAGCTAATGGTGTCCCTGCACCTGCGGTTTCCATGGACACGCTGTAGACCATCCTGGAATCATTTGTTGCCAGGGTAGAAACTGCGTGCGGGCGTAAGGGGGGTAAAAAAGCGCCCCCCCCCCCCGCCATCTTCTGGGGAATGCTAGACAGGGCACTTATGAGTGCACTTCTGATGCTGTGCGGGACACTTCAGCTGGTAGATGCAGCTGGGACTTGCGGAGAGGAGTCTGTCTCCTTTGGGTCACACAAATCTGACCGCTTTGTGACAGTTTTTCCTTATGTTACTTTCTTTGATAAGTTCATAGATAAGGAATGGGAATGGCCGCAGAAGTCCTTTGGTCTCCCAGCGCATAGCGGTCTGGTATTTTTAAGGACCCTACTGATAGGAGGTCCGAAGCGGTGACCCGCTCCAAGTTCACCATGCTGGGGTCAGCGTTGCGACCTATATTGGCTGCGACTTGGTGTCTCAGACATTCACTGAATGGAGGGCAGCACAGTGGGTCACTGGTTCGAACCTGGACCCCGTCACCATCTGCCTGGAGTTTGCATGCTCTCCCTGTGTCTGCCTGGGTTTCCTCCGGGTACTATGGTTTCCTCTCACAATCCAAAGACATACGCGCCTTCGGCGCCACAGTAAATACATACTCGGTGTGTGTATGTAAAATGGTTTCCAGAGCCTCTATATCTGCGGTGGTACTGCACCTCCTGATTTGGCTAGAATGCTGGTCCGCTAACCAAGCATCCAAGAGAGCTCTGGCAGATTGTCTTTCAGAGGCTTTTTGGTACCTCGCTGGACGACATTATTAAGGATGTCACTGGAGGTTAGAGCACGCTTCTCCCGCAGTCCTCTAAGGGGAAGGAACCGCGCCGTTGGCCGGGGCCCTCCTATTCCGCGCAGAAGTGCTATTTTCGTCAGGGTCAGCCGGCAGATCCTCCCAGACTGAAAAGGCTCCAGCTGGGGGACAGAAGCGTCCCCTGGGTGCGGAAGCCGAACAAGCCGGCTAACAAACCTGCTACCGCATGAAATTTTGCCCTCGCCCGACTCAAGGGTGGGTGGACAGCTTAGCGAGTTTGCAGCTCAGTGGACCTCCCTGTTCTCTGTCCAGTGGGTCTGCGAGGTGGTCACTTCGGGGTACAAGATAGTTTCTTTCTTGTCCACCAAACAGATCTTTCCCTCAAATCTTCCTCTCCTTCCGGCTCATCGGTCTGCTTTGATGGGAGCAGTACGAGACTTGCTCAGGTGCGGAGTAATTTTACCTGTGCCCCTGGAGGAAAGGTTTCAGGGATTCTACTTGAATATGTTGGTAGTCCCACAGAAGGATGGTGTCTGTCCAATCTTGAGGGCTCTGCGGGAGGACCTTCTGTCTCAAGGTCCCATACCTTTTGTGAGGGCGCGATACTTCAGGATGGCATCCATTCGTTCGGAGGTTGCTGCCCTCCATCCGCAGGATCCCTGGACATCAAGGATGCATACTTGCATATCCCCATCTGCAACAGCCATCAGAGGTTTCTGCGCTTTGCGATTTGGCATAGCGTCAGCACCAAATGTTTTTAACAAGGTGCTCGCCCCGATCTGGCTTTGCTGAGACAGCGAGGCATTGCTATCGTGGGCTACTTGGACGATCTTCTGAGAGCTGCTTCTGGCTCAGAATTAGAGGACATGTCTATAGCCAGTCAGACCCTCCGGGAAATTGGTTGGGTACTGAACATACAGAAGTTGGGTTAGTACAGACTCAGCGTCTGGAGTACCTAGGCTTGATCCTGGACTCGCAAATGGTCGTCTCTCCGTTTTTTACATGCGAGTTCTGGGCTTCATGGTGGCCTCCTTCGAGGCAGTACCACATGCCCAATTCCACATGAGTTTACAGAAGGAGATCCTGTCCAAATGGAACAGATCTCCATCGTCTCTGGATTCAGGTAGGTCACCTGGTCAAGGCTTTCCTGAGAGGGTGGCTGAGATCCCCGGCTCTTCAGTCCTGGAGGTCATTCATTCCTTTCCATTGAACTGTGATCATGACGGACGCCAGCCTCACAGGTTGGGGGGGGGGGGGGTCTGGGGGGTCCAGTCAGTCGACCCAGGCTCGCTGGACTTCGGACGAATTTCGCCTGTCGATCAATGTCCTCGAACTTCGAGCAATCAGACTGTGCCTCTCCAAGTGGTCAGAGACTTCAAGGGCGTCCGGTCAGGATCCAGTCGGATAACGCCACGGTGGTGGCTTCTGTCAACCATCAGGGCGGAACAAGGAGCTCGGCCGCAGCGTCGGAAGTCGCTCACATCCTAAGATGGGCCGAAAGGAGCTCTATCGGCTGTTTTACATTCCGGGCGTAGAAAACTGGCAGGCGGACTATCTCAGTAGCCAGATGCTGGACCAAGGGGAATGGTCGTTGCACCCGGAGGAGTTTCTACACCTTTTTCAGAAATGCGGCACACCAGTTGTGGATCTCCTGGTCTCTCAACTCAATCACAAGGTGTCAAGGTTTGTAGACGCAGATGCTCCCTGGCGGCTGCCAATGCGGGAGGACCTTCTGTCTCAAGGTCCCATACTTCATCCTGGTCGTCTGTTCACTCTTTCTCAAGTTGTTACAAGGTTGATGCAAGTGCATCTTCGTTTCCTTCTTTTGGTCGCAAGGTTTTGCAGGCGGCTGTTTGAGGTTGCAACTCCTCTGTTGGGGAGCTTTGTTTCTTTGGGGTGAAGTTGAGTCTTTTGGTTGCTGTTCCCACCCCTCCGTTTTTTGCTGACACTGCTTGGGGACGTCGCACATGTCAAGATTTATGGAGCTGTGTCCATCCATGGACGAAAAGAGAAAATAGGATTTTTTTGTACTAACCGTAAAATCCTTTTCTCTGTCGTCCATGGACGGACACGTTACCCACCCCTCCTTTTTTAGTTTGTAATGCTTTTCTACGAACTGAGGCTGCTGACTGCAGGGTGGAGTGTTGTGTACGGAGGGACCGCCCCTTGGGCGGGGCTGGTCAACTCTGTTAAAGTTACACGTTTTAAGATAACTAACATGTTCTGCCTAGTCCTCTCCTATGAACAGGAACATAATCCACATGTCAAGATTTATGGAGCTGTGTCCGTCTATGGACGACAGAGAAGGATTTTACGGTGAGTACAAAAAAAATCCTGTTTTTGTTTGTTTATTTTTAAGTACTGTTGTTTCTCATGTAGGCCATGGCAGCTTGCACTACAGTGTTATGAGAAGATGGTCTGTGGCTAACATTGTCACTGTAGATTCAAAAGCCTGTCGTTTTCTGACAGTCCACAGGTGTTGGCTAAAGGATAAGATCACCTTTTTGTTAAATAAAAAAAAATGACTTGCATCTTTTTGCAGTTAAAAAAATATGCGTTTTTTATTTTTACTAGGCGCCTGCAAAGCATTGAACTCAGTCAACAGATCGTGGGTGCAATGCAGGGCTCCTGCAGACTCTGTGTAAGCTATCTGCTCTTACCTTGTCTGACCAGGCAGTTTTACAATGAATTCCGAGGGACGTGGCTGCCGCGCAGTCTCCCGGGAGTGGGGACGGGTACTTTTGGGTTGAACTCAGCTTTAACTGTTCTCTGGCCCTACTTTTGAGCCAATTACCTATTACAAGGGATGTTTACATTTCTTGTAATAGGAATAAGGGCCAGTTCACACTGCAGCGATGCGGGAACACTGTGAATCCACTGCGGATTCCCACATCGCATTCCCACATCGCATGTCTCCCGGCGGCAGTTCACACTGCCCTATGCGAACTGCTGGGAGTGTCAATTAAAAGTTAGACCCCCCCAAATCAGTTTGCATATCGCAGTGCGAACTGAAAATTCGAACAGGAATCGGATCGCATGGGTGTGAGCACCCATGCGATCGATACTGCTGTGGACCAAAAAAGTCCCGTTGCGAGATTGGTCACGAATGCAATGCGAATTCAGCCATACTATCTGTATGGCTGTAATCGCATCGCACAGAGATTGCATGTGATTTTTCACTACAGTTCGTCCCTAAAAGTTATTAAAAAAAAAATTAAGGGACAGTAAAAATAAAAACTAAACGAACGCATACGGAAGTTGCGCACGCATATGTAAACCGCGTTCGAACCACACGTGAGGTATCGCCGTGAAAGTTAGAATGAGAGCAATAATTCCAGTACAAGACTTCCTCTATAACTCTAAACTGGTAAACTGTAAAAAAAAAATTACGGTGTAGCCCATTTTTGAGTATCAAACTTTGACATTCCATGAGTGTGCGCAATTTTAAAGTGTAACATGTTGGGTATCTATTTTACTCGGCATAACCTCCATCTTTCACATTATACAAAATTGTAGTAAATGTTGTGTTTTTTAATTCCTGAAAGTGTGGTGTTTTTTTTTTTTTTCTTTCTTTAAACAAAAATTGCGTTTGAAAAATTGCTGCCCAAATACTGTGTAACGAAACGTGCAACGATCACCATTTTATTCAATAGGGTCTCTGCTAAATATATACAGTGCCTTGAAAAAGTATTCATACCCCTTGACATTGTCCACATTTTGTTATGTTACAACCGTAAATGTATTTTTATTGGCATTGTCGGTGATAGGCGAACACAAAGTGGCACATAATAGTGAAGTGGAAGGAACATGATAAATGGTTTTCAACTTATTTTTTTTTATTTTTTTTACAAATATGTGAAAAGTGTGGTGTGCATTTGTATTCAGCCCCCTTTACTCTGATACCCCTAACTAAAATCTAGTGGAACCAATTTCCTTCAGAAGTCACCTAATTAGTAAATAGAGTCCACCGGTGTGTACTTTAATCTCTGTATAAATACAGCTGTTCTGTGAAGACCTCAGATTTTTTAGAGAACCTTTAGTGAATAAATGGCATCATAAAGGTCTGGGATGAAGTTGTGGAGAAGTTTAAAGCAGGGTTAGGTTATAAAAAAATAAAAATCCATCATCCGAAAATGGAAAGAGTATGGCACAACTGCAAACCTACCAAGACATGGCCGTCCACCTAAACTGACAGGCTGGGCAAGGAGAGCATTACAGTGCCTTGCGAAAGTATTCGGCCCCCTTGAACTTTTCATCCTTTTGCCACATTTCAGGCTTCAAACATAAAGATATAAAATTTAAATTTCTCTTACCATCCATGGACTGACACGGTGTCTCTTTACACTTTACACGTGGGTTATGTCCCTGCTTGCAGGAGAAGACCTAGGCAGAATGTGAGATGTTATACATACATTCTAAAAGCCAGAGCTGAACAGCCCCACCCAGGGGGCGGTCCCTCCGGACATAACCCTCCCACTACAGTCAGCAGACTTCAGTTTTTTTCTGCCTAGCAGAAGGAGAAGACGTGGCTCTCTCAGGAGCCAGTCTCCTGACCTATTTTTATTCCTTTTCTGGAATTCTTTTTTATTTTATTTTTGAGAATCTTCTATCAACTGTCGGCTGGGCAACAGGTTGGGTACAAGATATCCTCGTAGTCTTCCCTGTCCGACCATCGAGCGTGCTGATCCTCGCCTTGTGTGCGTGAGACTCAGTTCACGACAGGCCCCATGACTCCAGGGGTGGCCGGGTTTGCTTTCATGCTCCCACGGTCCTCTCAAGACTGAACAGTTCCTGACTGACTGTATCTTTCGCGGTGGACCGGGCCGACAGCTACTCAGTACTGCACTGTGATAGTCCTGTCAGAAACACACCAGTGGGTCCCTCAGGGGACGGGTAAGTAGTCTCTCCTGCCTGCAGGTGAGTACAAAAAGCTGTGTGTTTCTCTGTGGGGGATTTTCCCTGTCTCTCCCTGTATTTCATTGTCACTCTCTGTCACCATTGCTGTGCTGTGTGGGGTGCCTGGGGGTCACACTGTTCTTGGAGGGGCTAATGCTGGTCTGCAGATATGCTTGGGGCCTTTTTTTGTGTGTTTTGGGGCCTGAGCGCCGAGTGGCGCTGTGTGTGTGCTGTTTTTTTCACTTTTGCTAAGTCATGGCGGCCATCTTGCCGCGGATCGCCTCAGTGAAGTGCGGCGGCCATTTTCTTGTAGCCCGCACGCTCTTCAGCACTAGTTTTGGCCTCTAGCGCTGCTGTAACAGCGCGAATCTCCTCACAATCTCCTCACAGCTCACCAGCGCTGACACAGCGCGGTACAGACAGCGGAACTGAGCGGTCCCTGGTCCGGTTTGGTGAGTCCCCTGGGCGCCCCCTCCTCAGTCAGCACAGCCTGTGGGTGGACTTTTTATCTGAGGAGTCTCAGAGGGGGGCAATATGGAGTCTCTGTCACCAGCTTCCCCTAAATGTCAGTGGACAACAGGCAGTGCTTCAGCACCTGCGGTCCCTAGGGACCAGTTGTGGGCAGTCCTGGAATCATTTCTGACCAGGATGGGAGCTGTGTGCAAGCGCAAGGGAGCAAAAAAGCGCCCTCTCCCCACTTTACTTCATGAGGGCAGTGCGCTGATTCAGATATGGGCCTAGCCACTACCGCTCAGGACCCTAGTTCTGAATGTATTGGATGGTTTTGAACAGGACATTCCTTATGAGGAAAACTCCAGTTCTGAGTCAGTAAATGACAGGGCGCTTGTTAGTGTACTCATGACTGCGGTGAGGGACACTCTCAAGCTAAAATGCTGCGGATGCAGAACCTCAGGCGGATACACTCTCCTTTGGTTCTTTTAAGGCCAGGCCTTCTAAAGAGGTTTTTCCATATGTACTTTCTTTGACCAGCTCATTGATAAGGTCTGGGAAAAGCCGCAGAAGAATTTTTTTATGGTCCCGCGGCGTTTGTCTATCAGATACCCCTTGAAGATGCCCTACTTAAAAAGTGGGCTTCTCCCCCAGGGTCGACCCTCCAGTCGCCCGGTTGAACAAGGCCATCACTCTCCCGATGGAGGGGACTCCTGCATTTGAGGACCCCACTGACAGGAGGTCAGAAGTGGTGAGCAGAGCCATGTTTGCCTTGTTGGGATCTGCCCTACGGCCTGTGGTAGCGGCGACCCTTGTGTCTTAAACACTTACAGGTTGGGCAAAAATGTTGCACCTAGCTGTACAGGAGCATAATCTTCCTCCAGACACAGTTGCTCTGGCCCACCAACTGGTTCAGGGCCTGGTTTATGTGTGCGACGCCACGTTGGAAGCGGCCCCTTTAATATCCAGGGCCTCTGTCTCGGCGGTGGTATTGCGTCGTCTTATCTGGTTGAAGTGCTGGTCTGCTGACCTAGCCTTAGGAAGCTCCTGATGGATCTACCATTTAAAGGTGGTAGACCTTTCGGTGCTGCTCTGGATGACATCGTCATGGATGTCATGGGAGGTAAAAGCACTCTTCTTCCTTAGACTAGCAAGAGTGAGGAGGCCCGCCGCAAACAGGGGCCTTCCTTTCCAGCAAAACGGGGTTTTTTCGTCAGTCAGAGTCCACGGGTAGGTCCTCTCAGACTGACGGCAGTGCGGCTGGTGGGCACAAGTGCCCCTGGGTGCATAAGCCGAACAAGCGGCTCCCAAGCCCGCCTCCGCGTGAAGTCTTGCCTCCGCCCGACTCTGGGGTGGGGGGACGACTTCGCAGGTCACGAATCGGTGGTCCTCCCGAATCTCCGACTGGTGGGTGTGCGAGGTGGTCACCTCAGGATGCAGGATAGTATTCCGATCCTGGCCCCCAGACAGATTCTTTCCCTCAAATCTTCCTCTCCTTCCTACCTGTCGGGCAGCCCTCTTGGGGGCTGTACAGGATTTGATCAGGTCCGGAGTGATTGTGCCGGTTCCGTCCCAGGAGAGTTTTCAGGGATTCTACTCGAATCTGTTTGTCGTCCCAAAAATAGGACGTGGTTCGACCTATCCTGGACCTCAAGGCCCTGAATGCCTTCGAGAAGGTGCAGAAATTCCGCATGGCATCCATTCGCACGGTGATCGCTACACTCCACCAAAGGGATTTTCTTCTGGCGTCCTTGGACTTCAAGGACGCCTACTTGCATGTTCCGATCTGCGCAAGTCACCAGAAGTTTCTGCGCTTGCGATCAGCGAAGTCCACTATCGATTGTGGCTCTTCCTTTCGGCCTAGCCTCAGCACCAACGGTGTTCACCAAGGTGCTTGCTCCGGTTCTAGCCTTCTGTTACAGTGAGGTATTGCTGTCGTGGGCTATTTGGACGATCTTCTGCTAAGAGCAGAAAGTGGCTCAGACTTAGAGGAAAGGTGACTATCGTCAATTAGACCCTCAGGGACTTCGGGTGGTTCCTGAACATTCAGGAGTCAGTCCTGGTCCCGACTGTGTCTGGAGTATCTAGTTCTGATTCTGGACTCCTTGGAGGCAAAGGTATCCTACCTCTGGAGAAGTTGCTGACACTTCAGTCTGCGGTGCGGGTGCTGACATCCCGAAAATGGTTGTCAATCCGTTTTTTTTGCATGAGAGTCCCGGGACTCGTGGTGGCCTCCTTCGCGGCCGTTCCGTATGCCCAATCACACACCAGGGCATTGCAGAAGGAGATCTTGTCCACCTGGGACAAATCCCCATTGTCCTTGGATCTTCAGATCCAGGTGATTCACCTGGTCAGGGCGCCCCTGACATGGTGGTTGAGATCCTCGGCTCTTCGGTCCGGAAAGTCGTTCCCCTTCCATCCAATGGACGGTACTCACGACGGACACCAGCCTGACGGGCTGGGGTGGAGTCTGGGGAGTCCTGTCGGCTCAAGGCCTTGGACTCCGGACGAGCCCGTTTACCAATCACTGTTCTGGAAATACGGGCCATCGGACTGTCTCTCCTCAGGTCGGAGAGAGTACGGGGTCGCTCCATCAGGAGCCAGTCGGACAACGCCACGGCGGTGGCGTATGTAAACCATCAAGGGGGGACTCGGAGCTCAGCTGCGGCTTCCGAGGTAGTCCGTATCCTGAAGTGGGCCGGAAGAAACGTGTCGGCTCTGTAGGCCATTTACATTCTGGGCATAGACAATGGGCAGGCGGACTATCTGATTCGCCAATCGCCGGACCAAGAAGAGTGGTCCTTGCATATTTCAACTCCTTTGCCGACGGTGGGGCATGCCGGATGTGGACCTGATGGCCTCTCGACTCAATCGCAAGGGTCGAGGTTGTGGCCAGATCCAGGGATCCTTGGGCGATGCCTCGGATGCGTTGGTGGCCCCATAGGGTCCTTATCGCCTGATATAAACTCCGGTGATCCTAATTGTTCCGGATTGGCCTCAGCATCACTGGTACGCTGATCTGGTACGTCTCGTCGCGGACGTTCCCTGGCGGTTGCCGATGAGGGAGAACCTTCAGTCTCAAGGTCCTATGTTTCATCCGGCTTACAGTCTCTGGCTTTAACGGCAGGGCTGTTGAAAGCCAGGTGTTGAGGGACCGAGGTCTCTCGGACTCGGTCATTTTGACCATGTTAAGGACACGGAAGTCTTCCTCCAAGCAGATCTATCACCGTGCCTGGAAAGCTTATATTGCCATATGCGAAGCGCTGGACTGGCGTCATCGGACGTATTCCGTCCCCAGAATCCTGCGTCCTCTGCAGTGTGGAGTGACCCAAAAGCTTGCTTTGAGTACCATCAAGGATCAGATTTCGGCCATGGCCGTCTTCTTTCAGCGACCTCTAGCGTGTCATTTCTTGGTTAGCACCTTGTGTTGGGGGTTCGCCATGTGCTCCCTCCTGTCAAGCCTCCTCTCCCACCGTGGGATCTGAAGTTGGTGCTCTCGGTCCTCCAGGAACCTCCTTTTCGGAATATCCGGGATATTCCCCTCTTGCCTTGTCTCAGAAGGTGGCCTTTTAGTGGCAATCACTTCTGTTTGACGGGTGTCTGAGTTGGCGGCTTTGTCCTGCAAGTCGCCATATTTAGTCATCCATAAGGATAAGGCGGTGTTGCATCCGTGACCTTCCTTTTTGCCAAAGGTGGTGTCGACCTTTCACCTACATGAGGACATTGTCCTCCCTTCCTTGTGTCCTCACCCATCGCATCCCAGAGAGTTTGCACTGCACATATTGGATGTGGTACAAGCCTTACGGGTGTACCTGTCTGCTACTGCTTCTATTCGAAAGTCCGATTCACTGTTTGTGACTGTCTCTGGTCCATAACAGGGCCAAGCGGTTTCGTCTGCCATCATTTCTAGGGGAATCAGACAAACCGTCATTCAAGCCTATGCTCTCAAAGGGCGGGCGCCTCCCTTTCCGGTTACGGCGCATTCCACCAGGGCAATTGGTGCCTCCTGGGTTTTCCGACATCAAGCGTCGGTTGCACAAGTGTGCAAGGCGGCGACCTGGTCGTCTGTTCATGCCTTTTAAGTTTTATAAGGTTAATGTGGCTGCATCTCCGGATGCTTCCTTCGGCCGCAGGGTGCTGCAGGCCGATGTTTAAAGTTGCGACTCCTCCGTTGAGGAGCTCTGCCTTCTTGGAGTGAAGTTTTTGGTTTTTCCATTTATACTGCTCCCATCCCTCTTGACACTGCTTTGGGACATCCCACGTGTAAAGAGACACCGTGTCAGTCCATGGATGGTAAGAGAAAAAAGGGATTTTTATAACAGCTTACCTGTAAAATCCTTTTCTTGGAGTACATCACGGGACACAGAGCGACTTAGTCATTACTAATGGGTTATATAGTTTACCTTCAGGTGTTGGCACTGGCCAATTCCAAACCGGAAGTACCCTCCCCTATATAAGCCCCTCCCACCCGGGAGCACCTCAGTTTTGTAGCCAAGCAATAAGTGTCCCAAAAAGAGGGGTGGGAGCTCTGTGTCCCGTGATGTACTCCAAGAAAAGGATTTTACAGGTAAGCTGTTATAAAAATCCCTTTTTCTTTTTCGTACATCACGGGACACAGAGCGACTTAGTCATTACTAATGGGACGTCCCAAAGCAATGCCAAATGAGGGGGGGGTACATAAGCTGGGCGCCATCAGGCATGAGGATCTTTTGCGGCCTGCAACACACTGCGCCCAAAGGCGACATCCTCCTGACTTCTAACGTTTACCTGATAGAATCTAGTAAACGTGTGTACCGAAGACCATGTTGCGGCCTTACACACCTGAGCCAGGGAGGCCCGGTGATGCACTGCCCATGAAGTTCCAACCGCTCTTGTGGAGTGCGCCCTAACTTTGAACGGAGGCGGTCTCTTTCTCAAGCCATAGGCTTGTATTATGACCTGTCGAATCCACTTGGCTAAAGTAGATTTTGATGCTGCCTGACCCCTTCTGGGGCCTTCCGGCAGAACAAACAAAGAATCCGTTCTGCGAATCTGAGCAGTGGCTTTTAGATAAGCTTTAACTGCTCTTACCACATCCAAAGAATGTAATAACTTTTCCTCTACTGAGCTAGGTTTGGGGAAAAAAGAAGGAAGAACCACATCTTGGTTCAAATGAAACCTCGATACCACCTTAGGAAGAAAGGCTGGATGAGGACGTAATACTACTCTGTCCTTATGGACAACCAGATATGGCTCCTTACAGGACATAGCTGCTAATTCCGACACTCTTTTAGCCGAACAAATGGCTACTAAGAAAACCAATTTCCTGGTGAGAAGAACCAAGGAAATGTGTTGTAATGGTTCAAACGGTTGTTTCTGTAGAACCGACAGAACCAGGTTTAAGTCCCCAGGACATATGGGAATACTAACCGGAGGGCTAATACGCATCACTCCTTGTATAAAGGCTTTGACTAGTGAATGCGAAGCCAAGGGCCTTTGAAAAAATATTGACAAGGCCGAAATCTGACCCTTGATAGTACTCAAGGCCAGCTTCCTATCTACAGCCCACTGTAGGAAGTCCAGAATCCTCCCTATCATGTACTTACGTGGATGCCATTTCTTGGTCTCACACCACGTAATGTACGCTTTCCAGATCCTATAATAGATCTGCCTGGATACCGGTTTCCTGGCATTGATCATGGTAGATACCACAGAATTAGAGAGCCCTCTCTTCTTCAGAATGTGGGCTTCAATAGCCAGGCCGTCAAACCTAGGGCTGGTAAGGAAGGGTGGTATATCGGTCCTTGCGACAGCAGGTCCGGACGAAGTGGGAGGGTCCAAGGACTCCTCACTGACATTTTTACAATCTCCGCGTACCATGCCCTTCGGGGCCACGCTGGAGCCACCAGAATCACTGGTTTCTTTTCTACCCTGATTCTGCGGAGTAATCGTGGTAACAATTGTGGCGGTGGGAATGCATATATCAGCTTGAACCGATCCCAAGGGAACACTAGGGCATCCGAGCCGCAAGCTAGGGGATCCCTTGTGCGAGACACAAACCTGTCCACCTTTGCGTTGAATCTGGATGCTAGCAGATCTACATCCGGTGTTCCCCACCGCTGGCATATTGCCTGGAAAACCTCGGGGTGAAGAGACCATTCCCCCGGGCATAATTGTTGGCGACTTAGAAAGTCCGCTCTCCAATTTTCCACTCCTGGGATGAAAACCGCGGATATGGCTGGGACATATCTTTCTGCCCACTCCAGGATGCAATTTGCTTCCTTCTGGGCTGCACGACTTTTGGTGCCACCCTGATGATTGATATATGCCACTGCCGTGGCATTGTCTGATTGAATTCTGACAGGGGACCCCTGGAGTTTGGATGTCCATGCTACTAGGGCATACCGGGCTGCTCGTATCTCTAAGAGATTGATGGGCAGGGCCTTTTCTGCTTCTGACCACCTGCCCTGGAGAGACCATTGCTCCAGCACTGCCCCCCCAGCCGATGAGGCTGGCATCTGTAGTGACCACCTTCCAAGAAACCGGACTGAAGGGTTTCCCTCTTTCCAGATTCTGGGGCACCAACCACCAATGGAGGCTCTTGCGAACGGAAGGGGACAGGGACATTGGTAAGTCTAAAGCCTGAACTTTTTTGTTCCAGGCTGACAGTATGGCCCTTTGCAAATTCCTTGAATGGAATTGACCGTAGGGTACCGCTTCGAATGAAGCCACCATCTTTCCCAGCAGCCTCATGCAGAGACGTATGGATGGTTTTCTTTTTGTACCCACTAAGTGGGTCAAATTTCTTAAAGACGACACCTTCTCTGGAGGTAAGAAAATCTTTCTCTGATTTGAATCCAGCCTTAGCCCTAAGTATTCCAGACTTTTGACTGGTCTTAGAGCTGACTTGTCCCGGTTGATAATCCAACCGTGATATTCCAGATACTCGATTGTCTTGTGAATAGCTACTTCCAGCTTTTCCACTGAGTGGTCTATTAGTAGCAGGTCGTCTAGATATGCCATTATCGTTACACCCTGTGTTCTTAGATTGGCCAATAATGGGGCCAGAATTTTTGTGAACACTCGTGGTGCTGTGGCCAGACCGAAAGGTAAGGCTCTGAACTGAAAATGGCGCCCTTCTACTGCAAAGCGTAGAAATTTCTGATGGGCCGGAAAGATGGGAATATGCAGATAAGCATCCCTTATGTCGATCGAGGCTAGCCATTCCTGCCCTTGTAGGGCGGTGGCCACTGATCGGATCGACTCCATCCGAAAGGTCCTGATATTTAGGAACTTGTTTAGCCCTTTTAGATTTAATATGGGCCTCACGTCCCCATTTGGTTTGGGGACTGTGAAAAGGTTCGAGTAAAACCCGAATCCGCTTTCTTCCAGGGGAACCTTCATGATTACCCCTTGGAGCAATAGTTGTTCTAGTGCCAGAAGGAGGGATCCTCTCTTTTGGGGATCTCTTGGCACGTTTGACCTCATAAATTGGGCAGGAGGAGTGCCTTTTAACTCCAGCTTGTATCCCAGACTTACTGCGGAGAGCACCCATCTGTCTCTGATGGTGTCCCGCCAGGTCTCTGTGAACAACTGAAGTCTTCCCCCCACCCGATTGAGCGGGGGCAATACTTCATGCCTTAGGGGGAGGTTTTGTACCTCTCTTGATCCAGGGCTTCTTGTTACCCTGTGATTGTCCCTGATTTCTGCCCCCTGAATTTGACCGCGGAGGCCGTCGGAACTGCTTCACAGCCGATGTGCCCGGGACTGGAGAGGTAGGCCTCTTAAAAGAAGGACTTCTACCCTTGTTCTTAACCGGTAAGAGTGAACTTTTACCGGCAGAAATTTTCTGGATATATTTGTCCAGATCTTCTCCAAATAAGCGTTCTCCATGAAATGGGAAGCTAACCAGCAGTTTTTTACAGGGAGCTTCAGCAGACCAGTTTTTGAGCCACAGAAGCCTACGCATATGTACTATAGACAGCGTAAAGCGGGAGGCCTGTTGGATTGTATCCTTTATGGCGTCCACCGCAAAACACAAGGCTCTAGGCAGGTCAGCTAGGGCATGAGCCTGCTGATCTGGTAAGTCCCTTAAGACTTGTTTCAACTGATCTTTCACTGCTTGGCAGACTCTAATCGCTGCTACCGCAGGTTGTGTCACCATACTTGCTGTAGAGAAAGCAGATTTTAGTAAAGACTCCAATTTTTTATCTATTGGGTCTTTGAACATTGGAACATTATCTACTGGACATGTCAGTGATTTGTTAACAGAAGAGATGGCTGCGTCCACTATAGGGACCCTCCATTTTCTTATGAACTTATCCTCCATGGGATAGATCACCGGAAATCTCTTGGGGGGAGCAAATATTTTATCAGGATGCTCCCAATCCTGGTAAATAAGCCCTTCTAATAAAGGGTGGATTGGGAAGGAACAGACCGCCTGGGGAGCTTTTAGCGACCCCAGCGAGGAAACCGTAGTGGATGGTGGTTCCGCCAGAGGCATTTTAAATGCTGATCGGACCATGTTAGTCAGAGACTGAACCCATAATCTTTCAGCCTGAGAAGCTGAGAAAGGTTCTTCCACTGTTGATTCCTCTATAAGTGAATCAACCTCATCCTGATCCCCTTCAGGTAGGTCGATCTCTGTGTGGGGCTGTTCCTCCACTAACAGGCACTCTGAAGGAGGAGACGGAGATCGGACGCGCTTTTCCTGTGACAGGGAAGCAGCGATCAATGCTGTTAATCTCTCTTCCAATCCTCCCAGAGTTGAGGATAAAACCTCCTCTGTTATATATACAGGAGCTGGTGGACTGGGGACAGCCGCAGCACCAGGCATTCCTGCGGGGTTTCTACGGCTACTGACCTCTGCATTCTCAGGGGAGATTGGTGCAGTGCAAGCATGCCCAATATCCTCAGAGCCCGATGGAGACCCCTTTGGCTTCCTGGAAGATCTATTTCCGGAGCGTCTGGACGACATATCCCTTAAGCACAAAGCTGAGGTATTCCCGTCGTCATACACCAATTTTTGCTGGTAATAGTCTAACACAGGTGCTGCTATATACCAGCTGGTGTCCACTAAAGTGCCTTTCTATGGGGATGCCTGCATCAACCGCCTCTGTGTGCCACTGTTTGTTGCTAGCTCTGTTTGCATGCAGCTGACACTTGTACTGTGTCTTTTAACCATGCTGGGACGCCCGCACATGCGCAGAAGCGCCGCGGCGCGCATCGAGCGTCATCCACCCGCCCCGCCCCTTTTTTTTTCATAGGAGGCGCGTGCACGCGCCCGCGCGCGCGCCCGTGCGCCAATGGCGCCCTTTTCGAAAACCAACAGAGGACTAGGAGCCAGGGCCCTTTTTGCCGGAGGGCCTGTGCGGTGGATGAACGCAGCAACAGGGCAGAGGAAGTGGATTCCCTCAGAGAAACTTACCAGCTGCCTGGATCTTTTGAGTTGAGAAAACCAAAGATCCACATTTACAAGAAAAATGGACTACAGCGGCCTCTAGTGGTTTAACACAGGTACCGCGGTCCCTGTTTTTTTTTTTTTTTCTTGACTACTATTAAAATTTTACATTTTCAGTAGTTATAGGCAAACACAGATATTTAGCGGGAATACCGTTAGGTAACAGACAGAAAGACAAATTAGGCTTGGGGGTCCCCCAATAGAACCAAGTTCCTGAGGGCCCCCACTTACCTGATCCCCGCCGCAGGACTTTGTTTGGTCCACAAAAGCCCAAACTTCACCTATCACGGCAGGCATTGTAATTAAACCTTCAGGGACCGGGTTCCCAAGGATTCCACTCCCCTGGACCTGTATAGCACCCTGCACAGACAGCGTCTTGGTCGTGGGTATGACCAGAGCTCTGGATCCCAGGGTCCAGCCCTCCTAAGAGAAGCATTACAGGCAAAACCTTGCTCTTCTGCTGCAAGGCCCGGGTACCGACCGTTTAGCTATGAAGCTTTTTTGGTGGGATCCGGAACAGCTTACTAAGGCCCAAAAGAACCTGTACGCAAGCCCAGTGAAAACACATGTTACTCTTTGGCCAACACCTTAGACACTGGCAAAAAACTGAGGTGCTCCCGGGTGGGAGGGGCTTATATAGGGGAGGGTACTTCCGGTTTGGAATTGGCCAGTGCCAACACCTGAAGGTAAACTATATAACCCATTAGTAATGACTAAGTCGCTCTGTGTCCCGTGATGTACGAAAAAGAAATAGGATTTTTTGTACTCACCGTAAAATCCTTTTCTCGGACATCCATGGACTGACACGGCACCCACCCTTCCTTTTTAAGTTTGTACTGCTTTGTTACGAACTGAAGTCTGCTGACTGTAGTGGGAGGGTTATGTCCGGAGGGACCGCCCCCTGGGTGGGGCTGTTCAGCTCTGGCTTTTAGAATGTATGTATAACATCTCACATTCTGCCTAGGTCTTCTCCTGCAAGCAGGGACATAACCCACGTGTAAAGTGTAAAGAGACACCGTGTCAGTCCATGGATGTCCGAGAAAAGGATTTTACGGTGAGTACAAAAAATCCTATTTTTTTGTGAAGAATCACCAACAAGTGGGACACAATTGTGAAGTGGAACAAAATCTATTGGATACTTGAAACTTTTTTAACTAAGAAAAAAATGAAAAGTGGGGCGTGCAAAATTATTCGGCCCCCTTGCGTTAATACTTTGTAGAGCCACCTTTTGCTGCGATTACAGCTGCAAGTCGCTTGGGGTATGTCTCTATCAGTTTTGCACATCGAGAGACTGAAATTCTTGCCTATTCTTCCTTGCAAAACAGCTCGAGCTCAGTGAGGTTTTCAGCTCTTTCCACAGATTCTCGATTGGATTCAGGTCTGAACTTTGACTTGGCCATTCTAACACCTGGATACGTTTTTATTTGTGAACCATTCCTTTGTAGATTTTGCTGTATTTTTGGGATCATTGTCTTGTTGGAAGACAAATCTCCGTCCCAGTCTCAGGTCTTTTGCAGACTCCAACAGGTTTTCATCCAGAATGGTCCTGTATTTGGCTGCATCCATCTTCCCCTCAATTTTAACCATCTTCCCTGTCCCTGCTGAAGAAAATCAGGCCCAAACCATGATGCTGCCACCACCATGTTTGACAGTGGGGATGGTGTGTTGAGGGTGATGAGCTGTGTTGCTTTTACGCCAAACATATCGTTTTGCATTGTGGCCAAAAAGTTCGATTTTGGTTTCATCGGACCAGAGCACCTTCTTCCACATGTTTGGTGTGTCTCCCAGGTGGCTTGTGGCAAACTTTAGACAAGACTTTTTATGGATATCTTTAAGAAATGGCTTTCTTCTTGCCACTCTTCCATAAAGGCCAGATTTGTGCAGTGTACGACTGATTGTTGTCCTGTGGACAGACTCTCCCACCTCAGCTGTAGTTCTCTGCAGTTCATCCAGAGTGATCATGGGCCTCTTGGCTGCATCTCTGATCAGTCTTCTCCTTGTCTGAGCTGAAAGTTTAGAGGGACAGCCAGGTCTTGGTAGATTTGCAGTGGTCTGATACTCCCATTTCAAAATGATCGCTTGCACAGTGCTCCTTGGGATGGTTAAAGCTTGGGAAATCTTTTTGTATTCATATCCGGCTTTAGGCCGGGTTCACACTAGTGCGACGCGACATCTGTCCTACTTTGGATCCGACTTTGCCCTGCGACATGAAGCCGACATATGTCCGACTTTCAATGAACGGGGATCCGACTTGGATCCCCGCCAATATCAGGCACTGTGTAAAGGGGAACTCCAGGCCAAATTTTAAACAAAAAACCGGCATTGGTTCCCCCTCCAGGAGCATACCAGGCCCTTGGGTCTGGTCTGGATTTGAGCGGGCGCCCCTACGCCGAAAAAACGGCGTGGGGGTCCCCCCAAAATCCAAACCAGACCCTTATCCGAGCACACAACCTGGCAGGGGAAGAGGGGGGGACGAGAGAGCGGCCCCCCCTCCCTCCTGAACCGTACCAGGCCGCATGCCCTCAACATGGGGGGTTTGGTGCTCTGGGGCAGGGGGGCGACCTGCGGCCCCCCCCACCCCGGAGCACCCTGCCCCCATGTTGATGAGGACAGGGCCTCTTCCCGACAACCCTGGCCGTTGGTTGTCGGGGTCTGCGGGCGGGGGGCTTATCGGAATCCGTGAGCCCCCTTCAATAAGGGGGCCCCCGGATCCCGCCCCCCCACCCTATGTGAATGAGTATGGGGTACATCGTACCCCTACCCATTCACCTGGTGGAAAAAAATTGCAATAAAAAAACACTACACAGGTTTTCAAAGTAATTTATTACACAGCTCCGGGGGTCTTCTTCCGACTTCCGGGGGTCTTTTCCGACTTCGGGGGTCTCCGCGCTCTCCGGTTCTTTCTTCCGCCGGGCCTCCGCTAACTTCTTTTTAGCTCTTTTGCTAACAGAGGCCCGGTCTTCCCGTTGTCTCGTCCGGCTCTCCGTTGTCCTTCTGCCGCCCCCTCCACTAACTTCTTAGTAGCTCTTTCGCTAGTGGAGGGGCCGGGCTTCCCGACGTCGGCTTCTTCTTCCCTCTTCTCCTTCTCGATGTTGACGCGTCGCTTCCTCCCGCTGTAATACTGGCTCTCCGCTCCGCATTAATATAGGCTTCTCATGACGTCACAGTCACATGTTCCCATGACGTCACAGTCACGTGCTCCGGGGCCATGTGCCCCGGAACATGTGACTGTGACGTCATGAGAAGCCTATATTAATGCGGAGCGGAGAGCCAGTATTACAGCGGGAGAAAGCAACGCGTCAACATCGAGGAGGAGAAGCGGGAAGAAGACGGCGACGACGGGAAGCCCGGCCCCTCCACTAGCGAAAGAGCTACTAAGAAGTTAGTGGAGGGGGCGGCAGAAGGACAACGGAGAGCCGGACGAGACAACGGGAAGACCGGGCCTCTGTTAGCAAAAGAGCCAAAAAGAAGTTAGCGGAGGCCCGGCGGAAGAAAGAACCGGAGAGCGCGGAGACGACACCGGAGACCCCCGAAGTCGGAAAAGACCCCCGGAAGTCAGAAGAAGACCCCCGGAGCTGTGTAATAAATTACTTTGAAAACCTGTGTAGTGTTTTTTTATTGCAATTTTTTTCCACCAGGTGAATGGGTAGGGCTACGATGTACCCCATACTCATTCACATAGGGTGGGGGGGCGGGATCCGGGGACCCCCTTATTGAAGGGGGCTCCCGGATTCCGATAAGCCCCCCGCCCGCAGACCCCGACAACCAACGGCCAGGGTTGTCGGGAAGAGGCCCTGTCCTCATCAACATGGGGGCAGGGTGCTCTGGGGTGGGGGGGCCACAGGTCGCCCCCCTGCCCCAGAGCACCAAACCCCCCATGTTGAGGGCATGCGGCCTGGTACGGTTCAGGAGGGAGGGGGGCCGCTCTCTCGTCCCCCCCCCCCTCTTCCCCTGCGGCCTGCCAGGTTGTGTGCTCGGATAAGGGTTTGGTTTGGATTTTGGGGGGACCCCCACGCCGTTTTTTCGGCGTAGGGGCGCCCGTTCAAATCCAGACCCAAGGGCCTGGTATGCTCCTGGAGGGGGAACCCACGCCGGTTTTTTATTTAAAATTTGGCCTGGAGTTCCCCCTCGAGCAGTACAGCACAAGTCGCATGCCAAAGTCGGACCATGCAAGACTGCGGTCCGACTTTGATCCGACTTCAATGATAGTCAATGGGCTGAAGTCGGATCAAAGTCGGACCAAAGTAGTACAGGGAGCATTTTCAAAGTCGGACCGACATGTGTCGGACCAGTTAGGACGGCTCCCATAGGGAAACATTGATTTTCACACGTCATGCGACATGAGCTCCCAATGTCGGAGCGTTTGTCGCCCCAGTGTGAACCAGGCCTTAAACTTCTCCAACAGTATTACGGACCTGACTGGTGTGTTCCTTGGTCTTCATGATGCTCTCTGCGCTTTCAACAGAACCCTGAGACTATCACAGAGCAGGTGCATTTATACAGAGACTTACACACAGGTGGATTCTATTTATCACCATTAGTCATTTAGGACAACATTGGATCATTAAGAGATCCTCGCTGAACTTCTGGAGTGAGTTTGCTGCACTGAAAGTAAAGGGGCTGAATAATTTTGCACGCACCACTTTTCAGTTTTTTTATTTGCTAAAAAAGTTTAAAATATCCAATAGATTTCGTTCCACTTCACAATTGTGTCCCACTTGTTGGTGATTCTTCACAAAAAATTACAATTTTATATCTTTATGTTTGAAGCCTGAAATGTGGCAAAAGGATGAAAAGTTCAAGGGGGCCGAATACTTTCGCAAGGCACTGTAAATCTGAAGCAGCCAAGAGGCCCATAGTAACTCCGGAGGAGCTGCAGATATCCACAGCTCAGGTGGGAGAATCTGTCCACAGGACAACTATTGTGCACTCCACAAATCAGGCCTTTATGAAAGAGTGGCAAGAAAGCCATTGTTGAAAGAGAGCCATAAGAAGTCCCGTTTGTGAGAAGCCATGTGAGGGACACAGCAAAGGTCCTCTGGTCAGATGAAACCAAAATTGAACTTTTTTGGCCTAAAAGCAAAGCGCTATGTGTGGCGGAAAACTAACCCTGCACATCACCCTGAACACACCATCCCCACCGTGAAACATGGTGGTGGCAGCATCATGTTGTGTGGATTAGAGCTGCCACAACGCAATCGATTACGTCGACGTGCGTGAAAGGCGTCGATGTGTCACGTGTTGCGAGTTGCAGGTCAATACACACCCACCGTGGCTTTCAGCGCGGTGCTTCTCTCCCACACACGATCACCGATGACTGTCCCCTATCCTTCTCCATGCTGCTGGCCCCCTCCATGCTGCTCCGTGTCTCCCTCTCTCCTCCGTGCATCTGTCCCCCTCTCTTCTCCGTGTCCCCCCCCCCCCCCCTCTTCTCCCCCTCCGTGCTGCCATCCCCCTCGGCATCTCAGTATTTAGAGCGGAGGTAGGAGCCGGTAAACCCGGCTCCTTTGTTTTCTGAATGGACAGTCAGTGATCACTGACTATCCATTCACATAACTGAAACATTGTAACCTCCTGTGATTTACGATGTCTCAGTTAAGCCCCGTTCACACGACTTTGGGGGCGACTCGTGCAGGCGATCTCAAGACGACTTGAGAGGCGATTTGCAAAATGACTTCTGTATAGAAGTCAATGCAAGTCGCCACGAGTCGCCCCCAAAGAAGTACAGGAACCTTCTTCGTCGGAGCGACTCGAGTCGCTCCTATTAGAACGGTTCCATTGAACAGCGCGGGACACGACTCGTCAGGCGACCGAGTCGCCCCTATGTGAACCGGGCTTTAATGAATGAAGAGAAGCCGTTGTCTTCTCTTCATTCATTATCCGTGCAACTGAGGCTGCTGAGAAAGGGACTGGGGAATTTGTGTCCCTAGTCCCTTTCCCTGTCTCAAATGGGAGATGTCAGAGGTCTGTCAAGACCCCTGATATCTTACCATAGCCCCCCAACAGGGCTGCTAAAAAAAAAAAAATTGCAATAAAAAAAAACACATTGACGCTGTCCCCACATCCCCCCCCCCCCCTTAAAAAAAGAAAGCATTGTAAAAAAATAAAAATAAATTATAACCATTCATGAACTTCTGAACAGAAAAGAAAACCATAACATTAAAAAAAAGTAAGATGTATGTTATATTCTTTTATCTTGGCCTTTTTTTTTTTTTTTTTTTTTATGTACTTATTTTTTGTAAAGTTATCCAAAGGATTAATTGGCTAATCAAAAAAAGAACACTAGATTAAGTAAATAAATGAAATAAAAATAATCGTTGTAGTAGATGACTAATCGAAAAAATTATCGCTAGATTAGTCGACAGACAAAATAATCGTTAGTTACAGCTCTAGTGTGGATGCTTTTCTGCAGCAGGGACAGGGAAGCTGGTCAGAGTTGATGGGAAGGTGGATGGAACCAAATACAGGGCAATCTTAAGCCTCATACACACTATCTGACTTTTTCACCAAATCATGTGGTTTTTCTGCTCTTTACCGCTACCCTTTGCGCAACTTCTGCTATTTTCTGATCTTTAGATTTGGTTCTGAGCATGCATGTTTGTACTTTGGACTTTAGTCCGATGGACTTGTGTACACACTATCGGATTTTGCTTCATCGGACGTTTGTTGCTGGAAAGTTTGTCTGTTTTCACAGCGAACATTTGTCCGATGAACACAAAACATTTGTCCGATGGAGCATACCTAGGTCGGATTGTCCGCTAAAACAGGTCCGTCGGACAATTGTCAAAAAGTCAGATCGTGTGTATGGGCGTTTAGAAGAAAACCTGTTAAGAGTCTGCAAAAGACTGAAGACTTGGGCAGAGGTTCACATTCCAGCAGGACAATGACTCTAAACGTACAGCCAGAGATGCAATGGAATGGTTTGGATCAAAGCATATTCATGTGTTAGAATGGCCCATTCAAAGTCCAGACCTAAATCCAATTGAGAATCTGTGGCAAGACTTGAAAATTGCTGTTCAGACGCTCTCCATCCAATGTGACAGAGCTTGAGCTATTTTTACAAAGAATGGGCAAAAATGTCACTCTAGATGTGTGAAGCTGGTAGAGACATGCAGCTGTATTTGCAGCTAAAGGTGGTTCTACAAAGTATCATCTCAGAGGGGCTGAATGCAAAAGCACACCACACTTTTCACGTATTTACTTATAAAATTTTTTAAATAATTTTCCTTCCACTTTACAATCGTGCCACTTTGTGGTGGTCTATCACATGAAATTCCAATAAAATACATGTGTTTTTGGTTGCATCATAACAAAATGTGGAAAATTTCAAGGGGCATTAATAATTTTTCAAGGCACTGTAAATAATGCTTGGGGGTTCTGAGTAATATTCTAGCAAAAAAATTTAGATTTTTTTTTTTTTTTTTTTTTTTTTTACATGTAGGAGAGAAATGCCAGAATTGACCCGGTTTGGAAGTGGTTAATAAATTAAATCGTCATTTAAAAACTGCATTTTGTTTTTACTTGGGTTATCTTTTGTGTAATATTAAAATTTTGTTCTGAATCATTTTAAGTGTGACAAATATTCAAATAACGAAAAATTACAGAAGGGGGCAGCACTTTTTTTTCACAGCACTGTATGCTCTGTTCTCAGATTTATAACAGCTATAGGAGGAGAAGCAGCAGCACGCTGATCTTCCTCGTGAAACACTGTGCAGGAAGGGGGTGTCAGGACAAGTCTGATCATTGGAGGAGAGCAGGCTGAGTTCTCAGCACAAGACAAAAACTGAACATTCCATAGCTCAACTCGCCAACCAGTCTGCTGATCAACCAAATTAACCTGTCCAACAGTCTGCGTTTAAAAACCTGCTTAGTTGGCACGCATTTGCAAACGCATGCGTAAGCTGCAGGGCCTCTTCACGGCACCCTGTGTATGCTTGCAGTTCTAATCGCTACTGAATTTATGAGCGTCTCCACAGTGGGAGCACATGCATTCAATGGATAGATGAGGGGCAGGTGGGCCTGGAGGCAGCCGAATCCCCCTTAAAGGAAAAGGAGCACACTGGACACCCAGCATGTAGCACAGTGGCAGCGAAGGTGCCCAGTGTGTCCCCGGGCAATATTTACACCAGTAACGAACAAATGGCCCCTGCCCCCACCTATAACTGCCCTTTGCAGCAAGGAGCACATGGAAGGGCAAACGCATAAAAGACAAACAGACTTTTCTGTGTTTGTCTTTTATGCGTTTGCCCTTCCATGTGCTCCTTGCTGTGGGGGCAGGGGCAATTTATTACTGGGTTCTCAGCATAGCTAGAGAACGGACCATGGTGTGTTCTGCTTAGTGTGGTTAGTCTTTAATAGGAAAGCAGAGGGACTGGAAGGAACACCAGGGATTTTACACACAGGAAGAAATACAAAGAACCAGATACTTTTTCATACAAGTACATGGTAGAGCAGGCACATATCGAGAATATTAAATATTGGGTTTACAAATAAAATTTTTTTTTTTTTTTTTTTTGGCTTCAAGTAACTAATTTTTGTGCGTTTCCTTCTAGTATGATCCTTTTGCTGAACATAGACCTCAGAAAATTGCAGATCGGGAGGATGAATATAAAAAGCATAGGCGGACGATGATCATTTCTCCAGAGCGTCTTGACCCTTTTGCAGACGGTAATTGGCTTATGTGTTTTGATTTAACATATATTTTAGTTTTTTTATTTTATCCTGAATTTAACCCCTTTGTGCTTTCATTGCCATGCTTATACCTCTTTGATTTTTCTCCCTGTACTTTATCATTGCCGAAACACCTATCTAATCCCTTCACAGAACATTTATAGTCTGAATAGCATTACAGCACACTATTCAAATACTTTCACAACATATAATATTTTTAAAAATGAAATGCAAAATGCGTTTCCAATATATATTTGACAAGAAGTTTCTTAAATACAAAAAGCTTTCCTCCCCCTTATTTTCTACTTTTTTTTTTTTTTTTTTTCTTATAGTCATACAAACATACTTCTGGAGAGAATTGTATCTTGGTGCCATACCCTTTTAAGGCAGGCATCTAGTGACTTGATCCCCCACTGATCATTTGCAGCTTCATATTATTGCTTTTTACTTAAGCCTTAGCTGGTGAGCCACAAGTTAGTTGCCTGAGTCTGTGTACACAATTTTAACTGCAGGTCATTTGCTTTAAAACCTGCATGTATCAGTGATGGGTTTGGTGTATTGTATAATGTAAATGATAAACAATGCTTGTCAGACTTCACAGGCCCATACTAACTGTCCTTAATTTCTTTCCTACAGCAGTACTGCTAAATACAAGTCCTGTCTGCATTCTTAAGGGTGCAGTGCAACACATCCTGTGTAGCTAATGGTGAAAAAAGTAATCCAAAGGAAGTCCTATCTTTTCTAGTGTCCGCTTGACACTGCAGATTGGGCGTGGTCTCCAACATCTTTCTGTTTTTGTTTTTTAAGTTTTTTTTTTTCTATTGGTGTGTGCATGGACACGGTATGGGGATTGTCAGAGGCACCCTTCATTTCCCCCCCAAAAAAGCCTGTGCATTTTGGTTTTAATAAAAAAGGGGAAAAATTGTTGAGAAATGGAGTTGTGGTTCATATAGTTATGCCAATAACTGTAGCTCTATAATGAAATAATAATCATTTACAGTTTGGTGTATTTGCTAAATAAAGACTTATTTAACGGACAGATGCATGCACTTTCATAAAGGTGCTTTTAACTTCAAAACTAGTCTTTTGCCTAAAGGGAAAATCCAACCAAAAACTGAATATGTTTTGAGTTGCTTCTGGCAGGGTTTGACCACTCCATAGGCTTTTATATGGTCTTGGAACCTTACAGATGTCCCCTCCTCTTAAGCCTCCCCACATCTAATATGACCATGATGTGCCATGCAGAACTGCAGTGTCACCTGGTATTTTCTGCATTCTGTATGCAGTTTCTACAGATAATTTAGAAGGTGACGTGACGCCATTGCTCAGTAAAGACTCCAGAGTTGAAAGTAGTGTTTTGTGGGGAGAAGAATGTGGTCCGTGAAGGAACATATGTAGTATGAGTGAAATCAAGGCTTCTCCGAGTTTAGCTAAAATCCTAATAAACATTATTTTGCCAAAGGATGTTGAACATCTAAAATGATTTGGGCCGATTTGCTTTTCATCTTTCAAACAGTGTTTTTTCAGTGGATGTTTGACAAAAGGCTGGATTTTAGTGCCAGAGTGTTGCAGTTGGTCGCCTCTGCTCACTGAAAAAAAACATTTTGGGTGGACTGATTGATGCTTAGCAAAAAAATACTATATAAACTTTTATTTTTTTATTTTTTTGCGGCTTTGTTTTATGAGAAAATTGGGTTTTTCTCTAGAGCAGTGGTTCTCAGCCTGGGGGTCTTGACCCCCTCGGGTCGAATGACTATTTGCCAGGGGTCACCGAATCCTAGGCAGTTTCTGAAGCCCGCATCACTCTCCCAGCCTCTCCGCAGCCGCCCAGTAGGGCTGTCCCTGGAGCCTGTGGCCACCCAGCTCGGATGTTCCTGGAGCCCGCAACCGCCCACTCAGCCTTTTCGTAGCCGCCCATTCAGTTAATGGCATGGCTGGGGGGCAGAGACTAGAAGACAGCTGACTGGTGAGGAATGTGAAGTGGGAGGGACTGGAGGAGACCCTATTTTCTGATTTCAGCATAGGTGTCACTGCTGCGAAACATCACAAAGTCGGAGACACAGTGAATAACACTACCTGTGATTATAGTTGCCATTAAAAGTCCCCACTACAGTTCTAAGATCAGCAGATTACCTTGATCAAGAGCATCTAAGTTGGCTGATTTCCCCCCCCCCCCCCCCCCCAGCTGTGCCACTCATCCCATACCCCCCCCCATCAAGGTGTAAGAGAAGGGGGAATAAGAGACTACATGTACGGGAGAGGAAAAGAGGGGGAGGAACAAAAGGGAGAGAGAGAATAAGGGAACAAGAGAGACGGCTAGAGAGGGATGGGGGGGGGGGAACCCCCAAGAAATTAGGATATAGAGAGATAAAAGGGAAAGAGGAAAACGAAGAGTGGTACATCCTAAATTGTACCATGAGGGGTTTTAATACTGTACGAGTTGAAGGGACTCGGGGAGCGCTAAATGTGCGTGGGTTAGGGGCGCAAATTACTTGTTTTGCCTTGGGTGCTGACAACCCACGCTATGAAAATAACTTTACTTTTAGCGGTCCCCACAACTTGGGAAATGTTATCAAGGGGTCAAGGCACTAGGAAGGTTGAGAACCACTGGTCTAAAGCATTAAGCTTGGCATTATTTTCCTTTTTCTTTTTTTTTTTTTTTTTTTGGATGAAGTTTTTTTGTATCCAAAAAGTTGACCTGTGGTTCAGACTTTGGTTGGCTTTTAAAATGTGTTTTTAAGATTTATTTTCTTTATGATGCTACCCAGTTTCTCTAGACAGATTTAACTCATTCTCATTTTCTTAGATTTTCTTAGTATTTTGTTAGAAACTGAAGCCTAAAATATTGTGAAGCCATAATTGGGTATAGTATATACTGGTGCTTTTAACGACTTTACCCAGGTAATGTTTTGAGTATACATTTTCCAAAGTGTTACTAATGGTAAAGAGATGATTTTCTAGGCTTCTATTCTGCTGCTTGAAGTCAGAACTGCTGATGGAGACAAAGGAATGAAAGTGTACGTATTATGGAACAGTGCCAACGGAACTCACCACTTCTGAAGACACTTCAGTGCTTTACCATTTTTTCTTTTTAATCTGCATTTGATGTTTGCTATAAAACTGTAGCTTGTATTCTTATATAGGTTACATATGACAATAAAATTCATTAATGTAAGAAATGTAACCTTTAATTTTAGTTGATTTATAATAACTCAAATATTCCTAGTATTTTGCTAGAGAGGGATTGACCGTATTCATTTTAAATAGACATTTGCAAGTTACCTTTCTTGTTGTTTATGTCTGTAGGAGGCAAGACTCCAGATCCTAAAACAAATGCACGAACATACACAGATGTTATGAAAGAAAAGCAGTTAAGAAAGGAACAGGTTAGTTGACAAATGAAGAATTCAGGTTGGCATTTATCAAATACTAGCGCAATGAAACTAACCTTTTTTGTGTTTTTCTTAGTATGAAATTCATCAGCAGATAGCAGAAAAGGCAAAGTCTGGTGATTTAAAAGTGGTCAATGGATCATCTGCTTCAGCAGCATCACAACCATCTTCAAAGCGTAAAAGGAGATGGGATCAAACAGCTGACCAGACTCCAGGGTCCACGCCCAAGAAGTCCTCAAGCTGGGATCAAGCGGAGGTCGTTGTACTTTTATCTAGTTTATTTTATTTCTTTTAGCCTAATCATTTCATCACGACTCTCTTTACGGGTGAAGTTTAGTCAGATAACCTAACAGCATGTTCTATAAATACCGTGTATATATTTATATAACAAAAAAAAATGGGAAAACGTATTGACTCGAGTATAAGCCTAGGGTGGGAAATGCAGCAGCTTTTGTAAGTGGAAAAGAGGGTCAACAATGCCCATCTGCAGCCTCATGTACCTTTTTTGATCTCCCGTTGTGTCATGCAACTGCAGTCGGCGGCCATCCACTGTAACAAAGCCTCACCGCCTTCTCGTCTGTGATAGACGGAACACTGATTCAGTTTCCCAGCATGGTTTCAGTGTTCCGTCTATAACGGACGAGGAGGAGACGGGGCTTTGTTACAGTGGACAGCCGCCAAACAGTTAAGGCTGACACAGTGGGAGACCCTCACTCGAGTATAAGCCGAGGGGGGCTTTTTCAGCATAAAAAATATGCTGAAAAAGTCAACTTCTACACGAGTATATACAGTAACCTGACCACACTTTTTTTTTTTTTTTTTTTTTTTATAGTTTATACACACACAGTTTTCCTATAATTGTCGTCTTTGTTAGCTAGTGAGTGTGTGTGGTTTTTTTTTTTTTTTTTTTTAACAACTGTTTTTGTATTTTTTAAGACACCTGGACACACACCTTCATCAATAAGGTGGGATGAGACACCTGGTCGTGCAAAGGGAAATGACACTCCTGGAGCTACTCCCGGCTCAAAGATCTGGGATCCTACTCCCAGCCATACTCCTGCTGGAGCAGCAACACCAGGTCGTGGCGATACACCAGGCCATGCAACTCCAGGGCATGGAGGTGCAACTTCCAGTGCACGTAAAAACAGATGGGATGAAACACCTAAAACAGAACGTGGTAAGTTTGGCAATACAAAATATTGCTGTATTTTTTGCTTGCTGTTGATATCCATGGTCTGCATCCACTTGCTGCAGAAAAAATTTTTTTTTTTATTTTCCCTTGTTTGTTGAGCTGTTTCATGGGTCAAGGCACCTAGAATGTTGGGTTCTGTAACTCTGCATGTTGAATTTAGTCATGCTGCAATACAATACTCTGTGGGGGTTTTAGTTGGGCATTGCTGGTAGACTGGCGAGTTTCATGATCACATTGCTTAAAATCGTGCAGATACTATGCAGTGAAGGATCTGATGGGAACTAGCAAGTTTGTGCCTGTTTGTAAAATGCTAGCAAGTGTCCCTTTATTCAATTTAATCTATTTTTCTATCTGCAGATACTCCTGGTCATGGAAGTGGATGGGCTGAGACGCCACGCACAGATCGTGGAGGGGAATCAATTGGTGAAACCCCAACTCCTGGAGCAAGTAAAAGAAAGTCTCGTTGGGATGAAACGCCAGCTAGTCAAATGGGTGGTAGCACTCCAGTACTGACACCGGGGAAAACACCAATTGGTACCCCTGCTATGAATATGGCTACTCCTACACCAGGTGAGTAGCCTTAATTTTGATGTCTCCTCTTTGTTTTCTATTGCATAGAAATTTTATATTGGAATTTTCCGCGGTACTTATTGGGAGTGAAGAATGCAACTAAGATCCTAAAGTGCCATTGGAAGTTTTCAAATTAACCTTTTCAGAAGCATTTTAAAATATCTACCATAACAGATGTGGAAGGCACCAATCTTGAAATTCTGTGAGTTGGCCACCAAGACTAAATGACTACTGCAGCTGTTAGTGCCCTTAAAATCAGGCTGGTCTGCCTGAAAGTTAAATGGAAAGTGGAACACCAAGACTTTCATAACATCCAGTACTAGAAAATCGCTTGCGTTTATATCTGATATGTCAGTGGAAATGGTGCTTTCTGGTATGCCCAGGCAAGTTTTTGGATAAAGTAGACCATTGGGCAAACGTCCAAATAGCTTAAATATAAAATCAAAATTTTAACTTGCTTTTGCAGGGGAAAAAAAATAAAATTTGTTCTCTCTAGCCAGGCAATTGTGTAATCTACAAATATCTGCCTCGCTGCACAGCCAGGAAGTTGGTACACTTTGTGTAGATGAACCGTTTCTCATGGTTCTTTTTCCATTTTTGTAAAAGGGGGGGGGGGGGGGAACCTGCTCATCCCACCAGTGACTTTGTAGGGGAAAAAGTCTAAAGCATCGTGGCTTGGTGGTTAACGCTTTTGCCTTGCAGCACTGGGAATCTGTTTGAATCCCATCCACGACACTATAAATTGGCCATAGTATGCAAGTGAGATAGGAACCATAGCCTGTAAGCTCATTGAGGGCATAGGCTGATGTGAATCTGCAGTAAAGTGTCTGTGCTATACAAATGCCTGTAATTAGTTTTTTTAGTATTCTCTACATACAAATAAATGTGTGTGTCTCTGTCTGTGTGTGTGTCTCTGTCTGTGTGTGTGTCTCTGTCTGTGTGTGTGTCTCTGTCTGTGTGTGTGTCTCTGTCTGTGTGTGTGTCTCTGTCTGTGTGTGTCTCTGTCTGTGTGTGTGTGTGTGTCTCTGTGTGTGTGTGTGTGTGTCTCTGTGTGTGTGTGTGTGTGTGTCTCTGTGTGTGTGTGTGTGTGTCTCTGTGTGTGTGTGTGTGTGTGTCTCTGTGTGTGTGTGTCTCTGTGTGTGTGTGTCTCTGTGTGTGTGTGTGTGTGTCTCTGTCTGTGTGTGTGTGTCTGTGGGGCTGTCTCTGGGTCTGTGGGGCGTGTGTGTGTGTGGGGGGGGGCTGTGTCTCCCTGTCTCTCTCTCTGTCTCTCTCTCTCTGTGTGTGTGTGGGGGGGGGGGGGCGGCTGTCTGTTTTTGTTTTTATTTTTCCCCTAATCCAAAAATGGCTGCCTTAACCCCAGCTACAAAGGGTAAAACATAGAAAACAGGGCGCATGGGCCTAGTGCATTATTCTCCATACATGTTTTGTGTAATATAAATGGAGGTAAATATACTCACAAACCAGTACTTGTGTCCTAGCATTGTTGTAAAAATCATCCGCTTAAATCCATATGCGAAAATCCACAACACTTGTAACCCCGTTTCAAAGTTTCCCTCTTCTTCATAGCCTTGTTTAAATGTCAGTGTTGACAAGGAACTTTTCAGTCGGGATCAGTGCTTTCTCTGTTTAGTGCTGCTGTATATAGCTTCCCTGTTCTTATATACAGCAGCACTAAACAGAGAAAGCACCGATTCAGACTGAAAAGCTCCTTAACAAAGACATCTAAAACAAGGCTCTGAAGAAGAGGGAAACTTTGAAATGCGTTCGTGGATTTGACTATAAGTGTTGTGGATTTTCGCATATGGATTTAAGCGGATGATTTTATAATGCTATGACACAAGTACTGGTTTGTGAGTATATTCACTTCCAATTTTATTAAAACATGTATTGTGGATAATGCGCTAGGCCTATGTGCCTTCTGTGTTCTATGCTTTCAGTTCCCCCCCCCCCCCCCCCCCCCCCCGATAACACGACGTTGGGACTTGCCACACAGCGCAGGAGAGTCAACATTTTGATATGCTACAAAGGGTAAAGGGGAGCACTAATAGTAGATCTTTAGAAAGACCAAAATACAAATCCATTATTTTTTTATTTTTTTTTACCGTTTTGATAGATTTACCATTATAAAGACATCGTCCTTCTGTGCGTTTTTTAAATTCAATGTCTCTTGTGCATATAAGATGTGCAACGTCTGATGTTGGTTCAATTTATTTATTTGTTTCCCCTTTTTTAAGAGCCTTGCTTCAGGTTTTTAAAGGTTATTATAATCCTTTATGTTGCGTGTTTTAGGGCACATTATGAGTATGACTCCTGAACAACTTCAAGCATGGCGTTGGGAGCGGGAAATTGATGAAAGAAATCGGCCACTTTCAGATGATGAGTTAGACGCCATGTTTCCAGAGGGTTATAAGGTAATGTTTATATAATCATTTTGGTGCTGGATTTTCCCTTTTGCATGTTTTCAAGTAGAAGAGAATTTGTTTTCAAAGCTGAAGACCAGTAAATTGTATTTCCCAAAATTTGGGGACATTTTTCCAATTTAAGTTAGGGTTCTTTTGGAGGGATCAAACTGCACACTGTAGAAATCCATTACTATGGAAATCAATGACGTTGAACCAGAAATGTTAGGCTTCATGTACTACGGGACGTTTTTACAACCTCTCCTGAATGATTTAGCTTGACCGATAGTAACCCACGTTTAAAACGTCAGTTTTGTCGCATTTGCGTTTAGAAGCGTTGTTTTTTTCTCTCAAAATACCCAAATTAAAAAAATGACTAAGCGGCTAAACGCGAGTTGCTGCACTTAGAAGCATTTGATGCTTGAAATGCATGTAAACTCTGCTACAGAATGCATTTTTTTGCTTTCCAAAAAATGCCTAGAAACGACAAACGGCCCTGTGTACATGTACTGATGAGATAACCTAGTAACAGAGAGGAGAGTCCAGAGGCTGTTGGAAAAAAACTCCCAACTGCTCCTAAACATCCGTTTACCCAGCAGCAGTTACATATTTAGTCAGGCTGAAAAAGTCAAAGTCCATCCAGTTCAACCATTAATAAAAAAAAAAAGCAGTGTACATGAGACCTAAGCCTTAAGGGCTCTTTCACACGTGCGGACCGTTCAGTTTTTTTCAGGCGGACCTGATCGGAGATCTGACTGGTCCATTTCTGCACAGTGTGCAGAGACGGACTAGTCATCCGTCGGATCAGCGGGGTTCAACGGAGCGATCCCCGCTGAGCAAGCGGATGTTTAAAAACAGATCCGCACATGTGAAAGGGGCCTTACAGTCTGATAACATTGTTCTTTAACAAAACACATTCATTAATTTTGCTATCAAAACTATTGTGTTGTAAATCGCCTCCAGCATTGCTTTTGGTTCTACTTGCCCAAGGCCGCGCAGTCACTTTCTTACTGAGAACTTTCTCCCGCCCCTTCTTTCCTTAGGCTACATGTACACGAGACGTTTTAAAACCTCTCCTGAACGATGGAACTTGACAACTAGTAACCAATGTTTTACTGCGTTTGTTTTTAGAAGTGTTTTTTACATTGTAAATGGTCAGAAATGTATCTCAATTCAAAAAATCTATTCGTTAAATGTGAGTTACCGCGTTTACAAGCTGTTACAGGCATTTGGTGTTTCAAATGCCTCTGAAGATCTGTCCTGAACGTTTTTTTGTTTGTGTTATTGTCTTTCTTTCTTTCCAAAAAATGATTTTAACCTCAACTGCCTGGAAACGACTGAACAACTCAAAACCCATGTGTTTTTTCACCTTAATGCATCCTATGCATTAAGGTGAAAAAATGCCTTGCAGTGTCCAGCCCCTACCCCGTTTTTACCTGAGCCCCGAATTTCCATGGGCTGCCGTCCTCTCCAGAGTCCCAGCTTTGATTAGATAGATTGATAGCAGAGAAGTCATTGGCGCCCGCTGTTAAAGCCAATGACGCAGTGGGCGGGGCCAAGTAATGCACTCTGCGTCTATGGACACTGAGTGTATGACTCGGGAGTGCGCTCGCATGGTAACCCCCTCGGGAGAGAGCTTCCCAGAGGGGGATATCTAATGCGGGGAGGAGCAGAGAGCTGCCCTGGGACCCCAGAACAGGTGGATTGGGGCCATTCTGTGCAACACGAACTGCACAGTGGAGGTAAGTATGACATGTTTGTTTGTTTTTTTAAAAACACGAAACTTTAGTGTCACTTTAATGAAGAGAATGCATTAAGGTAAGAAAAAAAACCTGTCTTTTTTTTTAGAACCACTTAGGTCTGATTCTAAAGTGTTATTCTGGGCTGTTTCTATCATGGTAGTGTACATGGAAAAATCTGCTTATACCTTTACTTAGGAATCGGACTTGATTTAAGGACCCTAATTTTTGCATGTTGTTTTTTGCAGGTTCTTCCCCCACCAGCTGGCTATGTCCCAATACGCACCCCAGCACGTAAACTTACTGCGACTCCAACACCCTTGGGTGGCTTAACTGGCTTCCATATGCCTGCTGAAGACAAAACAATGAAAAATGTCAGTGATCAGCCATCAGGAAATCTTCCATTCCTTAAACCAGATGATATTCAATACTTTGATAAACTGCTGGTAAGTGATGATCATTGTCTGTCTTTATTTTATAAATTGTATCTTTTTTGTAACATTGACTGTTTCCATCTTTCAACTGTAAAATTTGCGTTTTCATCCTATGTATTATAACACAAAGCTGCAGCTATATTTCACTGAATGATTCTGTATCCACTTCCTGCAGTATATAATTTCTGAACGCTGTTCCCTAGATGCTGTAGTGGAAATATATTCCCAGGAATATTTGAAATGTTGCCTACGTTTTGGAAATTTAGCAGTCCTAGCAATGCTAAACCCTTCAGCTTCTTTTTAATTGGAGTCTACTGAATGTAATATTACTGTGCATCATTTGGCATCTATTTATGCTGCTATGTCCCTCCTGTCTAATTACTTTTTCACAAGTGTGCCCCTGTTTTGTTTCTTGCCCCTACTCCAGTTTGCACGCATTCTTCTCCTCTGCCCTCCAACTATGAGCAGCTCTTGTTTAGCCATCCTACCTTTTTATCCCCTGTCAAAAAAAATAAAAAAGAGCTCCAGCTTTGTCCTCTATCTTTTTACTCCCTCTGGTCCAATATTGACCTCCCTCTGCCTCCTTTTTACCCCTAATCCCCATAAATGGGACTTCTTTCTGTTTACACCCTTTTTAGGGGTGGGGGTTAATTAGCTGATTATGTAATTGTGCAATTGTCTAGAGACCTGTTTTCAAGTCTAGTATGCTTTTATCATAGAAATTACATTTAATAACATTAGATGACTAAATTGCTGTATGTTATGTGATGCACTTGTTATATAAAACCAACTGCATCATATCGCAAAAGTTTGTTTTACCTATGCTAAGATGTAGTCTTAATATAAATGATCAGATAATGTTCATTATTATGATTATATCTGTGTAATTCTATGTAATGCATACAGGCTGAGAGGGCTGTTTTTGTGTTTTTTTTTTTTTTTTTTTTCTCTTTCAATATTTTAGTATCTGGTTATCGTCTTCTTTTATTTTAAATTTTTTCCAATTTAAGGTCGATGTTGATGAATCCACCCTTAGTCCAGAAGAGCAAAAGGAAAGAAAAATAATGAAGCTACTACTGAAGATAAAGAATGGCACACCTCCAATGAGGAAGGTATGTCATGTTGTCTTTCCCTTTTTCATGCAAAATTTTACCAGAAAAGGGTACATAGTATGAATGTTTCTGTGAGCAAGTTACTCGGTTTATTTGGACTATTGGGTCAATTATTTGGACCATTGACGTTTGGTCACATTGTAAACTAGAAAATTGAAAGCATTGACGTGCAGACGTCAGTCTCTGGATTAACTTTTTTCTTTGCGGCACAAACGTTTTGTAAAATTTTAATTGATATTTTTAGGGCTCATTCCAGTGTTGTGAGATTTATGTACCTAAATTGGTTTTGGGTGTTTTTCAGTTTTGTAATGTAGTTTTATTAAAAGAGGTGTGTGTGTGTGTGTGTGTGTGTGTGTGTGTCATCATACCTGGGTGGATGCAGCATTGATCTGATGTTTCATCTGTTTCCCGCCGGCTCTAAAGCCTGGTACACATGGGACGAATGTCTGGCGACATCGGCTGGTTCAATAGAAACCAGCCGACATTCGGCCCCTGTGTACAACAGTCAGCCCGACAGAAGCTGGCCGTTCCTCTCGAAGGGTCATGACCAAAAAGGTCTACTGTTTTGGAGGAGGGGCATCCCCCTGTCAGAACAGGATAGCACAGCAGGTGTGATAAATGTACTAACATCGGATTGTTGGTACACGTCTCCAACCTGGGTTGAGTGAAAAAACTAGTATGTGTGTACGAGGCTTTAGACTGAGAACCGAGTGATCAATCACCATTGATCGCTCAGTTCTCAGTGAGCTGGTGATTGTCAGCTGAAAACTGGTCACAAAATGAACTGCACTCCTGTGATCCACAGGAGAAGTACAGCCAAACGAGCTTTGGCTGTACTTCTCCTTTTTAAGGGTTCATGGAAATGTATTAACAAAGTGAGTATGGAATGTTGTGGCCTTCAATTTTCTAAAGCTAAGCTTTTTTCCCCCCATCTTTTTATTAGGCAGCACTGCGGCAGATAACAGACAAAGCTCGGGAATTTGGAGCTGGACCATTGTTCAATCAAATATTACCATTGCTGATGTCTCCAACACTTGAAGACCAGGAACGGCATTTGCTTGTTAAAGTCATTGATAGAATCTTGTACAAACTTGATGATTTGGTTAGACCATATGTACACAAGGTATGTAAAATGTTTTAGTAATTTATTTGTTACTAAATCTAAGCAATATTTTTATTCAAATCTGTGTTTATTGAAAGCGGTAAGATACAATCTCTTATACAAGTTATGTCATTTAACAAGAACAATGATTCAACAATGTGAGAAGCATTTAAAGGGGTGTTCCAGGCAACCCCGTGCAAATTTTTTTTTATTAAAAGCCAGCAGCTACACATACTGCAGCTGCTGGCTTTTAATAAATGGAGACTTGCCTGTCCTGGTGTCCCTCGATGTCAGCACCGCAGCTGATGTTTCACATCAGCTGTCGGTGCTTCCCTTGCCATTGCGGGTAAGGGAACCCGGCAGTGAAGCCTTTCGGCTTCACTCCGGGAACCCTACTGCGCATGCGTGAGGCCCGCTCCTCTCTCCTATTAGCCCAGCGGCCAGGGGAGGAGGAGGGAGCCTCGCGCGACTTCACCGCCGCGGCCGGACTGCAGTAAGTGGGTAAGGATACCTGTCTTTGATAGGTATCCTGTCCCCCCTCCCCCCGAAAGGTGCCAATTGTGGCACCGGAGGGGGGGGAGGAATCCGATTTAAGCGGAAGTTCCACTTTAGGGTGGAGCTCCGCTTTAAGCCCAAATGGTAGACAATAACCGTCAGCTAAAATAATGACATGGCAAAAATTACATGAAAGCCAAACATTGTGCCTTATTAACCTACATACCTCCTAAGTTTTTTAATGAGCGAAACAGGCACACCCACCCACCAGCTTTAGACGTATAGGGGGAGATTTACTAAAACTGGAGCACTCAGAATCTGGTACAGCTTTGCATAGAAACCAATCAGCTTCCAGGTTTTAGGCCGGGTTCACACTTGTCCGACAAATGCTCCGACATTGGGAGCTCATGTCGCATGACGTGTGAAAATCAATGTTTCCCTATGGGAGCTGTCTTAACTGGTCCGACACATGTCGGTCCGACTTTGAAAATGCTCTCTGTACTACTTTGGTCTGACTTTGATCCTACTTCAGCCCATTGACTATCATTGAAGTCGGATCAAAGTCGGACCGCAGTCTTGCATGATCCAACTTTGGCTCTGCTGATCTTGAGGGGGAACTCAACGCCAAATTTTAAATAAAATAAAAAACGGCGTGGGTTCCTCTCCAGGAGCATACCAGGCCCTTCAGTCTGGTATTGATTTTAAGGGGAACCCCTTAAGCCGAAAAAACGGCGTGGGGGTCCCCCCAAAATCCAAACCAAGACCCTTATCCGAGCACGCAACCTGGCAGGCCGCAGGAAAAGAGGGGGATGAGAGAGCGCCCCCCTCCCTCCTGAACCGTACCAGGCCGCATGCCATTAACATTGGGGGTTTGGTGCTTTGGGGTAGGGGGGCGACCTGCGCCCCCCCCCACCCCAAAGCACCCCATGTTGAGGAGGACAGGGCCTCTTCCCGACAACCCTGGCCGTTGGTTGTCGGTCTGCGGGCGGGGGCTTATCGGAATCCGAGAGCCCCACTTTAATAAGGGGGCCCCCAGATCCCGGCCCCCCCACCCTATGTGAATGAGTATGGGGTACATCGTACCCCTACCCATTCACCTGGTGGAAAAAAATGTCAATAAAAAAACACACAGGTTTTTAAAGTCATTTATTACACAGCTCCGGGGGTCTTCGGTGTCGTCTCCACGCTCTCTGGTTCTTCCTTCTGCCGGGCCTCCGCTATCTTCTTCCAGCACTTTTGCTAGCGGGGCACGGTTGTCTTCGTCGCCTTCTTTCCTCTTCGATGTTGACACGTCGCTTCCTCCCGCTGTAATGCTGGGTGTGCGGTGCGCTCCGATTTATATAGGCCTCTCATGACGTCAGTCACAAGCTCCGGGTGGCCCCGGAGCATGTGACTGTGACGTTTTGGGAGCATGTGGCCACCCGGAGCATGTGACTATGACGTCATGAGAGATATAAATCGGAGCGCACCGCACACCCAGCATTACAGCGGGAGGAAGCGACGTGTCAACATTGAAGAGGGAAGAAGGCGACGGAGAAGACCGGGCCCCGCTAGCAAAAGAGCTGGAAGAAGATAGCGGAGGCCCGGCAGAAGGAAGAAAGAACCGGAGAGCGTGGAGACGACACCGAAGACCCCCGGAGCTGTGTAATAAATTACTTTAAAAACCTGTGTAGTGTTTTTTATTGACATTTTTTTCCACCAGGTCAATGGGTAGGGGTACGATGTACCCCATACTCATTCACATAGGGTGGGGGGCCCCCTTATTAAAGGGGGCTCCCGGATTCCGATAAGCCCCCGCCCGCAGACCCCGACAACAAACGGCCAGGGTTGTCAGGAAGAGGCCCTGTCCTCCTCAACATGGGGGCAGGGTGCTTTGGGGTGGGGGGGCCGCAGGTCGCCCCCCTGCCCCAAAGCATCAAACCCCCCATGTTGAGGGCATGTGGTCTGGTACGGTTCAGGAGGGAGGGGGGCTGCTCTCTCATCCCCCCCTCTTTTCCTGCGGCCTGCCAGGTTGCGTGCTCGGATAAGGGTCTGGTTTGGATTTTGGGGGGACCCCCACGCAGTTTTTTTCGGCTTAGAGGGTTCCCCTTAAAATCCATACCAGACTGAAGGGCCTGGTATGCTCCTGGAGAGGTACCCATGCCGTTTTTTATTTAAAATTTGGCGTGGCGTTCCCCCTCAAGATTCATACCAAACACAGTGCCTGGTATTGGCGGGGATCCAAGTCGGATCCCCGTTCATTGAAAGTCGGACAGCTGTCGTGTCGCACAAGTGTGAACCCAGCCTTATTGTCAAAGCTTAATTGAGCTAGCTAAAGTTAAAAGCTGATTGGCTACAATCGATCAAGATGTATCAATTGGCCCTAGTGTATGAATGTGAGTTGGGGACCTTAGAGTGTAAGCTCCTTGAGGGTAGGGACCGATGTGAATGTACAATGTATATGTAAAGCGCTGCATAAATTGACAGCGCTATATAAGTATAATAATGTATGCTGACACCCTATGAACTTATCCGGATTATTTTTCTTTCCAGTTTCACTCACAAGATTGTGTTCATTGATTCCATCATCTAGGTGTGACGAGTAGATGGGCTGGTGGTTGTTTAAGACACAGAAATGTTTAGTTCATATAGCAATTGCTTCAATTCCAATCTGTTTCTAAGTAGCGTGCTCAAATGGGTTCCATCATATTTAGAGGTGTTTTCTGGCAACGGGTCCACTGATTTAGAATAGGAGCAAGTGAGGTATGCACGACATGGTCCCCTCAGGAGTTAAATAAAGTGTGTGTGTGTGTGTGTATACCTTCTTACTCTTTCGTTCATGGACCGACACCGCTTCTCTATTGACATAGTGGGCATTATCCGTTAATTAGGAGTGACTAGGCAGAAAACTTGTAAAAAGTGTTGCATCACACCTTCTACAGTGCCGCCCAGGGGGCGGACCCTCTGGGTATATCCCCTCGCACTTTTTCTGTCTAGCAAAGAGTAGGACATGGCTCCCTTCAGTTACATTGGTCCGGGGGAATTTTTATTTATTTTTTCTACTTTTTGTTTCCTGCGATCTTCGATCAACTGCCGACTGGGTGACAGGCTGGATCCTCGATCCTTGTAGTCGCCCCCCCCAGTTTCGGCCATCGAGCGTGTGCCGACCCTAGCTACGCGCTGGGTTTTCCACTACATACCTGTCGCTCTACGGGTGGCCGGTGAGCCTACGCTCCAGGGCCTGCATCGGACCGCTCAGCTTCGGCTGACCTTACGGCTGAGTCGCAGTAGCCTGTCCAGTGAGCGTCGCGCTCCAGGGCATGCATATGATCGTTCCCTAGGGTTCAATCACAGCATGCCTGGCTGACAGTCACCTTCTGTGCGCGGATGATCTGTTGTGGAATGTCTTCCAGCAGGATACACACAGGAAGGGTAAGTAGCTCCCCTGCTTCAGCAGGGTGACTTGGCTGGACATTCCTGGAGAGATCAAGTAAGTGGTTGTGGCCCCTTTCTTTCCTCTCTCCCTGCCTTCCCTCCTCCCTGGGCTTTGAGCTAAGGGTGCTGGGGGTCACCTAAGGGGGGGTTCCATCTGGAACAGGGCTGGCTGTAGCTGTCATTTAAAAAATGTAATTTTCTGCTTACCGGTGTGCTTTCCCCCTCCATGCTGTAGGCGGACATTTTGCGGTGGTCCATGCCTGTTTCGGCATCTAGTGATCAGCGGCCATTTTCTTGTGGTTTCCCGCCTATATGTGTATATCACCGCTCGACGCCATTTTCTTGTGGTTAACACCCGCTTTGGCCTCTATCGACTGTTTAGGCAGCCATGTTTTCTAGGATTCACGCTGTATGTATATACCGCCACTCGGCGGCCATCTTTTTGTGGTCCACGGCTGCTTTTGCCTCTTTGGCTCGGCGGCCATTTTCTTAGAGCCCACAGTGTTTCCATACAGCCGCTTGACGGCCATTTTACGATTGTCTCCGGCCTCTAGGGTGCATTTGCACTGGCAAAAATTCACAAGGAAGCGCTGATAAAGAATCAGACTGACACAGCAGCGATGGGATAGCATCACAGGTACAGCACACGGCAGCATAGCGGTACCGTTCCAAGGGTGGCGAGTCCTCTGGTAGACTCTGTATCAGCTAGGAGGGTGGCCTATTGATGCCTTGCCTGGAGCCCTGTGGGTATCTGTGCGTGGGTCAGCAGGGCGTCTGAAGCAGACGTTTTTTTCCTCTGAAACACCTGATTTGGCAGCTGGTGCCCCTGATGTATCTGTGGACTTTAGGTCTGTTGCCAGGATGGAAGTGGCACACGGGAACACGGGGGGTTGAAAACGTCCACAGATCGTCCCCTGCTATCTTCCGGGGATAATGCTGATGCAGAACCAGGCCCAGCTATGGCTCATGGCCCGGATTCTGATGCATCAGAGACTGCAGACTGTGACTGATCGGACAGTGAGACTGCTCCAAGTCCAGGTCAACACGCAAGAAGGCTTTGGTATCTGACCTGTTTACTGCAAATAGAAAATGCTGCAGAACCCTTTGGGTTCCCTAAAGCCAGCCCGCACGGCTAAGGTGTTTCCTCGTGTGTCTTATATTGATAAGCTCTTGTACAAGGAGTGGGAAAAACCCACTGAGGTTTTTTACTTTTTTCAGCCCCAAAGATGTTTGTTTTTTTTTGGGCGGTCCGATACCCTGAAAGGATGGACCTCTCCACCGATAGTGGACCCCCCTGTGTCCAGACTTAACAAGTTGCCACAATTCCAGCGGAAGGGGCTCCTGTCCTCATGTACACTCGCTACCTATACACAGTGGGGGACTCAGAGGTACGTCCAGCATGGCTGGGGTTTTTTATGATGCCTCAGACACTTACTGGGTAGGCAAAGATGCTACTCCAGGGGTTAAAAGCATGGGAGGTAGCTCTGGCCGACCAGTTGGTACAGGGCCTTGAGCCTGTCTGCGAGTCAGACTTGGATACTATCCTCTTGCTGTCTTGGACCTTGGGTTACGCCACCTGATCTGGCTAAAGGTGCTGGTCTGCGGACAAATCTTCCAAGAAGGCCCTTTTTAGGGCGACAGACCTTTTTTGGGGCCTCGCTGGATGACATTTAAAGATGCCACAGGAGGTAGGAGCACATTGCTACTGCAACCCTAAGAAGGTAAGGAGACATGCCATAGGCTAGGGCCCTCCTTCAGCGCGCAGAAACGGTCCCTTCGTCCGCCTAGTGCGGCAAGTAAACGACCTCAGGCTGATAAAGCGCCTGCTGAGGGACACAAGCGTCCCTGGGTTTGCAAGCTCAACCTTGCTTGCCTACTGAACAGAATTTTCTCCTTTCGTCTTCCAGGACAGCCTCTGAGACGTAGGGCTCCTCCCTCCGGGACAGAAAACACACACACACCCATCATCTTTAAAGGTGGTCCCCCAGGCCTCCCTCTTCAGTTATTGGGTTTCCTGCCGGAAGGGAAGGAGCACGCATAGGAACCTAAAGGGAGCTCCATGTCTCAGGATTGTCCTGGGAAGAGCCCCTGGCAATGACTCTCCTCTGCCTGGGCACCCCTCTGTCCTATCGGGGAAGAGCGAGGTTGCCGACTCCACCGCTGCAGCTAGCTCGGAGAGAGCAGGACCCTTGGTGTCTTGGACCCAGTCCCCCTGTCTGCCTGTACCTGTGATTGAGATGTGTCCTGGCTGGCGGGCGAGAGACGCTCGGCTGACCACGCCAATTCGGCCGACACTTCCGGGTACAGCGCGCGGGGGGCAGTGTTTCTGCGTTCCAGCGGGCGGAAGTGACGAGACTTCCGGCGGAACTGCGTCAAGGGGCGCCCGGAGACATGGTTCCAGTCTCTTAGGCGCAGCGGAGGATAGCCAGGCATTACCGGAGCGGTGAAAGGCTCGGCGAGGCCATGCAAACACCCGGGACCATGGAGACACCTGTTCAGGTAGTAGACTCCGGTTCATCAGGCTCCAGTGCCTCTCAGGTAAGGTGGTGAGGGTGGACCTTTCCTTACACTGGGGGGTCAGGGTATTGGACCCTATATTCCCCTCCTGGGTGGAGAACCTCTGGTGAGGGGTGAGCACTTCCTAGGCTGACTCGAGCACAGTGGTGGTGTGGTTCAGGGAGGCATATTGATGGAATTTTTTTGCCCTTTCTCTTTTGTTTGGCTTTCAGGTCAAAGCCCAGGACAAGACTCGTATGCAGCCGCCTAGGAAAAAGTGTGCCGTTTGTGGGGCTAAGTTAGGCTCTAACTGGGAGAAGCCTCTATGCCCTGATTGTGTCAGCAGTCTCGTCAAGGATAATTCTGTGGCAGAGTGTCACAAGATCCTGGCTAAAGTTAAAGACGAGCTAGCATCCACATTCCAGTCATTTAAAGGAATGATGGATAGGGTGCAGGGTCCCTCTTCTTCCCTATATAGAACAGCCAGTACACCCTCCCTGTCTGAGCCCAGTCAGGAGGAGGAGGCGATGGTTAGGGAGAGGGTACCAAGATCGCTAGCCTCTTCTCAGGCGGATTCAGCTTCCGTCTCTGAGGAGGAGGATGATTCCTCCAGGGGGGCCAGATACAAACTATCTCTGGATTATGTGGGAGATTTGTTGAAGGCGATTTATGACACGTTAGAAATTCGTGCGGAGCAAGTCTAACTTTCAAAGCACGACCTAATGTATCAGGGGTCTAGTGTACAGAAAGCCAGGGTGTTTCCTGTTCATAAAACTCTGAGTCGATTTTGCTGGTGTGGGAACACCCGGAAAAGAGGCCCTTCTTTTCCGGTAACCTCAAGCAGAGGTTCCCCTTTGAAGCAGATGCTTCCCATCCATGGAATAAGATTCCAAAGTTGGATGCACCGTTAGCCAAAGTCTCTAAAAGGACAGACTTGGCCTTCGATGATCTGGGGTCGCTCAAGGATCCCATGGATAAGAGGGGAGATGTGCTGCTAAAGAGGGCTTGGGATGCCTCTTCGATAGGGTTGAAACTGGCCCTAGCAGCCACTTGTGTGGCCAGAAATCTGGAGTGCTGGCTTACACAATTACAATCTCACATTGCTGCTGGTACACCTAGACAGCAGCTGTTAAAATCTTTTCCCCTACTATTTAAGGCAGTAGGATTTCTGGCAGATGCCTCCGCAGAGTCGGTAAAACTGGCAGCCAGATCTGCCGCTTTGGTTAATGCAGCCAGAAGGGCTGTATGGCTAAAAACATGGTCTGGCGATCCCGCCTCTAAGCTTAAACTTTGTGGTTTACCCTTTTCTGGTGACCATTTCGTTCGGACCAGGCCTACAGGAGGCTCTGGAAAGAACTCAGGATAGGAAGAAGGCCTTTCCTGAAAAGAAAAAGGAAAAACGAGAGCAAACGTTTTTTTCGTGGCCCCAGGCAACAGGGCCAACAGGAAAGGGATGGCCGTCCCAAGAAGCATTGGGCGGGCCATAAGGGACGTGGAAGAGGAGGAATCCTATTTAATCCTCCTCAAACCACCCCTAAACCCCAGTGACTCCTGTGTCCCAGTGGGAGGGAGACTAGGGGAGTTCCTCCCACAATGGACCAATTAGACTCCACGTCCGTTTATTTTGGACATAATAAGAAACGGTTACAGATTGGAGTTCGATTCTGTCCCCCCCCCAATGTTCCAGCTGCCAAGAGACCGGGAAAAAGCAAAGGCTTTGGGTCTGTTATTAGGGGATCTAGTGGATCAAAGAGTCCTTTATTAAGGTGCCCCTGAAGGAGCAAGGGTAGGGGGTGTATTCTCACATGATTGTCGTGAAGAAACCTTCCGGGAAGTTCAGGTTAATCCTGAATCTTCGTCCCCTGAACACATTTGTAAAATACAAGAGGTTCAGGATGGAGTCAATATTCTCTGTAACCAACCTCGTGTTCCCAGGCTGTTTCATGGCCACAGTAGATCTACATATCCCAATACATCAGGAATTTCAAAAGTTCCTAAGGCTGGCAGTGCAGATAGATGCACAAGTCCTGCACTACCAGTTCCGAGCACTCCCTTTCGGTCTGTCCTCGTCGCCGAGAATCTTTACAAAGGTGCTGGCAGAGGCCCTGGCTCCACTGAGAGTCAAAGCTATCACGGTGATCCCCTACCTGGACGACCTCCTGTTTGTCGCCCCATCTTTTCACCAACTGGAAAAAGACCTACAGGAGGCCCAGAGTTTCCTATTGTCTCTGGGGTGGTTGATCAGCCGAGACAAATCTCAGCTGACCCCGTCCCAGGAGGTCCTTTATTAGGGATACAGAATCTCTTCGGTGGAGATGAAAGTCTTTCTTCCCAGGGAGAAGATTCTGAAGGTAGATCCCGCTTCTATCCGGTCAGCCCCAATCAGGGAGGTTATGAGAGTTCTGGGGTTGATGTCGCCCTGCTTCCCAGCTGTTCCGTGGGCAAGGCTGCACCAGCACCCTCTACAGGGTCTCATGTTGAACCACTGGGATGGCAAAAAAGAGAGCCTGGATTCTTCTATGCCCCTTTCCACCAAGGTCAAAAGGACTTTATGGTGGTGGTGAGCCCATCACAACCTGGAGAAGGGTCTGTCATGGGCCAGGCATACGGCCATAGTGATAACTACCGATGCCAGTGCATTGGGTTGGGGGGCCCATCTGGAAGAAAACCTAGCCCAGGGGTCCTGGTCTCCTGTAGAGGCTCATCGATCCTCGAACCAGAGGGAACTTCTGGCGATCCTCAGAGACCTTTCAGTCCCAGATAGTTGGCCAGCACCTTCAGGTGCGAACCGACAATGCAGCAGCTGTCGCGTATGTAAACAGACAGGGGGGCACAAGGAGCCCAGCTCTGCAGGCCATAGCGAACAAAATCCTATGTTGGGCCGAGGTGAACCTGTCCTCTGTCAGCAGTTCACCTAAAAGGCTCGCAGAATTCTCTGGCGGACTTCCTCAGTCGTCAGCACATAGGACAAGACGAATGGTCCCTCAACAGGGAGGTATTCATGGAGATTGTGCAGCATTGGGGACAGCCAGAGGCGGACCTCTTCGCCTCGGAGGACAACAAAAAGGTTCCCTTCTTTCTTTTCTATCCACCCGTTGGACCAGGCCACAGGAATAGATGCCTTCGCCAATCCTTGGCAGTTCAACCTGTGTTATGCCTTCCCTCCAGTGAGGCTGATAGCCACGGTTCTTCAAAGATTCCTGTCAGAATCTACAGACCTGATCCTAATTACTCCATACTGGCCAAAGAGGCCGAGGTTTGCTAACCTAAAGAGACTGGCCATTTGTCCCCCATTGACTCTTCCGGTCAGGGAAGATCTGATCTCCCAAGGTCCTGTTCTCTACCCACAGATAAAAAAACTAAAATTAACAGCCTGGTATCTGAGGAACAACTGCTAAAAGCTCAGGGCTTTTCAGACAGAGTGATTAAAACTCTGCTGGAGTGCCGTAAGCCAGTAACCAGGGCTATTTATGCCAGGGTATGGAAGAGATTTCTTTCCTGGCTGGGAGAGCAAGGACTAGATCATTCTGGGATTCCAGAGGTACTGTATTTTTCTCCAGGCAGGTGTGGAACTAGGCCTGTCTATCAGTACCCTAAAGGTTCAGACCGCAGCCTTAAGTATTTTCCTCCAGACTTCACTACAGCAAAATCAATTCATTAGAAATTTTTTCAAGGCTCTAGCGAGATCTAGGCCGGTGAAGGTTACAACATGCCCCACTTGGGATTTGTCTTTGGTTCTCAGGGCTCTTACAGGTAGTCCTTTTGAACCCCTGGAGAAATCATTACTGAAATGGATTGTACTCGAAAGGTGTTTTTTTTTGATAGCGATCACATCAACCAGACGACAGCCTTTTTTGTTAATTTTGGAGGACAGGATCATACTTAAGACAGATCCTAGTTTCCTCCCCAATGTGGCATCTGTTTCATAGAACGCAGGACATTGTCCTACCTACGTTTCACCCCACCTTAGAGAAAGATGAGGAGGAATCTCTAAGTTTGTTAGACGTCAAAAGATGTCTTTTCATTTATTTAGAAGTCACTAAGAGCTTCAGAATCTCTTAATTCACTTTTTGTTAATTTTGCGGGGGTCCGCAAAGGTTATAGAGCATCTAAATCGACCATTGCCAGATGGATAAGGATGGCGATTTTAGAAACTTATCAGTTAGAAGGTAGACAAGCACCATTGGTTAAGGCACATTCTACCAGGGCAGTCTCAGCATCTTGGGCAGAGAGGGCTGGAGCCTCCCCGGAGGACATCTGCAAAGCAGCAAAATGGTCATCATATTCGACTTTTGCAAGACATTACCGTCTGGATTTGTTGTCTGACAAGGAACAGACATTTGGATGAAAGGTCCTCCAGGCAGTGGTCCCGCCCTGACAAAGTAAGTTCCTTGCTTATCTCAGAGGCTGTCCTGGAAGACGAAAGGAGAAAACCGGAGTTAGACTTACCGGTAACTTTTTCTAGGAGTCTTCCAGGACAGCCTGGTTTTCCAACCCGGTGTTTACTAATAACTAGGTGTTGGAGTTATGTACTAACGATGTGTTAGTGTGTTATGTCTTTCAGAGCCTTCCGGTAGTTCTTTGGTAAACTGAAGAGGGAGGCCTGGAGGACCACCTTTTTAAAGATGATGGGTGTGTGTGTTTCCTGTCCCGGAGGGAGGAGCCCTATGTCTCAGAGGCTGTCCCGGAAGACTCCTAGAAAAAGAGTTACCGGTAAGTCTAACTCCGGTTTTTCCCTCCTTAACCGCCAGCTTCTGCCGACTTGTCGGGAAGCCCTATATGGGGCGGTACAAGACCTGCTGATACGCAGGGTAGCCTTCCTGGCTTAGTACAGGAACGGGTTCAGGGATTCTACTCAAATCTGTTTGTAGTACTGGAGGGGGGTTCGTCCAATCTTGGATCTCGGGACCCTCAACTTCTTTGTGAAATTACAAAGATTACGGTAAAGAGTTGGCTCGCTCTGTTGTCGCTGCCCTCCATCCAGGGGATTTTCAGCATCCTTGATCTTCAAGGACGCATACTGCATGTCTCCATATGCACCAGGCATCAGAGATGTCTGCGTTGGCGGCCGGGGGAAGACCATTGCCAAGGGTGTCTCTCCCCTTTGGCCTCGCATTGGCACCAAGGGTGTTTACCAAGGTGCTTGCCTCGATTCTGGCCCTACTAAGATAGCGTGGCTTCGCTATCAGGGGCAACTTGGACGATCTTCTTCTGAGGGTCACTTCAAACTAAATTTAGAAGTGAGCGTGTCTATACCTGTCAGACCCTCCGATACTTGGTTGGGTGCTGAACACTCAGAAGTCAGTATTGAAACCGTCCCAACTCCTAGTGTGTTTAGGGTTGATTCTGGACTCCTCAGAGGTGTACGTTTCTTTCCCCCTAAGGGAAAGTTGCAGACCCTTCGGGCTGCGGTGCGGCAGTGGACATCCCAAAGTTGGGCTGTCACGCCACTTTTGCAGGCGAGTCCTGGGCCCCATGGTAGCCTCCTTCGAGGCGGTACCATAGGCGCTATTTCACACAAGTGTTACAGAAGATAACTCTGTCCTGAAGGGTCAAGTGCCCTTCATCCCTGCATTATCAAGATCTGGGTGAGCCACCTAAGCAGGACCTCTCTAGTTGGTGGCCGACTTCACCAGCATTCTGTCTGGGAAGTTGTTCCTTCTTTTTACTGGATAGTGGACACGGCAGACGCCCGTCTTCCCGTTTGCAGAGGAGTCTGAAGAGCTCAGTCAACCTGGGTCGCGGGACTCCGGAGGAATCCCATTGCAGATCATTAGCCTGAAATTCGGACGATCTGACTTTGCCTCTCTACATGGTTTGAGAGCCAGGTGCGAAGAGACCCGGGACCTGTCAGACTCGGTGACCTCTACCATGAGGAGTGCTCGGAAATCATCCCCACGAAGATTACCATCGAACTTGGAAGACCTGCATATCCTATTGTGAGTAGATGAGGTGGCATCCGCGTACTTATTGGTTACAGAGTCCTGCTGTTCTCAGCAGGGAACGGGCCAAAAAAAATGTTTTCTTTAAGTACAATTAAGGGGCAGGTATCTGCCCTGGCTGTCTTTTCAACGACCCCTGGTGGCTCACTTTCTAGTGAGAAAGTTTGTATAGTGGGTTCGGCAGGCGGCCCCTTCGGGCCACCCTCCACTACCTCCGTGGGGCTTGTCTAGCAGATGTCCTTTTGGCGTCTACCACTACGAGAGAACCTGCTGTCACAGGGTCCCATATGCCATCCTGCCTGCAGTCGATGGCTTCAACGGCATGGCCTCTAAGTGTCTCAGAAACCACAGTTTTGAGAACATCAGGGAGATTCCCTAGTTGACACTTTCTTAGAAGGTGGTCCTTTTGGTGGCTGTTATGCCAGTTAAGACGGGTTTCTGAGCGGGCAGCCTTGTCATACAAGCCTCCCTATCTGATCTTCCACAAGGATAAGGCTCCTTTATCTAATCTTCCACAAGGATAAGGTGGTGCTGCGTCCACAGCCTTCGTTTCTTCCTAAGGTCGTGTTCGACCTTCCATCTCAAGGAAGACTTTGTACTGCCATCCTTGTGTCCTCAGCCATCGAATCCTAAGGAAACGACGTTGCATTCCTTGGACGTTGTCCGAACTCTGAGAATGCTTGTCTGGCACTGCTCCGTTCCGGAGTCCAGGCTCACTGTTTGTTTCAGTGGCTGGTCCCTATTGGGGGCCAGCGGTTTCGTCGGCCACCATCTCTAGGTGGATCCGACAGATTGTGATCAGGCTTGCGCCATGAAGGGTCAGGCGCCTCCCTTTTTCCGGGCGCATTCAACCAGGGCATGAGGTGCCTCTTGGTTTACGTCAGACGGGTTTTCTGAGCCGGCAGCCTTGTCATGCAAGGCTCCTTATCTGATCTTCCATAAGGATAGGTGGTGCTGCATTCGCAGCCTTCTTCTTCCTAGGGTCATTCGACCTTCCATCTAGGAAGACATTGTACTGCCATCCTTGCGTCATCCGTTGAATCCTGAGGAAACAACGTATTTCTTGGACGCTGTCCGAGCTCTGAGAGCATCAAGCGTCTGTTTTTACCAGGTGTGTAAGGCGGCGACATGCTCGTCCGTTCACACTTTAACTAAACTTTACAAGTTGATGTGTGTGCATCTTCGGATGCTTCTTTCGGCCGCAAGCTATTGCAGACGGCTGTTTAGAGTTGCAACTCCTCTGTTGAGCTCTGTTTTTGTTTTGGGGTGAAGTTGTTTTAATGCTGTTACCACCCCTTGTTTTTTTTCTGACACTGCTTTGGGACGTCCCACTATGTCAATAGAGAAGCTGTGTCGGTCCATGAACGAAAGAGCAAATAGGATTTTTTACTCATCGTAAAATCCTTTTCTCTGAGTTCATGGACTGACACAGCACCCACCCCTCTTAAGTTTGTACTGCTTTTTGACCAACTGATCTGCGAGATGCAGAGTGAGGGGATATACCCAGAGGGTCTGCTATAGAAGGTGTGATGCAACACTAGTCACTCCTAATTAACGTGTTCTTAATATTACCAGGTGGTACGTTCAGGCCACATCTGAGACCATCTTCGGGCATAAGGTCCTTCAGGTGGCTCTTTGAGCTGCAGGCAGTCCCCAGTTATAAAATTCCTTTGTTGGCATAGGAGTACAAAAATACCACTTTCTCATCCATTGAGGGACACAAATTCTTACTCCCTCTACAGAAAAAAATTGTCATCAAAAAAGCCGCTGGCTCGCACAGGGTATCCTCAATTTGTTTTTCTTTTTCGTTAATTGATGGACACAGCACTTTAATCTTGACCTTTGGGTTATATCGCCACCTTCAGGAGAGGACTAGGCAGAACATGTTAAAAACAACAAAACTGCCCAGGGGGCGGTCCTACTGGTTTTAACCCCTCACACTGCATCCAGCAGCTCCAGTTTTTTCTGCCCAGTATAGAAGGACCTGGCTCCCGGTGGGGACCAGTGATCCTGGAGATTTTTTATTTTATTTTTTTCTACTTTTTTGATCCTGAGATCTACTATCAACAGCCGGGCTGGGTGACAGGCTGGTTAATATAGATCCTGTTAGTCTCCCCAGCCTGGCCATCTAAGAAGGCTCTGGCGGATTTGCCCTTCCAGGGAGAGAGGCTATTTGGAGCCTCGCTGGATGACATTTATTAAGGATGTTACTGGGAGTAAGAGCACACTGCTCCCACAATCCAGAAAATTGAAGGAGCCACGCCGTAGGCCAGGGCCCTCCTTTTCCGCTCGGAAGCGTTTGTTTTTTTTTTGTCCGCCCGGACAAAGTGTTCCCAGGCCAACAAGGTGCCCGTTGAGGGACAAAAGCATCCCTGGTTTCGCAAGCCTGCAAGCAAATCCTACAGCAGCATGAAGGTTTGCCCCCGCCCGACTCTCGGGTGGGGGATCGCCTTCGAGAGTTTGCAGCTCGGTGGACCTCCCTTCTTTCCGACTAGTCGGTCTGCGAAGTGGTTTCATCAGGGTACAAGAGTTTGTTTCTTGTCCGCCAAACAGATTTTTTTCCCTCCCCCCAAACCTTCATCTTCTTCCGGCTCGTCGGGACGTCCTGTTTGGGGCAGTGCAGGACCTGCTGATGCACGGGATAAGTCTCAGGGTTTCTACTCCAATCTGTTTGTAGTCCCAAAGAAGGATCTCAAGGCCCTCAACACCTTTGTAAAAATACAAAAGGTTCAGAATGGAATCGGTTCGCTCTGTGGTCGCTGCACTCCATCCGGGGATTTTATCGCGTCCTTGAACATGACGCATACTTGCATGTCCCCATATGCGTCGGGGATGAGCACTACCAATTTTTAGCTCTTTTTTTGGCCTGGCGTCAGCACCCAGCGTTTTCACCAAGGTGCTCGTCTCGATTCTGGCGTTGCTGAGGCAGCGAGGGATCGCAATCGTGGGCTACCTTGACGACCTCCTTCTGAGAGCAGCTTCTACCTCAGAATTAAGGGAGGATGTGGCGATTGGCAGTCAGACTCTTCGGGAGTTTGGTTGGGTACTGAACTTCCAAAAGTCAGTGTTGGTGCCGACTCAACGCCTGGAGTACCTGGGCTTGATTCCGGACTCCTCGGAGGCAAGCGTTTTTCTCCCTTCGGACAAGCTGCACTCTTCAGGCTGTGGTGAAGCTGTTGGCGTCCCGCAGGTGGTCGTCGCTGCGCTTTTGCATGCGAGTCCTGGGTCTCATGGTAGCCTCCTTCGAGGCGGTACCGTATGCTCCATTCCACACGAGTCTTGCAAAAGGAGATCCTGTCAAAATGGGACAAATGTCCGTTGTCTCTGGACTGTCAAATTTGGGTGAGCCGGCTAGTCAAGGAGTCCCTGATCTGGTGGCGGAAATCTCTGGCCCTTCGGTCCGGGAAGTCGTTCCTTCCCTTTCACTGGACGGTGATCGTGACGAACGCCAGCCTGACCGGTTGGGGGGAGTTTGGGGCGTACAGTCGACAAAGGGTCGCTGGATGCAGGAAGAATCCCGCCTGCCGGTCAATGTGCTGGAACTTCGGGCGATCAAGCGGTGCCTCTCCACATGGTCAGAGGCTGCAGGGACGCCCAGTCAGGATCCAGTCGGACAATGCCACGGCGGTGGCGTATGGCAACCATCAAGGCGGAAGAAGTTCGGCTGCAGCATTGGAGGTCGCTCACATCCTGCGGTGGGCAGAGCTGCGAGTGCCGGTGTTCTAACATTCTGGGTCCCCTATCAGATAGTGCCCGGGTTGGACTGCGCATGCGCAATTGGAGATCTCCAAGACTGAACAGCTGTTCCATCAGCTGTAGATGGAGCATGCGCAGTTAACACGGCGCTCACTCCCGCAGCTCGTTATATCAGATGGGGGACCCATGTTGATAGAACGGCGCTGGCCGCGCTCACTGAAATACAGCAAGGGGATGCTTTTATGAAAGAGGCGGGTGTGATTATAAGAGGCCGCGCTCACTTAATACAATATATTTATGCTGCCCAGTGCTCAATAATAGACCCGCCCCTTTTTCTAAAACCATCTGCCCCTTGCTGTATTGAGTGCGCCTTAGAGTTCTGTAAACACGCCCCACAGACGTGTAGTTTATTGTGAAAAGCATTCTCTCAAAAATTACTGCTCAATAATACACCCGCCCCTTTTATTTGTGTGAGCGCGGCCAGTGATCTATCGAGATGGTCCCCCATCTGATAACACGGCGCTCGCTCCCTCCGCTCGTTCTAACTGCGTATGCTCCAACAGCTGATTGAACAGATGTTTAGTTTCGGAGATTACCGTGATATCGGACTGTGCATGTGCAGTCCAACCCGGGCACTATCTGATAGCCGGTGTTCCATCATTCTGGGTACCCTATCAGTCGTGTATATTCTGGGCGTAGAAAACAGACAAGCAGACCAAGTCGGCAGATGCTGGACCAAGGGGAATGGTCGCTACATCCGGCTGTATTTAGACTCCTTTGCCTGAGATGGGGGCACGCCAGATGTGGATCTCCTGGCTTCTCGACTCAATCGGAAAGTGTTGAGGTTTGTGGCCAGGTCCAAAGATCCCTGGGCGGACGCGACAGACGTGTTGGTAGCCCCGTGGGGGCAGTATCTGCTTATTTATGCCTCCCCGCTAAAACGTCTTCCTCGTCTGCTTCGCAGAGTGGAAACCCAGGGGATTCCGGTGATTCTAATTGCCCCAGATTGGCATCTGCGTCCTTGGTACGACTGGTGGCGGATGTTCCTTGGCGGCTGCCGATGCGAGAGGACCTTCTCTCGCAAGGTCCTATACTTCATCCTGCTTTACAGTGGCTGGCTTTAACGGCATGGCTGTTGAGTCAGGTGCTAAGGGACCGGGGGCTGTCGGACTCGGTAATATCCACCATGCTGAGGGCGCAGAAGTCATCATCTCTGAAGATTTATCATCGCACGTGGAGGGCCTACATCTCTGTGTGAGGCGATGGGGTGACGTCCGTGTACATATTCGGTTTCCAGGATCCTGCGATTTTTACAGCGGGGGGGGGGGGTGGATCAAAAACTTGCCTTAAGGGGCACAGATATCATGTTGTTTTTTTTTTCAGCGACCTTTGGCGACTCATTCATTGGTGAGTACATTTGTACAGGGGGTTCGACATGTGGCCCCTCTGGTTTGACCACCTCTGCCTCCGTGGGATTTAAATCTGGTACTCCTCGATACTTCAGAAACCGCTGTTTGAAAACATTAGAGAGATCCCACTATTGACACTCTCTCAGAAGGTAACCTTTCTGGTGGCTATTACATCTGCCAGGAGGGTTTCTGGGGTTGGCGGCCTTGTTTTGCAAGTCTCCCTACTTGATTCTCCACAAGGATAAGGCAGTGCTACGCCCGCAGCCTTCGTTTCTTTCTAAGGTTGTTTCGGCTTTTCATCTAAATGAGGACATTGTGCTTCCATCTTGTGTCCCAAAGAAGTTGTGTTGCATTCCTTGGACGTGGTCCAGGCTCTGTGGGTGTATCTGTCTGCTATGGCTCCATTTGGGAGGTCAGACTCACTGTTTGTGTCGGTGGTTGGTCCAAAGAAGGGCCTGGCGGTCTCGTCGGCCACCATTTCTCGGTGACTCAGGCTTATGCCCTAAAAGGGTGGGCGCCTCCCTTTCCTGTCACAGCGCATTCGACTAGGGCAATTGGTGCCTCCTGGGCTTTCCGACATCAGGCGTCCATTTCCCAGGTGTGTAAGGCGGCGACCTGGTCGTCCGTTTACACTTTCACTAAATTTTACAAGGTTGATGTGAGTGCATCTGCAGATGCTTGCTTCGGCTGCAAGGTTTTTCAGGCGGCTGTGAAAGGTTGCACCTCCTCCGTTGAGGAGCTCTGGTTGTTATGGGTGGAGGTTAGGGCTGGGGAAGGAATCGATTTGAATCGTGAATCAAGTTGCAAGGTCAAATCGATTTTTTTTATTTTTTTTCTCCATAGGATTGGCGCTCCGCGGACTAGGCCAAAGCTGCAACCTCGCCTAAAAAATCCTCGCCACGATCCTGGGAAAAGGCTGCAGACTAGGCCGAAGCCGCGGCCTTTTCCCAGGATCGCGGCGAGCTGCGGGCAAGATTTTTTTTTAGGCGAGGCCGGGGCTTTGGCCTAGTCCGTGGCCTTTTCCCAGGATCGCGGCGGACTAGGCCGAAGCCGTGGCCTCGCCTACACTCCTGCCTGCAGCTCCTTAGGACCGGCGCGGTGTACATCAGAAAAAAAACTAAATGTGAATCAAGTGTTTGTTTTTTTTTTTTTGTTTTTTTTTTTTTTTTTAAATCGCAGAATTTTTTAAGGGCCAAAATCGCCCAGCTCTAGTGGAGGTTTTTGATTGCTGTTCCCACCCCTCGTTTTCTGACACTGCTTGGGGACATCCCTAAGGTCAAGATTAAAGTGCTATGTCCGTCAATGAATGATGATTTTTGTACTCACCGTAAAATCCTTTTCTCAGAAGTTCATCGACGGACACAGCACCCACCCCTCCTTTTTATGTTTGTACTGCTTTTTGACGAACTGAGCTGCTGGATGCAGTGTGTGAGGGTTTAGCCAGTAGGACCGCCCCCTTTCTCCTTTGTCTTTTTCTTTTTCTTTTTTTTTTCGTCTGTAGCAGTGATATAACCCAATAATTCCTGTATCCCCTAATAGATTCTTAGGGTAGGATTTTACAATCGGTACAAAAATAGACTAGTTATTAGCTGTAAATTACACCTCCATTGTACATTACAGCAAAGCTGGAATTTTACGAAGACAATCATATGTGAAAATCTGTCGGGAATGGATGCTGCTTTTTTTTTTTTTTTTTAAGAATTATTTAACGTAAATAGGCTGAGCTAGTTTTTCATTAGGATGCATTTATAAACTGAAGGATTGTCAAATTGGTTGTAATTTTTGATATTCTTTTATCTAAGCCTTTTTTTTTTTTTTTATATTTCTTGATTTTGGTTTTCAGATTCTTGTGGTTATTGAACCCTTGCTGATTGATGAAGACTATTATGCTAGAGTAGAAGGCAGAGAAATTATATCCAACTTGGCTAAGGTAAGTGCTTCTTTAGGAGAAATTTTAATATACATTTTTTTGTTAAACTAAAGTATAAAAAAATGCATAATATCGTGACAATATACAAAAAAGGATATATTTTACAAAAACTGATTTAAATCATAATACAAACCACAATCCAGAAGCATACAGAGAATCTCCAGAGCATATGAATCTGTAAATTTAAAAATTATAGGTACATTGAAAGGGAAAAATATATGTCCTATAACATCGATCCTATAACCTATGGTAGCATACCCTGAACTGATACAGTACTTATCAAGATATGCTGATGAGTGTGCCATGCATCCCACTTGCGTGTAAATAGGTGCATCTTATCCCGTAAGGTAAATGGGATCTTTTCCATCAACCCTATACAATATTATGGGTAATGAAACTGTTGGGGACTTCCAGTGTAGAGCAATGGCCCATACATTTGACACACAGTGTGAATTAACCTCTCCTTTACGCAAGACACCCGGAGTTGGGCGCCAATAAGGCACATTGGCATTGTGAGATTTAAAGGAGTGCCTGATATCGCTGAGGCTATAGCGAATATCTTGCTCCACACAGAAGAAAATTGCCCGTATTCCCAGTATGTTTGAATGAAGTATGTGTTTTGTACACTTCAAATTTCATACAAAAAAAAAGAACTGCATGATGCACTGAATCTCGCACCACACTGCCCCATATCACAGCCGGCATACAGGACAGCTGTTGCAGCGGTAAAGTGTTGCTGCAGCTATGTGTGCATGTTCAGCCTGAAGGTCACATTTCCGTAACCACTTCTGTACCAGAGCAATAATTCTAGCCCTAGACCTCCTCTAACTCAAAACTGGTAACCTGTAGAAACTTTTAAATGTCACCTATGGGGATTTTTAAAGATAAAAGTTTGTCGCCATTCTATGAGCGGGTGCAATTTTGAAGCATGACATGTTGGGTATCAATTTACTTGGCATAACATTTATCTTTCACAATATTAAATAAAAATAAAAAATCGGGCTAACTTTTTTGAATGAGAATTTTTTTTCCGTTCTAAACAAAAGAGCCACAATTTAAAAAAAAAAAACACTAACTTTTTGCTTTAATAAATATCCCAATAAAAAAAAAAAAAAACATTTTTCTCTTACCGTCCATAGACTGACACAGCATCTTGACAAAGTGGGTTATGTTCCTGCTCATAGGAGAAGACTAGGCAGAATGTTCGATGTTTTAACATACATTACATTACCCGCCCAGGGGGTGGTCCCTCCAGACATAACCCTCCTCCCTGCAGCCAGCTGCCTCAGTTTTTTTAAGCCTAGCAGAGGACGTGGCTCTCTTCAGAGCCAGTCTCCTGAAGATTTTTTTTTTTTTTTTATTCTTTATGAATTTTATTTTTGAGATTCTTCTATCAACAGTCGGCTGGGCAACACGTTGGGTAGTTGCTAGACTCGTAGTCTTCCCAGTCCGACCATCGAGCGTGCTGATCCTCGCTCTGCATGAGATCAGTACACGACATACCCCATGGCTCCAGGGGTGGCCGGTGAGCTTTTGCTCCAGGGTCCACATATGACTGAACAGTTCTGCTGTAGCTTTCACAGTGGACCGGGCCGAAAGCTACTCAGTACTGCACTGTGATAGGTCTGTCAGGAACACACTGGTGGGTCCTTGCTGGACGGTTAAGTACTGTTCCTCCTGCCTCAGCAGGTGAGTACATGCTGTGTGTTCCTATGCTAGGGAGGTTTCCCTGTCTCCCCCCCTTTTTTTTCCTACTCTGTCACCTTGCTCTGTCTAATCATGCTGACCCGGGGGGGTGCCTGGGGGTCGCACCGTGAGGTGTTGGGGCCTGTTTTTTTTTGTCACTATGCGAAGTGGCCTGTTTATTTTGTCAGCTATGGCGCAGTTATTAGCAGCGGTCATTTTACTGTAGTCACACGCTGTTTTGTACCGGCGATGGGATTCGGCCTCTAGTGCTGACTATAGCAATGTTTTCTCAGTTTTTCCTTCACGGTTTTACTTCCCTGGACAGGCAGCGGCGCTGAGCAGTCCTGAGCTGGGTCGGTAAGTCCCCTGGGTAAACACCCCCCCACGGTCAGTGCAGCAGGAGGGTGGACTTTTTTTCTTTCTTGACCAAGTCACAGAGGGGGTGTGTTTTTCTATGGAGTCAGTATCACCTGCTTCTGCTACCATATCTGAGGCAACTGGCGGTGCCCATGCACCTGCGGTCTCCATGGAGACAGTCCTGGATACCAGGATGGAAGCAGCGTGCGAGCGCAAGGTGGGTTAAAAGCGCCCTCTTCCCCCGCATCTCCTGGGGAGTGCTCTGATTCAGATATGGGCCTTGCTGCGGCACAGGACCCTAGCTCTGAGCTTTTGTTTGTTTTTGACCAGGACGTTCCTTGTGAGGAAGACTCTGTATGGTTCAGTATAATGACAGGACACTTGTTAGTGAACTCATTGCTGCTGTGAGGGACACTCAAGCTGGATGCTGTGGCTGAGGAGCCTGTGGTTGAGTCAGTCTCCTTGGTTCCTTCAGGGCTAACCCTTCTAAGAAGGTTTTCCCCTATACGCCTTTCTTTGACAGGTTCATAGACCAGGTATGGAAACGCTGCATAAGAACTTCGCGGTCTATCAGCATCTGGAGATTAGGTAACCTTTTTAAGGAGAGCCTGATTAAAAAATGGGCCTCTCCTTCGGTTGTCGATGACCGCCACCCCCCCCCCCCCCCCCGATCGCTCGGTTGCCCAAGGCAACAACTCTCCCGGTCAAGGGGACTCCTGCTTTTAAGGATCCTCCTGATAGGTGGTCCGAAGTGGTAAGCAGGGCCATGTTCACAATGCTGGGGTCCGTGCTGCAGCCTATTGTAACGGCGACCCTGGTGTCTGACACTCACGAAATGGGCGATAAATTTTGCACCAGACTATGCAGGAGCATAACCTTCCTCTGGATTATATCAAACTGGCCGACCTAATGGTGCAGGCCTAGTATTTGTTTGTGATGCCACTATGGACGCAGCCCCCTTACTTTCTAGGGCTTCAGTGTCTGTGGTGGTATTGCGTCGCCTTATCTGGCTCCTGACGGATTTACCTTTTAAGGGCGGTAGACTGGTGCTTCCCTGGATGACATTTTTAATACGGTCACGGGAGGTAAGGGCACCCTTCGTCCTCAGCCTACTAAGGGGAAGGAGCCACGCTGTAAACCGGTGCCTTTTCCCCCACACAGGATTGTTTTTTCGTCAGTCAGAGCCCAAAAAATTTAGTCAGACTGACAAGTGTGGCTGGAGGACCGAAGCATCCCTGGGTGCGTAAGCCTAACAAGCCGGGCACACAAGCCCGCCACCGCATGGAGTCTTGCCCCCGCCCGACTCTGGGGTGGGGGGGGACGACTTTGCAGGTTCACGGATCGGTGGACCTCCCAGTTCTCCGATCGGGGTGGGTATGCGAGGTGTTCACCTCAGGGTACAGGATAGAGTTTCTCTCCTGGCCACCAGACAGATTCTTTCCCTCGGATCTCTCTCTCCATCCAGCACGTCGGGCTGCCCTATTGGGGGCAGTGTAGGACTTGCTGGGGTACGGGGTGCCTTTGCCAGTACTGTCAAAGGAGAGGTTTCAGGGATTTTATTCAAATCTTTTTGTGGTTCCAAAGGGGACGGATTCTGATCAATTCTGGACCTCAAGGCCCTAATTGCCTTTGTAAAGGTTCGAAAATTCCATATGGAATCCATTCGCTTGGTGATTGCTCTGCTCCACCCGGGGGATTTTCTGGCATCCCTGACACTGGTCACCAGAAGTTTTTGCGATGGGCGAAGTACACTATCAACTAGTGGCTCTTCCCTTCGGTTTGGCGTCGGCACCACGGGTTTTCACCAAGGTGCTTTCCCCGATTCTGGCTTTGCTGAGTCAGCGAGGCATTGCTATCTGGACAATCTTCTTCTGAGAGCAGACTCGGAATTGGATGTAAATGTGTTGATATCCAGTCAGGCCCTCCGGGAATTCAGTTGGCTGCTGAACATTCAGAAGTCAGTCCTGGTTCCGACTTGGCGTGGAGTACCTAGGATTAATCCAGGACTCCTCGGAGGCAAAGGGTCTTTCTACCCATGAAAAAATTAGACTCTAAAATCTGCGGTAAGGGTGCTGACGTGCCGCAAATGGTTATCACTCTGTTTTTGCATGAGGGTCCTGGATCTCATGGTGGCTTCCTTCGACTGCTGTACTGTGTGCCCAATTCCACACTCGAGCCTTTATAACAGGAGATCCTATCCAGCTGGGACAGGTCTCCATTATCACTGGATCGTCAGATCCAGGTGAGTCACCTGGTCAGGGCATCCCTGACGTGGTGGCTGAGATCCCCGGCCCTTTGGTCGGGGGAAGTCGTTCCTTCCTGTCCAGTGGACTGTGATCACGTCAGACGCCAGTCTTGCGGGCTGGGGCGGAGTCTGGGGAGTTCTATCAGCCCAAGGGCTTTGGACTCTGGACGAATCCCGTCTGCCGATCAATGTCCTGGAACTCTGGGCGATCAGACCGTGTCTCTTCTCGTGGTCGCGGAGACTACAGGGGCGCTCAGTCAGGATCCAGTCAGACAACGCCACGGCGGTGGCTTTTGTCAACCATCAGGGGGGAACGCGGAGCTCTGCTGCAGCATCCGAGGCCGCTCACATCCTGTAATGGGCGAAAAGAAGCGTGCCGGCTCGGTCGGCCGTTTACATTCCAGGTGTATACATCTGGCAGGTGGGATATCTGAGCCGCCAGCTGTTGGACCAGGGAATCTGGTCCTTACATCCAGAGGTGTTTCAACTTCTTTGCCAGAGGTGGGGCACGCCGGATGTGGACCTACTGGCGTCTCGACTCAATCGCAAGGTGTCGAGATTCGTGGCCAGGTCCAGGGATCCCTGGGCAGATGCATCAGACGCGTTGGTGGTCCCGTGGGGTCGGTATCGGCTGATTTATGCCTATCCTCCACTGAAATTGCTTCCTCGACTACTTCCCAGGGTGGAGGCCAAGGGGATCCGGGTGATCCTCATCGCTCCAGGTTGGTCTCGGCGTCCTTGGTACGCCAATCTTGTGCGCCTGGTGTCGGACGTTCCATGGCGACTACCGCTGCGGGAGGACCTTCTGTCTCAAGGTCCCATTCTTCATCCTGTTTTACAGTCACTGGCTTTGACGGCATGACTATTGAAGCCAGGTGCTGAGGGCACGGAAATCTTCCTCCAGGAAGATATACTACTGTACCTGGAAGGCCTACATCGCTATGTGCTGGATTGGCGTCCACGGATGTATTCCGTTTCCAGGATCCTGCTGTGTTTACAGCGTGGTGTGGACCAAAAACTTGATTTAAGCACCATTAAGGGTCAGATTTCAGCTTTAGCTGTTTTCTTTCTGCGGCCGCTAGCGGGCCGTCCTTTGATTAGTACCTTCATACAGGGGGTCCGCCATGTGCTCCCCCCTATTAAACCACCTCTTCCTCCTTGGGATTTGAATTTGGTGCTCTTGGTTCTTCAAGAACCTCCTTTTGAAAACTCAGAAGGTGGCTTTTCTAGTAGCCATTACTTCTGTTAGGAGGGTTCCTAATTGGCGGCTTTGTCTTACACACCGCCATACTTGGTCCTCCATACGGATAAGGCGGTGCTACGCCCACAGCCTTCTTTTCTCCCGAAGGTGGTCTCGGCCTTCCGCCTTAATAAGGATATGTACTTCCGTCTTTATGTCCTCGTCCAGAGCATTCCAGAGTTTGCGCTTCACTCTTTAGACGTGGTACGTGCTTTGCGGGTGTACCTGTCTGCTACGGCTTCTTTCGGAAGTCTGACTCGCTGTTTGTGTCTGTATCTGGTCCAAAACAGGGCCAAGCGGTTTCGTCTGCCACCATTTCTCGGATCAGGCAGACCGTCATACAGGCCTATGCCCTTAAGGGGCAGGCGCCTCCCTTTGCGGTTACGGCGCACTGAACCAGGGCACTTGGTGCTTCCTGGGCTTTCCAACATCAAGCGTCTGTTTTTCACACGTGTGCAAGGCGGTGGCCTGATCATCCGCACATACCTCTTCAAAGTTTTATAAGGTTGATGTGGAGGCATCTTCTGATGCTTCCATCGGCCGCAAGGTTTTGCAGGCGGCTGTTTAAAGTTGCAACTGCTCCGTTGAGGAGCTCTGCTTGTTTGGGGTGTAGTTTGGTTTTTCCTTGATACTGTTCCCACCCCTCGTTCTTTGGGACGTCCCACTTTGTCATGATTGAAGATGCTGTGTCAGTCCATGGACGGTAAACTAAAATAGGATTTTTTTTTTTCTTGTACTCACCGTAAAATCCTTTTCTCTAACGTCCATGGACTAACACCGCACCCACCCCTCCTATTATTAGGTTGTACTGCTTTGTTACGAACTGAGGCAGCTTGCTGTAGATAGGAGGGTTATGTCCAGAGGGACTGCCCCCTGGGCGGGGCTGTTCAGCTTTGGTAATGGAATGTATGTTAAAACATCTAACATTCTGCCTAGTCTTCTCCTATGAGCAGGAACATAACCCACTTTGTCAAGATTGAAGATGCTGTGTATGTCCATGGACATCAGAGAAGGATTTTACAGTGAGTACAAAAAAATCCAATTTTTTTCCTCAGTTTAGGCCGATATGTATTCTACATATTTTTTGGTAAAAAAAAAAATCGCAATAAGCATATAGTGATTGGTTTGCGCAAAAGTTTTATAGTGTCTACAAAATAGGGAATAGATTTATTGCATTTTTATGTTTTTACTAGTAATGGCGGTGATGAGCTTTTTTTTTTTTTTTTTTTCGGGACTGCGATATTGCGGCGGACAGATCGGACACTTTTGACACATTTTTGGGACCAGTGACAATTATACAGCGATCAGTGCTATAAAAATGCACTGATTACTGTATAAATGTCACTGGCAGGGAAGGGGTTAACACTAGGGGGCGATCAAGGTGTTAACTGTTCCCTAGGTGTGTTCTAACTGGGAGAGAGAGAGGTGTTCATGCTTAGTATGAACACACGATCTGTCTTCTCTCCCCTGAGAGAACCTGGTACTCACTCTGGCACGAGCGATCGCGGGTGCCCGGTAGTCATTGCGCCCGCCGGGCACTCGCATCGGCGGCGAGCCGTGGGTGCGTAAGGTAACGTTGTTTCGCCCACCTGTGCCATTCTGCCACAGTAAAACTGCGCCGGCTGGTCGGGAATCGGTTAACTTGTAAACACAGTCTGAACAATAGGCCCAGTCCTTAAGTGGTTAATAAACATTCTAGAGAATACACTGCCACCTACAGGAAAGATGGACACTAGGCACATAAACTAGAACACCCCCTTCACCGATTCTGTGTAATTGTAAAAAGCGGTCCAAAGTGAAAGCTGACAGTTTAGTGGAGAGTATAGTGTCAAACCAAAGCAATCAGATGGGGGGTGAAAATTGGACTTTTAATGTGTCTTACAGAGAAAACACACAAAGCAAACCATATCTTTATTGTACGGATTAAAAAACGGTTTACAGAATTTACAGATGGTCATGTATTTTAATTTCAAATGGAGTATAAACCTCATTGGTACAAGCAGCTGTATCCTAGTGTCCCTAAAATGGTGTCTGGAATCGATGTGTTTCACAATTGATAGCTTCCTTGGGATTCGCGCTTTGCCATCAAAACGGCATCAATTCTTCTAGGTACACTTGCACACAGTTTTTGAAGGAACTCAGCAGGTAGGTTGTTCCAAACATCTTGGAGAACTCCCCACAGATGTAATGTGGATGTCGACTGCCTCAAATTTTTCTGTCTCCATGTAATTCCAGACAGACTCGGTGATGTTGATTAGGGCTCCGTGGGGGCCGAACCATCACTTCCAGGATTCCTTGTTTACACTGAAGATGGTTCTTAATGACATTGGATCTATGTTTGAGATCATTGTCCTGCTGCAGAATACATTTGGGGCTGATGGTATGGCATGATGGATAAGTACCTGCCTGTATTTCTCAGCTTTGAGGACACCATTAACCACTTAAGCCCCGGACCACTTTGTAGCTAAAGGACCAGGCCCCTTTTTGCGATTCTGCACTGCGTCGATTTAACTGACAATTGCGCGGTCGTGCGACGTGGCTCCTTAAACTTGGCGTCCTTTCCCCCCCCCCCCCCACAAATAGAGCTTTCTTTTAGTGGTATTTGATCACCTCTGCGGTTTTTATTTTTTGCACTATAAACTAAAATAGAGCGACAATTTTGAAAAAAAATCAATATTTTTTACTTTTTGCTATAATATCCCCAAAAAATATCTTTTTTTTTTTTTTCCCCACAGTCTAGGCCGATATGTATTCTTCTACATATTTTTGGTAAAAAAAAATCGCAATAAGCGTTTATTGATTGGTTTGCGCAAAAGTTATAGCTTCTACAAAATAGGGGACTGTTTTATGTCATTATTATTTTATTTTTTTACTAGTTATGGCAGCGATCTTTATCGTTACCGACATGGTAGACACAGCGGACACTTTTGACACCATTTTGGGACCATTGTCATTTTTACAGCAATCGGTGCTATAAAAATGCACCAATTTACTGTAAAAATGACACTGGCAGTGAAGGGGTTAACCACTAGGTGGCACTGCAGGGGTTAAGTGTTTCCTAGGGAGTGATTGTTAATGTGAGGGGGCGTGGCTACACAAGACACGTCACTGATGACCGTTCCCGATCACGGGGAACAGTCATCAGTGACAGTGTCACTAGGCAGAATAGGGGAATGCCTTGTTTACAAAGGCATTCCCTTGTTCTGCTCTTGCCGACCGCAATCGTGGGACTCCCGGGAACATCGAGTTCCTGAGGCACGCAATGGGCACGTGCCCGCAGGGCGGCAGATTTAAAGGGACGTACCTGTACACCCATCTGCCTGCCCTTGTCATTCTACCGACGTACATCGGCGGTCGGCAAGTGGTTAATTAGACCAAACCTGTGTACCTTGAACAATTGATGCTGTTTTGAAGCCAAGCCTTCAAGCCTAGGTAGTCCCAGCAAATGTTGATTTGACTTAGATTTTTCTTCTGTTCACTCACTTTGTATTTTGATGATAAACCATTAAAATGTTTATTTTTTGAGCTCAAGTGTGCATGAGGTCTAACAAATGCATGCTGTTGTCACCCATGTGAACGTTTGACCCACAAACTATAGATTTGCTTTTCTAAATGTAGTGCAATGTGTATTTTTTGTATGCATTTAATTGGATAACAAATGCAAAATGCTTCAAATTGAGTTCTAAACATCCCACCTCCCCCCCCCCTCTTCTTCTTCTTTTTCTTTTTCTTTTTTTTTTCTTTTTCTTTTTCTTTTTTTTTTCTTTTTTCTTTTTCTTTTTTCTTTTTCTTTTTTTTTCTTTTTTTTTCTTTTTCTTTTTTTTCTTTTTCTCCCCCTTTAGGCTGCTGGTTTAGCCACAATGATTTCCACAATGAGGCCAGATATTGACAACATGGATGAATATGTCCGTAACACAACAGCCAGAGCTTTTGCAGTTGTCGCTTCTGCCCTTGGCATCCCTTCCCTTCTTCCCTTTCTGAAAGCAGTTTGTAAAAGCAAAAAGTCATGGCAGGCCAGACACACTGGTATTAAAATTGTGCAGCAGATTGCTATACTGATGGGGTGTGCTATCTTGCCACACTTGAGAAGCTTGGTTGAAATCATTGAACACGGTAAGCTGTAGTTTATATTTTGACTACTACATTGATCAACATGTTCTACAGAGACTGTTAGCACAGTTGTTTTTTAATGTTCCATGTTAAACAACCAGTTTCCACACAAGTTCTACCTAGAATTCAGCCATAGAGCGTTAACTTCTGCTTCTCCACTCTCCTTATTGTGTGGATCAGGGGCGGATCCAGAGACTTTTCTCGGGAGGGGCACTGCCAAAAAAGATGTTTTTTTTGTGGGAAATTTATCGGGGAAATGGCTGGTGTCGGCGCTTCATTCATCCCGGCACCAGGGTTGTTATGGTGTCAGGATGATTGAAGCGCATTATTTCTATTACATTGTAATATAAAATTAAATAGTTCAATGCAGAATCAGTGACAGTGGGAGCCCCGAGTGTCACTTGCCACCGTCGCCTGCAATAAGTGGGAGCCCTGAGCGTGTCACTTGCCACACGTTGCGGATTGTCACTTGTCACCTGCCACATCTTGTGGATTGTCACCTGCCACATCTTGTGGATTGTCACCTGCCACATCTTGTGGATTGTCACCTGCCACATCTTGTGGATTGTCACCTGCCACACCTTGCGGATTGTCACTTGCCACGTCACCTGCCACACCTTGCTGATTGTAAAGCTAAGTGGGTGTGTGTCAACAAATAAATGAAGAAAACCCTGATATACAAGGAAAAACTAAATGATTCCCTGTGTGAATAACAATGCAGTTACTGAAACAACAAAATAAAAATAAAAAATAAATTGAAAAAATGTACATTTCAGTCATAAGAAGTAAGATCACATTGTAGGATCGAAGGGCTGATCATGGTCTGGGCAGGTAAAATTCTCAGCCATCACCTTTCAAGTTTGCATCAACCTCTTCATTGTGAGCTGCTGCGAGAGACACTCCTTGGGTAAATCATCAGCTGTTGACCCTTCAGGAACATACATCCAAAGCCTATGTTGATCCTCTGGACATATGTCCAGTAGGGTCCACTAAGTCTGGTAAGCCTCCTTTATATTGGTGGTGGTCCCTTTCCTTTCACTATTGATTCAGAAGTGTTTGATGCTGTTCAATCATCACAAATTTATTTCGGATCGTTGTGGAACACTATTGGATTTTATTTTTATAACAATTTGAATGTGTTTTTGAGGATCACCCATCAAGGACTTTTTCATCTTTTTTCAATTTATTTTTTATTTTTATTTTGTTGTTTCAGTACCTGCATTGTTATTCACACAGGGAATCATTTAGTTTTTCCTTGTATATCAGGGTTTTCTTCATTTATTTGTTGACACACACCCACTTAGCGCTGCAATTTTTTAGTTTTTTTGTTCTATGCACCTTTTTGTCCACAGGTTTTGCAGCCGCTTTTTTTGCATTTAGTAGCAGCGCAGAAACATTTGTGTTTGTTACCTTACTGATTGTCACTTGCCTGCCACCAGATGCAGATTGTAATTTTCCACGTCACCTGCCACAATTTGCGGATTGTCACTTGCCACGTCGCCTGCCACACCTTGCGGATTGTCACTAACTTGCCTGCTGAGGTGTAGTTTAGGTTGTCTCTTGCTGTGTCCCAGACTCAGTCAGCAGAGAGATAATGTAATCTCTCTGCTGCCTGCACAGTGAGGGCAGAAGTCATTGCAGGAATGCAGGGCAGGCATGGGCAGTGAGAGATGATCTCATCTCTCTGCTCCCCCGCTCCCGTCTAGCTGATTGGCCAGCTGCCACACTGAGCCTGCTCTCTCACTCTCACCTGCGCTGCCAACACACTGAGCAGCACGGTCTGCCCACGAACCGTGCCGCAAGCGGAGCCGCCCGCTTTCTTACCGGTCTGTGGAGCCGCACGCTATCGCACCTGCCCGCAGATCGGCCCGATGTGACTCACTGACGTCACTCGTTGCTAGACGCCAAGCGGCCCAGGCGTTGGCAACAAGTGCAGGGAAGAGGCTCCACCCACCTCCTCCTCCGCTCCTGGTATCGTGTCAGTGCGCCGCGTATCTACATTAGACGAGTCTCTCTCTGCGCCGCTGATCGGCTGATGTGAGAAACTGAGAGAGAGAGGCAGCCGCAGAACAAGTACTGTATATACTCGAGTATAAGCCGAGGCACCTAATTTTACCCAAAAAAACTGGGAAAACGTATTGACCCGAGTATAAGCCTAGGGTGTCCATCTGCATGCCTCACTGTGCCTCACTGTGCCCATGCCTAGACTGATGTTTAACATGGGAGTCTATGGAAGGAGTGCCCGGATTTGAAAAATCTGTTCTCCCCGGTCGTAGGTCTCCCAGATACCAAACATTGCACACTTGTATAGGAGACATGGGGCTACATGTGTGCTAAGATTGGGGTCCAGGGGACCTACGACCGGCCGGTACCGGGTCTGCAAAATCACCGGAGAAATTACCGTTTAACATTGGAGTCTATGGAAGGGGTGCCCGGCTTTAAAAAATCATTGCTCCCCGGCCGTAGGTCCCCAGACACCAAACTATGCACCCTTGTAGAGGAGACATGGGGCTACATGTGTGCCAAGTTTGGGGTCCAGGGGACCTACGGCCGGCCGGTAACGGGTCTCCAGGCACAAAAAAAAACAAAACAAAGCAAGCGAGTGTGACACATGGTCTGGGGGGGGGCGGGGGGAAATTGCCCTGTTGCCCCCCCCCCCCCCCCCGGATTCGCCCCTGGTGTGGATTAAGTGGGATGGCTACATCTTCTGTGCTCTCTCTTTAGATAACCAATAGCTCTTGGGACTTTTCTAAAATTAGTGTTTATATGTTCAAATATAAAAACTGGTATGAAAATGTTAGTTATAGGTTATACTGCTGCCTACAGGAGGTTGGAACACTGGCAAATAGAAATAAAAATTGTAAGCCTGCCTCCTTGTCCTAGAAGATTGCAAATTCTTCCTTATCTCTAACTTGATTTTTTTGCTAGTCTTATATTTCTTTGTATGTGTACTCACTGCATTTTTACACTGCTGCTTGAGCTAGTCACTACATAGCGGCTATCCAGATCAGCCTATCCGTAGCAACAGTTTTAGGGGTTCCTTAACAGTGCTTTAAAGTTGATCACTTTTACAAGACAGCCAATCACTGGAAGGGGGGAAAAAAACGTACCAAGATCCTGGCTGCAGCCATGATGTTATCACTTGCTGACAGGATGTTTTATATACATATGTTGTCCAGCAAATGGTTAAACGGTCCGTTTCCTTATTTGTTGTAGTTCAAGCAATGCTGAAAATTCTGTTATTTGCAAACCTTGTTAAGAGGTGACTTGTCCAGTGTCTAACACTGGTAGCTTATGGTCACCATCAAGAAGTCCTTGCTAAGGGAGTCCACTTCCTGTGGTCTTGGGGTATTTTTTTTTTTTTCTATCTTTTTTTAAAGCCTTGTATGCGTAAGGCCTTTACAAGGATTCAGATTTTGTTCCCTTCAATCTCTACCAACCTTGTGGGTCGCCTATGGGTATCTCATTGCGAATTTGAATATCTGATCACCCTGTAGTGAGTTAGGAATTATAGGCCCATTTGTCCCCTTGGATCTATTTGTTCTTTTGGGATTTGGTCTAGTAACTTTTTTTTTTAACCACTTTTTGTCTAGTTTTCTTCAATTCAGTTTTCCACCTAGTTTTGATGAATTTGTTATTAGTCTCCCATTTTAGATATTCTATCAGGTCTTAAACACCAGGTTGATAATCTGTTCTTTAACTTAGTTATGGTAGTATCCCTCTCTGGTATATCACTTTCTTTATCTAGCTTTTAATTGGAGATTGATTATTGCAGATACTCTCCTTAATGGTCACTCTATCTGTTGAACCTCTCGGTGGCTTTTGGGCATCCCGACTGTTTCAGAATTTTTCTGTCCCTCGATGGATAACAAAAATGAGTCTTTTGCAACGTACAATGTTTCTTGAAGTCCATTGATTCTATTATTGACAGTATGTATGGCTTCCTCACAAAACTGAAGTAGGAGTAGAGGCAAGGTTATATGTAGCCTTGCTATGCTTCTTTTTTTTTGGTTTGTCAGTGTCTCCACTTACTACAGGTGGAAGTATATCCCAACTCTTTCAGAGTTCTTCAATTTCTGTATCCCTCAATGGACTTCAAGACAGATTTTACAATAAGTACATTTCCTTTTCTCTTTCCTACATTAACTGACACAGCACATCATATTCTTGGCCGTAGGGTTATAGTTCCACCTTCAGGATTGGGACACTAGGCAGAAAAAACGAGCACAGCACTGCCTATGGGCAGTCCTAGTTGGGAATAAACCCCCCTCTGCTATAGACAGCTCAGCTCCTTTCCAAAAAATGGGTCTGGAAACTAATTTTGTCAGACTACAAAATAGAATTTCTCTCTTTCCAGAAGTTCTTTCCTTCCAATCTTCATCTATTCCATATGTGCAGGCACTTTATGTGCAGTGCAGGATCTGCATTTCCTGGGTGTTATGGTCCCTGTTCCAGATTTAGAAAGGTTTCAGGGGTTCTACTCCAACCTGTGTACGGCTCCGAAGAAGGAAGGTGTCGGTCTGATACTGGTCCTCAAGGTCCTGAATTGCTTTGTGAAAGTACGGAGGTTCAAGATGAAATCCATCCATTCTGTGGTGGTCTCCTTTCATTAGGGGGATTTCCTGGCCCCCATAAACATCAAGTACATTTGCACGTTCTCATCTGTGCTTTACGGTTGGGAGCACACATCAGTTTGTGGCGCTCCCCTTTTGGCCTTTCAATTTTGCTTTTTAGTGCCCATTTGCCTCAAACTGCTTGGTTCGTACTCTCATTCAGGGGTTTTGACATGTCGCTCCTTCTGTGTGCTCTCCGTTGCCGTTGTGGGACCTACAGCTGATTTTTTTCAGTTCTTCAAAAGCCCCCCTTTGACAATATTGGAGATCTTCATTTGCACCCTCCCCAGGAGGTTCTTTTTGGTTGCTATCACTTCTGCATGTAGCGTGTTGGTGCTGTGGGCCTTTTACAAAGTCTCCCCATTTGGTTTTACATATGTCTAGGATGGTTCTCCATCTGCATCCCCCTTTCCTTCCGAAGGTGATGTCAGACTTTCAAATGAATGAAGACCTTTTTGTCTTGCCTTCCCTGTGTCCACGCCCTTCACATCCTTGGGCAGTTGCCCCTGCAATCCTTGGATGTGGTCCAGATATTTCGTGTGCAGCCCACAAAAAAGGCCTGGTGGCCTCCTCTGCCACTGTTTCTCACTGGATCAGGCAGACAGTTGTTCAAACTTATTATGGGTTGTGCTCCTCCCTTACCCATTATGACATGCTACCAGGGCAATAGGGACCCCCCTGGCCATTCCGACTTTGTGCACAAAGTTTTGCATGTGGCTGAGGTGTCTGTTTTTTTTTTTTTTCCCCCAGGGTGTTTTTAGGTGTCTGTTTTTTTTTTTTTTCTCTAGCTATTCACTTTTCATTGTGGCACTGCTTTGGGAGGTCCCTACGGTTAAGTTATATTAAGTGCTGGGTCCGTCAATGAACAAAAGGGAAAACTGTTTGTTTTTTTTGGTTACTTGCCATAAAATCCCCTTTCTCTTATCGTCCATGGACTGACACAGCAAGATACTGTAAACGTGTGGGTATATGTCCCTGCTCGCAGGAGAAGATCTAGGCAGAATGTTAGATGTTAGAAACATAAATTCTAGAACAAACCAGAGCTGAACAGTCCCGCCCGGGGGGGGGGGGTGGTCCCTCCTGACATTACCCTCCCACCTGCAGCTAGCAGCCTCCGTTTTTTTCTGCCCAGCAGAAGAAGACGTGGCTCCTGGAAAATTTTACTTTTTTAAAATGTATTCCTTTGGGAATTTTTATTTTTGAGACCTTCAATCAACTGTTGACTGGGCAACAGGTTGGGTACACTGGTGTCCTCGTAGTCTTCCCTGTCCGACCATCGAGCGTGCTGATCTTCGCCCTGTGTGCGTGAGACTCAGTTCACGACACGCCCCATGACTCCAGGGGTGGCCGTTTGCTTTTATGCTCCCACGGTCCTCTCAAGATTGAACAGTACCTGACTATCTTTCGCGGTGGACTGGGCCGACGGCTACGCAGTACTGCTCTGTGATAGGTCTGTCTGAAACGAGCCAGTGGGTCCCTCTGGGGCGGGTAAGTAGTCTCTCCTGCTGCAGGTGAGTACATGCTGGCTGTGTTTCTTTATGTGGGGGGTTTCTCCCTGTCTCCCCCTGTTATGCTGCTCTCTGCACCCTGTACTGGTGCTGTGCTTGGGGGTCACTCTGGCCTGGCTGGGGGCACTCATGTCTGTTAGTGGACTCTGGGAAGAGGGGCAGTGTCCTGGTGTGTGAGGTGGGGACCTTTTGTGTGCGCCATTAGCGCGCGCATTAGCACTGGATGTTTGTATGAATAATGCGCCCAGCGGCCATCTTGCCGTGGTTCAATGGCGCAGTTATATCTGCGGCCGGTGGCCATTTTCTTGAAGCCGCCATGTTTTTACTTACGGTTTCGGCCTCTAGCGGCGGCGCGAATCTCCTCAGATTCTTCACTCTCCTCAGGCTTCACCGCGTGGTTTCCTCAGCAGAACTGAGCGGTCCTTAAGGGTTGGTGAGTCCTCCCCGGGTATCCCTTCCTCAGCCTCAGCGTAGCCAGTGGGTGGACTGTATATTCACTGCAGTAGTGTATAAGGTCTCAGGCGATATGGAGTCTGGTACGCCTGCTTCTCCACACTTGCCTGAGGCAACTGGCAGTGCTCCTGCACCTGCGGTCCCTATGGACCAGTTGTTGGCAGTCCTGGAATCATTCCTTGTCAGAATGGAAGTGGTGTGTGTGAGCGCAAGGGAGCTGTAAAGCGCCCCCTCTCCACACATTCTCCTGTAGGGGAGTGCTCTGTCTCAGATATGGGCCTAGCTACTGCCGCTCAGGACCCTAGCTCTGAGGATTTTCATGTTTTTGAACAGTATATTCCCTGTGAGGAAGACCCCAGTTCTGAATAACAGACAGCGTGCTTGTAAGTGAACTCATTGATGCTGTGAGGGACATTATCATGCTGAATGTTGAGGCTGAGGAACCTCAGGTGGAAGCTGTCTCCTCTTGGTTCCTTTGAAGCCGTTTATTCAAAAAAGGTTTTTTCATATGTGCCTTTTTTTAATACATTCATTGACCAAATCTGGGCTAAGCCGCAGAAGACTTTGACGGTCCCGCTGCGCCTAGCCATGAGGTACCCCTTTTGAGGAGGACCTGGTTAAGATATGGGCTCCCCCCCCCCCCCCCGGTCGCCTGTTTGAATAAGGCTACCACGCTCTCAATGGAAGGGACTCCTGCATTAAGGATCCCACTGACAGGAGGTCAGAGGTGGTGAGTAGAACTATGTTTACCTTATTGGGGTCTGCCTTACGCCCTATAGTGGCGGCGACACTTGTGTCTCAGACACTCACAGGTTGGGAAAAGATTTTGCCCCAAAGTACAGGAGCATAATCTCCCTCCTGAGACCATTTCCCTGGCTCACCAACTTGCGCAGGGTTTGGTCTCTGTGTGTGATGCCACTTTGGATGCGGCCCCTTTTAATATCTGGGGCCTCTATCTATGCTGTGGTGCTGCATCGCTTTATCTGGCTGAAATGCTGGTTGGCCGACCTAGCTTCCAAATAGCTCCTGGCTGATTTGCCCTTTAAGTGCGGTAGACTGTTTGGGCCGCCCTGGATGACATTATTGTGGATGTCACAGGGGGAAAGAGCACCTCCTTCAGTCTCTTAAGGAAAAAGAGCCCCACCGTAGGCCGGGACCTTCCTTTCCGGCAAAGGAGTTTTTCGTCAGTCAGAATCCACGGGTAAGCCCGCCCAGACTGGGAAAAGTGCGGCTGGGGGACATAAGCATCCCTGGGTGCGTAAGCCTACCAAGCTAGCTCCCAAGCCGCCGCCGCATGAAGTCTTGCCCCTGCCCGACTCAGGGGTGGGGGGGGACGTCCTTGCAGGTTCACGGTTCAGTGGACCTCCCGGATCTCCGACCGGTGGGTGTGCGAGGTGGTCACCTCAGGATACAGGATAGAGTTCTGTTCCTGACCCCAGACAGATTCTTTCCCTCAATTCTCCTTCTTCCTGCCCGTCAGGCGGCCCTCTTAGGGGCCGTACAGGAATGATCAGGTCCGGAGTGATTGTGCCGGTTCCGTCACAGGAGAGTTTTCCAGGGTTTCTACTCGAATCTGTTTGTAGTCCCAAAAAAGGGACGGTGTTCGGCCAATCCTGGGCCTTACGGCCTGAATGCCTTGGTAATGGTGCACAAGTTCCACATGGAATCCATTCGCACGGTTTTCTTACACTCCAAGGGGATTTTCTGGCGTCCTTGGACATCAAGGACGCCTACTTGCAGGTTCCGATCTGCGCAAGTCACCAGTAGTTAATGTGCTTGCGATCGGCAAAGTCCACTATCAATTTGTGGTTCTTCCCTTCGGCCTAGCCTCGGCACCAAAGGGGTTTACCAAGGTGCTTGCTCCGGTTCTAGCTTTGCTGAGACAGCGAGGCATTGCTAATCGTGGGTTATCTGGACGACCTTCTAAGAGCAGACAATGGCTCAGAATTAGAAGTGTGACAATCGTCAGACCCTTTGGGACTGCGGGTGGCTCCTGAACATTCAGAAGTCGGTCCTGGTCCTGGCTCAGCATTCGGAGTATCTCGGTCTGATCCTGGACTCCTTGGAGGCGTAGGTATTCCTACCCCTGTAGAAGTGACTGACATTTCAGCCTGCAGTGCGGATCCTGACGTCTCGAAAATAGTCGTCAACTCGTTTTTTGCATGAGAGTCCTGGGACTCATGGGGGTCTCGTTCTAGGCTGTTCTCCGTATGTCCAATCACACACACACAGGCATTACAGTAAGCGATCCTGTCCACTTGGGACAAATCCCCGTTGTCCTTTTGGATCTTCAGATCCAGATGAGTCACCCAATTAGGGCGTCCCTGGTGGTGTGGTTGGGGTTCCCGGCCCTTCGGTCCAGGGAAGTCGTTCCCCCCCCCCCCCCCCCCTCCCCATCCAGTGGACGGTGACCATGACGGACGCCAGCCTGACGGGCTGGGGTGGAGTCTGGGGAGTCCTGTCAGCCCAAGGGCTTTGGAGTCCGGACGAAGCCCGTTTTACCGATCAATGTTCTGGAAATACGGGCAATCAGACTGTGCTTCTCCTGATGGCCTCTCAACTCAATCGCAAGGTGTCGAGGTTTGTGGTCAGGTCCAGGGATCCTTGGGCGGATGCCTCGGATACGTTGGTGGGCCCATTGGGTCATTATCACCTGATATCTGTTATCCTCCACTGCAGCTGCTTCCTCGCCTGCTGCACAGGGTTGTGGCCGAGGGGTTTCCGGTAATATACTCTTGCACCGGATGGGCCTCGGCGTCATGGTACGCTGATCTGGTACGTCTCATCGTGGACGTTCCTTGGCGGTTGCCAATGAGGAAGGACCTTCTGTCTTTCAAGGTCCTTTTTTGTCAACCTGTTTTACAGTCTCTGGTTTTAACGGCATAGCTATTGCAAGCCAGGTGCTGAGAGTCCGAGGTCTCTCGGATTCGGTCATTTCGAACATCTTAAGGGCACGGAAGTCTTCCGCTAGAAAGATATATCACTGTACCTGGGAAGCTTACATCGCTATATGCGAAGAGCTGGACTAGCGTCCACAGACGTATTCCGTCCCCAGTATCCTGTGGTCCTTGCAGCGTGGCGTGACCCAAATGCTTACTTGAGTACCAATAGGGGTCAGTTTTCGGCCTTGGCCGTCTTTTTTCAGCGACCGCTAGCGGGTCATTCCTTGGTTGGCACCTTTTGTGCAGGGGGGGTTCGCCATGTGCTCCCTCCTGTTTAAACCTCCTCTCCCTCCTCGGGATTTGAACTTGGTGCTCTCGGTTCTCCAGGATCCTCACTTTGAAAATATCAGATATTCCCCTCTTGACCTTGTCTCCGAAGGTGGCCTTCTTAGTTGCCATTACTTCTGTCAGACGGGTGTCTGAGTTGGCGGCCTTGTCCTGCAAGTCGCCCTATTTGGTCATCCATTAGGATAAGGCGGTGTTGCGTTCGCGACCTTCCTTTTGCCAAAGATGGTCTCGGCTTTTCACCTACATGTGGACATTGTCTTCACTCATCGCATTCCAGAGGGTTTGCGCTTCACACATTGGATGTGGTACCTGCTATGACTCACTAGTTGTGTCTGTCTCTGGTCCGAAACAGGGCCGAGCAGGGTCGTCTGCCACCATTTCTGGTGGATCAGACAGGCCGTTATACAGGCCTATGCCATTAAGGGGCGGGCGCCTCTCTCTCCAGTTACGGCGCATTCCACCAGGGCATTTGGTGCTTCCTGGGCTTTCCGACATCAAGCATCAGTTGCGCAAGTGTGCAAGACGGTGACCTGGTCATCTGTTCATACCTTTTCTAAGTTCTATAAGGTTGATGTGGCTGCATCTTCCAATGCTTCCTTCGGCCGCAAAGTGTTGCAGGCCGCTGTTTAATGTTGCAACTCCTCCGTTGAGGAGCTCTGCATCTTTGGAGTGAAGTTTTGGTTGTTCCTTTACTACTGCTCCCACCCTTCTGATACTGCTTTGGGGCGTCCCACACGTTTACAGTATCTTGCTGTGTCAGTCCATGGACGATAAGAGAAAATAGGATTTTTGTACTCACCGTAAAATCCGTTTCTCTGACGTCCATGGACTGACACAGCACCCACCCTTCTTTTAAGGTTTGTACTGCTTTGTTACGAACTGAGGCTGCTAGCTGCAGGTGGGAGGGTAATGTCTGGAGGGACCGCCCCCCTGGGCGGGGCTGTTCAGCTCTGGTTTGTTCTAGAATGTATGTTTCTAACATTCTGCCTAAATCTTCTCCTGCGAGCAGGGACATATACCCACACGTTTACAGTAACCTGCTGTGTCAGTCCATGGACGTCAGAGAAACGGATTTTACGGTAAGTACAAAAATCCTATTTTCTCTGAGATGCCAGAGACGATACCAATTTTTATTTTTATTTTTTCTTCTCCTCGTACTGCTTTTTGAGAAGAACTGAGCTGAGGGGGTTTACTACGAACTAGGACTGCCCATAAACAGTGCTGTGCTATTTTGTTTTTCCTTCCTGCCTAGTGTCCCACTTCTAAAGTTGGCACTATAACCCTATGGTCAAAAATATGGACTGCTGTGACTCTTGACTGCTTTACCGTATAAAACCCTAGTTGTTATAATTTTTATAAATGGATTTGCAAAGTCTGTGCCATTCAGGTTGTATTGCATTTAAGTCATCTAGGCCTGCCTGTGCTTTTTTTTTTTTTTTTTTTCTTTACAAACCATGTTAAGTGAATGCATACTACTACATGTTAGAGTATGGGGGATAAACATTAGGCAATTATGACCCTACAAAGGTACCATCCCATGTAAAACAATTATCGAATGAGAAGAAATATGGGGTGGGACTTTACATGTATCTTGCATGGTCTAATAACTACACATACCAAAAAGCTTATAAAAATTAAACAACTTTAATTTCCATATACAAATGCTTAGATTTTAAAAAGTTGGATACAACTGGTTAAAACCAGTTACTGTAAGTCTATCCAGGATGTGCTGGTCCTGGCTAAAGAATCAAAACTGGCCTACGCATTTCGTGGGGAGTCCCACTTCATCAGGGCGTTAGATTGGAGCACACATTTGTAAATATACTGCAAAGATATCCAAACATATTGACAAATAACGTATATAAACATTAACAAATATTATGCCAAGAAATATTTAACATTAAAAACTTTCAATATACGGAGTCATGTTGCTTTAAATTTTTGTAATGGTATACTAATGGAGCTTGTTGCATACACCACAGCATGTCATGGGCAAAGAGTGAGCATGGAGGACAAATTGTCTCAAGTAAAAAATAAGTATAAACATAAACTGTATTCTAACATCTACATTCATACCTAGAAAACTTACCAAGAACACTGCTTAGAAGGTGAATCTTTAGTTTTCTAGGTATGAATGTAGATGTTGGAATACAGTTTTGTTTTATACTTATTTTTTACTTGAGATCATTTGTCCTCCCTGCCCACTCTCTTTGCCTGTGACATGCTGTGGTGTATGTAACAAGCTAGTTATATACGTTATTTGTCAATAATATGTTTGTGTATCTTTGCAGTATATGTACAAATTTTTAGTGCTCCTATCTAAGGCCCTGATGAAGTGCGACTCCCTGCAAAACGCGTAGGCCAGTTTACTCGATTCAGACAGGACCAGCACATTCTGGATAGGCTTACAGTAACACTGGTTTTAACCAGTTGTATTCAACTCTTTTTAAAATTAACAATTTTTATATATAAAGATTTGTTAATTATTTTTAAGCCTTTGGTATGTTTATTTATTAGACCCTGCAAGGTACATGCAAAGTCCCACCCCATTTTTGTTCTCATTCGGTAATCTTACTACTACATGGGTATTTAAAGGGGTTGTAAACCCTTGTCTTTTCACCATAATGCATCCTATGCATTAAGGTGAAAACTTCTGACACTGACTTAGCCCGTTCGTTCCGTCGGCGGAGACGCGCTCTACCTTTTTGCCTGGGTTCTCAACTCTTGATTGGATAGATTGATAGCAGCGCAGCCATTGGCTCCTGCTGCTGTCAATCAAATCCAATGACACGGGGTCGGGGCCAAGCCTGGCAATCTGTGTCTATGCACGCAAATGCTGGACTCGGGAGCTCACCTGCAAGGTAACCCCCAGGGAGAGAGCTTCTCCCAGGGGGTTTACCGATGCGAGGAGGAGCCGCGAGCGCTGCTGGGGGACGACAAGACGAGGTTCAGGGCCACACTATGCAAAACAGTGGAGGTAAGTATGATATACATGTTATAAATAAAAAAAAGAAGGTTTACTATCGCTTTTAAACCTATGAAAATCTGCTGCATTTGTTTTTGCTTTCAGGTCACTTTCCCTTAATTTGTGGAGCTCAGTTATGCAGACTTCCCTAATACCATTATTGTCACTGTTTTCTGATTTAAAACTGTTCATGTGTTTTCCTGAAAGCCTTTTAATCACTTGTATGGGTTTTTAAATGACCGAGAAATGTCAGTGAAATCTGATATTGCCAAGTGACCATAAATTACATTGCTTTGGTGTACCATTATTTCACTGATCAAGTTCTAGCTGGTAATGTAACCAGCAGTAGGTGAAAATACCACAGTTTACTAGGGGAAATGTGGTAGTTGCCGTAATTATTGTTACTACATACAGTGGGGATTGAAAGTTTGGGCACCCCAGGTAAAAATGTGTATTAATGTGAATAACGAAGGCAAGGAAAGATGGAAAAATCTCCAAATGGCATCAAATTACAGATTAGACATTCTTATAATATGTCAAAAAAAGTTAGATTTTATTTCCATCATTTACACTTTCAAAATTACAGAAAACAAAAAATGGCGTCTGCAAAAGTTTGGGCACCCTGCAGAGTTAATATCTTTGGCAAGTATCACAGTTTGTAAACGCTTTTTGTAGCCAGCCAAGAGTCTTTCAATTCTTGTTTGAGGTATCTTTGCCCATTCTTCCTTACAAAAGTCTTCCAGTTCTTTGAGATTTCAGGGCTGTGTGTCACGCACTGCTCTTTTAAGGTCTATCCATAGGTTTTCAATAATGTTGAGGTCAGGAGATTGTGAAGGCCATGGCAAAACCTTCAGTTTACGCCTCTTGATGTAATCCCCCGTGGATTTTGAGGTGTGTTTTAAGATCATTATTCATTTTGTAGAAGCTATCCTCTCTTTAACTTTAGCTTTTTCACAGATGGCATCAAGTTACTATCCAAAATTTGATGAAATATTATTGAATCAATTTTTCCTTCTACTCGTGAAATGTTCCCTGTGCCACTGGCTGCAATACAACCCCAACGCATGATTGATCCACCCCCATGCTTAACAGTTGGACAGAGGTTATTTTCATTAAATTCTGTGCCCTTTCTTCAAACGTACCTTTGCTCAATTTTAACCTCATCGGTCCACAGAACTTGTTTCCAAAATGCCTCAGGCTTTTCTATATGTTCATTTGCAAAGTTCAAACGCTGATTTTTGTGGTGAGGATGTAGAAGAGGTTTTCTTCTGACTCTTCCATGAAGACCATATTTGTACAAGTATCTATTGTGGAATAGTGTACCACAACTCCAGTGTCTGCCAGATCTTTCTGGAGGGATCGTGCAGTCAAACGTGGGTTTTAAATTGCTTTTCTCACAATCCTGCGAGCTGTTCTGATATTTTTCTTGGTCTTCCAGATCTTGCTTTTAATTTCCACTGTTCCCGATGACTGCCATTTCTTAATTACATTCCGGACAGAGGATATTGACATCTGAAAACGCTTTGCTATCTTCTTATAGCCTTCTCCAGCTTTGTGAGCGTCAACTATTTTCAGTTTCAGTTTTCTGGACAACTGCTTAGAAGAACCCATGGTGCTGATTGTTGGGGCAAGGTCAGATGAGTCTGGCCATTTAAAACCTTTGAGATTGACATCACCTGGTCTTCCCAGACGATGATTGAGAACAATCCATGACACTGGCAGGTCTCAGCTTTGCAAAGGGGGCAGTGCATGCTATAAATTATGCAGGGTGCCCAAACTTTTGCAGACGCCATTTTTTTTGTTTTCTGTAATTTTGAAAGTGTAAATGATGGAAATAAAATCGAACTTTTTTGACATATTATAAGAATGTCTAATCTGTAATTTGATGCCATTTGGAGATTTTTCCATCTTTCCTTGGTTTCGTTATACACATTTTTACCTGGGGTGCCCAAACTTTCGATCCCCACTGTATAGATGCACTGAACATATAGGGAATTTTCATTATTCATAGATCCCATTTAAACCCTATTAATTAAATTCTGGTCAGACACATTTTACAGGTCCTCAAAATATACCATGGTTTGGCAAATTTCCTGAACATTTCAGATGAGTTTTTTTTTTTTTTTTTTTTTTTTTTTTATCAGTTTGATAATTTTATGAATTAATGGTATCTTCATGCTTTTAGGGCTGGTTGATGAGCAGCAGAAAGTTCGTACCATCAGTGCCCTGGCTATAGCTGCTTTGGCTGAAGCAGCCACTCCATATGGTATTGAGTCTTTTGATTCTGTGCTAAAACCACTGTGGAAAGGTATTCGACAGCACAGAGGAAAGGTATGTTGAACGTTTTTTCTGTCGATCTTAGGGTTGCGTGTGTTTAACCATGTCTTTGCCAATGTAGGTTCAGAAACCGTGAAGTGGTGTGCATTTATTTCTGCAATGACATTTATAAACCGCACTTCAGAAATTGTCCTTGGGCAGCTGCCTCGGGCAATCTGGACCACCCTGGTCCAGAACGCCCGAGGCAGAACTCCTGTGTCTAGCGCAGGCGGTTCACCACAAAAAAAACCACACCAAATGCACTTCTCTATTGAATGGAAACTACGGCCAAAATACATAAAAAAAAACGTAACGCACCTGTGGGAGTTGTGCGACTTCTGAATTGCATGACAAGGAGAATCCCATCGTTTTCAATGATGCCAGTCCTAATCAATGCGACTGTTTGATTTTGGAAAAATTTCCTGCGCTACTTTGGTGCAACTGCAGTTATTTTTAGCCCCATAGACTTTTTATTATTGCTACAAATGTGCCAAAATTACACTAAAAACGCACGGCTCTCCATGATCTAAAACGTTCTTGAGCTACTTTGGAGAGTTTCACACAACAGGCAGCCCATTCTAATGAATGGGCTGCCCTGTGCGTGACGTGCGTTTACATGAGAAAAATGCACAAAAAAGTAATGTGCGTTTCTGCTGGGGTGTGCTTTTAAATGATATTTTTTTAGGCAGCTGGGAGGAGATGGGAGGTTTAAAAAAACACTGGTCTTCTTGTGTGTTTGTTTTGTTTTTTTGGAATGCTTATGTAATGTTGACATTACTTGGTCTCACTGGAAATCCCATTAACATCGCATAAGTGATATGCGGAAAACTTAATGCAACAAAAGTGTTTTTGATGCCTTTTTTAAACGAAGCAGTGTGTAAGCAGCCTTTGTGTAAAATACCTGGTGTTCCTGGTAGTCCTTCTACTTTCCTACCAAAAAACTGACCACTAAGTAGACAAACACATTGTGGTCAGTCCTCTAGCGGTGCTGAGAACTCAGCCTGCTCTCCATTAATCAGATTTGCCTTGACAAGCCTTTCCTGCACAGCCATTCGATGGGAAGATCAGTGTACTGTTTGTTTGTTTTTCTCTTCCTCAAGCTTTCTGAGCTCCTTATTCAGCTGAGAACAGAGGCTAAGGGGTCACTTGCATGAAAAAAAGTATTTTGGATGTTTGCACACACACCTGTATGTACACACATGTTTTACAAGGGTTTAAATATACTTTAATTCTATTAAATTAATTTCTGTTCATAAATCTTGCATCTTATCTTGGGATTTATTCAACATAGAATGAATATGTAAAATTGCTACTTATGTAGAGCATAGGGTTAGCATAACGTCTGCAGATATACAATTTTCTGTATGAATCGTACATTTTTATCCTTTTTTTTTTTTTTACCAAGTGGTAAATGATTTCTGTTATATTTTACCAGGGTTTGGCTGCATTCTTAAAAGCCATTGGCTACCTTATACCTCTCATGGATGCTGAATATGCAAACTACTATACCAGAGAAGTGATGTTGATTTTAATCCGAGAGTTTCAGTCTCCTGATGAAGAAATGAAAAAGATTGTTTTAAAGGTATTTTCCTTGTTTTACTGCTGTAGCATTATATGGGTTTTAGGGCTGCAACGAAAAGATTTTTTTCATAATCGATTAGTTGGCCGATTTCTTTGTTTTGTTTTTTGTTTTGTTTTTTGTTTTGATTTAATTGGATAATAACCTTTTAAAAAAAGTGTGGTGTACAATTTTTAGTTAATATGTAAAGTTAAAAAAAAAAAGCAATTAATTCTTAAATGTCTATATGCAGTGGTTAATATAAATAACTAACTATATGGTTAGGGAGCAAAAATCTTTAATCCACTCTAAGAATAACAGACGGAAGAGATACTTTATATACCAGCCCTCAAATTTTCCACTCGCATCTTTGAGTGGAAAATTGTTTCTGGCGAGGAGCTGGGCTGCCTGGGAGCAGGGGGGGGAGGCGGATAATACCGCCGGCATGCGGGGTTGATCGGGAGCTGTTCTCCCATCGATCGCCCCGGGGAAGAGAGCATGGAGGAAGAGACAAGCCGCAGGATTACAGAGCCCGCTGTTACAGCTGAGTTTACATTACAATTACCTCCGCTCGTGGTTACACACCGCCCTGCCTCTTGACCCCGCGCCTGAATCAGGCAGAACACGTCCCAGCATTGGACTGGCATCTGATGTAGGCGCGGGGTCAGGAGGCAGGGCTTTGTGTAACCACGAGCGGAGGCAATTGTAATGTAAACTCAGCTGTAACAGCGGGCTATTTCCGCTCTGTAATCCTGCGGCTTTTCTCTTCCTCCATGCTCTCTTCCCCGGGGCGATCCTCTGCACAGGTGAGCAATAGGCTACATAGGTGGGCACAAGTAAGCAGACAGGTGGGCACAGTGAGCAAGGGGCTACATAGGTGGGCAGACATAGTGGGCACAGTGAGCAGAGGCTACAATAATATGGTGGGCACAGGTGAGCGGAAGCCGCAATGGTGGGCGCTGGTAGCTGAGGCCGCAATGGTGGGCGCTGGTAGCTGAGGCCGCAATGGTGGGCGCTGGTAGCTGAGGCTGCACTGATGTTTTATGCAGAAGTTACAAAAATAAATATTAACTTTAAGTGTCATTTCATGAGATAATTTATGAGGGCGTGCTTGGGGGCGGTGCAGGGATGGGATCAGTTGGGTTAACTGGTGGCAAAAGGCCTGGCTAGTAGCTTGGGACTTGAAATTTTTGAGCCCTGGTATATACTATTAGAGGATGAATCTGGTAAATATCAGGCTCCGACTGTGAAACAGTGAAACTAGTAAAATTTGTGTGTGTGTGTGTGTGTGTGTGTGTGTGTGTGTGTGTGTATATATATGTATATACATACAAACAATTTTTATTTTTTAATTCCACCCAGCAGTAGGATACACAAACCTTTTTAACTAGGAGTCCGATATGACGGGTGGAAGGGACATATAAATCTTTTATAATAAAAGTAGTAATAATGAGTGAGGCACATTTAAGAAGTATAATATGGAACCCCCCACAATTTAGAAAACTAGGCGACGTTAAATGCACTAAAAATTTGGGACACAGCGCACAAAATAAGTAAGGGGAGATTTAATTCACTTTTAATTTCACTGAAAGAAAATGATCATTTTCCACCTGTTAAAGAAGCAATAGGAGGAAATTGGGTAATAAGTGAGAACGCACAATTAAGAGACCTAGTTAGAAGGGGGAAAATTTATACCATTTCAAGAGTTGAAGCACAAACCTGAATTTATGGTGATGAATCGCCAGTTGAAGAACTTTGTTGCGCAATTACCCCAGCCAATAAGAACAGAGACGGACCCAACGCTGTTAGAGCGGCTTTGTATAGCAGAAAACACAAGAGGTAGTATATCTAGAATTTTATCAAATATTGTTGGCTGTGGAGCAACTGGAGAGCCTGCCATTCATAAATAAATGGGAAAGGGAACTGGGGTCACACATAGTCACGATTAGTAAAATTCTGAAACTAACCCACAGCTCGGCGGTAGACACCAGAACGGCAGAAATAAATTATAAATGTTTAACAAGGTGGTACGCAACTCCTGATAAAATCGGCAGGTACCAACCGGGAAAATCTGCGGCGTGTTGGCGAGGTTTTTCAGGTGGTAGGAACGATGGCCCATTTGTGGTGGGACTGCCCAAAAATCAAAAAATATTGGCAAGGGATCTTGAAGCTAATAAAAGAAATGCCAGAGGACCCGTGGATAGTCTTGCTACATGGGGTGGAAGGATCAGTAAAACAATATAAAGACTCAGTAATCCCACATATGTTGAATGCCGCGAAAAGACTTATTCCTAAAGTGGCAAGAAGTAGAAGGCCCCTCAATCCGAGAGTGGATAATTACAGTGGAGGAAACATATAAAATGGAATGTTTGAGGCGGAGTCTAGAGGAAGAAAGCGCGGAGTCAACAGATAAATGGGAGAGTTGGAAAGTGTTTAAAAAGACAGGTAGTTGCGTAGAGGTATTTAGTCCTTAGACTGAGGAAACCCTCCAACGGGAGCAAATAAATAAAAGATAAATTCTAAAAATGTATTTTATAAGTTAAGAGGGTGGGGACTTCTGGTAGGAAAATCCAGAGGTCAATAGGGTGTGTGGTATTATTTTGATGTGTATTTGGTATACTTATACTTTGCATTTTTGTATTTTTGATAAAATAAAGAATTAAAAAACAAAAGTACTAATAAAAGCTGATTTTCTTCTTTTTTTTTTTTTTTTTTTAAACATGTTATACTTGTACCCCATACACACTATTACATTTTATGCAGATTTTTGTCTTCAGATTTACCAAAACCATATAATATGAGGTCAAACATTTAAGAGTTTCAATTTGTATGCAATCGGGCAGGCCCTTGCACTACATGGTTTTGATAAATATGAAGACAAAAATCTGCAGCAATTCTAATGATGTGCAATGGGGCCTAACCTGCTCTGTGCAATGGTTTTGCACCGAACAGCCCCGATTCTCCTCTTCTGGGGTCGCCCACCAACACTTCTGGCTTTTCCTGCCTTCAGAGTGCCCCAATAGCAAGCTGTAAAGTATAATATAGAGTGCCCCTATAGTAAGGTAAAAAAAAACTTCTGCCTTTTTAGAGCCACTTACTTCCTGCCCAGGACTACATGTCCCACGAGGCATTGCTCCTCACATTCACAAGTTCTCAGGCACCTATTGACATGTATGGATGGTGTACTGAGCTGTATGTGTGCTGCACTGTATTTCCTGAATGTAAACAAATAATATATTTTGTATGCAGGCCAACTAATCGGCTGGCCGATTAATCGATTATATAAATAGTTAACTATATAATCGGTTAGTTATCGATTAGTTGTTTCGGCCCTAATGGGTTTCATTATGTAGCTTGAGCTTTGCTCATTTGCTTGCACTTGATCTTTCATGCTTTTTAAGCTTGTCGCTTATAGAAAAATTACCCATGAGTAATGTAAGGCTCCTAGAAAACATGCTTTGCTGAGGTCTTGATAGCTGGAGGCTGCAATTGGGATGAAAGGGTGGGAGATGAGGACTCCCCCGCTGATCTGGTTTGTGTGAAGTTGAGGTACTTTGTTTAGTGAGTGCATGGGGAAGGGACATATGAAAGATGTATCGGTTTTCTTTACCCTTGCTATCTGTATCTGTTTTAATGGTAACTATATCCTTTGGCATTGAATGGTGTTTGGCCTCTGTAAACTGCTTACTGTGATAGAAAAGGTTTGCAACAATATCTTTATTTTTTTATTTTTTGCAGGTGGTGAAGCAGTGTTGTGGCACTGATGGTGTGGAAGCAAATTACATAAAAACAGAAATTCTTCCTCCATTTTTTAAACACTTCTGGCAGCACAGAATGGCTTTGGACAGAAGAAACTATAGACAGGTACACGGTCTACTTTTTAATTTAGTTTTTCTATTCCTGTCTGTAATATGGTTTCAGTCATCCTTCTTTTTTTCTTTTTTTTTTTCTTTTCTTTTTTTAAATTTAATATTTAAATTGATTTTCTTCTTGTGTGCAGCTGGTGGACACCACAGTTGAGCTTGCAAATAAAGTTGGAGCTGCGGAGATCATATCTAGAATTGTGGATGACTTAAAGGATGAAGCTGAGCAATACAGAAAAATGGTCATGGAAACCATTGAAAAAATTATGGGCAACCTTGGAGCTGCTGACATTGACCACAAGCTTGAAGAACAGCTGATTGATGGAATCCTTTATGCTTTTCAGGAGCAGACCACAGAGGTATGTTGCAAAAGTGCATTCCTCCACAGTAGCCACTGTGTGTGTGATAATTTTAATATGTAACTTCAGAATTTACATGTTCAGGAAGAGACTGAAGGGCATGTGTTCTGTTAATGTGTAAAAAAATTAGTTTGCGCTACAATTAAACCACCTGAAGGCACATCCAGCGTCCTATAGGTGATCTAATGTGTATATCATTTAGTGCAGCACTATAAAGATAAATATCAATATGCAAATATAACCAAACGCGTGTGTGTGTATACATGGCTTTAGAATCTCTCTCTCTCTCTCTCTCTCTCTCTCTCTCTCTCTCTCTCTCTCTCTCTCTCTCTCTCTCTCTCTCTCTCTCTCTCTCTCTCTCTCTCTCTCTTCCCCCCCATGCAGAAAGTCAAATCCAATAAGTGTGCTTTAAAATTATCTGAAGTACCACCACATGGAAACCCCCCAAGGGTTTGAGCTCGCCTCACTGACGGGCCCCTGTAGTGGAGGAAAAGGAAGCTTTATATTGATTATGATGTCAAATAAATAGCTAGGGATGGATGCCCCAAAGGATTTCATAGTCAGTCAGCATAACATTTAGTTCAAAAAAAGGGAAGACCGTCTCGTAATGAACCATAGTGAGGTGAGCTCACACGCTTGGGGGTTTCCAGGTTGTGGTACTTCGCAGAAGATTTTTAATTCCTTTTTTTTATTGGAATTGTTTGGACTTTAAAAGCTGCACAGTGGGACTGCCATTTTACGAATGTTTTTTGTTGTGGAACTAATATACAGTTTTTTTTTTTTTTCTTCTGCCATATACATTTTACATTTGTATATTGATATTTGATCTTTATAGTCCAGCACTAAATGTCAGTCAAACCCTGGGAGGTGGGAAGGGGAGATGGGGCCGAGCCACGCTGTGTGTCTATGGACACAGTGTGTTTTGGGAGCGAGCCACCATGTATGTCCTCAAGTGACTAGCAACAGGTCTACACACAGAAGGGGAGTGGGCAGCTAAATATAAACTTATTTTAATTTAAACAAAAAGGGGGGGGGTCTGTTGTTTACAATCACTTTAATTACATTTTGGTGTCCATATCCGGTTCAAATAGTTCTCACCTCCCTTACTAAAGCCCCCTTAAATGTAGCTATGCAGCAGTTTTTGCTGTCTGGCTCCTGAATTCTGTATGCTCATCTACGCCTCATCAAGCCAGTAAATGCTTTCCCATTGAAGTGGGTTGGACTTGGATTGCAGACCTGGGAAGACTTTGGAAAGCATGTTGCGCCTGGCAAAACGACAATGTTATAGAATAAAAATGAGTTGAGAGTACACTCACACTGCTGGCTGCATTTGCTTTATTTGTATACAGTATTGTGCTTATTTTGGAAAAGTGTGTGGTGAATCGCTTGTACGTCTGAGTCCAGTAATGACTGAGACTATAATTTGCAGGTCCTGTAACTATTCACTTTTTTCTTCTTTAGGATTCAGTTATGTTGAATGGTTTTGGCACAGTTGTCAATGCTCTTGGAAAGAGAGTGAAACCATACCTTCCACAGATCTGTGGTACTGTGTTGTGGCGTTTAAACAACAAATCTGCTAAAGTTAGACAACAGGCTGCTGATTTAATATCTCGCACTGCGGTTGTCATGAAAACATGTCAAGAGGTAAGTATCTTTTCCTTTTTAATATATTTACACCTAATTTTATTTAAATTGATGTTATTTTCTAACTCTCAAATTTTATGATTTTTAGGAAAAACTAATGGGACATTTGGGTGTTGTGTTGTATGAATATCTTGGAGAGGAGTATCCTGAAGTATTGGGAAGCATTTTAGGGGCTCTGAAGGCAATAGTCAATGTTATTGGTAAATATAATATTTTTTATTTAAAAGGTTTCTTTATTTTCCAGAAGCTGTGGTTTAATTGTTTGTTTTACTAGGTATGCATAAGATGACTCCTCCTATCAAGGATTTGTTACCAAGGCTTACACCTATTTTGAAAAATAGGCATGAGAAAGTACAGGAGAACTGCATTGACTTGGTTGGACGTATAGCCGATAGGTAATTTTTTCTTTTCTTTTTAAATTGTGTATTTAGTATATCTATGTGATGTGTCAGGCAGTTGTCAAAATGTTTTCTAATTTATGGGGGGGGTGGGGGTGGGGGCAGCTTTAATTTTTGTTGGGTTTTACTGCTACCTACAGGAGGATTGGACCCTAGCAAACAAAATTAACTGTAGGCCAGCATGCCTCAGTTTTTTACTACTGTCCCTATTTTTTCTTTTTTTCGCTTCATTTAAGACTGTTCTCTACATCACTGCTGGAGCACCCTCATTATATTATATTCAGCGCCTCTCCACATTGCAGTACATTCAGCCTCCCTCATTACAATACTCTATGCACCCCTTCCCATAACACTGTTCTCAGCTTGCTCTCCCACATTACCCCATTCACACCAATGTCCTCAGTCCCTCTTTTACCTCTCTCCTACCCTAATGAGAGGGCTGGAGGCACAGCAGGTCTGAATGAAGGGCAGGAGCTGCAAGCTGGTGATTGGTTGCTTGGACTGACCTGCATCCTAGCAACCAATTGCCTGCTTGTTTACCTCAGGCAACTCCCGCCCTTAATTCAGATACAGTATACCAGATGGGGCATGTTTTTGTTTGTAATTTCTTAATTTAAAATACATGCTTAAAGCCCTTTTTGTTTTGTTTTTCTTTTAGGGGAGCAGAATATGTTTCAGCAAGAGAGTGGATGAGAATTTGTTTTGAGCTTTTAGAACTACTGAAGGCTCATAAAAAAGCAATCAGGAGAGCCACTGTGAACACATTTGGCTATATTGCTAAAGCTATTGGGTAATGTTTTCTGATTTATATTTAAGGTTTAAAATAAGTGTGTGTGTGTGTTTTGAACAGGTCATAATTTTTCTAGGTAAATATACTTCTAAAGGTGCTATTGACATAACCTTTTCACCACATGTTGGTAACAACCATGTGATCCATACATATAAGGTAACCAAAACAAATAAGTTCAGGAATATAAGTTTTATGTGTAATAGAATGAAATGACGCAGGAATAAAGTATTGAACAGATGAAGAAAGGGAGGTGCAAAAAGGCATGGAAAGCCAAGACACCAGCTGAAATCTATCAGTAATTAGAAAGCAATTCCGCCCCGTGTCGGTGCAAATTTAATATCAGCTGTTTATCTCAACTGATGTCCTATAAAAAGGTGTCTCGTTACCAAGCTGACACACAAACATCTCGTTATGGGTAAAAGCAAAGAGCACTCGACCTTTGCAACCTTATTGTTGCAAAACATACTGATGGCATTGGTTACAGTAGGATTTCTGAATGTTCCAGTGAGCACTGTTGGCCATAATCCAGAAGTGGAAAGAACATAATAAGCCATAAAAACCACCCACGGCCAGGTGCTCCTCACAAGATTTCTAACAGAGAGGTGACCAGAATTATCAGGATTGTCCAAGAGACAAGGGTCACTTGTGGGGAGCTTCAGAAAGGCCTGGAATTGGCAGGTACCGTGATTTCAAAGAAAACCATAAATGCACTCAACCGCCACGGTCTGTATGAATGCTCACCACGCAAGACTCCATTGCTGAAGAAAAAGCATGACGCTTGTTTAAAGTTTGCTACACAACATTTGGGCAAGCCTGTGAAATACTGGGAGAATACAGTGTGGTCAGATGAGACCAAAATTGAACTCTTTGGATGCCATAATACACACCATGTTTGGAGATCAAATTGCACTGCACATCACCCCAAAAACACTCCAATGTCAACAGTGATGTTTTGAGGTGGTGACATAGACGTGCGCACAAGGTGTGCCTGGGCACACCCTAATCACCCTGTGCTGCGCAGATTCCCCCTGCTGCTTGGCTGCAGAGAGAGACTGGGGATTCTTTTTGTCCTCAGTCACTTTCTCTGTGTCAAGCATGAGATATCAGGGGTCTGGTGAAATATCAGGGATCTAAACAAAGTCCCACAATGAGGCTCCAAAAAAATAAATAAAAATATTATAAAAAATAATAAAATAAAATTATAAAAAAGCAAATGATTAAAATAAACTACTGACGCCAATCTCTGCCCTACTGACACCAGACACTTCTTTAGAGTATGTGTGTGTGTATATGTATGTATATGTGTGTATATATATATATATATATATATATATAAATTTTAGGGCTGTGGAAATTAACTATTAATTCCTCGATTAATTGCTTTGATCGATCAAAATTCGATTAAAATTCTTTGGGCTTGCCGTGTCCATCTGAATGGCTCCTTTGCTGTGCCTTCATATCTGCATGCCGGCAGGACCTTACTATCTGCCACACGCAAGGGCTGTTACATTTCCCTCCAACCTGGGATTCTACAGCCATCCACTGGGAGTTGTGATAGTTCCCTTCACAGGACATCTACATGCCGACGGACTGATGTTAGCCCCTTATCTGGATTCAGCAGTGGTATCGTTGTACACATTTTTATACCAGTATCATACTTAGATACATGTTTTTATGACTGCTTTTGCTACCATAGATTTTATCTCCAGTGCAATATTTATTTTGTTACCTACTTGAAGACTATAAAAGTTTTAATGCTATTCCCATCGAGCGCTGCCTTTGTGTGTTTTTTGTATCCTGCTATCCATTTTTCCAGTGGTTGGTAGCTGCACTGGGAATCCACCTGCAAGGAGATCAGCTAAAAGTAGTTGGATATTTATGTGCGTTATAATTAATCGAAATTAGTCGATTAATCGATTAAAATTTCCGTGTTCGATTTTTTTTAATCAGTAACAGCCCTAATATATATGTATGTGTGTGTGTGTGTGTGTGTGTGTGTATATATAATATATATATTTATATTCACACGTGTGTTTGAGTTTTGGGGTGCACACCCTTATGCAATAGGCTGCGCACACCTATGGGCGGTGAAAATCATTATGTGGGGCTGTGTTTCAGCATACGGTAGCATCCTTCCTTCATATGATTGAATGAAGGATCAATGGAAAACTGTACCAAGACATTCAATCTAAAAGGATTATTAAGATGAAACAAAGGTGACCATTTCAGCAAGACAATGATCCCAAACAAAGCCAAGGAAACTCAATTGGTTTCAAAGAAAGAGAAAATAAAGCTGCTAGAATGGCCCAGCCAATCACCTGACTTTAATCCAATAGAAAATCTATGGAAAGAACTAATAGAAGAGGCCCACGGAACCTTCAAGATTTGAAGACCAAATAGATTTGAAGAGATTTGGGCCAAAATCGCACCTTTCACACATTTCATGTTTTTTAGCGCTTGAAATGGGCTCTAAAAAGGGCCTGAAAACTGCCTCCCATTCTGCGCCGTGTGCTTTCACACTGGAGCGGTGCACTTGCGGGATGTTAGGAAAAGTCCTGCAAGCAGCATCTTTGGGGCATGTTGGGAGCGCTTTATTTAGAGCTCCCAAAACCCCTCTGCCCATTGCACTGAATGGGCAGGGCTTCCAAAGCACTTTTGAAAGCTCCTCAAAATAGGACTTTTACCTGTTATAAATAGATTAGCAGGGAAGATGGTCCTGTTACAAAAGACCTCTGAGTCTCTGCCTATGTGGAGAGGGGGTGTGTGCCTTTCCTCCAATCAGCAATTTTAGCTATCTTGGTTGTATGCTCAGACATCATACTCTGTGTTAAACAGGAAGAGAAAATCTCCTAACACGATCTCAACTTTCTAAATGGTATATAAATGTGAAGACAGCAGATATCGATGTAAAACCTCTGTAGGGAGATTTGTTTCATCTCTGTGTATCATCTGAGGCTGTTCACTTTACTGGGTGTATGGAGGGTTTACATCCGCTTTAAAGACATACTGTGAATGTTTGCACTCTCAACCAACCTGTCAAGCCATCAAGGCTGGTATCCTAATGAATCACATATACAGCACCATGGCAACTGCAGGTCAGAGGCAGCTTCCTTGGCTGTAACGGGTAGGAGGGGTTAGATTCGCTTTAAGTGCACTCTTTGCTGCTTAGAGGTGAAACCTCAAAGCACCCCCCACACGCTAAACTAATGAGATGCATTTTGGATGCTTTAACCAGTGGATCACTATAATTTGTACGATTAATGTAAAATATACTCTAAAATGGCACATTTGGTATGGATGTAGCACAGTCCACAAATGTACGTTTTTTTTTTTTTTTTTCCAGATTTTATGTATATGTTCTAATGGCTTTTGTGTGTGTTTTTTTTTTTTTTTTGTTTTATTTACGTTTTTCATTTTTATTTTTTTAGACCTCATGATGTGCTTGCTACACTGCTTAATAACCTAAAAGTTCAAGAAAGGCAAAACCGAGTGTGTACCACTGTTGCAATCGCTATTGTTGCAGAAACATGTTCACCTTTTACAGTTCTACCAGCGCTAATGAATGAATATAGAGTCCCAGAACTTAATGTTCAGAATGGTGTATTAAAATCCTTGTCTTTCCTTTTCGAGTATATTGGAGAAATGGGAAAGGACTATATCTATGCAGTAACGCCTCTGCTCGAAGATGCTTTGATGGATAGGTAATCTTTTACTGTTATAAGTAAACTTTGTATGATCACTATTTATTTTTTTCTCAACTTTTTAAATGTCTTTGCTTGGTGTATTTGTGGAATGGACACCTTCATATGCAAGGATTGTGAAATTACTTTTTAGATGTTGTAATTATTTACAAAAATTAGTGTGTTGGGATGACTCATGATTATTTTCCATTGGTAAAGTCAACACTATCCTATGGGTTCATAAAACATTTTTGAAACTATTAATGCCGTGTAAAGTGACCACTAATGCTTTGCACATGCTGGAATTTTCAGCAAGAGGGCCTTTCCACCAATGGCAAATGGTGGCCCAAGAAAAAATGTGCCAAGGTTTGCACCTACTAAATCCAGTAGCTCCCCTCGCATGTATTCCCTAGTTTTTAAAGAGCGCATTCCACATTCAGTAATTAAACTTTAAATAAATACATTACTGAGTTGTACATTTTTCAAAAGAACAAGGTTTGTAAAATAACTACAAATTTTTGAATCCCACAGACGATGTCCCAATATATGGCCAAGTTGACCACTTCCACCCTGCAATGTACCAGTACATTGCTGGGGCTGAAGTGGTTATACCAGGATGATTCCAGCATCTACAGGCATCATTCCAGTATCCTATTATATATATTTTTTTTATTTAGGCAGTGCTTCCCTTTTTTTGTTAAAACAATCCTAGCAGTTAATTGGCCGCCTGGATCGCTTTTACGGGTGACACAAGGGGTTTCCCCCTCGTGCTCTCCTGTCCTGCCGACTGACTATAGAGTTGACTAAGGACTGAAATGTCCCTGGTCATTTCTATGGTCTAAGAAACCGAAAGCAATGACTATTTTGTCACTTCCAGTTTCGCCAAAATCTAAACAAGCCACTACTGGCTTGGGAAAGCATCGGATCAAACGTATCTTGGTTTGATCAGATGCTTTTAAGGGCAGAGGAGAGATCAGAGAGTAAAGAGTACCTGTCACTGCCCATACCATCACAGGGATGTTGTTCATCCCCTGTGATAGTGAGTAATAAAGTTTTTTTGATTTAAAAAAAAAAAAAAAGTTTTAAAGTACCCCTGTGCACGCATCAGTCCCGCAAGTAAACAGCGATCGCAACACACGTGAGGTATCACTGCGAATGTCAGATCAAGAGCAGTAGTTTTAGCACAATACCTCCTGTGTAAATCTTAAGTGGTAATCTGTAAAGGTTTTTAAAGCTTTGCCTATATGGATAATTTAATTTACTGTAGTTTGTCATCGTTTCACACGTGTGTGCACAATTTTGAAGCGTGACATGTTTGGTACCTATTTACTAATATACCAAAAAAAAAATTTTGGGGTCTGTCTGTGCACTAAAATTCATTTAAAAGGTTTTTATTTCCAGAATCATACTTGCATAGGTCTATGCTGCATCTGTCTCCCAGTGCATCTACACTGAGAACTGAGCGATCGAAACATCACCAATGGCTCAGTTCTCTCAGCTCCCCGAGCTCACTGGAGTACTGAGCTCTGGAGGGGCGGGGGGGGCGGCCGTCTCAGGTTCTCAGCAGCTGGCTGAGACAGGTATCCGTCCAGGCACTTGGTGGATCCAGACTTTGCCGTTCCTGGACGGATTTCTGTGACATCAGCAGAGAGTGGACTACAGCCCGCTCTCTGATGAAAACGGGTCACAAGAGTGCAAAACTAATTTTGGTTAAATGTTGATTTTTACATATATGTGAGAATAGGCCTGGTCTTAAAATGGTTAAATTGTACATGATTATATTTGACAAGACTAAAATATGTGAAACATGAATTTTTTATTTATTTTTTCCTTTAGAGATCTTGTTCACAGGCAAACAGCTAGTGCCGTTGTTCAGCACATGTCCCTTGGAGTATATGGTTTTGGTTGCGAAGATTCTTTAAATCATCTGTTAAATTATGTATGGCCCAATGTGTTTGAGACATCTCCTCATGTAATCCAGGCTGTCATGGGAGCGCTTGAAGGCCTTAGGGTTGCTATTGGGCCATGCCGAATGCTGCAGTATTGCCTACAGGTATGTCCACAGGTTTTTTTCTGTTTGAATTTTGGGGGTAAAATTAAATAACTTTACTGATGCACGAAATGCAAATTCTGGGGGACTTACAACCCCACTTGCTCACAAGGATAGAGAAAAATGCATGTTTGGAGAAAAAACTACGTTCTATCTCCATCGCGGTAGTCACCTTTTCAAAGCCAGTGTTAATAGTAATCTAACACACTTGAAAACTCTTGGCTCATTTTTGTAACCCCCCCCCCCCCCCTCATCCAATAGCAGCTGTATCAATATCCTAACTGGACATTAATGGCTAAAGTGGGGATCGAAAGTTTGGGCGCCCAAGGTAAAAATGTGTATTAATGTGCATAACGAAGCCAAGGAAAGATGGAAAAATCTCCAAATGGCATCAAATTACAGATTAGACATTCTTATAATATGTCAAAAAAAGTTCGATTTTATTTCCATCATTTACACTTTCAAAATTACAGAAGACAAAAAATGGTGTCTGCAAAAGTTTGGGCACCCTGCAGAATTTATAGCATGCACTGCCCCCTTTGCAAAGCTGAGACCTGCCAGTGTCATGGATTGTTCTCAATCATCGTCTGGGAAGACCAGGTGATGTCAATCTCAAAGGTTTTAAATGGCCAGACTCATCTGACCTTGCCCCAACAATCGGCACCATGGGTTCTTCTAAGCAGTTGTCTAGAAAACAAAATGAAAATAGTTGACGCTCACAAAGCTGGAGAAGGCTCTAAGAAGATGGCAAAGCGTTTTCAGATGTCAATATCCTCTCTTTGGAATGTAATTAAGAAATGGCAGTCATCAGGAACAGTGGAAGTTAAAGCAACATCTGGAAGACCAAGAAAAATATCACAGAAAAGCAATTCAAAACCCACGTTTGACTGCACGATCCCTCCAGAAAGATCTGGCAGACACTGGAGTTGTGGTACACTATTCCACTATAAAGAGATACTTGTACAAATATGGTCTTCATGGAAGAGTCATCAGAAGAAAACCTCTTCTACGTCCTCACCACAAAAATCAGCGGTTGAACTTTGCAAATGAACATATAGACAAGCCTGAGGCATTTTGGAAACAAGTTCTGTGGACCGATGAGGTTAAAATAGAACTTTTTGGCCGGAATGAGCAAAGGTACATTTGGAGAAGAAAGGGCACAGAATTTAATGAAAAGAACCTCTGTCCAACTGTTAAGCATGGGGGTGGATCAATCATGCTTTGGGGTTGTATTGCAGCCAGTGGCACAGGGAACATTTCACGAGTAGAAGGAAAAATGGATTCAATAAAATTTCAGCAAATTTTGGATGGTAACTTGATGCCATCTTTATAAAAAGCTGAAGTTAAAGAGAGGATGGCTTCTACAAATGGATAATGATCCTAGACGCACCTCAAAATCCACGGGGGGATTACATCAAGAGGCGTAAACTGAAGGTTTTGCCATGGCCTTCACAATCTCCTGACCTAAACATTATTGAAATCCTATGGATAGACCTTAAAAGAGCAGTGCGTGACACACAGCCCAGAAAACTCAAAGAACTGCAAAACTTTTGTAAGGAAGAATGGGCAAAGATACCTCAAACAAGAATTGAAAGACTCTTGGCTGGCTACAAAAAGCGTTTACAAGCTGTGATACTTGCCAAAGGGGGCAGTACAAGATATTAACTCTGCAGGGTGCCCAAACTTTTGCAGACGCCATTTTTTTGTTTTCTGTAATTTTGAAAGTGTAAATGATGGAAATAAATTCTAACTTTTTTTGACATATTATAAGAATGTCTAATCTGTAATTTGATGCCATTTGGAGATTTTTCCATCTTTCCTTGGCTTCGTTATGCACATTAATACACATTTTTACCTGGGGTGCCCAAACTTTCGATCCCCACTGTATATCACAAGAATACAGCTCTTGCCTGGATCATTGAAATAAATTGCATAAACCCCTCAGCGCGAATTATTAAGTCGATATAAAAAAATATATAAGATCATATAGTGAAATTAATTAAAAGTATAATGCAATTTCATATAAATCAATACACCACAATTTATAAGTCCATTAAGTGTTCATGTGATAAAGTATGCAAATGTACAGATCTCCATTTGTTGGTGGTATGAAAGTGCTAGTGCTTCAAAACCTGAAGGTTGGACGTAAAAATGTGCACACTGTAGATGAGGGAGAATCTTCCCCACTAAAGTATTGTATTCTGACAGTGAGGAGACAAAGGGTACGATTAATGTATGAGTAAAACTTGGGCACATGGACTTCAAGTAACCCTTTCTTGCCAGATATACTTTGATGAAAAAACTGTTCTGTTCATCTACCCATCTGCATTTGATATTTGGGAAATGTGTGATTTACTGTATAAGTAGGGATGATGTGCCTGTGGTATGGCGCTGCATCCCGCAGTTTTGTGAATTGCTGATTGTGTTGCTGCTTATATGAACTTTTGTCTGTAGAAAAAGATATTTTGACCACTGGGCACTTAAACCCCCTTAATAACCAGACCAATTTTCAGCTTTCGGTGCTCTCACATTTTGAATGACAATTACTCAGTCATACAACACTGTACCTATATGAATTTTTTGTCCTTTTTTTTCACACAAATAGAGCTTTCTTTTGGTGGTATTTAATCACCGCTGGGTTTTTTATTTTTTGCGCTATAAGAGAAAAAAGACTGAACATTCTGTAAAAAAATGATTTTTCTCTTACCATCCATGGACTGACACAGTGTCACTTTACACGTGGGTTATGTCCCTGCTTGCAGGAGAAGACCTAGGCAGAATGTGAGATGTTATACATACATACATTCTAAAAGCCAGAGCTGAACAGCCCCACCCAGGGGGCGGTCCCTCCGGACATAACCCTCCCACTACAGTCAGCAGACTTCAGTTTTTTTCTGCCTAGTAGAAGGAGAAGACGTGGCTCTCTCAGGAGCCAGTCTCCTGACCTATTTTTATTCCTTTTCTGGAATTCTTTTTTATTTTATTTTTGAGAATCTTCTATCAACTGTCGGCTGGGCAACAGGTTGGGCACAAGATATCCTCGTAGTCTTCCCTGTCCGACCATCGAGCGTGCTGATCCTCGCCTTGTGTGCGTGAGACTCAGTTCACGACAGGCCCCATGACTCCAGGGGTGGCCGGGTTTGCTTTCATGCTCCCACGGTCCTCTCAAGACTGAACAGTTCCTGACTGACTGTATCTTTCGCGGTGGACCGGGCCGACAGCTACTCAGTACTGCACTGTGATCGTCCTGTCAGAAACACACCAGTGGGTCCCTCAGGGGACGGGTAAGTAGTCTCTCCTGCCTGCAGGTGAGTACAAAAAGCTGTGTGTTTCTCTGTGGGGGATTTTCCCTGTCTCCCCCTGTATTTCATTGTCACTCTCTGTCACCATTGCTGGCGCTGTGCTGTGTGGGGTGCCTGGGGGTCACACTGTTCTTGGAGGGGCTAATGCTGGTCTGCAAATGTGCTTGGGGCCTTTTTTTGTGTGTTTTGGGGCCTGAGTGGCGCTGTGTGTGTGCGCTGTTTTTTTCACTTTTGCTGAGTCATGGCGGCCATCTTGCTGCGGATCGCCTCAGTGAAGTGTGGCGGCCATTTTCTTGTAGCCCGCGCGCTCTTCAGCACTAGTTTTGGCCTCTAGCGCTGCTGTAACAGCGCAAATCTCCTCACAGCTCACCAGCGCTGACACAGCGCGGTACAGACAGCGGAACTGAGCGGTCCCTGGTCCGGTTTGGTGAGTCCCCTGGGCGCCCCCTCCTCAGTCAGCACAGCCTGTGGGTGGACTTTTTATCTGAGGAGTCTCAGAGGGGGGCAATATGGAGTCTCTGTCACCAGCTTCCCCTAAATGTCAGTGGACAACAGGCAGTGCTTCAGCACCTGCGGTCCCTAGAGACCAGTTGTGGGCAGTCCTGGAATCATTTCTGACCAGGATGGGAGCTGTGTGCAAGCGCAAGGGAGCAAAAAAGCGCCCTCTCCCCACTTTACTTCATGAGGGCAGTGCACTGATTCAGATATGGGCCTAGCCACTACCGCTCAGGACCCTAGTTCTGAATGTATTGGATGGTTTTGAACAGGACATTCCTTATGAGGAAAACTCCAGTTCTGAGTCAGTAAATGACAGGGCGCTTGTTAGTGTACTCATGACTGCGGTGAGGGACACTCTCAAGCTAAAGTGCTGCGGATGCAGAACCTCAGGCGGATACACTCTCCTTTGGTTCTTTTAAGGCCAGGCCTTCTTAAGAGGTTTTTCCATATGTACTTTCTTTGACCAGCTCATTGATAAGGTCTGGGAAAAGCCGCAAAATAATTTTTTTATGGTCCCGCAGCGTTTGTCTATCAGATACCCCTTGAAGATGCCCTACTTAAAAAGTGGGCTTCTCCCCCAGGGTCGACCCTCCAGTCGCCCGGTTGAACAAGGCCATCACTCTCCCGATGGAGGGGAATCCTGCATTTGAGGACCCCATTGACAGGAGGTCAGAAGTGGTGAGCAGAGCCATGTTTGCCTTGTTGGGATCCGCCCTACGGCCTGTGGTAGCGGCGACCCTTGTGTCTTAAACACTTACAGGTTGGGCAAAAATGTTGCACCTAGCTGTACAGGAGCATAATCTTCATCCAGACACAGTTGCTCTGGCCCACCAACTGGTTCAGGGCCTGGTTTATGTGTGCGACGCCACGTTGGACGCGGCCCCTTTAATATCCAGGGCCTCTGTCTCGGCGGTGGTATTGCGTCGTCTTATCTGGTTGAAGTGCTGGTCTGCTGACCTAGCCTTAGGAAGCTCCTGACGGATCTACCATTTAAAGGTGGTAGACCTTTCGGTGCTGCTCTGGATGACATCGTCATGGGAGGTAAAAGCACTCTTCTTCCTTAGACTAGCAAGAGTGAGGAGGCCCGCCGCAAACAGGGGCCTTCCTTTCCAGCAAAACAGGGTTTTTTCGTCAGAGTCCACGGGTAGGTCCTCTCAGACTGACGGCAGTGCGGCTGGTGGGCACAAGTGCCCCTGGGTGCGTAAGCCGAACAAGCGGCTCCCAAGCCTGCCTCCGCGTAAGACTTGCCTCCGCCCGACTCTGGGGTGGGGGGACGACTTCGCAGGTCACGAACGGGTGGTCCTCCCGAATCTCCGACTGGTGGGTGTGCGAGGTGGTCACCTCAGGATACAGGATAGTATTCCGATCCTGGCCCCCAGACAGATTCTTTCCCTCAAATCTTCCTCTCCTTCCTACCTGTCGGGCAGCCCTCTTGGGGGCTGTACAGGATTTGATCAGGTCCGGAGTGATTGTGCCGGTTCCGTCACAGGAGAGTTTTCAGGGATTCTACTCGAATCTGTTTGTCGTCCCGAAAATAGGACGTGGTTCGACCTATCCTGGACCTCAAGGCCCTGAATGCCTTCGAGAAGGTGCAGAAATTCCGCATGGAATCCATTCGCACGGTGATCGCTACACTCCACCAAAGGGATTTTCTTCTGGGGTCCTTGGACTTCAAGGACGCCTACTTGCATGTTCCGATCTGCGCAAGTCACCAGAAGTTTCTGCGCTTGCGATCAGCGAAGTCCACTATCGATTGTGGCTCTTCCTTTCGGCCTAGCCTCGGCACCAAGGGCCTTCACCAAGGTGCTTGCTCCGGTTCTAGCCTTCTGTTACAGTGAGGTATTGCTGTCGTGGGCTATCTGGACGATCTTCTGCTAAGAGCAGAATGTGGCTCAGACTTAGAGGAAAGGTGACTATCGTGAATTAGACCCTCAGGGACTTCGGGTGGTTCCTGAACATTCAGGAGTCAGTCCTGGTCCCGACTCAGTGTCTGGAGTATCTAGTTCTGATTCTGGACTCCTTGGAGGCAAAGGTATCCTACCTCTGGAGAAGTTGCTGACACTTCAGTCTGCGGTGTGGGTGCTGACATCCCGAAAATGGTTGTCAATCCGTTTTTTTGCATGAGAGTCCCGGGACTCGTGGTGGCCTCCTTCGCGGCCGTTCCATATGCCCAATCACACACCAGGGCATTGCAGAAGGAGATCTTGTCCACCTGGGACAAATCCCCGTTGTCCTTGGATCTTCAGATCCAAGTGATTCACCTGGTCAAGGCGCCCCTGACATGGTGGTTGAGATCCTCGGCTCTTCGGTCCGGAAAGTCGTTCCCCTCCCATCCAATGGACGGTACTCACGACGGACGCCAGCCTGACGGACTGGGGTGGAGTCTGGGGAGTCCTGTCGGCTCAAGGCCTTGGACTCCGGACCAGCCCGTTTACCAATCACTGTTCTGGAAATACGGGCCATCGGACTGTGTCTCTCCTCAGGTCGGAGAGAGTACGGGGTCGCTCCATCAGAAGCAAGTCGGACAACGCCACGGCGGTGACGTATGTAAACCATCAAGGGGGGACTCGGAGCTCAGCTGCGGCTTCCGGGGTAGTCCGTATCCTGAAGTGGGCCGGAAGAAACGTGCCGGCTCTCTAGGCCATTTACATTCTGGGCAAAGACAATGGGCAGGCGGACTATCTGAGTCGCCAATCGCCGGACCAAGAAGAGTGGTCCTTGCATATTTCAACTCCTTTGCCGACGGTGGGGCACGCCGGATGTGGACCTGATGGCCTCTAGACTCAATCGCAAGGGTCTAGGTTGTGGCCAGATCCAGGGATCCTTGGGCGATGCCTCGGATGCGTTGGTGGCCCCATAGGGTCCTTATCGCCTGATATAAACTCCGGTGATCCTAATTGTTCTGGATTGGCCTCAGCATCACTGGTACGCTGATCTGGTACGTCTCGTCGCGGACGTCCCCTGGCGGTTGCTGATGAGGGAGGACCTTCAGTCTCAAGGTCCTATGTTTCATCCGGCTTACAGTCTCTGGCTTTAACGGCAGGGCTGTTGAAAGCCAGGTGTTGAGGGACCGAGGTCTCTCGGACTCGGTCATTTTGACCATGTTAAGGACACGAAGTCTTCCTCCAAGCAGATCTATCACCGTGCCTGGAAAGCTTATATCGCCATATGCGAAGCGCTGGACTGGCGTCCTCGGACGTATTCCGTCCCCAGAATCCTGCGTCCTCTGCAGTGTGGAGTGACCCAAAAGCTTGCTTTGAGTACCATCAAGGATCAGATTTCGGCCATGGCCGTCTTCTTTCAGCGACCTCTAGCGGGTCATTTCTTTGTTAGCACCTTGTGTTGGGGGTTCGCCATGTGCTCCCTCCTGTCAAGCCTCCTCTCCCACCGTGGGATCTGAATTTGGTGCTCTCGGTCCTCCAGGAACCTCCTTTTGGGAATATCCAGGATATTCCCCTCTTGTCTTGTCTCAGAAGGTGGCCTTTTAGTGGCAATCACTTCTGTTTGACGGGTGTCTGAGTTGGCGGCTTTGTCCTGCAAGTCGCCATATTTAGTCATCCATAAGGATAAGGCGGTGTTGCATCCGTGACCTTCCTTTTTGCCAAAGGTGGTGTCGACCTTTCACCTACATGAGGACATTGTCCTCCCGTCCTTGTGTCCTCACCCATCGCATCCCAGAGAGTTTGCGCTGCACATATTGGATGTGGTACAAGCCTTACGGGTGTACCTGTCTGCTACTGCTTCTATTCGAAAGTCCGACTCACTGTTTGTGACTGTCTCTGGTCCATAACAGGGCCAAGCGGTTTCGTCTGCCATAATTTCTAGGGGAATCAGACAAACCGTCATTCAAGCCTATGCTCTCAAAGGGCGGGCGCCTCCCTTTCCGGTTACGGCGCATTCCACCAGGACAATTGGTGCTTCCTGGGTTTTCTGACATCAAGCGTCTGTTGCACAAGTGTGCAAGGCGGCGACCTGGTCGTCTGTTCATGCCTTTTAAGTTTTATAAGGTTAATGTGGCTGCATCTCCGGATGCTTCCTTCGGCCGCAGGGTGTTGCAGGCCGCTGTTTAAAGTTGCGACTCCTCCGTTGAGGAGCTCTGCCTTCTTGGAGTGAAGTTTTTGGTTTTTCCATTTATACTGCTCCCATCCCTCTTGACACTGCTTTGGGACATCCCACGTGTAAAGTGTAAGGAGACACCGTGTCAGTCCATGGATGGTAAGAGAAAATAGGATTTTTTGTACTCACCGTAAAATCCTTTTCTCTGACATCCATGGACTGACACGGCACCCACCCTTCCTTTTTAAGTTTGTACTGCTTTGTTACGAACTGAAGTCTGCTGACTAGTGGGAGGGTTATTTCCGGAGGGACCGCCCCCTGGGTGGGGCTGTTCAGCTCTGGCTTTTAGAATGTATGTATAACATCTCACATTCTGCCTAGGTCTTCTCCTGCAAGCAGGGACATAACCCACGTGTAAAGTGTAAAGATACACCGTGTCAGTCCATGGATGTCAGAGAAAAGGATTTTACGGTGAGTACAAAAAATCCTATTTTTTTTTCGTTTCTGTTATAAAATTTAGCAAATTACTATTTTTTCTTCATAAATTTTGGCCAAAATTTATACTGCTACATATCTTTGGTAAAAATAAGTACAAATTGGTGCATATTATTTGGTCTTTGTGAAAGTTATAGAGTCCACAAGCTATGGTGCCAATATCTGAAAATTGATCACACCTGAAGTACTGACGGCCTATCATTTCTTGAGACCATAACATGCCAGAAAAGTACAAATACCCCCCAAATGACCCCTTTTTGGAAAGAAGACATTCCAAGGTATTTAGAGTCATTGTGAGTTTTTTTGAATTTGTCATTTTTACCCACAATTCTTTGCAAAATCAAGATTTTTTTTTTTCTCTTTTTTTTTTTCACAAAATTGTCATATATTAGCAGGTTATTTCTCACACACAGCATATGCAAACCACAAATTACACCCCAAAACACATTCTGCTATTACTCCCGAGTATGGCGATGCCACATGTGTGAGACTTTTACACAGCGTGGCCACATACAGAGGCCCAACATGCAGGGAGCACCATCAGGCGTTCTGGAGCACCCAGGCCAATTCTGACATTTTCTCTCCTACATGTAAAAATCATCATTTGTTTGCTAGAAAATTACATAGAACCCCAAAACATTATATATGCTTTTTTTAGCAAAGACCTTAGAGAATATAATGGTGGTCGTTGCAACTTTTTATCTCGCACGATATTTGCGCAGCAATTTTTTTAACGCGTTTTTTACGGAAAAAATTTTGTGCTAAAAAAAAAAACAGTAAAGTTAGCCCAATGTTTTTACATAATGTGAAAGATGAAGTTACACCGAGTAAATAGATACCCAACATGTCACCCTTCAAAATTGCACACGCTCGTGGAATGGCGCCAAACTTCGCTACTTAAAAATCCCCATAGGCAACGTTTTAAATATTTTTACTGGTTACATGTTTTGAGTTAGAGGAGGTCTAGGGCCAGAATTATTGCTCTCGCTCTAACGTTCACGGCGATACCTCACATGTTTGGTTTGAACACCGTTTTCATATGACTTGCGTATGCGTTCGCTTCTGTATGCGAGCTCACGGGGACAGGGGTGCTTAAAAAAAATATTTTTTTTTATTGTTCATTTTACTTTATTTTAGTTTGACATGTTTTTCCGCCCCAAATTTTTTTTGATCACTTTTATTCCTATTACAAGGAACGTAAACATCCCTTGTAATAGGAATATGGCATGACAGGTCCTCTTCACAGTGAGATATGGGGTCAATAGGACCCCACATCTCACCTCTAGGCTGGGAAGCCTGAAAAACAAAAAAAAACAATCCTGGCTTTGATCATAGCGGTGAGTCGGTAGAAGCACCGGAGGGGGGGGGGGGCACATCGCCTCTCGCCTCCCGTAAGAATGATCAAGCGGTGGAACAGCCGCTATGATTGTTGTTATGGTGTAGGGAATCGCCGGCTGAAAAAGCTAATATCTGAATGATGCCTGTAGCTGCTCCCATCATTCAGATATCCCGGCACAAAGTCAAGGACGTCATATGACGGCCGGCGGGCAGGAAGTGGTTATTGCAAAGCATTGCGTGGGGCATTGCGCGGGGCATTGCGCGGAGTATTGCGCGGGGATGGATGGATGGCTGGATCTGTGACTGCAATTGTCACAGATCCAGCCCACAGCTGACGTGATCTGACATGGGGGAGGGAGCTGACATGATCTGCTCCCTCCCCTCTCCTCTCACACTGTACCGATCGGTGTGGAGAGAGGAATCGGCGTCATCACATGACGCCGGTCTGTTTACAAGTGATTGCTCCGTCATTTGATGGAGCGATCACGTGGTAAACGGCCGCTATCAGCGGCGATTTACTGCGATTCGTGATGCGCCAGGTCCTCTGGACCCGGCGGTCATGGAGATTCCCGCGGGAGCGCGATTCTGGGAGGACGTTCTATAACGTCCTCCCAGAGTTAAGCAACCACCTTGTCGACGTTATTTGTCCGCAGGTGGTTGCTAAGTGGTTAAGACTGACAATCTTTCACATATAGAGGAAGGTTTGGAGCTTCAGAGCTTTGAGCAGCTCAGACTGACTCAAGGGGGAAGATGTGATTTAACCCCTTCCATACCGGGCCATTGTAAAATGACGCCGGCAGGAACCCTCTCTCCCTCCGGGTGGACGTCATATGACATCCTGGGTTTGAGGGGGGATATCTGAATGATGCCTGCAGCTAGAGGCATCATTCAGATATCCTTGTTTTCAGCCGGCGATCCTGCGCACCATAAGAACGATCATAGCGGCGGTTCTGCCGCTTGATCGTTCTTATAGGCGGCGGGAGGGGACATCCCGCCGCCATCCGGTGCTTCTCCGGGCTCTCCCGTGCCATCGGGGAGAAAAAGGGTGTGTGGAATGAATGGACAGCCGCACTCCGAAAACCATGAAGGTTGCCTTTATTAGGTAAAAAAACTTACAGCACTGCAAGTCACAGCAAGAAATGGGGGGGGTACAGCCGACGCGTTTCACACTGAAAACTAGTGCTTAGTCATGGCTAACACACAATGAAAACATGCTTCAAATAAATACAAAAAGTGCACAAAATCACATGACCCAAAGTAGCCAATAAACATAGAGCATTAATTAAGGATGAGTGGTGTTAATGGTGAAATGTGCAGGTGTGTATAATGGCTAAGTGGAAACAAATGTGAAATAGACTATTAAATAGAAAGAAATTCATATTATGACATGATTTAAAGAAAAAACCCGTTAAATATGTTAAAAAATGCATGTATGTATAAATATATAAATAATATGTGTGTATGTGTCTATGAACTTGAAAAAAATATTTTTATGAATAAAAATGTGAGAAATATTTAATATTATGTTAATATAAAAAAAGGGGGAATGATTTCTGTGTTGTGTCTGTGAGTATAAATATAACCTAGTATAAAATTGTAGAAAATGTGAAATATCATGATCATACCATTACAAGTCTATATTAATACAAAACAAAAGTTTTTATGTGAAATTCTTTTGAAAAAACTTTTGAGAAAACTTTTTGCACATACATATGATAGAAATAAATTGTTAAGTATATATCACATAAATGTGGAGGTATTAAACAAATCTGTTATGATCAAAAAGTATGGAATATTAATAAAAAATATTATTGGACACAAATGTGACAAGAAATACATACAAATTGGTGTTGTGACTGAGCAGGTCAGTGTGTAGATATGACCACACACAGAGGCAACATATCATATGTTGTATGCGTCAGATGTTCCCTCAATTTAAAAGAAATCAGAAATAGTATAAAATAATTCATAATATGCAATTATTCATAGATGTATAAGAACGTACATATAAACGTACAGCACATAATGTCATGTATAACATGAAAAAATAATGGAATATATAAAAAATGTCTACACTAGATGAATGAAGATGATCATCATTAAACGATAAACTTATGAATATAAGCACACACACACTACAACAGCATAAAAAGATCGATAGAGTCAACGGAACAAGAAATTAATGTATGATGCAAAGAAGAAAAAATGCATAAAATGCAAATAGTTTAAAACAAAATCTCTTTTTAGAAGATAATCACAATATGACTATTGTATCATACAGGTGTTCCGATAGTAAACCCAAATAAGTGCTGTTTCTATTAAGATGATGTTTGGTAATCCCTGCAAGGAAGGGAAAGCAAGAGTAATTTTAGAGAAGAAAAGACACAATTTAAAGAAAAACTAAATCGATGTGTTGAGTGTGTTATATGGTGCATTAAATATATATCGTTAAGTGTATTATGGAAAAACCCAATGGGACCCTCTGGCTGATATAAATATGAATAAATGAACAGGCGCATATACAGCTAAATGCTAGAGCCGCCTACAAAAACCAGTCCATCTCTATGTGTGTGTATAATGTCAATACATTTCTTGTGTATAAAGACCACACTTAGACAGAAATGGATATAGGTAAGAAGGCGGCTGTAGCTAAATGAGATAATATGTAAAGAAATGGGGAAGTCAAAAAGACATCTCCATATTTTAATCGTTGGACCCATAGTAGATATGATTGTCTACTTAACTCACTGATGGTATACGTAGCAGTCCCATATATATGGTGTATACCAACTGTGAGTAAGACAAAATGATGTAGTATCTCGGAATGCGATGTATGGGGTAATCTACATCCCCATTAGGAGAAGGAATAAAAATGACAAGAAAAACGGAAAAATGATGAAAATATGCAACGAGATGGTGTGGAGACAGGATGGTGGCAGATAACATTATTTATAGAAGTGGGATACATCCCACTCAAAATTTAACCCTTTCGGCAGCCGAGTCTGGAGAGTGAAAATCCAGAAAACCTCCTGTCTACACAGCTGTTTAAATCTACTACCTCCCCTGATGGGAGTGGAAATCCTCTCAATGCCCTGGATAGATAAGCTGGACACATTTTTATGATGTAAATTGTTCCAGTGATTGGCCACATTGGTGTTATTATTTTTCTGTATGTCATATAAGTGATCATACAGTCTATCCTTTAATCTTCTGATAGTGCGTCCGACATATTGTATCTGGCATATGTTACAGTTGATTACATATACAATGTACTTTGTATTACAATTTATGAATTGCTTGATTTCAAAGCTTTTTTCCGTGGCATAGGAATGTATGAACTGGCCCGTTTTTATATGATGACAGTATTGGCAGCCATTGGCTCCACATTTAAAAGTACCAGAAAATTGTAGCCAATTAGCGTTGGCTGTTTTGCTTGAAAAAAGACTGGGTGAAAGTGTGTTGCCTAATGTAGGGGCTCTGCGTGGTACTGTTTTAATGCCTTGTTTCAAAATATCTTGATATATGATATCGTTATAAAGTACAGGTAAATATTTTTTGATGGTGTTTTTAATCTGGTCGAATTCGGTACTGTAAGGTGTAGAGAAAACAGGGATATTGTTAAAGGATGTGCCCAGTTGTATTTTGGTCGTGTTTCTAGCAATATGGCACAACAGAGAATCTCTAGGTGTTTTATTAGCTTTAAATAAAGCTTTATTAATCAATTTTGTGGAATAACCTCTATCTTTAAATCTGTGTGACATATCTTGAGCTTCCCTACAGAAATCCTCTGTTGTACTGCATAAACGTTTGAGCCTCAGGAACTGCCCATAAGGTATAATTTTGATAGTATGTTTAGGGTGTGATGAGTCTGCTCGTAGGAGAGCATTGCCAGCAGTACTTTTTCTGTACAATCCTGTAGATATTGTGCCATTGGTACCAGAAAGTTTTACATCCAAAAAAATCTATATTTTTGTTCTGCATATTGCCTGTGAATTTGAGATTAAGTATATTATCATTCAAGTATGTTAACCAAACATCTAAACATATGACATCATCAGATACTATAAACAATAAATCGTCGATATAGCGGCAATAAAACAATGTGTCCAGGCGGCGGGGGCTACTAGGTCCAAAGATGCGGGACCTCTCCCACCAACCCATGTAGAGGTTGGCAAGAGAGGGGGAGAATTTGGCTCCCATGGAAGCACCGCATCTTTGGAGGTAGTAGCCCCCGTCAAACATAAAATAATTTTGAGTGAGAAGGTATTCCAAAGCCTGTAGTATAAACTCCTGTAAGATAAGAGAAAATTTCCCTGATTCTCTGAGGAAGCAGGCAACCGCACATAGCCCCAAGTCATGTGGAATGCAGGAATAAAGGTTAGTTACATCACATGTGATCCATCTATGGGTGTCAGACCAAAAAAAATCCTGTAGTTTAGTTAATAAATCTTTGGTGTCACGAAGGTAACCAGGGAGGTTTACTACAATGGGTTGTAACTGCCCATCCATCCATTCTCCCAAGCGCTCGTTAAGGGAGCCGATACCGGCCACTATCGGTCTCCCAACAAGGGGGTGGAGGCCCTTGTGTATTTTGGGTAGATGATGGAAGATGGGTGTTATGGGATCTGTGGGTATGAACATGTCCCGCTCTTTGCTAGAAAAAATGCCCACATGTACAGCCCGATCTAATAAAGCAGTGAGTTCTTTACAGAAAGGAATGGTGGGGTCTGACTGGAGTGACTGGTAAGTATTAATATCTGATAATTGGCGTAATGCCTCATTTTTATACATGATAGAATCCAGAACAACAACAGTACCCCCCTTATCCGCATTCTTAATAGTGATGCTACTATCCTTCTGTAAATTATTTAGAGCATGTAGTTCTGCATTGGATAAATTACTCACAATGTGTCCCTTGCGACAGGTCCGAGATAAACGGGTGAGATCTCCCTCAACTAATTTTTGGAACAGATCCAAATTTTTTCCCCTCGACTCAGTTGGATAGAAGTCCGATTTTAATTTGAATGATATATGGCTGTGTGTGTCAGTTGGATCAATGGGGTTAAGGTTTGACTCTGCAGCCAAATCAATCCAATCAAATCATGTAAAGCACATACTTCTTTAAAGAGTACTGGAGAGGGGATTAACTCACCGTTATCCGGACCAACAGGAGAAGAAAGTTCAGATTCCTGCCTGGAAGTGTAATAATGTTTTTTTAAAGTAAGACTTCGGGAGAATTTATTTACATCCAATAAAGTTCCAAAGAGGTTGAAGTGTTTGGTTGGGCAAAAATTGAGGCCTCTAGAGAGTAATTTGTTTTCCTCGGTGCTGAGAATTCTATTGGAGATATTCAAAACATTGGAGATTATCGTTTCGCTTTTCCCCTTAAGGCATAGTGGGGTTTTTTTTACAGTCCTTATGCCGTTTACCTCCTCGTCTTGTTTTCCTATGGTGCCATTTTTCTTCTTGGTTCGATGGTCTGATTCGTGAGGGTGTCCTCGAGTGTGTGTATCATTGTTGTTGGATGATCGTATTGAAGATGTAGGGGTCGATTCGGGTGAAGATTCTGAATCGACCGTGACCGAGATATCATCCGCAAACTCACTCTCAGGATCAGAAAAACTGACTTTTTTCACACCGTTTTTGTTACGCCTGAATGGAAATTGGGATTTTCTCCAAACATAGACATTGTCACTTTCGTAATCAGTGCGATCACGGCTCATCTTGTTTTTTTTATTCTCCATGACTAATTTCTCTAGCTTGTCCAATTTCCTATTTAGGCGGCCGTCAAGTTCTGTGAACTCGGTGTGGGTTTGAAGCGGAGTTAGATCTCTCTGAATAGTGGCCATCTCTGTTTGCAGTTTTTCTATATGTTTCTGATTAGATTGTATCCGAATATCCATTAGTTTGAGTGAACACATGCTCAAAGTGTCTGTCCACAGTTTTTTAAGATCATCATCAAAGAGATCTGAAGATGGAAATTTTTTGATACGTAACCCTCGGGGAATGTGGGCCAAAGCGATGTATTCCTGAAGAAAATGGGTATCCCAATAGGATTTGATTTCTTTAGTCATTAGCTGTTCCAATTTTCTGAACATCTTAATTAACGAGATTTGGTTATCTTCATTAGCTGGCATGCGCGTTTGTGAATGGGATCTGAGAGGATTCTCAGAAGGCGCTTTGAGGGTCCTACTGTAACCCTCTCTTGCCAACCTCTACATGGGTTGGTGGGAGAGGTCCCGCATCTTTGGACCTAGTAGCCCCCGCCGCCTGGACACATTGTTTTATTGCCGCTATATCGACGATTTATTGTTTATAGTATCTGATGATGTCGTATGTTTAGATGTTTGGTTAACATACTTGAATGATAATATACTTAATCTCAAATTCACAGGCAATATGCAGAACAAAAATATAGATTTTTTGGATGTAAAACTTTCTGGTACCAATGGCACAATATCTACAGGATTGTACAGAAAAAGTACTGCTGGCAATGCTCTCCTACGAGCAGACTCATCACACCCTAAACATACTATCAAAATTATACCTTATGGGCAGTTCCTGAGGCTCAAACGTTTATGCAGTACAACAGAGGATTTCTGTAGGGAAGCTCAAGATATGTCACACAGATTTAAAGATAGAGGTTATTCCACAAAATTGATTAATAAAGCTTTATTTAAAGCTAATAAAACACCTAGAGATTCTCTGTTGTGCCATATTGCTAGAAACACGACCAAAATACAACTGGGCACATCCTTTAACAATATCCCTGTTTTCTCTACACCTTACAGTACCGAATTCGACCAGATTAAAAACACCATCAAAAAATATTTACCTGTACTTTATAACGATATCATATATCAAGATATTTTGAAACAAGGCATTAAAACAGTACCACGCAGAGCCCCTACATTAGGCAACACACTTTCACCCAGTCTTTTTTCAAGCAAAACAACCAACGCTAATTGGCTACAATTTTCTGGTACTTTTAAATGTGGAGCCAATGGCTGCCGATACTGTCATCATATAAAAACGGGCCAGTTCATACATTCCTATGCCACGGAAAAAAGCTTTGAAATCAAGCAATTCATAAATTGTAATACAAAGTACATTGTATATGTAATCAACTGTAACATATGCCAGATACAATATGTCGGACGCACTATCAGAAGATTAAAGGATAGACTGTATGATCACTTATATGACATACAGAAAAATAACACCAATGTGGCCAACCACTGGAACAATTTACATCATAAAAATGTGTCCAGCTTATCTATCCAGGGCATTGAGAGGATTTCCACTCCCATCAGGGGAGGTAGTAGATTTAAACAGCTGTGTAGACAGGAGGTTTTCTGGATTTTCACTCTCCAGACTCGGCTGCCGAAAGGGTTAAATTTTGAGTGGGATGTATCCCACTTCTTTAAATAATGTTATCTGCCACCATCCTGTCTCCACACCATCTCGTTGCATATTTTCATCATTTTTCCGTTTTTCTTGTCATTTTTATTCCTTCTCCTAATGGGGATGTAGATTACCCCATACATCGCTTTCCGAGATACTACATCATTTTGTCTTACTCACAGTTGGTATACACCATATATATGGGACTGCTACGTATACCATCAGTGAGTTAAGTAGACAATCATATCTACTATGGGTCCAACGATTAAAATATGGAGATGTCTTTTTGACTTCCCCATTTCTTTACATATTATCTCATTTAGCTACAGCCGCCTTCTTACCTATATCCATTTCTGTCTAAGTGTGGTCTTTATACACAAGAAATGTATTGACATTATACACACACATAGAGATGGACTGGTTTTTGTAGGCGGCTCTAGCATTTAGCTGTATATGCGCCTATTCATTTATTCATATTTATATCAGCCAGAGGGTCCTATTGGGTTTTTCCATAATACACTTAACGATATATATTTAATGCACCATATAACACACTCAACACATCGATTTAGTTTTTCTTTAAATTGTGTCTTTCTTTTTCGTACATCACGGGACACAGAGCGACTTAGTCATTACTAATGGGTTATATAGATTACCTTCAGGTGTTGGCACTGGCCAATTCCAAACCGGAAGTACCCTCCCCTATATAAGCCCCTCCCATCCGGGAGCACCTCAGTTTTTTGCCAGTGTCTAAGGTGTTGGCCAAAGAGTAACATGTGTTTTCACTGGGCTTGCGTACAGGTTCTTTTGGGCCTTAGTAAGCTGTTCCGGATCCCACCAAAAAAGCTTCATAGCTAAACGGTCGGTACCTGGGCCTTGCAGCAGAAGAGCAAGGTTTTGCCTGTAATGCCTCTTAGGAGGGCTGGACCCTGGGATCCAGAGCTCTGGTCATACCCACGACGTTGTCTGTGCAGGGTGCTATACAGGTCCAGGGGAGTGGAATCCTTGGGAACCCGGTCCCTGAAGGTTTAATTACAATGCCTGCCGTGATAGGTGAAGTTTGGACTTCTGTGGACCAAACAAAGTCCTGCGGCGGGGATCAGGTAAGTGGGGGCCCCCAGGAACTTGGTTCTATTGGGGGACCCCCAAGCCTAATTTGTCTTTCTGTCTGTTACCTAACGGTATTCCCGCTAATATCTGTGTATGCCTGTAACTACTGAAAATGTAAAAGTTTAATAGTAGTCAAGAAAAAAAAAAAAGGGGGACCGCGGTACCTGTGTTAAACCACTAGAGGCCGCTGTAGTCCATTTTTCTTGTCATGTGGATCTTTGGTTTTCTCAAGTCAAAAGATCCAGGCAGTTGGTAAGTTTCTCTGTGGGAATCCACTTCCTCTGCCCTGTTGCTGCGCTCATCCACCGCACAGGCCCTCCGGCAAAAAGGGCCCTGGCTCCTAGTCCCTGTTTGATTTTGAAAAGGGCGCACGGGCGCGTGCACGCGCCTCCTATGAAAAAAAAGGGGCGGGGCGGGTGGATAACGCTCGATGCGCGCCGCGGCGCTTCTGCGCATGTGCAAGCGTCCCAGCATGGTTAAAAGACACAGTACAAGTGTCAGCTGGATGCAAACAGAGCTAGCAACAAACAGTGGCACACAGAGGCGGTTGATGCAGGCATCCCCATAGAAAGGCACTTTAGTGGACACCAGCTGGTATATAGCAGCAACTGTGTTAGACTATTACCAGCAAAAATTGGTGTATGACGACGGGAATACCTCAGCTTTGTGCTTAAAGGATATGTCGTCCAGACGCTCCGGAAATAGGTCTTCCAGGAAGCCAAAGGGGTCTCCATCGGGCTCTGAGGATATTGTGCATGCTTGTACTGCACCAATCTCCCCTGAGAATTCAGAGGTCAGTAGCCGTAGAAACCCCGCAGGAATGCCTGGTGCTGCGGCTGTCCCCAGTCCACCTGCTCCTGTATATATAACAGAGGAGGTTTTAGCCTCAACTCTGGGAGGATTGGAAGAGAGATTAACAGCATTGATCGCTGCTTCCCTGTCACAGGAAAAGCGCGTCCGATCTCCGTCTCCTCCTTCAGAGTGCCTGTTAGTGGAGGAACAGCCCCACACAGAGATCGACCTACCTGAAGGGGATCAGGATGAGGTTGATTCAGTTATGGAGGAATCAACAGCGGAAGAACCTTTCTCAGCATCTCAGGCTGAAAGATTATGGGTTCAGTCTCTGACTAATATGGTCCGATCAGCATTTAAAATGCCTCTGGCGGAACCACCATCCACTACGGTTTCCTCGCTGGGGTCGCTAAAAGCTCCCCAGGCTGTCTGTTCCTTCCCAATCCACCCTTTTATTAGAAGGGCTTATTTACCAGGATTGGGAGCATCCTGATAAAATATTTGCTCCCCCCAAGAGATTTCCGGTGATCTATCCCATGGAGGATAAGTTCATAAAAAAATGGAGGGTCCCTACAGTGGACGCAGCCATCTCTTCTGTTAACAAATCACTGACATGTCCAGTAGATAATGTTCCAATGTTCAAAGACCCAATAGATAAAAAATTGGAGTCTTTACTAAAATCTGCTTTCTCTACAGCAAGCATGGTGACACAACCTGCGGTAGCAGCGATTGGAGTCTGCCAAGCAGTGAAAGATCAGTTGAAACAAGTCTTAAGGGACTTACCAGATCAGCAGGCTCTTGCCCTAGCTGACCTGCCTAGAGCCTTGTGTTGCGGTGGACGCCATAAAGGATACAATCCAACAGGCCTCCCGCTTTACGCTGTCTATAGTACATATGCGTAGGCTTCTGTGGCTCAAAAACTGGTCTGCTGAAGCTCCCTGTAAAAAACTGCTGGTTAGCTTCCCATTTCATGGAGAACGCTTATTTGGAGAAGATCTGGACAAATATATCCAGAAAATTTCTGCCGGTAAAAGTTCACTCTTACCGGTTAAGAACAAAGGTAGAAGTCCTTCTTTTAAGAGGCCTACTTCTCCAGTCCCTGGCACATCGGCTGTGAAACAGTTCCGACGGCCTCCGCGGTCAAATCCAGGGGGCAGAAATCAGAGACAATCACAGGGTAACAAGAAACCCTGGGTCAAGAGAGGTACAAAACCTCCCCCTAAGTCATGAAGGGTTGCCCCCACTCAGTCGGGTGAGGGGAAGACTTCAGTGGTTCACAGAGACCTGGCGGGACACCATCAGAGATGGGTGATCTCCGCAGTAAGTCTGGGATACAGGCTGGAGTTAAAAGACATTCCTCCTGCCCATTTTATAAGGTCAAACGTGCCAAGCGATCCCCAGAAGAGTGGATCCCTCCTTCTGGCACTAAAGCAACTATTGCCCCAAGGGTAATCATGAAGGTTCCCTTGAAAGAAAACTGGTTCGGGTTTTACTCGAACCTTGTCACAGTCCCCAAACCAAATGGGGACATGAGGCCCATATTAAATATAAAAGGGCTAAACAAGTTCCTACATATCAGGACTTTTTCGGATGGAGTCGATCCGATCGGTGGCCACCGCCCTACAAGGGCAGGAATGGTTAGCCTCGATCGACATAAGGGATGCTTATTTGTATATTCCCATCTGTCCGGCCCACCAGAAATTTCTACGCTTTGCAGTAGAAGGGCGCCATTTTCAGTTCAGAGCCTTACCTTTCGGTCTGGCCACGGCACCACGAGTGTTCACAAAAATTCTGGCCCTACGATTGGCCAAACTAGGAACACAAGGTGTAACGATAATGGCATATCTAGACGACTTGTTGCTGATAGACCACTCAGTGAAAAAAACTAGAAGTGGTCGTTCACAAGATAATCAAGTATCTGGAATCTCACGGTTGCATTATCAACCGAGACAAGTCAGCCCTAAAACCAGTCAAAAGCCTGGAATACTTGGGGGCTAAGACTGGATTCAAATCAGAGAAAGATTTTCTTACCTCCAGAGAAGGGGTCGTCTTTGAAAGATTTGACCCACTTAGTGGGTGCAAAAAAGAAAAACCATCCATACGCCTGTGTATAAGGCTGCTGGGAAAAATGGTGGCTTCATTCGAAGCGGTACCCTACGGTCAATTCCATTCAAGGAACTTGCAGAGGGCCATACTGTCAGCCTGGAACAAAAAAGTTCAGGCTTTAGACTTACCAATGTCCCTGTCCCCTTCCGTTTGCACCATTGGTGGTTGGTGCCCCAGAATCTGGAAAGGGAAACCCTTCAGTCCGGTTTCTTGGAAGGTGGTCACTACAGTTGCCAGCCTCATAGGCTGGGGGGCAGTACTGGAGCAATGGTCTCTCCAGGGCAAGTGGTCAGAAGCAGAGAAGGCCCTGCCCACCAATTTCTTAGAGATACGAGCAGCCCGGTATGCCCTAGTAAGCATGGACATCCAAACTCCAAGGGTCACCTGTCAGAATTCAATCAGACAATGCCACAGCAGTGGCATATATCAATCTCCCAGGGTGGCACCAGGAGTCGTGCAGCCCAGAGGGAAGTAAATTAAATCCTGGAATGGGCAGAAAGGTATGTCACAGCCATATCCGCGGTTTTCATCCCAGGAGTGGAAAATTGGAGCGGATTTTTTAAGTCGCCAGCAATTATGCCCGGGGGAATGGTCTCTTCACCCCGAGGTTTTCCAGGCAATATGCCAGCGGTGGGGAACACCGGATGTAGATCTGCTAGCATCCAGATTCAACGCAAAGGTGGACAGATTTGTGTCTCGCACAAAGGATCCCCTAGCTTGCGGTTCGGATGCCCTAGTGTTCCCTTGGGATCAGTTCAAGCTGATATATGCATTCCCACTGCGATTAATCCGCAGAATCAGGGTAGAAAAGAAACCAGTGATTCTGGTGGCTCCAGCGTGGCCCCGAAGGGCATGGTACGCGGAGATTGTAAAAATGTCAGTGGGAAGTCCTTGGACCCTCCCACATCGTCCGGACCTGCTTTCGCAAGGACCGATATACTACCCTTCCTTACCAGCCCTAGGTTTGACGGCCTGGCTATAGAAGCCCACATTCTAAAAAAGAGAGGGCTCTCTAATCCTGTGGTATCTACCATGATCAATGCCAGGAAGCCGGTATCCAGGCAGATCTATTATAGGATCTAGAAGGCGTACATCACGTGGGGTGAGGCCAGGAAATGGCATCCACGTAAGTACGTAATAGGTAGGATTCTGGACTTCCTACAGTGGGCTGTACATAGGAAGCTTGCCTTGAGTACTATCAAGGGTCAGACGGCCTTGTCAATATTTTTTTTTCAAAGGCCCTTGGCTTTGCATTCATTAGTCAAAGCTTTCATACAAGGAGTGATGCGTATTAGCCCTCCGGTTAGTATTCCCATATGTCCATGGGACTTAAACCTGGTTCTGTCGGTTCTACAGAAACAACCATTTGAACCATTGCGGCACATTTTCTTGGTTCTTCTCACCAGGAAATTGATTTTCTTAGTAGCCATTTGTTCGGCTAAAAGAGTATCGGAATTAGCCGCCTTGTCCTGTAAGGAGCCATATCTGGTTATCCATAAGGACAGAGTAGTGTTACGTCCTCATCCAGCCTTCTTCCTAAGGTGGTATCGAGGTTCCATTTGAACCAAGATGTGGTTCTTCCTTCCTTTTTCCCCAAACCTAGTTCGGTAGAGGAAAAGTTATTGCATTCTTTGGATGTAGTAAGAGCAGTTAAAGCTTATCTTAAAGCCACTGCTCAGATTCGTAGAACGGATACTTTTTGTTCTGCCGGAAGGCCCCAGAAAGGGTCAGGCAGCATCAAAAATCTACTTTAGCCAAGTGGATTCGACAGGTCATAATACAAGCCTATGGCTTGAAAAGGAGACCGCCTCCGTTCAAAGTTAGGGCGCACTCCACAAGAGCAGTTGGAACTTCATGGGCAGTGCATCACCAAGCCTCCCTGGCTCAAGTCTGTAAGGCCACAACATGGTCCTTAGTACACACGTTTACTAGATTCTACCAGGTAGATGTCAGAAGTCAGGAGGATGTCGCTTTTGGGCGCAGTGTGTTGCAGGCCGCAAAAGAGCCTCATGCCTGATGGCGCCCAGCTTATGTATCCCTCCCCTCATTTGGCATTGCTTTGGGACGTCCCATTAGTAATGACTAAGTCGCTCTGTGTCCCGTGATGTACGAAAAAGAAAAAGGGATTTTTATAACAGCTTACCTGTAAAATCCTTTTCTTGGAGTACATCACGGGACACAGAGCTCCCACCCCTCTTTTTGGGACACTTATTGCTTGGCTACAAAACTGAGGTGCTCCCGGATGGGAGGGGCTTATATAGGGGAGGGTACTTCCGGTTTGGAATTGGTCAGTGCCAACACCTGAAGGTAATCTATATAACCCATTAGTAATGACTAAGTTGCTCTGTGTCCTGTGATGTACTCCAAGAAAAGGATTTTACAGGTAAGCTGTTATAAAAATCCCTTTTTTCTTCTCTAAATTACTCTTGCTTTCCCTTCCTTACAGGGATTACCAAACATCATCTTAATAGAAGCAACAGCACTTATTTGGGTTTACTATCGGAACACCTGTATGATACAATAGTCATATTGTGATTATCTTCTAAAAAGAGATTTTGTTTTAAACTATTTGCATTTTATGCATTTTTTCTTCTTTGCATCATACATTAATTTCTTGTTCCGTTGACTCTATCGATCTTTTTATGCTGTTGTAGTGTGTGTGCTTATATTCATAAGTTTATCGTTTAATGATGATCATCTTCATTCATCTAGTGTAGACATTTTTTATATATTCCATTATTTTTTCATGTTATACATGACATTATGTGCTGTACGTTTATATGTACGTTCTTATACATCTATGAATAATTGCATATTATGAATTATTTTATACTATTTCTGATTTCTTTTAAATTGAGGGAACATCTGACGCATACAACATATGATATGTTGCCTGTGTGTGGTCATATCTACACACTGACCTGCTCAGTCACAACACCAATTTGTATGTATTTCTTGTCACATTTGTGTCCAATAATATTTTTTATTAATATTCCATACTTTTTGATCATAACAGATTTGTTTAATACCTCCACATTTATGTGATATATACTTAACAATTTATTTCTATCATATATATGTGCAAAAAGTTTTTTCAAAAGAATTTCACATAAAAACTTTTGTTTTGTATTAATATAGACTTGTAATGGTATGATCATGATATTTCACATTTTCTACAATTTTATACTAGGTTATATTTATACTCACAGACACAACACAGAAATCATTCCCCCTTTTTTTATATAAACATAATATTAAATATTTCTCACATTTTTATTCATAAAAATATTTTTTTCAAGTTCATAGACACATACACACATATTATTTATATATTTATACATACATGCATTTTTTAACATATTTAACGGGTTTTTTCTTTAAATCATGTCAGACTATTAAATAGAAAGAAATTCATATTATATTTCACATTTGTTTCCACTTAGCCATTATACACACCTGCACATTTCACCATTAACACCACTCATCCTTAATTAATGCTCTATGTTTATTGGCTACTTTGGGTCATGTGATTTTGTGCACTTTTTGTATTTATTTGAAGCATGTTTTCATTGTGTGTTAGCCATGACTAAGCACTAGTTTTCAGTGTGAAACGCGTCGGCTGTACCCCCCCCCCCCCCCATTTCTTGCTGTGACTTGCAGTGCTGTAAGTTTTTTTACCTAATAAAGGCAACCTTCATGGTTTTCGGAGTGCGGCTGTCCATTCATTCCACACGCCCTTTTTCTGCATCAATTGCATCGCCAGCACCCTGGTTCCTAGGAAGACACTGACCATCTACTTGCACTCACCTGGAGCGGTGATCTTTTTTCTCTCCTCGTGCCATCGGGGACCCGGAGAGAATCGTCCGGCACCGGTGGTGGGTCACTTAACGAGCATAGATATGACTGGTGACCAGATGGTCACCAGTCATCTCTTTGACCGTCGGAGGCCCGGGCGCGATGTGATGACGTCACGCCCGGGTCCTCAAATGTAAACAAAGCCGCCATTGCGGTTGTAAGTATGAGATCAGTGAAAAAAGCCCTGTATGGAAAGGGTTAAAAATGTTATTTCTCTTATCGTCCATGGACTTACACGTTTACAGTATCCAGCTGTGCAGGTATATGTCCCTGCTTGCAGGAGAAGATCTAGGCAGAATTTTAGATGTTAGAAACATACATTCTAGAACAAGCCAGAGCTGAACAGCCCTGCCCAGGGGGGGCGGTCCCTCCGGACATTACCCTCCCACCTGCAGCTAGCAGCCTCAGTTTTTTTTTTTTTTCAGGAGAAGACGTGGCTCTCTCAGGAGCCAGTCTCCTGGAAGATTTTACTTTTAAATTATATTCCTTTTGGGAATTTCATTTTATTTTTGAGACCTTCAATCAACTGTCGGCTGGGCAACAGGTTGGGTACACTGGTATCCTCGTAGTCTTCGCTGTCCGACCATCAAGCGTGCCGATCCTCGCCTTGTGTGCGTGAGACTCAGTTCGCGACATGCTCCATGACTCCAGGGGTGGCCGGGTTGCTTTTATGCTCCCGCGGTCCTCTCAAGATTGAACAGTACCTGTCTGTCTGTATCTTTCGCGGTGGACCGGGCAGACAGCTATGCAGTACTGCTCTGTGATAGGGCTGTCTAAAACAAGCCAGTGGGTCCCTTTGGGATGGGTAAGTAGTCTCTCCTGCTGCAGGTGAGTATATGCTGGCTGTTTCTTTATATGGGGGGGGGTTCTCCCTATCTCCCCCCTGTTATGCTGCTCTCTGCACCCTGTACTGGTGCTGTGCTGTTGGGGGTCACTCTGGCCTGGCTGGGGGCGCTCATGTCTGTTAGTGGACTCTGGGAAGAGGAGCAGTGTTCTGGTGTGTGAGGTGGGGACTTATTGTGTGCGCCATTAGCGCTGTTTTTTTTTTTTTTTTAATAATGCGCTCGGCGGCCATCTTGCCGTGGTTCAATGGCGCAGTTATATCTGCGGCCGGCGGCCATTTTCTTGTAGCCGCACGCTTTTACTTTCGGTTTTGGCGCGAATCTCCTCACAATCTCCTTACAGATTCTTCGCTCTCCTCCAGGCTTAACAGCGCGGTTTCTTCAGCAGAACTTGAACGGTTCTTAAGGGTTGGTGAGTCCTCCGGGTATCCCCTCGGCCTAGCCAGTGGCTGGACTGTATATTCACTGTAGTAGTGTATAAGGTCTGAGGGTGGTGATTATGGAGTCTGATACACCTGCTTCTCCACACTTGCCTGAGGCAACTGGCAGTGCTCCTGCACCCCCTATGGACCAGTTGTCGGCAGTCCTGGAATCCTTCCTTGTCAGAATGGAAGCGGTGTGCGAGCGCAAGGGAGCTATAAAGCCCCCTCTCCCCACAAAAATCTTTAGTGGAGGAGTGCTCTGATTCAGATATGGGCCTAGCTACTTCTGCTCAGGACCCTAGCTCTGAATATTTTAATGTTTTTGAACAGGACATTCCCTTGTGAGGAAGACTCCAGTTCTGTGTCAGTGAATGACAGGGCGCTTGTAAGTGAACTCATTGATGATGTGAGGAACACTCAAGATGGATGCTGTGGCTGTGGTACCTCAGGCGGGCGCTGTTTCCCTTGGTTCCTTTTAAGCTTTTCTTTTACACAACTTCCTCACTGGTTTCCTCAAACACTGCGTCGAGAGCAGCATGGATGAATACAGTGGTACAGTGTCGTCGACCCCCCCCCCCCACGGTCGGTGCAGCATGGTGGGGGGGGGGGGTATGTCTCTAGTCCCTGTGAGCCTTCTGTGTGATGTCCTGAGGCAACAACAGGGTCTCAGCACCTGTGGTTTCCCGCCTTTTCCTGGGGAATGCTCAGAGCTTTGAACAGGCCCACGGCCTGAGGATCAGAGGTTACCTGTTACCTGTTACCTGCATGCTGCTTCGGCAGCACAGTTAAGCAGGTTGGAATGATACAGAGAAGATTATGCGCCTCTGCGCCATAATTTAAACTCATCCTATACCTCTACACTGCATACATTCAGTGTATGTGTTATTGGTCTCTGTGTCTGCGTGGGTGTCCCCCCATGTTCCAATGCTGTGTTTCAGTGCCATACACGATATAAACGTACACTATGTTTATGCACGACTCCAGATACATTCACAGTAGATGTATGTAGTATACACTCTGGGTCGGCGTGGGTTTCCTCTGGGCGCTCCGGTGTTCTCCCGCGCTCTCATGGTGTGTGCGCTTTGGCTCTCTGCACAGTATAGACATGTTCAATATGTTTATTGCACATACTATACATATTTACAGTATGGGTATACTGTCTGCGTGGGGTTCCTCCGGGTACTCCGGTTTCCTCCCACGCTCCAATGGAAATGCACAGCATAAACTTGTGCAATATGTCTATTCACATGCTATCATTCCTACGCGGTATCTGTGTGCTGTCTGCGTGGGTTTCTTCCGGGTGTTCCGGTTTCCTCCCACGCTCTGACGGTATGTGCGCCTTTGGCCCTCTGCACAGTTAAACATGTTCATATGTTTATCACGCATGCTATAATACCTACACGGTATGTGTATGCAGTCTGTGTGGGTTTCCTCCGGATACTCCGGTTCCCTCCCACACTCCAATGGTATGGGCACTTTCGGCGCTACGCACAGCCTAAATTTGTGCGATTTTGATATCCACATACTAACATACCTACTCGGTATGTCTGTGCAGTCTGCGTGGGTTTCCTCCGGGTTTCCGCCCACGCTACATGACATGCGTGCCTTTGGTGCAATACACGGTGTAAACGTACACATTATGTTTATACACAACACTAAATACATTCACAGTAGTTGTATGTATTGTATTCTCTGGGTCTGCGTGGGGTCCTCCGGGTACTTCGGTTCTTCCCACGCGCCAAAGATGTGCGCGCCTTCGGTGCTATGCACACATAGGCTTGTGCAAAATGTTCATCACACATACTATAATACCTACACGGTATGCGTATGCAGTCTGCATGGGTTTCATCCGGTTTCTCCCCCGCGCTCCAATGGTGTGCGCATTTTCAGCGCTATGCATAGTATAAACATGTGCAATTTGTTTATTCGCAGGCTAACATACCTATACGGTTGTGTACGCAATCTGCGTGGCTGGTTTCCGTCCAAACCCTGATGATGTGCGTGCCTTCGTCGCTGGCACAGTATAAACGTGTTTAATATGTTTATCCACACATACTAAACTACATACACCGTATGTGGTTGTATTATGCGCTTTGTGGCTGGGTGGGTTTCCTCCCACACTCTATTTGCGCGTTTTGACGCAATACACAGTATAAACTATGTGTTTGTACAATCAGCACTGATCAATGGGGTAGCTGCTGGATGGAACATTGTCAGTAAGGATCCCTGGTATCAGGTGTACCACTTTCCACCTGCTTTCAGTGGTGATCAGAAGCGCTGGCTTGGACTGTGTTCGCCAGGCTGAGGTTAGCGTTACGCCCGTTAGTGGCTGCGTCTCTGGCGTTTCTGAAGCTCAATGACTGGGCAAAAGCCTCTGCTTCATCTATCAGTCGACCAGCAGATGCACTGCAACTGCTTTAGCCTTTAGGGTCTCTGTGCCCGGGGTGGGTTTGCGCCACCTGTGGAGGCTGAGTTACTGGTCCTCTGACCAAGTTTCTAGGGAAGCTCTGTCAGGTTGCCTTTGTTGGCCAACAGTTGAGGCACCCCCTAAGCCGCGGCCTCTCTTCTCCGATACATTGCGGAGTCTCTTTGGGATTTTCATACATCTCGCTGCAGGACGGTCCTGTCAGCCGTGTGCATTGCAGGGGAAGGGTCCTTACATCCGGAGGGGTTTCCACCTCCTTTACCGGAGGTGGGGCACCGGATGTGGACCTTTATGGCCTCTCGACTCGCAAGGTGTCGAGATTCATGGCCAGGTCCAGGGACCCCTGGGCAGACGCGTTGGTGGCCCGTGAGGGGCAGTATCGCCTGATATATGCTTACCCTCCGCTACTGTTGTTGCCTCGCCTGCTTCGCAGAGTAGGGGCCGAGGCCATTCCGGTGATCCTCATTGCTCCGAAACGGCGACATTGGTACGCCGGTCTACTTCGGCTAGTCGCAGACGTTCCTTGGCGACTGCCTATTGGGGGGTGGACCTTCTGTCTCATGATCCCATACTTCATCCTGCTTTACAGTCCTTGGCTTTAATGGCATGGCTGTTTAAAGCCAGGTGCTAAGGGACCGAGGTCTCTCGCATTCGGTCATCTCATCCATGTTGTTGGCACGGAAATCCTTCCTCCAGAAAGATATATCACCGTACCTAGAAGGCTTACATGGCTATGTACGAGGAACTTGATTGGCGTCCACGGACATATTCCGTTCCCAGGATTTTGCTGTTCTTACAGCGTGATGTGACCCAAAAGCTGGCCTTGCATACCATTGAGGGTCGGATTTCGGCCCGGGCTGTCTTTTTCAACAACCGCTACCGGGCCATTCCTTGATTAGCACCTTTTTGTGCAGGGGGTTCGCCATGTGATCCCCCCTGTCAAGCCTCCTCTCCCTACTTGGGATCTGAATTTGATGCATCTCGGTTCTCCAAGAACATCCCTTTGGGAATATCGGAGAGATTCCTCTCTTGACCTTGTCCCAGAAGGTGGCCTTCTTAGTGGCCATTACTTCGGTTAGACGGGTGTCTGAGTTGGCGGCCTTGTCCTGCAAGTCGCCTTACTTTGTCCTCCATAAGGATATGGCGGTGTTGCGCCCACGACCGTCCTTCTATTCAAAATGTGGTCTCGGCCTTTCACCTTAAGGAGGACATTGTTCTTCCGTCCTTGTGTCCTCACCTATCGCATCCCTGACAGTTTGCGCTTCATACATTAAGATGGGTACGAGCCTTACGGGTGTACCGGTCTGCTACTGTTTCGATTCGGAAGTCTGACTCCGTGTCTCTCTGGTCCAAAACAGGGCCGAGTGGTGTCGTCTGCCACCGTCTTTAGGTGGATCAGGCAGACCGTCATACAGGCCTATGCCCCTAAGGGGCGGGCGCCTCCCTTTCCGGTTGCGGCGCATTCCACCAAGGCAATTGGTGCTTCCTGGGCTTTCAAACATCAAGCGTCGGTTGCACAAGTGTGCAAGGTGGCGACCTGGTCGTCCGTTCATACCTTTTCAAAATTCTATAGGGTTGATGTGGCTGCATCTTCGGATGCTCCCTTTGGCCGCAAAGTGTTGCAGGCCGCTGTTTAATGTTGCAACTCCTCCGTTGAGGAGCTCTGCTTGTTTGGAGTGAAGTTTTGGTTGTTTACTACTGCTCCCACCCTTCTGATACTGCTTTGGGACGTCCCACACGTTTACACTATCCAGCTGTGTCAGTCCATGGACGATAAGAGAAAATAGGATTTTTGTACTCGCCGTAAAATCCGTTTCTCTGACGTCCATGGACTGACACAGCACCCACCCTTCCTTTTTAAGGTTTGTACTGCTTTGTAACGAACTGAGGCTGCTAGCTGCAGGTGGGAGGGTAATGTCCGAAGGGACCACCCCCCTGGGCGGGGCTGTTCAGCTCTGGCTTGTTCTAGAATGTATGTTTCTAACATTCTGCCTAGATCTTCTCCTGCAAGCAGGGACATATACCCACATGTTTACAGTATCCAGCTGTGTCAGTCCATGGACGTCAAAGAAACGGATTTTACGGTGAGTACAAAAATCCTATTTGTTAAAGCAGAACTTTTCTTACCTTCACTGCAGTGATGCTTTGTCTCGGAGCTCCCCTCATCGGCTGCTGACCTCTTCAGCTGGTTGTCTTCAGGTTCACGATCTTTTGCAGTTTTTTGATTTGGCTGAGCCGAGTCAATGGCACTCCTGCACATGCACTGGAGATCATTTGTCTTGGAAAATTAATGGACACTGGCTAAGAATCCTTGCTCTGGTATATAGTCCTTCCAAGCTCAGCTAAACCTCATTTTGTGCTAGTGTCTGAAGGTGTTGGATGTGCGTCCTTGGGTCTCTGAAGATAGTTTTGCTGGACTCTGTGCCCATTACTCCTAGCCTGGTTACACCCTTGATAGGGCAGAGGTGGACTTATCCAGATTGGTCACTACAGCTAATAGTACCCAAACTTAATACCAGGCACAGTCTGTAATGTCTAATGGTGGTGTGGAATACTGCAGGCAGCAGTCTCCAGTGTACATGGTAACCTTGCTGGCTGGGAGTTTTACAGGTCCATGACAGTGATCTCTCCCCCATAAAAGGAGAATGTAGCCCCTATAGGCTCTGTGGGACATGTCCAGTGTGGTGACGATTGGGTCTTCTCTGATATAGTGGAGCAAGTGGCAGTTCCTCCTGACAGTGTTCCCTGTATAGTGGATTTGTTTCTGGGGATTTTGGCACACCGCCACTGCTTTTGTTGGCTAAGTACAAAGGGGGGGACTGGCATGCGTGTGCAATAAAATTGCATGTCTGCCACTTTTCCCCGTCCCCTGGACACAGTACCTATACCTTGAAGCACCTGAATAAGTAGGGAGGACCCTTCTGCAAAGTTCACTTTGCAATGGCTCCCTCTTAGGGTCAGATTATTTCTCAATCCCTGCTCCTATCTGAAACTTCCGCTGCTTCAAGGTCACCATCTTCCACTTCTTTTCTGTCAAGGGTGAAATTTCTGCAGCCATATCTGGGCGGATGAAATATTGGAGGGAATTCCTCTGGAAGAGGTGGAAGCTGTTGAGGATCACAAATCTTCTGTATAAATACCCCAGGGACCCAATATCCAGGTCTGGGACTTTCACAGGCAAAAAAAAAACAAGGTGGACTTCTTGGTTGATGTGGTACACATTAACCTTAAGTCACTGGCATTCCTTTTTCTAAAGTTACTGGCTTTGGAGTCATGGTGGCTGCCAATTGTTCCCAAGTATTTTTCCAGTACACCCTCACTTACAAGAAGTGATATTATGTATGCCACGTGGACTCACCTAGAGGAGCTGCTTTCACCACCAAAGCATTTTGCTCACCTGTACCTCATGGAGGTTGTGTTCTTCAAGAAATGGGGCTCTCTGACTGCTGACCAGGCTTTTTACTATTTAAACAAGACCCTGAGGGTCTCTGTGGATGAGGTCCTGGTCTTCAGCAACACGCACCAGGTTTGAGGCCCTCTTCAAGCTATTCATAGTTCATTCCAGAGAATCCGATCCAGAAGGTCCTGCCATTTGGAAGCTTCTAGAAGATTTTCTGAGAGCCCAGAGTTTCGCAGTGGATGTGAAGGTGACCACTCAGAAACCAGTGACACCTTCAAAGTCCAAAAATGATTTCCACAAATTCAGACTGCTGACCTAGGTCATCACACTCGTACCTAAAGAGAAGTCTCGCAGCCTCTATTCCAACCCACTTAAGTCCAAGGGGACTTCCAGGCATCGGTGAATATTAAGGATGTTTACCTACACATCATTTTCTCAATGGAGGATCGCCACAATCAATTTATGGCACTACCTTTCAGCCTGTCCACAGCCCCCAGGATGTGTTCTAAGATGTTTGTATGGTCCTCAACAACTTTGGAACCAGAGCCAAGTAGGAACTTGCTCTTGATAATAGTACAGGGAAATAAGCTGATAAATTGACCCAGAAAGTGGATCAGCAAGCAGCCTGACACCCGTAGGTAGAACAAAGTGGGAATCCCCATCTAAATGAAGCTTTGGACTTCACATAAACATGAACAGCTCAGACAACATTCATAGAATGAAGCACCTTCTTAGGACATTTTGGGTTGGACAAATGTCCTGATTTCGGTGGAGCAAATGAACCACCTTGGGTTAAAGCTGCAACATCACCCATCCTGTGAACCAGGATAGGTTCCTTGCAGGAAAGCGCCACCAATTCTGAGACCCTGTGAGCAGAGGCAATGGCTACCAAAGGTACATCTTTTGAGTCTACTGATCCTGGTCATTCCTTATGAGTAGACTGAGCGACTGGGGAGTGAGCACACACTGGTCCCCTTATGGAAAGCAAATTTTCCCTGGGGGCATTTGCCGAAAGAGGAAGGGGCCTGGAGGGCCGGTGGGGGACCCCAGAAGAAGAGGATCGGGACTGCTCTGTGCAAAACCATTACACATAGGTAATTTTTACTGACATAATATTGACTGGAATGGTATCAGCGGATTGGAGAAAAGCCAATGTAGCGCCAATCTTTTAAAAAGGGCCCAAAATGCATCCCTGGGAATTAGACCAGTTAGCCTAACATCAATAGTATGCAAGCTCTTGGAGATACGGGACTATATACAAGAGTTTTTAGTAATGAAAACGGTATCATTGGCAGTAATCGGCATGGATTCATGAATTGTTCTTGCCAAACCAATCTATTAACCTTCTATGAGGAAGTGAATTGCCAGCTAGATGAAGGAAGTCCCGTAGACGTGGTGTATCTGTATTTTGCAAAAGCATCTGACACGGTTCCCCATAAACGTTTACTGTACAAAATCGGGTCTGTTGGCATGGACCATAGAGTGAGTACATGTATTGAAAACTGGCTACAAGGGCGAGTTTAGAGGGTGGTGATAAATGGGGAGTACTCTAAATGGTCAGTGGTGGGTAGTGGGGTCCCCCAGGTTTCTGTGCTGGGATCAAGCCTATTTAATTGGTTCATAAACGACCTGGAGGATGGGGTAAACAATTAAATATCTGTATTTGCGGACGATACTAAGCTAAGCAGGGCAATAACTTATCCGCAGCATGTGGAAGCCTTGCAAAAAGATCTGAACAATATAATGGGATGGGCAACTGCATGGCAAATTAGGTTTAATGTAGAATATAAACTAATCCATTTGGGTGGCAAAAATATGAATGCAATCTATACACCAGGGGGAGAACCTCTGGGGGAATCTAGGATGGAAAAGGACCAGGGGGTCCTAGTAGATAGCAGCAGCTTGGCATTGCATGCCATTGCTGAGCCGAACAATGCAAACAAAATATTGGCATGCATTTTAAAAAGGGATTAACTCCAGGGAAAAAGCGATAAATTCTCCCACTTTACAAGACTCTGGTCTGGCTGCACATGGCGTTTGCTGTCAAGTTCTGGGCACCAGTCCTCAAGAAGGATCTACTGGAAACTGGAGCAAGTACAAGGAAGGGCAACAAAGCTAATAAAGTATATTGGAGGATATTGGTTATGAAGAACATACTGAACTTATTCTCTCTGGAGAAGATGATTGAGAGGGGATATGATTTCAATTTACAAATACCATACTGGTGACCCCCACAATAGGGATAAAATATTTACGCGGAAGGGAGTTTAATAAGATACTTTGCCACTCAAAGTTGGCAGAAAAGAGGTTTAAGCTTAAACTACATAGAGGGTTCTTTACTGTAAGAGTGGCAAGGATGTGGAATTCCCTTCCACAGGCGGTAGTCTCTGCGGGAGGGTGGCATCAATAGTTTCAAAAAACTATTAGATAAGCACCTGAATGACGCAGGGATATACAATGTAATACTGACATATCACACACATAGGTTGGGCTTGTATTTTTTTTCAACCCCACCTATTATGTAACTAAGTATAACATGTTAGCCCTGCCGGACTCTTGTCCCATCCCAGTTGTATCTAGCTTTAAATATTTGGGGGTACAGGTGTCGCCCAGGCTGGGGGACTACTGCTCCCTTAATGTGCACCCATTGCTGTCCCGGTTTAGGGACAAAATTAATACTTGGAACACCCTAAAAATGTCACTTGCAGGTAAAGCCAATCTGATCAAAATGATTTTAATGCCACAACTACTTTACTTTCTTCATAACTCGCCTGTAGTGATACACCTGAAAATCTTCCGAATAGTGAACACTCTCTTCCGACGGTTGCTATGGCATACTAGGCCCCCTCGGATTAGACTGGAACACTTGCAGCGGGCCAAGGACAGTGGGGGGCTGGCGGTTCCCAATCCTTGGCTGTACTACATAGCGGCCCAGTTACAGCATTTGATCGGCTCTATGTCCCAGGACCCGGGGAGCTCGGCGGCACGACTGATGCTGTCGGCCACTGGCGCTGAGACTATCCCGATGGGGCTGGAGGCGCAAATGTTCCTCAAATCCAACAAGCGGACCCCGACGCTCGCACTTATCCAGAAAGTCTGGAATAAGGGCCGACAACTCCAGGGAGTGCAGGGATTCACAGAGGACAGCCCAATATGGGGCAATAGGTCTTATGTGGAGTTGGTGAAGCTGCAGCAGGGGCCCAGATGGCGTGCCCATGGTGTGGCTCTGCTGTCCCACATTTTCGTTAACGGCAGGCTTCTTACTTTCCCCGAACTGCAGGCCAGATTTGACCTCCCAGCTCATATGCATTATTACTACATGCAGCTTCAACATGCGGTTGCGGCACACGGGAATGCGGTGGAATGGGTTCAGTCGCCCGCCCCGGTGTTCCGTGTGCTGCACACTAGCACTGAAACAAAAGGATTTATCTCACAATGCTACCAGATGTTACTGGCAAGTCACCTACAGGCATTCCCGAGCAGGGCGGAATCCATGTGGGAGAAGGACATAGGTACACTGTCAGGGGACCAATGGGAGGAGGCGTGGCGGTCAGTCACTACTTGTTCTTTAAACGTTGCGCAGAAAGTGTCACAGCTATATATATTATTGAGGGTACATTACACCCCGCTGAAATTATATAAGATGGGTAAGCTCGGGGACCCTGTGTGTGGTAGATGTCAGAGGCACAATGGAGATCTCATTCATCTCCTGTGGAGATGCCCTAAGCTTCACAGGTATTGGACTGAGGTGGTGGGTACAATAAACAGAGTGTTTCAAACTACAATCCCTTTGGACCCTAAGTGCTGCCTGCTGGGGATCTTGGAGGAAGCGATCCCTGGGGAGTTGACCAGGGTCGCGGTCTCTAGGGCCCTGTTTCAGGCTAGGATGCTTATTTTGATGGGTTGGAAGTCAGTCTCACCGCCTACCACCACCTCTTGGGTAGCACACATGGGGTATACTCTTATAATGGAAAAGTACATATACCAGCACAGGGGAAGCTCGAGCAGGTTTGAGAGAATTTGGTCCCAATGGCTTGATACCCCTGGCCTGAGCCCCAGGGAGCTGGTGATGTTCCGACTTTTGCAGTAAATTTGAAACCAAGCGGCCGAGGATTAATATGCTTATACATGCAAGATTGTGGTGCTGTTTTTGATGTGATCTTATATGTTGTTTTACAGTTCGCCAGCAGAGGGAAACCTTTGCTATTTTTTGTACAATGGAAACTGTTGTGATCTATCTGGTGTTCAATAAAAACCTTTTTGATTCAAAAAAAAAAAAGTATAACATGTTGGTTTAAATAAAAAAGGGGGAGTTTATAATCACTTTAAGGTACCACAGAGACTAAGGGGGCCATAGAGACAAAACAATTCATGTGATGCCTTGCATGAGGCTTTAAAGAATATGTGATGAAACGGCTTACAGTTCTGTATATAAATATAATTCTGCTTGTATGTCTTAGGCCCCTTTCACACTTATACAACTTGCCCCACGATTTGGGACTGCAAAGTAGCATGACAAGTCGTTCCCCATGCTTTCCAATGGCAACCATTCATATTGGTACGACTTCAAGTCATTCCGACTTCAAAGTAGTCCCTGCACTACTTTGGTCTGATTTTGATGCCACTTACAGGCAGGCATTCCCTGAAATCGCAGCCGCGCATCGCGGCAAAATCACAAGTGTGAAAGGGGCCTTAATGGTTTTTGATGGATATTATCTTTGTTTAGGAAAAAATTATTTGCATATAAGCATAGTTGCTTTTGACCCTATTAAATTTTGATGTTGGTGTTAATGCTATGTAATAAAATGGTGTGATTTGTTTTCACGGTTGACTTTAACTAGTGAACATGATTTCAACACCTTGTGCTCAAGCTTACCTTAGTGAAATGATGAGGCAATTGGCCTAGATAATTACCATCTTGGAGTAAGCCCTGGTCACTAGGGCTTGAACCCATATAAATGAATGATTCATTAGAAATTACGGACACATCTACCACCATCTTGGTAAACCCATCATTGGGTCAAAACTGTGTTAACTAACGGCTTACAGGTTGGAGTTAAGTAGTTAAATTGCCATTTTATATACTGGTGGTTTTACATGGGCCTAAAGTTAACGCATTTTCTGTTTTGTTTTTTTTTTCTCTAAAGGGCCTTTTCCATCCTGCAAGAAAAGTCAGGGATGTTTACTGGAAAATCTACAACTCAATATACATTGGGTCACAAGATGCTTTGATTGCACATTATCCCCGTATCTACAATGATGAGAAGAACACTTATATTCGTTACGAGCTTGACTACATCTTGTAAAATGCTCTTCATTTTTTTTTTTTTTTTTTTTTTTTTTTCTGTCTTTTGTATTGTTCTTGCTGGCTTGTGTTCGTGCTCACCTATCAAAATGTTCTATAGCATGTATTTAGGCAAGGCTGCTTAAGGCATAGCTATTACAAGTAGATGTGGCCAACAAAAGCTGAAATTTCTTTATACAAGCCAGGTCTGTTTTAGACATCATTCCTAGTTTTACGATGCGTACCTGAGGAAATAAACATTTTATGTGTAAATTACCTGCTTCTTTTTTTTCTTTTTTAACTTTAAATTGCCTGTATATTTCTGCAGTGCATTTTAAGCTGCAAAGTGGTCAGTTTGCTTATTCTGACACAATTTTTGGTTCGGGAAGGCTCAGAGTTGGGTAAATATTTAAAGATCAAAGCATTCTGATGCCTTTTTGGAGTACATGACAATATGTCCAGCTATTTAGTAATTGGCCAATTCGCACTGACAGAATAAAGTTTAGTCACCCAGTTGTAAGAGAAACCCTTTTTTTATCATTTCAAAACTCAGGAGGGAATGAAAAGCAGCTACAGCTAAATTGAAATCACATATGTCAGAGCTGGTGGAATGTGCCAACAATAAAAGTATAAACTTTCGAAGTGTTGTAAGGATTTCCTTGATATTTAAGGTTTTCCGTTTCTGCAACAGAATCGGGATAAATAATATATTTTGTTACATAAAATTCCTAGTAGGCACTTGCAATAATCTGGATTTGAAACAAATCTGTTTAGGGTAAAAGCGTGACTATCAATCGCGATGCCTGAAACACGTTTCTAATTATAAGATGGCTTGTTCAAAAATGCCCAGCCCCCAATAATTAAGATGTCATAGATGCATATATATATTTCTTGGTATGGATCTTTGCCAAACTAAGTTTAATGACTGCTCCATAGCACATCAGATGGACAGTTACACATTTTGTATAGATGGCATCCCAGCTATGACAAGCCAGGTTTGTGTTTCTGTTTTCATGGTGTACCAAGCAAGCAGTTTTGCACTTTTTTTTTTTTTTTTTTTTTCCTGTAATTTTTGGATACTGAGCTAAAGCATTTTTGTGTCCAACCCCAAAGCAGGGTTTTCCAGTCTTCTCTTTATAGCTTTGATTTATCATTTTAAATATCCATTGTTGATTCTAACAGAGAAGAACTTTTTTTATTTAAGAAAAAAAAATTGTTGCATAAACATTCTTTATCAATCGGTAGCTATCTAAATGAAAGGGCGCGTTTGTAAACGTTGCTTTGACAGTTTAGAGAATTTACAAGGTAAACGCAAGGTTGCAACGCGTAACATACAATTGTGAATATAAAATAAAATGTCTTTTCTGTATGAGTTTTGATATTGTAGGTTGCAGAAGAATAAAATGCAAATTAAATAATAAAACCACAAGAACCAAACATTTTGAGGTCTTTACAGTCTGGAATTATTAACTATAACTATAAGGTATTGGTATAGATCAGGGCTCAAAATTTCAAGTCTTGAGCAACTGGCCAGACCTCAAGGGTTACTCGCCACCAGTTGCCCCACCCACCCCTACCATGCCCCACCCCTAATTCTGCCGCTAATTACGCCCTAATAAATTATCTCCTAAAATGACACTTAAATGTTTTATGCAGAATAAAGTTACAAAAATAAATATTAACAACTTTATCAGTTCCCCTCAGCACAGCCTCACCTGTGCCCATCAATGCAGCCTCACCTGTGCCCATCAATGCAGCCTCACCTGTGCCCATCAATGCAGCCTCACCTGTGCCCATCAATGCAGCCTCACCTGTGCCCCACATTGCACGCTCGCTGTGCCCCACATTGCACGCTCGCTGTGCCCCACATTGCACGCTCGCTGTGCCCCACATTGGCGGCCAGACCATGACAGGAGGAAGAGGAGAGCCGCGGGATCACCGAGCTGTATAGCCCGCTGTAACAGCTTACATTGAACTTTCCTCCGCTCTACTCGCTCTCACCAGTGTTGCCAACCTACCAGATTAAATTTTGGGTGTCGTACCAGTAAATTTCACTGGCACAGCCACAATTTTTGCTGACATTTTACAAAATTTAAGTTTTAGTGCAAATTTTAGTATTTAAGCTACAAACAAGTACACTATCCAAATAGCAATGCAATTTTAAGGTAGATATTAAAGGTAAAAAAAATCTTTGTTATTTTCAATATAAAAATAGTCCATCAGTTTTTGTTCACCATCACCTCCTGCCTCACCAGCTCCTGCCACCTCATGCACCCATAACCAGCTCCTGCCACAAGCTCCTCCTGCCACCACCAGCTCCTCCTCCCCTCAACAGCTCATGCAACAAGCAGCTCCTGCCACCACCACCACCTCTTGCCCCCATCACCAGCTCCTTCTGCCACCATCAGCTCTTCCTGCCGCCACAAGCTCCTGCCCCCATCACCAGCTCCTTCTGCCACCACCAGGCCAGCTCCTCCTGCCCCCACCAGCTCCTGCGAAAAGCTCCTCCTGCCCCGTCACCTTCTGCCCCCACCAGCTCTTCCTTCCATCACCAGCTCCTTCTGCCACCGCAACCTCCCTGAGTCCTGCCACCACCACCAGCTCCTTTATTACCTTGAGGCAAGGAAGTCTGAGAATGCAGGCTTGGCTTGCCATGAGCTGGTCCGTTTGTGCTGTGGATGCCTGGGCACTGTGGGCAGCTGCTGGGCTGTCACTGAATTGTCTGGAGTCCGGACAGACCACCGCTGGGCGCCGGCACCAAGAAGGCAAGACTGCTCCATTTATAAAAAAAGTGTGTTATAATTTGTATTTGCCTGATGTAGGCTATTAAAATTTGAAATACAATTCATATAGGTGTGTGGAGGTCTGTTCGTTTTTTTGTTTTCTTTTTTTATAAATTTATCAAGTTTGACCACACCCCCGATATTTGGTGAATATTACTACCTTAATAGATAGGATTCCCATAATTGCTCTCCCCTTTTGTAAGACTGCTCCATTCCCTCTCTCAGCTCCTCCTGGTGAGGTGACTATTTTTAAAGGTTGGCACGCCTGGTGAGATGCGCGATGACATCACTCGCATTGCCGCCAGTAGCGCGCCACCTCTGTCAAAGACTCACACACAGCCCCGCCTTCTCCTAACCCCGCGCCTGTAATCGGCAGAACACATCCCAGCATTGGACCCGCATTCTGTCTATTACAGGCGTGGGGTTAGGAGGAGGCGGGCTGTGTGTGAGAGCGAGCAGAGCGGAGGAAAGTAATGTTAGCTGTTACAGCGGGCTATACCGCTCAGTGATCCCGCAGCTCTCCTCTACCACCATGCTCTCTGCCACGGGGCGATCGCTGGGAGAACAGCTCCCTATCAACCCCGCCCGCCGGCGATGCTCGCCCCTCCCCCACTCTCAGGCAGCCCAGCTCCTCGCCAGACCTAATTTTCCACTCGCAAAATGCGAGTAGGTGAGTGGAAAATTTGAGGTCTGGTATAGATAGTTCAGAAAGAAGTTGGCAATAATTACTATGCAGTGGTAGGAAAATATTAAAAACTTTGCACTGGTGACCAATGGCATTTTCTTCTAGTGAAGGTTTTTTTTTTTTTTTTTTTTTTTTTTTTCCCCCCCTGTGTGGGGTCCAACTCCTATAAAAAAAAAAAGTTGAACTGGCTAGTGTAAACCTTTGAGAATAGTGCCTATAACTAGCAAGCCCCTGTGCAAAAAAAATTTATGGCAAGTTTCAACATCTGTAGATTTTTGCATACACTTGTAGAACCTCTTTGATGCTAATGTTTGTAAACCTCAGACCTGAAATCTGAGCAAAAGCACACCCTTCTATACTGTGTACCTGTTCCTATGCAAAGCACAAAGTGTGATTTTGCTTCGCTGCATCTTTCCTCTTATTTGTCTGAGCCCCTTATGACGGCTTTTCCCCAACACCAAGAGAAAAAAAGGTTGGTGAGGAGAGCTCCAGCACACGGCCTGTGATTGTCACAGCTGTGCTTGTTCTTCTGTAGTTTGGGGGGGTGCCTTTACTCCACTCATTCTAAGAGCTCTTATCCCTTTTGTGCACACTTAATTCAGGTCCTCACTTTGTGCTACTGAGAGGTGTTGACTGATTCTGTATTCTGCCTGTTGTAGAAGGCTGTACAGGAAAGATATGGCTGCAGATAAACCGTACACCTTATGTTTAAGGATTTGTTTAATCTGTGTATCGTCTGCAAAAAAAGATAGAGCAAGGTGCTGAGGGAAAGACGGTAGCTAAATAAATTTGTACATGCAATTTGCAAACTTAACACTTTTACTAGTTGCCTGGCTGTCATGCTGATCAAAATTTCAAAATTGTTACTGACCTGAAACAAGTACGAAGTGATCATCACTGTAATAAGCAATCAGTGTTATGCACTTATGTAAAAAAAAAAAATGGAATTGTAAATAAAGTAATACGATCTATCCATCTATCGAGGGGGGAGCACTTGATCCCCTGCTGATTTTGGATGTTTGCCCACTGACAAATGATCAGTCTAATTTTAATGGTGGGTTTATATTAACCGCCTCACAATGATGTACGTCAGCAGAACGGCACGGGCAGGCAGAGCAACGTGTGTGTGTGTATATGTATATATATATATTATAATCTATCCGCCACCCGGGTGTCCGGGGTGGTTGTCATCATTGCAGGAGTGATCCGTCCTTAAGGGGGGGGGGGCGCACTGATTCATGGCTCCCCCCTCACGATCGCTCCTGACGAATGACATGCTTCCTCTGCCTGTGAAAGTGTAAACACAGGCAGAGGAAGTGAGGTCACCTCTCCTCGTGCTTCCTTTTTCGTTCGGGAGTCGGGGGGGGAGGGGAAGACATCCAAAGTGAATTGCACAACAGTGCACTGACACTAGTACACATAGGCGCACAAATCACCCCCCCCCCCCCCCCCCGTTAACCCCTGCACCCCCTGTCAGTGTCACAATTGCAGAAGTGTTTTTTTTTTTACTAATCACTGCATTTGGTTTCATTTGTGACTGTTATAAGTGTTAGGGCAGTTAGTGGTAGGCCCCATTAGGTCTAGGGTACTGCCTAATAAAGGTTAACCCCTTGATCGCCCCTCAGTTAACTCTTTCACCCCCTGTCGCCAGTGTCAATAGGCAATCTTTTTTTCTGATTGCCGTATTAGTGTCAAGGGTGATGCTAGTTAGCCAGTTATTTAGGTTCACCGTCAGGTATTATATGGGGGTATAATAGTAAGTCAGTGCAGCGCAAAAAATGACAAATGAAAGTCCATAAAATTAAAGAGGTCCATAAGTGAGTGAAAGATGACAATTCACAGCATGCGATGTGGGTAACAGCAGCTGACCAGAAAGATCCCTCCACCGCACACACAGAATGGCCTCTCACCTCAATTCAACCTACAAGAGGTCACAAAACATGGAAATAATACTGATGACATCCGATCAGCACATATCAGCTTGGCATTGGGTGGGGGACTCCTGAGCTTGCTCCACCGTGCTCCAGCATGTATGAATAAACAAAGGAGAAACTTCCTAGTGCTCTCTGAGTTGAATAGTTTATTTAAAAAAGGCAGTAAAATCGCTACTCACATTTTCAGGCATTTAGATGCGAGTGCCAGCAATAACAGCATGAACTCGGAGACCATCGCGGTAGCGTCTGGCGTAACGCCTCCCCCTGTACGCGTTACGTCAATGGGCGTGACATTTTCAGCGTGGGGCAGGGGTACACACAGACGTACCGCTGATAGCTTAATAAAGATAGGTGTAGTAACCATTGACAAATCACAATCCCCAGTACAGGCGGCCAATCACGGAGGCCAGCTCTTCCTGACTATACCAGGAAAAAGAAACATATTGTCATGGAAACAATAAACAAATGAACAGAAGATCCGGAAGCAGACTGGTCAGTGTCTGCAATCAGATAATTAAATCTACAAATCGGATCCTCTGCACAAATGCTTAAATGGATAAGATAGAAAATTTAAAAATAAGGACAAAACGTCCCACTAATAAATTTTGCAAAATAGTAAAATACAAAAACATGTATAAAATATATAAAAATTTTACATATATATATTTATTATTTTTAACAGACGCCAGCCGCGATCATCTCGAAGATACAATACTCATTGAAAAATACAATGATATTACTATTAAACAGGATAAACAAAAACAAATCAAAAATAAGTAAGTGAAAAATAATTCTTAAATCTCAAAAAAACATATTAGACATTACCTATTAGAAATAAAACAATTTAAATCAAAATCTACGTTAAGGCCAGAAGGCGAAAGAACCTTGGTCTCAAAGATCCAAAATGATTCTCGCCGACTCAATTGGCGAATATAATGTCCACACCTCCAATGCCTGGGTACTTTTTCTAGCCCCCAAAACTTAAGACCCTTGGGATCATGTTGATGGCATCTCCTCAAGTGTCGGGAAACACTATGCGTCTTGACCCCCCTTTTTATATTACTGATGTGTTCCCCCACTCGTACATGTAGCGCTCTGGATGTGCGCCCCACATACTGGAGGCCACAATCACATTCCAGCATGTACACAACCCCTACGGTTGCACATGTAATAAGTTGTTTGATCTTATATTCAATATGTGTTACTGAGGAACTGAAGGTCTTACGTTTTTTAATATTGTTTTTTGCATGCTTACACGTCGCACAGCGTCCACATGCATAAAACCCGGACAGGAAGCCAAAAAGCTTAGGTTGGGCTATGGTGGGTGGATCAATAATACCAGGAGCTATACTGTCACGAAGTGATGGTGCCTTACGATATATGAATTAGGGGCGTTCAGGCAGGGCTGGGCCCAAAATGCGATCGTACTTCAGGATAGGCCAGTGCTTTGCAACAATCTTCTCAAATTTTTTGTGTTGGATACTGAAATCCATAACCATCTTAAAACCACTTGTGGCATCATTGATAGTGGAGCTAACAGGTTTATCTGCAACAATGGTCCCCTATCCATTACCCTTACCCGTTATATCTCCTTGTTAATAGTATCCAAAGTGTAACCCTTCTGCCTGAATCTAGTGGCAAGGACTTGAGATTGTGAAATAAAGTCAGATTCTGACGTACAATTAAGGCGAAGTCTCGCAAACTGCCCTGGTATATTGCATAGCCATAATTTGTGATGGCAACTAGATAGGGGTATGTAATTGTTTCGGTCAGTGAACTTGAAATGGTTCCTCGTATGGAAACTACCATCTTGTTTAAAAATCTCAAGATCCAAAAAAGTTATTTGGTTCTAGTCAACAGTCCAGGTAAGAATGATATTTTTGTCAATACTATTAAGCTTATCCATAAAAAGCTACTCCCCAAACCATAATCAAATCATCAATATATCTTTTATAACAGCATAGCTGAGATGGGCGGTCGCGAAACACCACATCTTCCTCCCAGTGGGCCATAAATAGGTTGGCCACACTGGGAGCAAAACAAGCGCCCATCGCAACACCGCACAACACAAAAAATCCCTATCAAACCAAAAGTAATTTTTGGAGAGGCAAAAATGTAAACTATCAACCAAAAATGTAACATGCTGGGGAGTAAGATCAGTCTCCGCCAGTGCCCAAACAACAGAGGCTATATATAGCTGCATCATGGTCGATGATGGTATAAAGTGATCCAACATCTGCAGTGATCAAAATAGAATTAGTTGTGCAAGAAAGGGTATTTAAAATCTGAATGATTTGTTTGGTATCACGAAGATAAGCTTCCATCCTACACGCCAAGGGCTGCAAGAAAAAAATCTAGATATTGACCCAACCGTGAGGTTACAGAGTCGATACCATTAACAATGGGGCGACCAGGTGGTCGTTCGGAGTCCTTATGGAGTTTCGGCAAAAAATAAATGATAGGTGTGCGACAATAGAAAGGGTCTAAATATGACGCTTTCTTCATATTCAAAATACCTTCACCCTTACCACCCTCTATCAGGGAATGCAATTAATTCTTAAACCTGACTATTGGATCTCCAGCCAAGACTGAATAGGTATTCCGATCACTTAATAACCGTTTCATCTCCTCCTGGTAGTAAGCTTTACTCAATACCACCAGGCCTCCCCCTTTTTCCGCTGGCTGGATTACGATGTAATTTCTCTGCTCTGACAGAATACCCCGTTTAATATGCTGAGAATCCCTGACTTTCTTGATCTTAAGGGAGTCCAGATCACTACACACCATGTTTTTGAAGCCCTCAAGGTGTCTATTATCATTTAACTGAGGATTAAAGACTGACCGATTCCTCAGATTAGAATGATTGTTACCAAGTTGAGAGGAATTTCTCTGAATTGGATTTGAAAGAAAATACTTCTTCATATTTAAACCTCTAACATATTTCTGGACATTCACATAAGTCTGAAATTTGTTGAGATTATGTATGGGGGCGAACTTAAGACCTTTTATCTTTTGGGCTCGTTCCCCCCCCCCCCCCCCCCGATTCCTCTTGGTTTTTTCTTTTTTGGCTGGGCGGTCCTTTTCCAGTCAGGTCTTGGGAGACTGGGTAATCCCTCCAACCCCCCGTCCAAATGGGGGTGAGAGGTGGAGGTCCCCTCCAAGGGGGTCCTCTCCTGACCAAAAAAATTATTATTATAGGGTAATTCCTCCCAATGGTCCTGTAAAGGAGCATAACTATTGTGAGTGGGCAGAGGCAATTCTCTAGGAGGATAATTACCCCTACCCCTCTGATGTCTATTACCCCTAGTCTCCAGGGAGGGTCATCTTGATAAGTGGGATAATGTCCATGACCAGTGTTGACGGGGACTAGGTTAGAATTCCCTCTACCTTTTCCCCTACCTTTCCCCCTGGGGCGAGATGGCCCGCGTCCCCTAGGCCCAGGAGAATCACCTCCTAATAGGTGTGTTATGGGCTAAATTAGCCCAAGAAATTTGAGGACCCTGACTCACCGGTAGGGGGGCATTGACAATCAATTCCGTAGTATCCATGGAGGCCTGTTCAGGATTAGTAGGTTGTGTGGCATTCGAAGATTGCCATTTAAAAAACCTGTTGACCCCCAAAGTCATTAAGATCTCGTAAAAACTTTTTCCGCTTTTATCCTGGGTATCCTTATCCCATTTGACTAATTTAATCTGGGGGTACCTGATGCTATAAAAACCTAATAAAGGTTTTAACCCCCTGATTGCCCACTAGTTAACCCGTTCACCCCCTGTCACCAGTGATCACTGTATAAGTGTTACGGGTGACGCTGGTTAGTTTTTTGTTTTTTATAGCGTCAGGGCACCCACCGTTTATTACCCAAAAAAGGTTTAACCCCCTGATCGCCCGGCGGGTGATATCAGTTAGGTTTGTGTCAGATGGGGTCTGCGTCGCCCCAGGCAGCGTCAGATTAGTGCCAGTAGCGCTAACACCCACGCACGCAGCATACACCTCCCTTAGTAGTACAGATCAGGTATTGATTCGTTCAGATACTAATCAGATCTATACTAGCGTCCCAAGCAGTTTAGGCTTCCCAAAAACACAGTGTTAGCGGGATCAGCCCAGATACCTGCTAGTACCTGCGTTTTGCCCCTCCGCCCAGCCCACCCAAGTGCAGTATCGATCAATCACTATCGCTTACAAAACACAACTGCAGAGTCAGGCCTGATCCCTGCGATCGCTAACAGTTTTTTGGTAGCGTTTGATACAGTTGCTGACAGTCTAGGAGCCCCCCCCCCCGTGAGTCTCACTAGTGTACCAGTAAATTTAGAGCACAAAATGGCAAATTGAAGGTACAGTAGTGAAGAGGCCTACACGTTTCTGAGCATGACAGATAGTGAAGAGGAAGTCACTCATCTGTCAGATTCAGGCTCAGAATATGATCCTGTAGACAGCAGCGGCTCCCTGACAGATTGCTCTGACGACAGAGTTGTGGTCCCTGCCAAGGTCAGGCGTACCCGACCCCATTCTTCTGCTGCTGTTGTTGAGGTGCAAGAACTGCAGGGCTCTCGTATGGAGCAGAGAAGTAATGTTGTAAAGCACTGCGCAAACTGTTGGCGCTATATAAATCCTGTATAATAATAATAATAATAATAATGGTGACGCTCATCCTTCTGGTGAACTGGCTAGTACACCCTGGTCGTACATCCAGCACTGCAGTATCACGTGGTGACGTGACGAGTCCCATAAGTGCAGTTCGAGGTGGCAAGCACAAGTAATGTCCCGCTGCCACCAAGCAGACAGACAGGCCCGTCGTGCCCATAGTACCCTTCCTGCAGAATTCGTTAATCCTGATTGGGAGCCCACCACTTCTGCAGCACCAGTACTTCCCCCATTCACTGGCCAACCACAAATTCAGGTGGAAATGGTTGATTTTACATCACTTGATTTTTATTCGCTGTTTTTCACGGAAGATCTCTATAGATCTATTGTGGACCAAAGTAATTTGTATGCTGGTCAATTCATCGGTGCTAATCCCCAGTTGTCCTCCCTTGCCAGAGATTGGAAACCAATTACGGTTTCTGAGTTTAAGACCTTTCTGGGCCTATCCCTCCTCATGGGCATAAATGAAATGAGTATGTTGCGGTCATATTGGTCCAATTTACCATATGCCCCTGTTCTCTGCCTCCATGGCCAGGGCACAATACGAGCAGATCTTGCGGTTCATGCACTTCAACGACAATGAACTCTGTCGTCCTCGGGGAGACCCTGGATACGATCGGCTCTACAAAATTTGGCCCCTCGTAAACCACTTCAACAAACGTTTTGCAGCCTTGTTTACGCCCGATCAAGTTGTCTGCATTGAGTCCCTGATTAAATTTTCTGTCCGCTTGTCTTTCAAACAGTATCTTCCCAGCAAGCGTGCCAGATATGGGGTCAAGATGTATAAGCTCTGTGACAGGGCAACAGGCTATACATATAGTTTTATGGTTTACAAGGGAAGAGAGTCACGTAGAGACGGAGAACTGCCCAGACTACATAGGGAGGGCTGGCAAGATTGTGTGGAACTTGGTGTCTCCCTTATTCGGAAAGGGGTACCACTTGTATGTGGACAATTATTACACGAGCGTGCCACTTTTTAGTTACTTGTTTGATCAGCAGATTGGCGCATGTGGCACCATGCGATCTAATCGCCAATGTTTACCCCAGCGGCTTGTAGATTCCTGTCTTAGGCTGGGGGAGAGAGCCTGCTTGAAGTGTAATAATTTGCTCGCTGTGAAGTGGAGTGATAATCAGAATGTTTTTTGTTCTGTCCTCCCTTCACGCAGGCACGACGGTCCAAATTTGTACGGCGACTGGTGTTGTGGAGAAACCCCTCTGTGTCCACGAATATAACCAAAATATGGGAGGGGTGGACCTCAATGACCAGTTGTCGTACCTAGTTGCCCGTAAGGCCAGACGCTGGTACAAAAAAGTGTCTGTATACTTATTTCAATTGGCTTTGCTGAACGCTCATGTGCTATACAGAGCTTCAGGACGGACTGGATCCTTCCTTAAATTCCAGGAAGAGATCGTCTGAGCCCTTCTGTTTCCGGTGCTTAACCTCACCATCCCAATCCAAATGCAGTAAGCCGGCTGCATGAGAGGAATTTTCCGTATGTCCTCCCTGGTTCCCCTAACCAATGAGCCCCCCAAAGAAGATGTGTCTGTAGCAAGCGTGAATATAGGCGTGACACCCGTTATTATTGTCCACCCTGTCCTGACAATCCTGGTATTTGCATTGGTGAATGTTTTGAACGCTTTAAAAAATGTTTCTTTTCGTCCATGGACAGACACAGCTCCTTAATTCTTGACAGTTGGGTTATGTTCCTGTTCTATAGGAGAGGACTAGGCAGATGTTAGATGTTAGATATTTAATACATGTTACTTTAACAGAGTTGAACAGCCCTGCCCAGGGGGCGGTCCCTCCGTTCATAACCCTCCACCCTGCATCGGTAGCCTCAGTTTTTTTCTGCCTAGTAGAGGAGAAGGACCTGGCTCCCTTTGGGCCCAGAGTCTTGAAGAAATTTTTTCTTTTTGTTTTTTTTAAGAATCTTCTATCAACTGCAGGCTGGGCATGACGGGCAGGATAAGATAGATCCTTGTAGTCCGGCCAGCGAGCGTGAGCAGACCTTGGCTATGTGCGGGTCGGCCACAACATTACCCCATGGCTCCAGGGGTGGCCGGTGAGCTTTGCTCCAGGGTTCACATATGACTGGGCGGCTTGCTGTCTCAGTCACAGTGGACCGGGCCAACAGCTATTCCGTACTGCTCGGTTGTAGGTCTGTCAGGAACGCACCAGCGGGTCGTCGCAAGGACGGGTAAGTACAGTTCCTCCTACTTCGGTGGGATGGAACAGCTGGGCATTCCTAAGGGGGTCGTTAGGGGGTTCTCTGCCTTCCCCTCTCTCCCTCTGTCACCTTTTTTTCCTCCTCCCCTTGCGGGGCACACTGCAACCAGGGAATACCTTTAGGGGGGCTCCGGGTCCCGGCGTGGGGGTGTCCAGGCCCGCTCTCTGTGTGGGGAGTGGTAATTATTGGAAGCCTCCGCTGCTGGCCTTCTCGTCCACCTCGTTTGCTGGGTGCCATTTTTTGAAGCACTGGCGCCATTTTTCTGGGGCCTGTGCATTGCATTGAAAGTCCCATTGCGGCCATTTTGCCATGCCATTTTGCCATGCCATTTTGCAATGTCTTTATCTAGATTTTAAAAGTTCCGGATGGAATCGATTCGTTCAGTGAGGGCTGCGCTCCATCCGGGGGACTTCCTGCGTCCTTGGATATCAGGGACGCATACTTGCATGTCCCCATCTGCGTCAGGCATCAGAGGTTCCTGCGCTTTGCGATAGGCGAAGACCACTATTAATTTGTGGCTCTTCCCCTTGGCCTAGCTTGGCACCAAGAGTTTTCACCTAGGTGCTTGACCCGATTCTAGCTTGCTGAGGCAGCGCGGCATTGCCATGGTAGGCTACTTGGACGACCTTTTTCTGAGGGCTGCTTCGAGCTCAGAATTAGAGGACGATGCGTCTACGACGCGTCTATAGCCAGTCAGACCCTTCGGGAGTTTGGTGGATACTGAACCTCCAGAAGTCGGTGTTAGTACCGACCCAGAGCCTAGAGTACCTGGGGTTGATTCTGGACTCTTTGGGGACCAGAGTCTTTCTTCCCTTGGAGAAGTTGCAGACTCTCCAATCTGCGGTGAGGTTGTTGACATCCCGCAAATGGTCGTGTCTCAGTTTTTTGCATGCGAGACCTGGGCCTCATGGTAGCCTCTTCAAGGCAGTACCATATGTCCAATTCCACACTCGAGTCTTGTAGATGCAGATTCTCTAAAAATGGAACAGATCTCCGTTGTCTCTGGATCATCAGATTCAGATAAGTCATCTTGTCAGGTCCTCTCTGAGTTGGTGGCTGAGATCCCCGGCAATTCGGTCCGGGAAGTCGTTACTCCCTTTTTTCATGGACTGTGATCACGACAGATGCCAGTCTGACCGGCTGGGGGGGGGTCTGGGGGTTTCAGGCGGCCCAGGGCCGCTGGACTCCGACCGAATCCCAACTGCCGATCAATGTTCTGGAACTCCGGGCGATCAAGCTGTGCCTTTCCAGGTGGTCTCAGTGTCTAAGAGGGGAACCTACATCTCTATGTGTGAGGAGATGGAATGGCGTCCACAGACTTATTCGGTTTCCAGGATCCTGCTGTTTTTGCAGCGAGGATTAGATCAGAAACTTTCCTTAAGCACCATTAAGGGGCAGATTTCAGCTTTGGCTGTTTTCTTTTAGTGACCCCTGGCAGCTCATTCACTGGTAAGTACGTTGTGCAAGGGGTCAGACATGTGGCCCCTCTGGTGTGACCACCACTACATCCGTGGGATTTGAATCTGGTGCTCTCGGCGCTTCAGAAACCTCCTTCTAAGAACATCAGGGAAATTCCTCTTTTGACGCTCTCTCAGAAGGTTTTAGCCTTTCACCTGAATGGGGTCATTGTGCTTCCATCCTTGTGTCCTCGGCCGTCTCATTCCAAGGAGGTTGCGCTCCATACTTTAGATGTGGTATGTGCCTTGCGGGTGTACTTGTCTGTTACGGCTCTGTTTCGGAGGTCTGACTCACTGTTTGTCGGTGTCTGGTCCACAGAAGGGCCTGGCGGTCTCGTCGGCCACCATTTCTCGTGGATCAGGCGGACCGTCATCCAGGCCTATGCCCTTAAAGGGCGGGCGCCTCTCTTTCACGTTACGGTGCATTCGACCAGGGCTTTTGGTGCCTCTTGGGCTTTCCGACTTTAAGCATCTGTATCACAAGTGTGTAAGGTGGCGACCTGGTCATCCGTTTTACTTTTTTTTTTTTCAAAATTTTACAAGGTTGATGTGAGTGCATCTTCGAATGCTAGCTTCGGCCGCAAAGTTTTGCAGGCGGCTGTTTTGAGGTTGCAACTCCTCCGTTGAGGAGCTCTGCTTGTTTGGGGTGAAGATGGTTTTTGATTGCTGTGCCCACCCCTCGTTTTTTTGACACTGCTTTGTAACGCCACAACTGTCAAGAATTAAGGAGCTGTTTCCGTCCATGGACAAAAAGAGAAAATAGGATTTTTTGTACTCACCGTAAAATCCTTTTCTCTGTCGTCCATGGACGGACACAGCACCCACCCCTCCTTTTTTAGTTTGTACTGCTTTGTTACGAACTGAGGCTATTGGAGGGAGAGGATGTGGCCGCTCTAGGTGGGAACCTTGATGAAAATCCACCGTGCAGATATCACAGGTGCAGGCAATGCGATCAGCAAGGCAGGAACAAAGAATTGTCTCTGGACAGCCGCACTCTGAACAAAAGTTGCCTTTATTGAATAAAATCAGCACTACAGGTCACAGCAAACAAAGGAACCCTGGCAGCAGACGCGTTTTGCACTGTATCTAGTGCTTAGTCATTGCCCACAATGACTAAGCACTAGAGTTTGTACTGCTTTGTTATGAACTGAGGCTGCTGATGCAGGGTGGAGGGTTATGTACGGAGGGACCGCCCCCTGGGTGGGGCTGTTCAACTCTGTTAAAGTAACATGTATTAAATATCTAACATGTTCTAGTCCCTCTCCTATAGAACAGGAACATAACCCAACTGTCAAGAATTAAGGACCTGGGGACTTCCGTTACCGGGGGGGGTTGTGGCTTGAGCATGATGGAGTGGGCGGCGCTGAGTGACCCCGCCGAGCAGCTAATGGTTGCGGACAGATTTGAGAGACCGAGACAGCTGAGTGATCCATGCCGGGATGAACGCTGAGGACCGGAACGGGAGAATTGGATGTCCCTATCCTGCGGTGTATAACACGCTCGCAGGAACAAATGGGTGCCGCAGCAGACGTAGTACTTCATAAAGCACGGTCCGTGCGGCATACAGCAGCAAGAGCCACACTGATCCAAGAGTGTGATAGCAGGGGAGACAGCGCAGGCAGTGGAACTGCCCTGCTGCACACAGATCAGCAAGAGCTGACCCCTCCAGCAGTGAAACTAACAGGAAGAAGCTCTGGGCAGCAGAGCGGCTCACCTCTGATATTGCCTGCACCGCCTGAATTCAAACTTCCCGCATCAGCCATGACGCTGCCTAAACCAGCCGGGGACATTTCTCAGGTATGCATTTCAGAGTACATGGGGACTGATACGGGGGAGCTGGGAGGTGAGCAAGATCTTTTTTTTTTTTTTTAGATCAAATATTCTTTATTTCTTTTCCACATAATTAAAACATATTTCAATTTCCTTTCATATACAATAATACATATAAAGAGATTATCACAAAAGTGATCTCCTTCCTCCCCCCTCCCCTCCATCCCCCATTCGCTACCTTCCGCCCTCCTTACTCGCTTAATCATCACCCACCCTTTAACGTGTTTCCACTTCTATCCATTTTTTCCACATTTTGTTGAATTTCTTTTTGTTTCCTCTCTTGATATATATGAATTCCTCTTTTGCAATAGTATCTTCTATCACTCTCTCCCATTCTGTCACTGTAGGGGGTTTTTCCGCTTGCCACTTCTGCGCAATAAGTTTCCTTCCTTGAAAGAAACATCTTATTATTGCCATTTGTACGTCTCCTGACAATCCCCTCTCTTCCAGGAGACCCAGTACACATTGGGACATCTCTGCAGCCAGAGGTCAGGCTAATGCCGCGTACACACAATCGTTTTTCACGTCATTAAAAATGCCATTTTTTAAATTGGGCATTAAAAACGATCGTGTGTAGGCTCCAGAGCATTTTTAACGACGTGAAAAATGGGCTAAAAAAAATGAGAACCTGCTCTATTTTTTCACGTCGTTTTTTTTAATGACGTGAAAAACGGTAGTGTGTATGCTTTTACGATGGGGAAAAAAAACACGCATGCTCAGAATCAAGTATGAGACGGGAGCGCTCGTTCTGGTAAAACTAGCGTTCGTAATGGAGATAGCACATTCGTCACGCTGTAACGGACTGAAAAAGAACGAGGCTGAAAAGCACGAATCGTCGCTCAACAAACTTTACTAACATGAAGAGTGGCGCCATTCGAACGGAACTTCCCCTTTATAGTGCCGTTGTAGGTGTTGTACGTCACTGCGCTTTGCTCGAGTGTTTTTTTTAATGAACGTGTATATGCAAGACAGGCTTGAGAGGAAACAAGAAAAATCACGTCGAGAAAAACGTTTATTTTTTCTACGATTTGTTTCCAATATTGGTAAAACTTGGGGCACCTCCGGACCATGTGTACTAGGTCCCCCCTCTCATCCCTGCATCTCTGACATTTCGCATCCAACCTCCTACCAAACTGGTACATCTTTTGGGGTGTGTAATACGCTCTGTGTATCAAATAGAGATGAGACACTATTTGGGAGGGTGACAATGATACTCTGGGTCCTGTTGCTAGAATATGTTCCCATTGTTCTTGTGATAGTGGGCTTACATCTCTCTCCCATTTAGCCTTATTTTTAATAACTGATGTTTCCCCCTGATCGGCCTTTTCTAAAAATCCATATATATCTGAAATCATCCCTCTGGAGGTCTCTGCGTTTACTATTTTCCTAAGAAGGTATATCATCCCATACTGGTAGGCCCTGTGTGAACTGCGTGTTCAAGGCATGCCTAATTTGCAAATATCTATAGAAAGATCTGTTCGGAACAGCATAGTCCTCCCTTATTTCTTGAAATTATTTTATACTCCCTGCTTTAAAAAGCTGTGCCAGAAGGTGTATGCCCAATCTATCCCACTCCTCAATTTTTCCCATAGCTTTAAGTTCCTTCAGGTTGTTGTTATCACAGATAGGAGAGAATTCTGAAAATCTGCTATATCCCAGAATTCTCTTGACATCTGTCCAGCATTTTATCATCAGTTGGGCTGTGGGACACCTAGAGCAAAAAGAGTCTACTGCCTCTACTTCTGTATCATGACTTGTGTCATTCAAAATTAACCCTTTAACTGTTTCTCTTCCTTCTATTCGGTTACTACCCCACATATGCTGCATTTGAGTGGATAAAAACTAATATCTGGGGTTCGGGAGAGCCAATCCCCCCTTCTCTCTTGGTTGCTGTAGGGTTCGGAGGCAGATCCTTGCTGCTCCGTTCTTCCATATCAGTTCCCTAAACACCTTTTCCAGTTTCTTAAACCAATGTCTTGGGATCCACACTGGGGAATTGTGTAAAACATATAAAATTTGCGGCATCCAGATCATTTTAATCAAGTTGCTCCGGCCAGCCACTGAAAGTGGGAGCCGATTCCAAACCTGACATTTTTGTCTTAACTGTCAGTAGTGGTACAAGGTTTCCCGCTATGTACTGCCCTGGATCCTTTGTTATATTTATTCCCAGGTATCTCATTTGGCTCACCACCTTCACTTGTTCTATCTGCCCTAATAATGGGTCTATCGGCAAAAGTGCCGATTTGTCCCAATTAATTGTTAGTCCCGAGAATTTACCAATTCCCCTATTATCCCCATTACCGTCTCCAGTGAGGATTGGTGTCCCCCAGGAAGAGTAATACATCGTCCGCATACAATGCGACCTTCTCCCCCAGCCTCCTTTTAAAGCCCTGTATTCCCGGGGATGCCCTTATGGCGATCGCCAAGGGCTCCATAGCAAGGGCGATAGCGGGCATCCCTGCCTTGTCCCCCTTGCCAACTGGAACCAATCTGAGCACTCGCCATTTATCCTTACGTTTGCCCTGGGGCTGTCATACAGTATTTTGATCCATTGGATAAAATTGGGACCGAACTGAAATTCTGCCAAAACTTTCCACAGACGGTGCCACTCAAGACTGTCAAACGCCTTGGTTGCGTCTAAGGATAAGATTGCTCTTGACCCTTCTTCTTCTGTTGGCAGTTGAGTGTTTAAGAATACTCTTCTTATATTAATACTGGTGGACCTACCAGGGATAAATCCCGTCTGGTCCGGGTGTACCAGCTTTGAGACCATTTTGTTTATCCTCATTGCCAGTACTTTGGCCAGAATTTTTATGTCTGTACATAGAAGACATATCGGCCTATATGAGGCTGTCTCAAGTTGGGCTTTCCCTTCTTTTAGTAATACAATAATTGTTGCTTCCGTCATAGACATGGGTAGCTTCCTTTCCTCAGCTGCCCAGTTAAATACCTCCAGAAGTTTTGGAAGCAGCACCTCACCGTAGGTTTTATATATTTCTATTGGTAAGCCATCGGGCCCTGGGGCCTTTTGGCCCGCCATATCCGCCGTTGCCAGCTGTAGCTCTTCTAGTGTAAGTGGTGCCTCCAATCCCTCTCTATCTACCTCTGACAGCCGAGGGACCTGCAGTCCTATAAAGAAATGTTCTATTTCCCCTTCTATATTACTGTGTGATGTGCTACTGTACAAGTTCTGATAGTACTTTTGAAATACCTCTGTTATTTCCGATGTCCCTCTCTTAATTTCCCCTTCCTCATAACAGACTGCTGGGATGACCGATAGGGGAGCATCGGCCCTAGCTATTAGTGCCAGAATTCTCCCCACTCTCTCACCCTCCCCCAAAAATTTCTGTTTTTGAAATAACTTTTTATTTTCCGCCTTTTTTATTACAAATTTTTTGTACTCTTGTGTCTCTGACCATTCCTTATGTTTCTCCATGGTTGCATTTTCTATGTAATTTATCTCTGCCCTTTTCACCTTATCTCTCGCTGCGTTCTCCCTAGCACGTGTTGGAGGAGAGGGCTGCCGATCGCGTGTTCGGCGGAGGCTCCCGCTAGGAATCTATCCAACTTTTTATTCATAGTCATATTATAATTGCCCGCCACTATAACAGGCACCCCTGACTTGTCCATAACGAACTCCATTAAATCCCACAAAATTTTCGTACTAAATGGGGGGGGGAATATATATGTTAGCCATCACATATTCTCTTGTTTCTCTCCAACAATAAAGAAATACGTAACGCCCTTTAGTGTCTATCTTACTCTGTCTGCAGGAGAACACCATCCCAGAGTCCACCAAAACGCTCACACCCCTTGAATAAGAGGTGTGAGTGGAATGGTATTGAACCTGGTATTTCCTATGTTTTTAATACCTTAGTAGTTTCTTTATCCAGATGTGTCTCCTGCAGACACAGCATCCCTACATTGTTCATTTCCGCCATTGAGAAGATCGCCTGCCTATTGACTGGATCTTTTACCCCTCGGACATTCCATGAGCACACCTTTATGCTGTTAACTTGATTTGGGGTTTTCCCCTTATCCTTTCTATTATCCGTCATCTACCCCTTTTATGATTTCTCCCTTATCAGTGTACTTCCCACCCTACAATAGTGTACCTGAGTAAAAATGTCCCTTCTTTTCTTTCCTTTGTTTCCTGCTTTCCCAACACCCCCCACACCCCTCTCCCTCCCCCCTCCTCCCCCTACCCCCTCCCTGTCCCTTGCCCTTCTTGGGGCCCTTGTTGAAGGCTTCTAAAATGACCGCATCTACCCTTTAAGGTGAAAGTTCCCCTCTTCCCTTCTGTTGATTTGTGCTTTAGTGTTTTTAGTGTATCGTTCCTTTTTCCACATCTCTTCCGTAACTTTTGACATACATTCTTATTTCCCCGTATTTGTACCCATCTCCACAAAAAATACACTTTTATCAACCCTTCCCCCCTTCCCGCCCCCCACCCTCCCGCTCCCATGTCAGAGAGAAAAAACAGAAAAACATTCCCCTCCCCTAAAAAAAAGAAAAAAAAAAAGAGGTTGCTGTTCGTCTCCATCCTGCTATGTCTTCCCTTCATTTGTGCTCATCCATAATGTCAGTTCAGCAGGTGTGTTAAAAAATATGATTTCCCCCTTTACAGTTATCCGCAGGCGTGCCGGATAGAACATTGCATATTTGATTCCTTTTTGCTGCAGTCTATGTTTACACTCAGTAAATTTAGCCCTTTGCCTCTGTATTCCGGGGAAAAATCTGGATAGATTGATATTCTTGCACCGTTATATTGGATCTCTTTCATCTCTCTCGCTTTTTGAAGAATAGTGATTTTATCTGTAAAATGTAGGAGTATTATGAGGACCGGTCTTGGTTGGCCTCCTGCAACTGGAGCTCTAAAAGGGACTCTATGGGCCCGCTCAATTGAAAAATATTTCGATAAACAGTCAGTGCCAAACACTCCTTTGAGCCAATCTTCCATAAATTCAGTGGGGCGATTACCTTCACTTTTCTCGGGGAGGCCTAGTACCCTTATATTTTTCCTGCGTAATCTATTTTCCATGTCATCGATTTTATTAATGCATGTGTTCAGTTGTTCTCTCGTTACTTTCATCTCATTTATCATAGGGTTAACGTAGTCTTCCACTTGACTAAGCCTCTCCTCTAAAACAGAAGTCCTCACACCAATCCCCTGTACCTCATGCTTAAGCACCGACATGTCCTCTTTAATACCCTTCAATTGATCAAATATTTCAGATAATGAGGATTTACAATTGTTAATTGCAAAAAAATTTCCTTCATAGAAGGCTCACCCTCCTCCACTGGTCCTGTGGTTAGCTCTGTTACTTCTTTCGATGTCTTTTTCTTGGATCCTTGATCACTAACTGTGATTACAGGTATCATCGTTGCCGACATCGGACCCTGGCCCTGGCTCTTTCGTTGGGTATTTAACCATTGCGCTCCCTGTCCTTTTGGGGGTGTATGGGCTGCTGTATGTGTCAAAGTATTTGCCTATTTTTATAATTTGGCCGCCGCAGCAGCCTGGCTTGCTTTTGTCCCCTGCACTGGCTGTATCTGGGGCTGAGGCTGAGGCTGTATCGGTGTTCCATTGCCCGTGCTGGTCTTTTCCTGGGAGGCATTTTCCTCCCCTCGCTTTCTTGTCATCACAAAGTACCTGGCATTTTCGATGGATGTGCAGTCTATCCAATTACCACCACTATCAGGATCCCTCCCACACCTATGGGGGGCTTCCCCAAATAAGTGGTAAATCAGTGTTATATATATTTTTCCCCTCCAGCTGCTACTGCTGCAGCCCTCTAAAGACAGTCCCCAGCAGGTTTTGGCAGCCAGATGGGTCCCCACAGAGTTTAGCCAAGTCCGTTCTCCCCAACCGCCTCCAACAAACACATAGACAGCCCGATTAGTCCACTCACCGCAAACTCCAATGGTGAGGATCTCAGCGTGGCCCAGCAGCGTCCTTCCCCAACCTCCTTCAACTTGCTGGCAAAAATGTACTTGTGTATCCCAAGGTACAGAGACCATACAAATTAAGCCTTAGTGTTGGTGGGGTGATACGGTGTATCCAGATGGCTCTACAGATTCTACAGGCAATATTTAGTTGGTTGTACGCCCACACAGGATCGCTTCACTCAGGCCGAGTGCGGCCGGGATCAGTAAGCTATGTGTTAGTCGGAAGTCGACCGGGTCAAGCTGTGGTGTCAGCAAGTTAGCGCGGTATATCCGGGCAGCTCACAAACGGCTCACAGACACCCAGGCTCAGCGGGCTATGCTGCGGGCTGTACTCCCCTACACGCGGTCATGTGAGTCAGGCCGTAGCGGTCAGCTGATCGATCCCATTCATGTCCCGTCTCCTCTCTCCTCCTCCCTGCGTATCATTCCTCAATTGGCGTGCATGGGAGCGGGTGTGAGGGCCAGGCTGCTACGGCCTCTCACCTCGACATCCGGTCACCGCCCCCCTTCACCCGGTGGTCAAGATCTTAGGCAAAATGATCCGGGCGCTGCCTTCAAAAGAGGACATACAGGAGATGATGAGGAATTGGCTGGGACCCCTAAAGGAGGAAATGGGAGAAGTAAGAGCTGAAGTAGAGGTCATAGAGTAGAAGGTGCATAGACTTGAGGACTGGCAAGGAAAAGCTAATACCAGGATAGATATATTAGAAGAGAAGCTGAAAACACAATACCATAGAATGGTGGCAATACAACTACAAGCTAAAGAGGCAGAAAATAAAAGCAGAAGAATTAATATTCGTATAAAGGGGGTCTCAGAAACAGTGCTGGCACCTGAACTGAGAACAACAGTGATGAACATTCTTAATAGAGTATTGGAGAACTCTCCAGATACGCAGATTGATATGGATCGGGTGCATAGGTTTTCCACAATGCGTTATCATGCTCTGGCAGCCCCTAGGGATATCTTATGTAGAATACATTTTTTTTTTTTAATTAAGGAAGATATCATGAAAGTGGCGTGGCAAAAAAGAGTAATGGAATTTAATAATGATGAAATACAAATTTCTCAGATCTATGCTGGCAAACAAAGGAGAGACGATGGATGCTCAGGCTTCTGCTAGACCATTTGCGATTGAAGGGGGCCTTGTATAGATGGGGGTATCCAATCTCCTTAATAATTAAAAAAGATGAAAAGACTTTCAATTTAAATGTTCCGGAGCAATTACCCGAGTTATTTAAATTTCTTGGACCAGAAACTGTGGAGGTACCCAAGTGGACAGACTTACTAGGATCGGAAGGATGGGGGACACAGCAAAGAAAGCAATGGATAAAAAACCCACTGCAGAAACCACAGTCTGATCCAGGAAATTAAGAAATTATTAATAGGTTTTTTAAGGGGTAACCAAGTCCCCTTTTTTTTTTTCCTTCTTCTTTCTCTCCTTCCCGTTGTTTTTTTTTTTTTTTTTTTTTTTGGAGGACTGCCCAAAAGCCCAGGAAGACAGGGGAAAAGGAATAAGAACAATAAGAAATGCAGAATGGTGCTGCCCTCATGTGTAATGGAGGGGAATTTCTAAGTTTTGCTGTGATATAATAATTTTGAGTTTTTTTTTTTTTTTTTTTGCAGGATGGCACTAATGCACTGATTTGGAGGGGGAGGGAGGAATGTGGGTGAATTTGGATTAAAGAGTGGGAGGGGATAAGATAAAGAGAGCACAAATACACATAAACACACAATCACATACACACACATAAATATACATAAAAATACACACATAAACAATATACATTTGAGAGGAATATAATATAGGATACAATTAATAAAATAGTACACATAACATATTTAATCTATACACAATACACAGTACACACGTGTAAGGCAAGGGGGGGATCAACACATATACACATGTACACAAAATACACTTTATTAACAAGAGGGTAATGTGAGAGAGGGGTGAACTGGGTTTTTCTTTCTCTTTTTTTTTTATTTATTTTTTGTGTGGCAGAGTTTTTCCCCATTGATATTCCCCTCACATGGGGGAAGAGAAGATGGAGAAAAGGGTACCTAGAGTTTCCCCTAAAAGCTAGATGAGTGGGAGCATACAGGGACATACACGGGCAGAAATGGGTTAAAGACTGCAAGTATTTTTGTTCTCTTTTTGTTTTCTTTTCTTTTTTGAGTTTCCTTGCCCCCTGTAATTAGTCGGTAACTGGCTAAGAGTGGAAAGGGGGAAAATAGGAGGTAGAATGTAGAAGATGTACAAGATCTGATATGTATATAAAATAGGTATAAGATTTGGAATGTATAAAATTGAAAAGGCACTATGCTAAGGACACAGAAGGATGTACAGGTTTAAATGTAGATAAATTGAGGAGGAAGAGGGAAGCGGAATATGTTATATATTTGTCTTTTTTTTTCCTTCTTGGACTGTATATTGCTATATAAGTAGGTCATACTGAGTGAACTAGAATGCATGGTCGGGGATCTGCTGGCGCAGGTTGCGGTCTACTGAACCACAGCCCCCATAATAAACGCCTTTCCTCCGGGTGGAGAATAAGTCGGAGGCGTAGGGGATTTCCTTTTCTTTCTTTTTTTTGGATAGAGGTCAGATCCGGAGTTGCATCTAGACTTCTACCCACCCAGTGAGCGTTTGCGGTCTGGGAGAGGGATTGGGTTGGGAGGGGGGTTTTTTTTCCCTTTTCTCTCGGCTTTTGCCCCGCCTCTTCCCTCGCTCCTTATCGAAGCTGTTGACTATAGATATGACTGAGATAAAATTTATGTCATACAATGTCAGGAGACTGAATATCCCAGAGAAACGTGTAAGACTTATGACTGAATTAGGGAGATCTAAATCCCAAGTGATTTTTCTACAAGAGACTCACTTCAAAAGTGACAAAATTCCAAGAGTTACAAACCACAGATTTCCAATAGTATATCATAGCACATTGCAGACATCTAAAAGCAGTGGTGTGTCAATTCTAATATCAAAACAGATACCATGGACAGAGTCGGGGTGATTACAGATGCCGAAGGACGTCTCTTGATGGTAAAAGGAACTTTGGGCCAACAAAAAATTACACTGGTAAATATATATTAACCAAATGCAGATCAAGTTAACTCCCTGGAATCATATTTACAGATGGTGCAACAACATAGGGAGGGTGTCCTGGTGATAGGAGGTGACCTAAATATGGCCTTAGACCCATTGAGGGACTCATCGAAAGGTGCCTCTCATTTATCCTTTATCAGACTGAGAAAAGCAAAAAAAATGTTACAAGATATGCAGGTAATAGACAGCTGGAGGGCTCTCCACGCACAGGACAGGGACTACACATTCTTCTCTGCAAAGTATAAAACCTACACCAGAATCGAATACGTTCTGATATCTCAAAATATGGCCGTGAACCTGAAAAAAGCCTCTATAGGATCCTCTACCCTCTCAGATCATGCACCAACAAGTTGTACAGTGGAAATAGGAGGAATAGAGGCTAGAGAGTGGCATTGGAAGATAAATGAAACCCTCTTAAAGGCAGAGGAATACGAGGGAAAACTAAGACAGGAGTTAGACTATTTCTTTGAAAGAAATGATACAGGAGAAACAACGCCGTTTGGGATTAGGGAAACACATAAATGCGTAATGAGAGGTATGTTTATCTCTATGGGGGCACATAGGAAACGCAAAATAAATGAACAGGTTGACACACTGCTAAAAGAGATTGGGGAATTAGAAACATTACACAAAAAATCCCAAGGTATAGAACAGGAACTGGGGGTCCTACGGGAAAAGCTGAATCTCCTGCTTATTGACAAAGCTAAAGCTAAATTAACATGAGGAAGGCGGATGTTTTACAAATTTGGGAACAAACCGGGGAGAAAGCTAGCAAATGCTCTCAAAGAAAAAAATACACAAAATCAGATAAAACAAATTAAAACGCAAAAAGATGGTATGGTTAATACACCCCAAAAAATTTCACAGGCTTTCCAGGAATACTATGCAAAGTTATACCAATTAAAAGAGAAACCTACCCCCCGAAATGGCACAAAAGAAATGGGAAGCACCGATGGTATATCAAGGAAACGGAAATGCAAAGGTTACCAGAAGAAATGATAAAATAATTAGATATCCCAATTAGTATAGAGAAGTTTGGGAGGGCATTAAAACTTATGAAAGTGGGGAAAGCCCCAGGTCCCGATGGATATACCTTGCTGTATTATAGAACATTTGCAGAGAAACTTGCGCCGAGATTTATAGCAGCTTACAACTCACTACGTGAGGGGAAAAACATGCCAATAGAAACACTTTTAGCACATATAACTGTGATCCCTAAAGAAGGTAAAGATCCCTCTCAGTGCGCTAGTTATCGCCCGATTTCCCTCCTTAATGTTGATCTGAAAATATTCTCAAAGATTCTTGTGATGAGACTGATAGAACACATCCCGGGATTGATGCATCCAGATCAGGTGGGATTCACTCCCGGGAGGGAGGGAAGAGAGAATACACAGCGGGTGGTTAACGCAATTTATTTAGCTCAAAAACAGCAGCGATCAATGGTGTTAGTTTCCGCGGATGCGGAAAAAGCTTTCGATAGGGTAGAGTGGCTATTTTTGAAAGCTATTTTGAAACATATAGGCTTGGAAGAAGGGATGATGAGCTGGTTTACGGAATTATTTTCAAATTCTAGGACGAGGGTAAAGATAGAAGACAGGATTTTGGAGCCATTTGCCATTTTTAATGGGACACGACAGGGATGCCCACTTTCGCCCATTATTTTTATTTTGACATTAGAGCCTTTCCTGAGGAAAATAAGGGCGAATCAGAGCATTAAGGGACTAACCATAAAGAAAGACGAACAGAAACTCGCAGCTTACGCTGATGACCTCATTTTTTTGTAACTTCCCCGAACATATCTTTACCGTCAATGCTAGCAGAGTTGCGTGAATATGGTGAAGTATCTAACTTTAAAGTGAATTATGGGAAATTGGAGGCAATGGGGATAGAAACAAACACGCCCCTACTACAGATGATCTCTACACAATTTGATTTTAGATGGACAGAGTCTTATATAAGTTACTTAGGGACTAAAATACCTAAGAATCTGACTAAGCTATTTGAGCTTAATTACATATCAATGGCAAGACAGATTAAATCAGATTTCCAGAGATGGGATAAATAAAACCAAACCGGGATGGAGGAGGGGATCTGAACGGCCCCTATACCTCAATTAAAGTCCCAAACCCCTTTTTTCCCCCCTTTTTTCATTCAATTAGGGATGGAGGCACATGGCCACATTAACATAAAATACATTTTATACATTTTTCATATATGACTGCTTAGCAGTTGACAGGTCGTAGGGTTTTCGTATACTACAATCTTTTTTAACAACTAGTCTTTGTATGGAACAATTGACCCATGGGAGGTTTTTTCCAACAACCTATTTTTCTTTATTTATTATATTTAAAAATTATTTTCTTCCCTAGGCGTGTGCGCGCTGGTGGCTCTGCACGTGTTTTTCGCTGGATCCTGCCCTCGTGGTCATTTCCGGGAGCTGCGACGCGCACTGCGGACCTCTCCGCTCCCTCCGCCTCTTGGCTTGGAGTGGGCGGGGGCTCTGTCACTGCGTGTCGACATCACGCCACGCACGCCGGCATGCGGCGTCCTTGTGACGCTGCTTAGCCGGCCCTGCGTTCCACCATCTGACGCGCATGGGGGCGGACTGGGCGGGCGCATCTCGCCGGGTATTCTGACGGCCCGGCTGATGGTGCCTCCCCTTCCGTCTCCCCCTGTTTGCGTGCGTCAGCGTTACGTTGGGGGCGGCGCTGTGGCGGCCCTTCCCATATTGGCCTCTCCCAGTGGAGGGTTTCACATTAAGCAATACACACACCACTTCCGATCATGGAGCACTGAGCACTGTGCACCAGGCATAATTTGTCCTTCTCTCACCGCAACAGGTACTGATTTTCTTTCACAACATAGTAACTGGTTTTCTGACTCCATTTTCTCCTTTTTTCCTCCTTGGGTTCCTTCCCAGTTCTTTCACTATTTTCTCCTTTCTTTCCATAGCTGCTCACTATGGTCCCCCTTTTTCACACTATTAATATGCTTAGTCACATTGACTCTCACACACACTTTGTTTACAATGTTTTAGTGGTTTGTTTTCTTTTATTTACAGAGACTTTGGGTCCCCACATTCAGCTCCATATAAATTTTGATTCATATACTTCCACCCTCCCAGTGCTTGGTTCTTATGGGTCATCTCCGCCCTGCTGCGCCCCCTCAGCTCCCGGGCATGACGTTCTTTGGCTGGTCTGGGACTTGCATGGGCACTCCATCTCCGTGCAGACGCATTTGTAAGTTTTTTAGGTCAAGCATGTGGATGGGGGAGTCCTCTCCCATCCTATGTTTGCCAATATATTTTTTAGAGTTTTAGTAGGTTGTTGGAACTTATTTGTCATTTCTATTCATAGATTACTATATCGGTTTTGCTCCTGATGAGCGGCCTTAAAGGCCCGAAATGCATAGAGCCAACATTTACCGGCAAGTGTATATACTTACCATTCTTATGGACGTTCCTAGCAATTTTAAAAATAATCCCCCCAATCTGCTTGTATAATGTATATTATCTTTCTATGTAACTGTAAATATATGACATATCTTTGTTGGAATGTTATTATCAAGCAATATGCGATTCAGATGAAGTGTAAAGAATATATAGCAAAATGCATATACTTTTGAATGCAAATGTGTAATCATATTATTATTTGAATCAATTAAAAGCTGTCCTCCATCAAATTTACTCTCTGTGTCCGTGTGCCTCATATAAAGTCCCGCCTTTTGTTTTACTTTTCCTTTTTATAAATACCAAACCGGGATGGAGGAGGGGATCTGAACGGCCCCTATACCTCAATTAAAGTCCCAAACCCCTTTTTTCCCCCCTTTTTTCATGGGATAAATACATTTTTACTTGGTTTGGAAGGACAAACATTATAAAGATGAACGTGATGCCAAGGCTTCTGTATCTTATACATACGCTACCAATTAAGATCCCCCAAGCTTCCTGAGAGACCTTAGATCGAGGTTCCTGAGATTTATTTGGGCAGGGAAACCAGCAAGAGTTCGCAGAACTATTCTAACACTTCCAAATGGAAAAGGAGGGCTTGGGGTCCCAGATCCAGTAAGATATCAAGAAGCATCCCACCTAGTTAGAGTAGTGGAGTGGTGTGGGAAATATAGAGATACCAGGGGAAGTAAGAAAACACCCGAAAATAGGTGCCACTTTATTAGCAACTAAAAAGATATTCAAAAAAACAAATATCTCAACATATCCTAGTCCGATGACCCTGATTTTAGGGACACCGGCATTTCAGCCAGGCTTTAAAGACCCAGATTTAGAGCAATATATAAAAGAGGTATTAGCAGGATTGTTCATTTTTCTATGAACAATCAGCTAATGACAATAAAAGAGATTGAAAGAGAGATAGTACCAGATCTAGACTTCTTAAGGAGGATGCAATTAGATACCTTTATTAGAACAAAGTCAAATACATATGCGGAAATCAGGCCACTGACAGGGTTTGAGGAGATATGCTTGAAGGGAGAAACATTGGAACATTCACTTTCATATTTTTATGGTACATTAACTGATCTGGAAACACCGCAGGAACTTTCTTTCCTGCGGGAGTGAGAGAGAGACCTGGGAGTAACATTTTCCCAAGAACAGATAAACAGGATTCTAGTGTTTAACCAAAAAGCTTCAGTCACGAGTAGATACCAAGAGGGGGGATACAAAATTCTCACTAGATGGTACAGAACACCGACGGTGTTACATCGGATATATCCCCAAATATCAGAAATTTGCTGGAGATGTAAGGAAGCAGAAGGTACTATATTGCATATTTTCTGGGGATATGCGAGAATAAAAGAATTCTGGAGAATGGTAGCTGAAACTATTGAATTAATAACAGGAGTATCATTAGGAGGGAATCCGGCTATATACTTATTGTCTGATATCCCTATGCCACTGGAGAAATATAAAAACTCCTTCGTAAAACACCTACTGGTGGCAGAAAGGGCCTGTGTCCCTGTGTTGTGGAAGTGTGAAAGCCCCCCATCAAGAGCACAATGTTTTTCGAGAATCGCAGAAATCCAACAAATGGAGAATCTTACTCTGACGATGAAGGATCAAGATGAGAGGTACCGAAAGACATGGGCCCCATACACGTTTTTCTCGACGTGATTTTTTGTGTTTCCTCTCAACCCTGCCTTGCATACACACGTTCGTGAAAAAAAATGCTTGAGCAAAGCGCGGTGACGTACAACACGTATGACGGCACTATAAAGGGGAAGTTCCATTAGAATGGCGCCACCCTTTGGGACGCTTTTGCTGATCCTCGTCTTAATAAAGGTTGGTGAGAGACGATTCATGCTTTTCAGTCTTCGTGCTTTTCAGTCCGTTACAGCGTGACGAATGTGCTATCTCCATTATGAACGCTAGTTTTACTAGAACGAGCGCTCCCGTCTCATACTTGATTCTGAGCATGCACATTTTTCCCCTCGTAAAAGCATACACACGACCGTTTTTCACGACGTTAAAAGGAACGACGTGAAAAACGACGCGAAAAAAAAGAGCAGGTTCTAAAAAAAATTCGCCCATTTTTCTTCTCGAGAAAAATGCTCTGGAGCATACACACCACTGTTTTTCACGACCATTTTTAAAAATTGCATTTTTCTCGTCATGAAAAATGGTCGTGTGTACGCGGCATTGGCCAATAGGCTTAGCCCCTTTTCCATACTACTGCTGTTTTTCTCTTCTTTAACTAACCCCCACACCTCCCTCCCCCAAACACCTCCCTCTATAGTTTTCCCTATTGTACCCCACGAACATGGATGTCCTCAACATGGTGTCCCTTAACGCTAAGGGCCTAAACACGCCAGAAAAGTGACGGATGTTGCTTCACGACATGCGTCACCCGAGAGTGGACATAGTCCTACTGCAGGAGATGCACTTTAGAGAGAACAACCTACCGCTACTCAAAAACACATTACCCCATGGCCTACCACTCCAACTACACAGAAGAAAAAATCTAGAGGAGTAACCATCCTCATCTCTGCCAGAGTGCCCTGGACACTCATAGACTCTCAGACAGACAAAGAGGGTCGTTTCCTGTACCTGAAAGGTCTAATAGGTGACAGAAAGGTAACCATGGCAAACTTATACGCCCCCAAAACGACCGGCAGGATGCGTTCCTCAAGAAGCGAATGGATCATCTCATGCGTTTCTCGGAGGGACAACTTATAGTGGGGGGCGACCTGAACATACCACTGATGCCAACAGAGGATACCTCCTCTGGGACATCTTCTACTTCAAGGGACACACGCAAACGTATTGGCTCAACACTCCACTCCGCACACTTGGTTGACGCCTGGCGTCTCTTTCATCCGGGAGAATGTGATTACACGTTCTACTCTAAACCCCACCAGACATACTGGCGCATCGACTATTTTCTAATACCTCACGGACAATTGCACGCGATCAAAGGCACATCCATCGGGTCGATTATGTGGTCAGACCACGCCCCAATAGTTATACGTATGCCTTATCTGATGTGCAGGCGGGACAGCGGCCACCATGGAGAGCCTCCTACAGGACCCAGAAGTCCTGGCTTGATGTACTCAGGGAAGTGGGACACTACTTTGACACAAACAACACTCCTGACAGCGAACCGGGGTGGTCTGGGAAGCCCACAAGGCTGTGATTAGGGGGGTGCTCATTAAACACGGTTCCAGACTGAAACGGACAAGGGCTGCGCAACTAGACTCGCTCCTCTCCAAACTGCGGACCCTAGAAACATCCCATAAGGCAACTCCGACCACACAACTCGGTATAAAACTCGACACTGTTCTGTCACAGATAACCGACTTCCTGCAATTTAAAGCCAAAGCGGCGATTCAAATCTGCCGTAGGAAATCTTATGAATCAGGCAATAAGTGTGGCAGACTTCTAGCCTGAACATTGCAAGCACAGCGAACAGCATCCTACATTCCGCATATCTTATCCGCCACTGGGCAGAAGGCGTCCCTACCCCAACAAATCACACGAGTTCAGAACCTTTTACAGCTCCCTATACAACCTAACTGCGACAACGACCACACACGACAGCACGACGGAATACCTAGACCAGTCCTTAATGCCCTCGCTATCAACGGAAACATGGGAACTTTTGGAGGAACCCATCACATTGCCTGAAATTCAACTAGCCCTAAAAAGTGCTAAAACAAACAGGCAAAGCCTCAGGCCCAGATGGTCTCACCATCTTATACTATAAGACCCTTCTCCGTTCCCTTGGCCAACATATGGTGACCCTGTACAACAGTCTTGGATCAGGGAAATCTTTCCACAACTGCACACTGCTGGCACAAATTTCGGTCATACCAAAAGAGGGCAAAGACCCAGCCCAAGTCGGGAGTTACCGTCCAATCTCTCTCCTAAACACGGACCTCAAAATTTTTACCAAGATCTTGGCCTCCAGACTGCAACAACACCTCCCACACCTAATCCACTTTGACCAAGTTGGCTTCGTCCCAACTAGGGAGGCTAGGGACAATACCACCAAAGTCCCCAACTTACTCCATATAGCGGTACATAGCAAAACGCCAAGTATTTTTTTGGGATCAGACACAGAAAAGGCGTTTGACCGAGTGAACTGGAAGTTCATGTTTGCGTCGCTAAAACACATAGGCCTGGGGGGTACGATGTTAAATTGGGTGACTACTGCCTACACTGCACCGACGGCCAGGGTGAGGGCAAATGGAGTACTGTCAGAGACATTTCCAATCACGAACGGGACGAGACAGGGATGTCCCCTCTCACCCCTACTATTCGCTTTGACCCTAGAGCCCTTCCTCTGCCACGTTCGACAAAACTCGAACATTACCGGTATAGGAGCCAACGGAACGCAGTATTAAGTGTCCGCGTACGCTGACGATCTAATGTTCTCCCCCACGAACCCCACAGTCTCCCTACCAAACCTCTTAAGAGAGTTTGACTCTTATGGCCGTCTTTCCAATCTGAAGATTAATTTGACTAAATCGGAGGCTATAGGCATAGGGATACCACACCACCAGCTTACGCAACTTAGAGACATCTTTAATTTAAAATGGACTGACACAGCCTTGAAGTACCTAGGTACCTAGGTACCTACATACCCACGTTGATACCACAATTGTTCAAACTCAACTTCCCACCCCTTTTGAAAAATGTCCAAAGGCTGCTTGACAGATGGGACAGTGGCCTCCATTCGTGGCTCGGCCGCTGTAACATCCTCAAAATGTCGATACCCAAATTCCTTTACCTTCTACAGGCCCTTCCAATTCACATTCCCGGAGATAAGTTCATTCCGCTCTCACCCGGTTCCTTTGGGCGGAGAAAAACCCACGCCTAAATAGGAAAATACTTTCCCTCCCAAAGCTGCACGGGGGTCTGGCAATGCCGGATATCCGCACATACTACCACGCAACCCATCTCAGTAGACTTCTTGACTGGTGCAGACATAAAGACACCAAATTATGGATGCAACTGGAACAGGACCAAAGTGACGTACCCCTTCACAGATCTCCCTGGTGCCACACGGCACTGGCACCTACACTCAAGCGCCACCCTCTGATACCGCGAGCGTCTGCTCAAGATTATTGACAAAATCCTCCCTCTCGGCCCGCAACTCCCCCTTGAGACCAGTGATAGACCGCCCCCAATTTGAACTGGGCTTGCATGACAGGAGGTTCCACGAACTACGGGACGCAGGGCTCTATCAAGCATCCCACTATAGTGTCCAGGGGAGGTGGAGAACGCACGCAGAGCTGTCGGACCCTACCGGCCCGTATAAATTGGACTTTATGAGAGCCCTACAACTCAGCCACTTCCTCAGTAGACTCCCACCACCCCCCAATGACTCACATCAACCCCTCACGACACTGGAGGAACTGTGCACAGAGACTCGGGTGATCCCACATACACTCTGACTTACGCCATGCTGATTGAACTGTCAGGGGCTTACCAAATCCCATGCCTTACCAAGTGGGAAAGGGACTTAAACTGCCACTTCACTGACAATAAAAAACAACACATACTCAAGTTCACCCACAAATCCTCCCTGTGCACCAGAATTCAGGAAACAAATTACAAAATCCTCACACGCTGGTACAAGACCCCCACCCCACTACACAAATTATTCCCAACAACTTCAGACCTCTGCTGGCCAAGAGAAAAAGGGCACCCTCCTACACATATTTTGGTCCTGCCCCCGGTTACAGAACTTCTGGAGGGAAGTCCGTCGCATAACTCAAAAATTTACAGAACGCACAGTGCCGGAAGAACCAGCTTATTTTCTTCTGCATGCGACTGACACGCCTGCAAGAGTGTACAAAAAAAATCAGTGGTCCGTCATCTCCTAGACGCAGCCAAAGCCTGCATCCCACTTAATTGGAAGTCCCCAAACCCACCGTCCATTGCCCAGTGGCTCCATAGAGTGGACGACATTAGCCGAATGGAGGACTTGATCCTCACTAGTCAACACAGACAAGAGGCATATTCCAAGACGTGGCAACTGCGGAATATGTTTAAGTATTCCGACGAAGGACAAAACCTCAGAGGGATTGATTTAGCTACTTGACAACCTGTCCTACCCCACCCCACTACTGTCATGACTCTGGATTTTTGAATACTTGCATAATCTATTGGGGTAACATCACTCCCAATAGGCAGCCACCCGAATCCATGTTCGTATACACCCGCCTCTACAACCCCCCCCCCCTCACTCCTTCCCCATATCCTCCTTCACAACTCTCTTTCTTTTCCCCCTACTTGGGCTCTGTCCCAATTCTTTATCTCTAGGGTACTACACCTCTTACTGCACTCTCTTTTATGATAAAAAGGAAAATTAGAGGGGAAGCTGAACCCGCAGGACTAAGGAACTCTATCACTTCCATTTCCCAGACATACCAAACCGCATCATATACAGATGGGAATACCACGGCCCCGAACAAGGCCCCCTTCTACGTGGAAACCTATACACAGGTCCTACTTAAATTGGCCTGCATCACTGGGGAATCTGTATTTCTGTGTCATTAACTGTATCAATGTTGATGTAATCTTTCTGTTGTTGTAGTCCCTGTGGACCAGTTTCTCTGTTATAAATATATATATATTTTTTTTTATGTTTTATTTTTTTACAATTTTTTTTGTATTTGCTTTGCAGGTATGGTATGTCTTACTATTATACTGTAATGTTACTTTGTTTTATTGTTCACCATCATTTGCTTAGCTGGTACACCATTCAGCTACAGCACTGATTTATTTATCTCGACAGCAACACCGTTGGCTCCCACGATACTTAAATCAGCGACTCCAGCTCTTTCACCACCACAGTTAAAAACAAAATGGTTCATGTATGCCCATCATTAGAAGTGGGTGGATGAAGGGAGGTATTCTAATGGTGGGCATACACACCGATAAATCTTTTTTTCGTTCAGCCCACAGGCTGCATGAAGAAAAAGATTACAATATATGCCCAACAAGGACCAGCAACGTACTGGTATACCAGAATGATGCCTGTCAGGTTTAGGTATCATTATTTTCAGCCAGCGTTCGGCTTTCATGTAAAAGCAAACCTAGAGGCTAATTGGCCTCTAGACTGCTTTTACAAGCAGTGGGAGGGAATGTCCCCCCCCCTCACTGTCTTCCATGTTTTTCTCTGACTCCCTTGTCCCAACATGGAACCTGAGAATGCAGCTGGTGGTTCCGCCAGCTGACCATAGAGCTGATCAGAGACCAGAACGGCTCCAATCATCTCTATGGTCTAAGAAACCGGAAGCTACGAGCATTTCATGACTTAGATTTCGCTGGATATAAACAACGTCATTGGGAAATTGGGAAAGGATTTTATCACACCGATCTCAGTGTGGTCAGATGCTTTGAGGGCAGAGGAGAGATCTAGGGTCTAATAGACCCCAATTTTTTCAAAAAAAGAGTACCTGTCACTACCTATTATAAAATTGAAGGTGTAATGACGCTTACTATTAATTAACATACCGTATATACTCGAGTATAAGCCAACCCGAGTATAAGCCGAGGTACCTAATGTTACCACAAAAAACTGGGAAAACTTACTGACTCGAGAATAAGCCAAGGGTCAACAATACCCATTTGCACGCCTCACTGTGCCCATTGCAACTTCACTAAGCCACTGTTCCCATCCTCACTGTTCCCATCCTCACTGTTCCTCACTGTTCCCATCCTCACTGTTCCTCACTGTTCCCATCCTCACTGTTCCTCACTGTTCCCATCCTCACTGTTCCCATCCTCACTGTTCCCCTAAAATTTAAATTGAACTTTGTAAATTGTACCTGAAACAAAATAGAGAGGCTGCGGCGTCCATCGTTTAAAACTCGCGGTCTCTTCCTCTTCCCTTCCGTGATAGGCGTTTTCTAAGCAGACACAGTTCCGCCTATCATGAACGTTCTCTCATCCTCAGTTTCCCAGCAGACGTCCGTGATTGGCGGAACACTGAACACAGTGTCTGCTGGGTTGGGTGAGGATGAGAGAACGTTCGTGATAGGCGATTCTCAGCAGACACAGTTCCGCCTATCACGGAAGGGACCAGGAAGAGACCGCGAGATTTAAACGATGGACGCCGCAGCCTCTCTTTTATTTACAATTTACAATGTTCAATTTCGCTGACTCGAATATAAGTCGAGGGGGGGGACTTTCAGCCCAAAAAAAAGGGCTGAAAATCTCGGCTTATACTCAAGTATATACGGTAATCAATATATAATTAATGTTCCAAAAATAACTGATGCAAATAATGATTATAAAGTGCTAAATAAATCCAGAGTGCAAATAAAGCAATAGTGCAAATGTACTGACAGCAGTAAAAAAGCCAATGGCAGAAAAAATGTGTATTATGATAAAAATATCAAAAAATTCCCAGTAATGTCAATCTCCAAATATTTGTGAAAAACTTAATGAAGAAAGATAAAAACGTGAATAAATCAAGTATGAACATATAAAAGTTCTCTTGGTCTAAAACAAGTTCTCATGCAATATATATGAAGTGCAAATGTGAATCTCTGTGCAGTAATATAATTTCCAGTATCCAATAAAGTGCAGAGTAATCCACCATCCACAAATATTCTTAATTTTATTTATTTAGTACTTTATGATCATTATTTGCATCAGTTATTTTTGTAACATTATATATATATATATATATATATATATATATATATATATATATATTGATTATGTTAATTAATAGTAAGCGCCATTACACCCCCAATTTTATATCATTTACTAGTGTGTGAACACTTTATAGTTGTGGCAGCTGCTATATATTATATTTTAGTTAGATTTATTTTTTGGTTTGCGCATTAGTATCCCCCAATTTTATATGTCACTACCTATTGCTATCATAGGAGATATTTACAATAAAAAATCATAAAAAAAAAAAAATGAAAGGAACAGTTTAAAAATAAAATTAAAAAGTAAAATAAATGGGACTCGGCAATTAATGGAATTAGTTCTGGAGAACATGGTAAAAAGTGGAAAAAAGTCAACTTCAACCCTATATAAGTATTTACTAAAGACTACATCGCCAGCTATAAGTAAATTAAGTGAACATTGGAGAAGGGATATTCCATACTTGGTGGAAGAGAATTGTGAGGAAATATGGACGTTCCCATTTCAGATATTGGTATCACTTCGAGATAAATTAATACAATTTAAAATAATATGTAGCGGGAATCTTCTTTAGGGATCCAGGACTACGATACCCAGAACCCCGTTCAGCACCCCGTTCTCCTGGGAGTTGTTGCTTTGTTGAGATACTGTCCCGTTGGATTACAATTATTGTTCCTGATGTGCACCACCGTTCTCCTTGCATGCGAAGATTCTTCACCCTAAGACTATACTTTACTTTGAGTCAGGCCTGACTGGGTAGCGTAGAACATTATTGGGCCCCATATTGCTCACGGGGAGAATAGCTGCAGTGTGGTCTGCTGGTATAAGAAACACAGTATTGCTAAGTCTCATCAAATATTGCAGGGCTCTGCATGTGTTATTATGTACTGTATTTCTACCTAACTTTTATACAATAGTAAAGTTACTATAGTTAAGTACTCCGGTATCAGTGTCAATTACTATACTGTATTACTGTTGGTCAATCACTGTGGGGCTGAGTCACAGGTAATCGCAGAGACATTACCAGTCTATCAATCCCTAGACTAACTGTGCCAGGGGAGGGTCGAGTAGATTGCCGGGGGTTGGCAGTGCTGTGTACAGGGCCCGAAACAATACCAGCGGCTCTCTTAAGTTGGGGGTATCGCTACACGTGGGGGCTCAGAGTCCGGGATCCTGTACGCGGCAATCAAACACGCCAAAGGTATCGGCATGGACCCGCTAGAAGTGAAAGCGTGGTGCGAGGCAGTCAAGGCCAGCCCAGACATGTCAGTGGTCCTCAGTCTCCCGGGAGAAGAATGGCCGACGGATGCGGTGGAGTGACTCTTAGTGTCGTTATCCCCGAATCAAGAGGCATGGGTGAGGGACCTGAGGTCTGATCCAGAAACCTCGTTCAAATATGCACTGATAGAATGGAGGGATGAAATACCCGGGAATTTTAGAGGTCAAAGGGTGCAGACGGTAGATAACAAGACCTACGGTTTGGCGCACGCAGTGACCGTGAAGAAGGAGTTACCCCTGCCATCCCCACCGGGATCACCGCCAGGGACATCCCATACATCAGAGAAGCGCAAAGGCACGATATCTCCGGTGACACCCCTGACTGCTATAGGGCCGGAACTTTTAAATGCCCTAGGGGATCTGCTCACTAAGTGTCAGAAAACCAACACGGTACACATAGAGGCTAGTTACCGAAAGCTAAGGATCTTTTCAGGGAAGCTACCTGTCCCTGTAGGGGAGGAAGACTTCGACACCTGGATTGAGCAGGCATTACTAGTGGTAGAGGCATGGGAGGTGCCTGAAGCGCAGAAGAAGCAGCGCGTGATTGAGAGTTTGAAAGGCACGGCTGCTGAAGCTGTAAAGAGTCTCCGGTTTAGCAACGCTGCTTGCACGGCCTACGACTACTTGGCCATGATGCAGGAAGAGTTTGGTCAGTTGGAGAAAGTGACAGAACTGGTGTATCAGTTTGAACACACTTTTCAGCAACCAGGAGAAAAGCTGTCGGAGTATGTGAGAAGACTGAATAGGATGCTTTGCCAAATCGTGCTGAAAAAGGGTATGGTGCCCCAAGCCATAGATGCGGCGAGGATGAAGCAGATCCTAAAGGGAGCGCTACGTTCAGATCCGGTCTGGCTCCACCTGAAAACCTCTGGAGGAGGCATGTCATTGAATTACCCTGATCTAGTGAAGATCATCAGAGATGAAGAGGCTCTACTAAAAGATCAGCAAGCCAATAAGACACACACCTCCTCTACACCTGTAATGGTCAGATCAGCCATGACCCCTGAAAGAGACTTAGAAGTAGATACTTTGAAGTCACAGATGTCTCAGGTATTGGAGATGCTGACCACTTTGATGACAAAGGATCCAAGGGTCCCAGAGAAAGAGGGACTGAAGAAGGAGTTGTTCCCAGATACCTCAGCACCCGCCCCCTTACAGGATTGGGGGGATGCGATTTGCTACAACTGTGGAGGAGTTGGTCATATTGGAAAAGTATGTCCCAGTCCAAAGAAAAAGAAAGTTAATAATCGCAAGCCGGCGGAAAACTCCAGAGGGCCCCGGTGAAGGAGTCAACCGGGTGCCCGCCATCTCCAGTAAGCTCCATTGGATCAAAGATTAATGAGTTCAAGAAAGGGGGCAAACCCCCTCCAAAAAGGAATAATGTCCCTCAGCGGGAGTATACACCTAAAAAAAAGGGGGATATCAATGCATACCAAGCCCAAGAGGGATTGAAGTCAAGAGAAAAATGGAATAAGAAAAGTCAAAAGGGAAAACGCAGGGATCAAAGGAAAGAGCCTTCCCAGAAACCATTCCCAGAAAAGCTGGTAGGACCCTCTCCACTAGTACCCATTCAAGTGGAGGGAGTCTACACAAGAGTAATCCTAGATACTGGGGCACAAGTGACCCTACTATATAGGGACTTTTATGATAAACATCTGAGCCATCTGCCCATCCAAAAACTCTAAGACTTGGAGATATGGGGGATCGGAACACAGAGTTTCCCTTACGATGGCTACTTACCAGTAAAGTTGACCTTCGACCCTTCAGTGCCTGGGAAGGCTGAAGTAATTGATACTCTGGCAGTGATCTGCCCTCGACCACCCGGAGCCAACAAGAGTTCCCTTATAATCGGTACCAATACAGACCTGGTAAGGAGGCTCCTGGCACCCTTGACAAAAGGGAAGAACCCTACAGCCCCCAGAATCCATCCGATGACGAAGCTAGCCTACCAGCGACTAGTCTTGGAGCAGAAGGCCCCAGAAGAGGGGGTAGGGAAAGTCTGGAGGCTAAGGAAGAACAGGATAGTGCTACAGCCCGGTGAAGTAACCTGTCTTAGAACCACTGTGAAGCTTACCTGGGAGCAACCTGGGCCCTTTGTCGTGTTGGAACCAGATCCTCGGGAGGAACATTCAGGTCTAGAAGTGGTCCCACTAAGAGCTTTAAAGAAGGCACACAGTAAGGTGCCGGTGAGCATCAGGAACACCACTGATGCCCCCATAAAGATCCCAGCCAGAATGCTGCTGGGCCAGGTGAGCCAAGCTGCCCCAGTTGTCTTGTCAGATGTGGAGAAGACAGAGGAAGAGAACACAACATGGGAGAAGCTCTGTATGGAAAACCCGAACCTGCCCAGGGCCTGGAAGGAGAGGGCCAGGGCCCAGTTGATCAGATGGGGAAAGATATTCTCCAAAGATGAGTTGGAGGTGGGGTGTGCGAAGAGTGTCACCCATCGAATCCGCCTCCAGGAAGACAAGCCTTTCAGAGAGAGGGTCGGACGGGTTCCCCTATCCGATCTAGAAGATTTGAGAGAACAGCTCGCCGAGCTCAAGCGAACCGGTGTTATATGGGAGTCCAGAAGCCCCTATGCCTTCCCGATCGTGGTGGTCAGGAAAAAGAATGGGTCGCTGAGGCTATGTATAGATTACAGGACCCTCAACAGGAAAATGATACCCGACCAGTATACCACCCCGAGGATAGAGGACGCCCTACAGAGTCTGTCTGGAGCTAGGTGGTTCAGCATCATGGACCTTAAGAGCGGATACTACCAGATCCCAATGCATCCGGAAGACAGCCTTCATAACCCCTGTGGGGTTCTTCGAATTTGACCGGATACCTCAAGGCCTGTCTGGAGCCCCTGCCACCTTTCAGCGCCTGATAGAGAAAACTGGGAGACATGAACCTCATCGAAGTCCTAGTGTACCTAGATGACATCATTGTCTTTGGGAAAACTCTAGAGGAGCATGAAGAGAGACTGGAAAAAGTCTTGAAAAGACTCAGTGATGAGGGACTCAAGCTTTTACCAGAGAAATGCCAGTTCTACCAGTCGTCAGTCCACTACCTGGGGCACATAGTGTCCGAAGAGGGGATAGCCACAGACCCTGAGAAGCTGGAGGCAGTCACCTCCTGGCCACGGCCCACCACTGTGACGGAACTCAGGTCCTTCTTGGGATTCTGCTCATACTACCGGAGGTTCGTGGAAGGGTTTGCACGAATTGCCAGACCCCTAAATGAACTGTTGAAGACAGAGGGGGAAGAGGATGACTTGGGTCCGAGGAAGCCAGGGGAGTCGGTTGAAAATCAGTGGAATGGGAAGTGTGAAGAGGCCTTCCAAATGCTGAAGAAAAACTTAACCACTGCCCCTGTCTTGGCCTATGCAGACACAAAAAATACATATGAACTCCATGTGGACGCCAGTCACGATGGTCTGGGAGGGGTGCTTTACCAGGAGCATGAAGGGCAACTACGCCCCGTTGCCTACGTGAGCAGGAGCTTAACCCCAGCTGAGAAGAACTATCCTACCCACAAGTTGGAGTTCTTGGCCCTCAAGTGGGCTGTGGTAGATAAATTAAAAGACTACCTGTATGGAGCAGAATTTATCGTGAAAACTGATAACAACCCCCTCACTTATCTCTTCACCACGGCAAAGCTGGATGCCACTGGCCACTGATGGCTGGCTGCGCTCTCTGGATTAAATTTCAGCCTGAAGTACAGACCTGGGGCTGGAAACCGAGATGCGGATGCCCTGTCCAGAAGGTCTCATACTCCCACTGGCAGTACAGAAGACTGGACTCAAGTGACGCCAGATGGGGTGCGGGCTCTCTGTCAATGAGCTGAACTCCAGGCCAGTGGTGGATCCAGAGCAGAAGAGATAGGAGTCACAGTAGTAGGAGTACCCGGGCAATACTGCGGTGTGACTCAGATAGAAGACGATGACTTGCCAAAGCTGTCCAAGAAGGAACTGAGATGTGACCAAGTGGAAGACCCCCTGGGGAAACTGGTCCTGGAAGCCCTGGAAGATCACGATCCAGACAAACTTCTACATCATCCTTCGAAGGAGGCCCGCCTGCTGCGGAAAGAGTGGGACAGGCTGCAGGTGCATCAAGGGGTGGTCTACCGAAGGGGCCCCTCTGAAGACCTGGAGGACAAATGGCAACTATTTCTGTCCGAGAAACACAGAGAGACTGTCTTAGTAGCCCTACACGATAACCATGGTCACCTGGGAGCTGAAAGAACTTTTCAACTTATCAGGAGTCGGTTCTACTGGCCTTGTATGAGGGCTGAAGTGGAGGCATACTGCCACTCCTGTGTACGCTGCATCCAACGAAAGACTCTACCCCCTCAAGCTGCCCCAAAGGGCCACCTGCAAAGTCAAGGTCCATTGGATTTGGTATGCATTGATTTTCTCTGCCTTGAACCCGACTTGAGTGGACTAGGAAATGTTCTGGTAGTAACCGATCATTTCACTCGGTATGCCCAGGCCTTCCCAACCAAAGACCAAAAGGCTTCCACCGTGGCCAAAGTACTCATGGAGAAATACTTTGTGCACTACGGGCTACCACAACGCCTTCACTCGGATCAAGGGAGGGACTTCGAGAGTCGGCTGATCCGGAAACTCTTGAACTCCTTAGGGATCAAGAAGACTCGGACCACTCCCTACCACCCACAAGGGGATGCGCAGCCGGAGAGGTTCAACAGAATCCTACTGAACATGCTAGGAACTCTAAGCAGCGAAAAAAAGCAGCACTGGAGTAAGCACATATCAGCAATTGTGCATGCTTATAATAGTACAACAAGTGATGCCACAGGGTACTCTCCCTATAGACTTATATTTGGAAGAGAGGCAAGATTACCTGTGGACCTGGCCTTTGGCACCTCCATAGATCACACCTCAGCCACATCTCACAAGGGGTACGTGGATAGGCTGAGTCAAACCTATGAACAGGCTCAAGCTGCCTCGGATCAAAGGGGAGCTCGTAATAAACGAAACTTTGACTTGAAAGTTCGGATTCAGGATTTGCAACCTGGAGATAGAGTGCTGCTGCGAAACTTGGGGGTCCCTGGGAAGCATAAGCTGGCAGACAGATGGAGACCCGAACCTTACGTCATCTGCAATAAGATACCTGGTCTACCAGTTTACCAATTGAAGCCGGAGGGAAGAGTGGGGCCACAGAAGACCTGGCACAGAAATCATCTACTTCCACTTTCTGAGGCAGTTCAGGTACCTCCTGTAAAGGATTCCCCTGAGCCAACTTCAATCCTGGATACTCCTAGGCCAAATACCCGGTCTCTGACATCTCAATCTGGAGGAATGGATGTCTCTGAACCCAGCGAGGATGAGAGAGAAGAGCTTGAATGGCTGTGGCCTTCCCAGGGCCTTGTACCTTCTTCCATAGATCTCCCACCTTCTGAAAGCACCATAGACAGTACGCTGAACGCAGAAGCCACAGAGTTCATCCCGTCCAGCCCTCTGTCAGACACATGGGAAGATGCCTTTGACTTACTCCCTACAGAGGATCCGAGAGAGTCTATGTATCTTTCTGCATCTGAGCTGAGTGCTCCAGAGACTATGGAGGCTCCTACGTCTGTTCCAGGAAAGGAACCGACAATGACTGTACCAGAGATTCCAAGGGAACAAAGAAGGAAGAGAACCATACGTTCTCCCCGGAAGTTGACTTACACCCAAATGGGGGAGAGTTCAGGGGACACTGTGATAACAGCCAGGAGGAGTGTAGAGAACCCTGACCCCTCCACTGTTCATTTGGTGGAGGGCAACCCCAACTCACCCTCTGGCACAGCTAGGCAGGTCACTTCTGACAATGTGACCTGTTGGCAGGGTAATTCCCCTCCTCATTTTTGGTGGGAACTTCCCCTGCCGACATCACTTACAGCTTTAACTAATGTTGTACGTACCTTTTGCTAGCACTGTCTTTGGGGACCAAAGAGTTTATGTGGGGGGAGTGTGTAGCTGGAATCTTCTTTAGGGATCCAGGACTACGATACCCAGAACCCCGTTCAGCACCCAAGGTGCATTGCTAACCGCAGAGACTCATGGGGTGGGCTATAAATGTGAAGCGGAGGCGGAGCTCAGCCTCTTTCAACGCCGCTCCTGCTATCAAGAGGATCCCCTGTGCAGACTTGTTGCGGGTGCAAGGCCTGAAGCCTGGGCCTTGCGCACTTCCAAAGAGCCTTCCACTCCACTGCGGAGCCTGTGTGGCACCTGATCTCCATTTGTTTTCTCGCTGACATCAGGAGGACCGAAGACCCGGCTATCGCAGACCCTGTGTGCGTATACACAGCGGTGGAAGTTAGGGACAGGGACTAAGTCCGGTGTGGTGAGAGAGAACTTGCTCAAAGTTATAGCCAAGTACTTTGTTTAGGCCTACTGACTGCCTTGGCCCTTAGTGCTATATCAACTATCCTAGCAGGAGACTATTTCCAGAACTGAGCTTGATAGTCTCCTGGGAGTTGTTGCTTTGTTGAGATACTGTCCCGTTGGATTACAATTATTGTTCCTGATGTGCACCACCGTTCTCCTTGCATGCGAAGATTCTTCACCCTAAGACTATACTTTACTTTGAGTCAGGCCTGACTGGGTAGCGTAGAACATTATTGGGACGCCATATTGCTCACGGGGAGGATAGCTGTAGCGTGGTGTGCTGGTATAAGAAACACAGTATTGCTAAGTCTCATCAAATATTGCAGGGCTCTGCATGTGTTATTATGTACTGTATTTCTACCTAACTTTTATACAATAGTAAAGTTACTATAGTTAAGTACTCCGGTATCAGTGTCAATTACTATACTGTATTACTGTTGGTCAATCACTGTGGGGCTGAGTCACAGGTAATCGCAGAGACATTACCAGTCTATCAATCCCTAGACTAACTGTGCCAGGGGAGGGTCGAGTAGATTGCCGGGGGTTGGCAGTGTTGTGTACAGGGCTCTCTTAAGTTGGGGGTATCGCTACAAATACATAGGAGCAGAGGCAGCTCTAGGCTTTGTGAGGCCTTAGGCAAAACCTTGAGATGAGGCCCCACTCACACCCATAATGGAAAAACTAATTCAAGAGATAAAAATTAACTGTATAAAAATTGCATATATTAGGAGCCTTCAATCCTATGAACTATGAATTCACAGTTGCTAGAATTTTCTCTATAACAAAAGTCAAAAAACATATTTTTCCATTTACAAGAAGGTCAGGGTAATATAACCCAGCTGGCACAGAGTTCCCCCTTACATCACAGTCTGCAGGATTCCTCCTTACAGTGCAAATTTCATGTAAAGGGGATTGCTGCAGGTCATGATGTAAAGGGAAATGCTGCAGACTTTGGTGTAAAGGGGATCTCTGATGTAAGGGGGCTCTGGTGACCAGAGATCATCTTATATCAAAGTGCACAGCATTCCCCTTTTTCCCCTTTACAGAGTTCCCACTTACATCAGGGTCCGCAGAGTTCCAACTTGCATTTAAAACAGGAACTCTGATGTGGGGAGAACTCTGGTGACCACAGACCACCTTCCGCAGAGTGACTGCACTAAGATAAGGGGGTTACTGATTTATATTAGTGCCCCCTTACCTTACTGTATTCACTCCCCCCTACATCAGTGATCCCCCCAACCGCCCCCCCCCCCCCGAGACTGGCCTTGCAGTGCTGTCACTGTCAGACAGTCCTCTCCTGGCTCCAGCTTGGTGGCTCAGGTTTCATTCCCCCCCCCTGTGACCCCTTCCTGGCAGCTCTCCAGCTCTTGACTCTTCTGTAGGATCCCCCTCAGAGACTGCAGACATGATACAGGAGATGGTCAGAGAGTGTGCGGACATACAGGAGATGGTCAGAGAGTGTGCGGACATACAGGAGATGGTCAGAGACTGTGCGGATATACAGGAGATGGTCAGAGACTGTGCAGACATACAGGAGATGGTCAGAGACTGTGCGGACATACAGGAGATGGTCAGAGACTGTGCGGACATACAGGAGATTGTCAGGGACTGTGCGGACATACAGGAGATGGTCAGGGACTGTGCGGACATACAGGAGATGGTCAGGGACTGTGCGGACATACAGGAGATGGTCAGGGACTGTGCGGACATACAAGAGATGGTCAGAGACTGTGCAGACATACAGGTGATGGTCAGGGACTGTGCGGACATACAGGGGGTGGTCAGGGACTGTGCGGACATACAGGGGGTGGTCAGGGACTGTGCGGACATACAGGGGGTGGTCTGGGACTGTGCGGACATACAGGGGGTGGTCAGGGACTGTGCGGACATACAGGGGGTGGTCTGGGACTGTGCTGACATACAGGAGATGGTCATGGTAATGACAAGCAGAAACTCTGTCTCACCTGTCTATAAAGGTAACATCACATTGCAGCTGCAGCAGCACCCGTCGAACACTGGAGCCACAGATGATCCCGGTGCCGACAGGACAGATGATCACTCCGAGTCCTCCGTCCCCTACTACAAGCAGGAGAAGCCGACTGTCCACTTTGAGCGCCCGCCCTGCAGTGCATTCTGGGAGGTGTAGTCTCTTCAGAGCACAGGCACCGCCCGGCCGAGTCTAGTATGTGCTGTGGAGAACTACATCTCCCATCATGCAATGTGGTGCTGGCTAGGACAGCGGTGGAGCCTGCTATTGGCTGCCGCCGCTGATGAGGATGTTACAGGTGGGACTTCTAATGTGTGCCGGCCGTGATGTTCTGTCACGCTAATCTGACAGAACGCTGTCCCGCTCGCGGCTCACCCCGCCAACCTAGGGACACCGATCGCGACTAGGGGAACATTCCCTTCCACTGACTCCAACACACAAGTTAGGCAATTTAGGCGGTTGTGAGGCCCCTGTATACGCGGGGCCTTAGGCAACCGCCTACTTTGCCTAATTAGAGAGCCGCCTCTGTGTGGGGGTCTTCCATAAGACTTCCATGGACTTGTTTTACTGTTAAACAAACCCGACAGCTCGTAGATCCTGGGATATGAGACAAAGGAGGCTCTATAGTGGGTCTGTTTTGGCCAGTAATTGGTAAACGTCACCACATGATTATTTCCTCCGTTCTCTTCCCTCCTGATCCCTTTCATATAAGGTTCGACATACTGAGCGGCAGGTATACGGACACACGCGGCGCCAATAATACAAGACTGGGCCTCCTTTGTCTCCACACTTTGCACATATCATCCTGTGCAGTCATCTGTGGAATTCAATAGTGAAGCTCTTTATTTGGCCACCCATCTATGCAAACCTAGTATGTTTCTGCATGAGATGGTGGAGTTATTATTACCTTCCTTGTTGTAAGGAAAAATCAGGGTACCTGGGATGATCAAAGTCTTTATGCGCAAAGAAGATCTAGGTGCTTTCCGCAGGTGGTTGTCACCAGACCCTTATGCTTGTGTCAGTGGTGCCCCTTGGGATTCGTTGGGAGGTGTGGGTATCGACACAATTTTGGCGTTTTTTGCGCTGGAGACGCCGCTGTACTACCGGTGTGGGGGCCCCACCTGCTGGTCTTTTATGAGTTTGCTCTTCTTAGTAGTGTGATTTCGTCTGCATTACAGCCCCTGAGGAAGGGATACGCTACATCCCGAAACACGTTGGGCGTTAAGCGGCCTCAGTTACTGGAATCACCCAAGCTATACTCACCTTTTATGTTTTAATACTGTAATATTTTGTCATGTTTTGATATATACTATTTGTATAATAAAATTTAGAATTCATTCTTTATCTTCTAAAAATTGTTGCCGTTAAAGTCCCGTCCTATGTGGGGGGTTCCCTCTTTCTTTTCATATAAGGTTTAGTTAAAAAGTCTGAAGATACTGTAACATACACTTTATGTATGATTAATGTACTAGGCTACCACAATTTTTGGAGGTTCTTGGGCTCAGAGGCAACGAGGTATGCAGGGTGTCTGCATGTTACATTCAGTGGCCAGCACCCATTAAGACCATTCCCTTGATCCTGCCAATGGTGCCTCCTCCATGTGTCATGTTTGAGACATTAGAGGCATCTTAGGGAAAATATTGTGCGACTTCTCTGTCTTGTGGGTGTGCACACCCGTGGCCACCTTGTTCTTAATGTCTTTTAATTTCATATACTCTGCACATTATCTCTATGCCATTTTTGTATATTATATTTAAGCAATAAAGGAAATTTCTTATAAAGGTGGAGATCACTGTCTGCCCCACCCCTTTGTCACTATCTGAACTTTATGGGTCTTTACCCTTCTCCCCCCTTTTTTTCTACTTGTTAATTGAGTTCAAGACAAACGGAAAAGGCGCCACCCACATCGGGTGAGTCGGTACCCCTATACTGCAAGTGTATTGACTGTCGATGTCATTCTACACACTGGTCTCTGAATTTGATCTGAAAACCCTCCCCTTTGTTTTTCAATACGCCATTTAGTGATGCCCGCCCTACATTATCCGACTGTGTCTGTAAATTTAGGAAAAGCCAAGAAGGTTTATGACCGTGGATTTTTGAGGCATGAAGCCAGACTAATCTGAGTGAATGATAGAAGATATCACCTTATTAAGCCGCAAGGCAGGCACTTTGGCTAAGATTTTAATATAGAATTTGAATCTCTGTAACAGAGAGATCGGTCTATACAAACCCGGATCCAAAGGGTCTTTTTTCGGTTTCAGTATGAGGACAATATTGTCCCTAGTCATAGAATCGGGTAAGCATTGACACCTCTTAGCCGAGTTAAGTACTTTAAGTAAGTGTGGTAAAATGAGTCCCCCGTATTGTTTAAATATTTCCATAGGGAGGCCATCATCCCCCGGGGCCTTGGAGTTGGGGGAAAAAAGGCTAAGCGCCTCTTGCAATTCCTCTATCGTGATAGGGGCATCTAGAAGTGACCTTTGGGAATCGGATAAGCAGGGCAATGCTACGCCTTGCAAATAGTCCCGCAAATCATTTAGCGAATAACCCCTCCTGGACTGATATAAATCAGAGTAGTATCTCATCAACTCCTGCATAATGTGGGTGGGGTATTCAGCACCGTTCCCTCCCCAGTAGTGCACCTATGGATGGAGAAGTCTGGGAAGCCTTGACTATCTTCGCAAGTAGGCGACCTGTTTGTTCCCCCCTCCTCATAAAAAGCTAATCTATTAAAGATACGTTTTCTGTCAGCAGTCAAACTAGTAATGGGGTCAATTGCCTCCTGAGCCGCCAGTCAGGCTTCCCTATTGGCATCAGAGGGGTCGGCTATAAACTCAGCCTCCATGCAACTAACCAGCTGGGCAGCTTGTTCTTTCTGAGCACTCGTTCTAGATTTAATGCCCGTGATCTCAGTAATAAGGATACCTCTTAAGAATGCTTTAAATGTCTCCACATTCAAGTCAGGGTGGGCTGCATGATGTTGCCAAAATCGGAGATTTTAACATTTATCTTTTCATGAGAGGTAAGTTTAACCAAAATGCATTAAGTTTCCACAGCACCCTCTGCAAATTTTTGACAGGTTTGGCATTCAGTGATACCAGCAAAAGGGGATGGGTCTGACACTCCCTTTACCAGATACTGGATACCCTGCAACAAATGGGACGTTTGGGGCGTACATAGACAGAGATCAATCCTCGAGGGGGAGAGATCTGTCTTAGAAAAGCAGGAAAATTGTTTCTGCTGTGGGTTACGGCCCCTCCATGGATCCATCCACCCCACCTCCTCCGTGAATTTCCGCAGTGCCGTTCGGGCAATTTTGCGGCCCGCCACCAGGGGTGGATGTTTGTCCAGAACCGGTCCATAAAACAATTAAGGTCCCCACTACTATGAGCAGTACATTAGGGCTGCCCAGCTGGTACCTCAAGAGCGTTCTCAATACCTCAGTGGTAAACGGAGATGGTACATATAAGGCAGCATACAGAATACATTTCAATTTGTAAATTCTACACAGTAGTATCACATATCTCCCTGCATCATCAATCAATTTATCCATCACTTGGAAAACCACTGTGCGATGCACCAGTACACTCACCCCCCTTGAGTAAGAGGTATGGGTCACACAAGATACTGTCTCTGGCATCAAATGGGTTTCCTGAAATGCATAAATACAGGCATACCCCGCTTTAAGTACACTCACTTTACATACACTCGTGAGTAAGGACATACCACCGAGTGTATGTAAAGTGCCTCACAAGTACTGTACAGACATTTTGCAGCCGCAGTAGAAGGAGCTGAAGCTCCGAGAGCATAGCCCGCCCTGTTCCATTGACACCCCCACTACAGCCCCCGAGACCTCAACTACAGCTCCTGACATGCCCACTACAGCCCCTGACCCCCCCACTACACCCTAGAAGTGAAAAAAGGTATTGTTTCACTTTAAGTACATTTTCATTTTACATACATGCTCTGGTCCCATTGTGTACTTAAAAGTGGGGTATGCTTGTAGCCGGGGAGTACTTTTTATTTTTTTGTTTCAATGATTTTTATTAAAAATTTGCAAAACATTTCTGACATTGTGGTGTAAACTGTTTGCCATACCTTAATATGATTATACAATGTGATCTTAACAGAAAAGTAAACCATTTTCTTCCGGCCACACATCCAGTGTCGTATAATTTCAATTCTGAAAAGAACAAATTGCTTACACAACCAGTCAACATTACTGTAGTCTAGAAGGAAAATACGAACAGTCCCGATCCCCCGGAGGGGGGTGGGGGAGACCACAGTTAATTCCCAGAAGAAAAAAGAAAGGAAAAGAAGTAGTAAGAAAGGAATAACAAAGATGAAAGTGCACTCCTTAAGGTTAATCCCTGATGTCTCACAGGGGGTCAGACAAGTATTTAACCCACGGTTCCCAAATCTTGTCAAATAGCGTCCGTTTGTCCTGTAAGATCGCAGAGAGGCGTTCATTCACCATGATCATGTCAATTTATTTATTTATTTAATTTATTTTTTTCCACAAAAAGTTTTTTATTGAAAATTTTCATATGCGTTACATCAAGTACAATAACAAACATGTGTATACAAATATACGTGGTTTCAAGGAAGTATCCCAGTTCAATCAATTGTAAACAAAAACAAACCAACAGTCAGTGCCCAATACTCTTATACCATAATAGGTCTTGACAGAAGAATCCTAGAATTCCCAGAGGATGGTGCCAAGGCATAATAAAAGTGGTGTTCCGTCTGAAATGACACTTTTTAAATAAAAATACCTCTATAATACACAAGCTTAATGTATTCTAGTAAAGTTAGTCTGTAAACTGAGGTCCGTTTTGTATGGTTATTACAGCATTTTGAAAGCTTATAAACTAGAAATAGACCGTGGCCATCTTAAGTGTGGGCATCTGAAGCCAGACTGTATTTCTTCCTGGATTTCATGATTGCAGTGCTGCACAAGCAGTGTAATAGGTTTCAGGTCAGGTTTCCATAGCAACGGCAGTGTCAGAGGAAGTTGACACTTTTCTATGCAAACCTCTCCTCCCTGCAGGAAAAAGTAAATATACTGCATGTTCAAGAAATATATACACACACGCACACATACATACATACATATATATATATATATATATATATATATATACATACACACATACATACACACACACACACACAGCGGCTACTTTTTTCTGTACAGCTTTTCATTTAAAAAAATACTAATCTCAGCAACAAAATTCATTTATGCATCTAGATTCGCATGGCCCACAGAACATTGCATCACCCCAGCATATTGAATCACATCATTTACAGCACATTGCATCACCCCCAGCACATCGAAACGCATCACTCACAGCACATTGCATCACCCCCAGCACATCGAATCGCATCACTCACAGCACATTGCATCACCCCCAGCACATCGAATCGCATGGCCCACAGCACATTGCATCACCCCCACAACTTCGAATCGCATCACTCACAGCACATTGCATCACCCCCAGCACATCGAATCGCATGGCCCACAGCACATTGCATCACCCCCAGCACATCGAATCGCATCACCCCAGCACATCGAATTGCATGGACCACAGCACATTGCATAACCCCCAGCACATCGAATCGCATCACTCACAGCACATTGCATCACCCCCAGCACATTGAATCGCATGGCCCACAGCACATTGCATCACCCCCACAACTTCGAATCGCATCACTCACAGCACATTGCATCACCCCCAGCACATCGAATCGCATGGCCCACAGCACATTGCATCACCCCCAGCACATCGAATCGCATCACCCCAGCACATCGAATTGCATGGACCACAGCACATTGCATAACCCCCAGCACATCGAATCGCATCACTCACAGCACATTGCATCACCCCCTGCAAATCGAATCGCATCACCCCCAGCACATCAAATCACATGGCCCACAGCACATTGCATAACCCCCAGCACATCGAATCACATCACCCCCAGCACATTGCAACACCCCCAGCACATCGAATCGCATGGCCCACTGAACATTGCATCACCCCCAGCATGTCGAATCGCATGGCCCACAGCACATTGCATCACCCTCAGCACATCGAATCGCATCACTCACAGCACATTGCAACCCCCCAAGCACATCGAATCGCATGGCCCACAGCACATCGCATCACCCCAGCACATCGAATCGCATCACCCCAGCACATCGAATCGCATGGCCCACAGCACATTGCATCACCCCCAGCACATTGAATCGCATCACCCCAGCACATAGAGTCGCATGGCCCACAGCACATTGCATCACCCCCAGCACATCGAATTGCATCACCCCCAGCACATCGAATCGTATCACCCCAGCACATTGCATAACCCCCAGCACATCGAATCACATCACTCACAGCACATTGCATCACCCCCAGCACATCGAATCGCGTGGCCCACAGCACATTGCATCACCCCCAGCACATCGAATCGCATGGCCCACAGCACATTGCATCACCCCCAGCACATCGAATCGCATCACCCCAGCACATCGAATTGCATGGACCACAGCACATTGCATAACCCCCAGCACATCGAATCGCATCACTCACAGCACATTGCATCACCCCCTGCACATCGAATCGCATCACCCCCAGCACATCAAATCACATGGCCCACAGCACATTGCATAACCCCCAGCACATCGAATCACATCACCCCCAGCACATTGCAACACCCCCAGCACATCGAATCGCATGGCCCACTGAACATTGCATCACCCCCAGCATGTCGAATCGCATGGCCCACAGCACATTGCATCACCCTCAGCACATCGAATCGCATCACTCACAGCACATTGCAACCCCCCAAGCACATCGAATCGCATGGCCCACAGCACATCGCATCACCCCAGCACATCGAATCGCATCACTCCAGCACATCGAATCGCATGGCCCACAGCACATTGCATCACCCCCAGCACATTGAATCGCATCACCCCAGCACATAGAGTCGCATGGCCCACAGCACATTGCATCACCCCCAGCACATCGAATTGCATCACCACAGCACATCGAATCGTATCACCCCAGCACATTGCATAACCCCCAGCACATCGAATCACATCACTCACAGCACATTGCATCACCCCCAGCACATCGAATCGCGTGGCCCACAGCACATTGCATCACCCCCAGCACATCGAATTGCATCACTCACAGCACATTGCATCACCCCCAGCACATCGAATCGCATCATTCACAGCACATTGCAACACCCCCAGCACATCGATCACTCACAGCACATTGCATTGCATCACCCCAGCACATCGAATCGCATGGCCCACAACACATTGCATAACCCCCAGCACATCGAATCGCATCACCCCAGCACATCGAATCGCATGGCCCACAGCACATCGAATCGCATGGCCCACAGCACATCGAATCGCACGGCCCACAGCACATTGCATCACCCCAGCATATCGAATCGCATGGCCCACAGCACATTGCATCACCCCTAGCACATCGAATCGCATCACTCGCAGCACATTGCATCACCCTCAGCACATCGAATCGCATCACGCCAGCACATCAAATCGAATGGCCCACAGCACATTGCATCACCCCCAGCACATCGAATCGCATCACTCACAGCACATTGCATCACCCCTAGCACATCGAATCGCATGGCCCACAGCACATCGAATCGCAGGCCCACAGCACATTGCATCACCCCAGCACATCGAATCGCATGGCCCACAGCACATTGCATCACCCCCAGCACATCGAATCGCATGGCCCACAGCACATTGCATCACCCCCAGCACATCGAATCGCATCACCGCAGCACATCGAATCGCATCACCCCAGCACATTGCATAACCCCCAGCACATCGAATCGCATCACTCACAGCACATTGCATCACCCCCTGCACATCGAATCGCATCACCCCCAGCACATCGAATCGCATGGCCCACAGCACATTGCATAACCCCCAGCACATCGAATCACATCACCCCCAGCACATTGCAACACCCCCAGCACATCGAATCGCATGGCCCACAGAACATTGCATCACCCCCAGCATGTCGAATCGCATGGCCCACAGCACATTGCATCACCCTCAGCACATCGAACCGCATCACTCACAGCACATTGCAACCCCCCCTAGCACATCGAATTGCATGGCCCACAGCACATTGCATTACCCCCAGCACATCGAATCGCATCACCCCAGCACATCGAATCGCATGGCCCACAGCACATTGCATCACCCCCAGCACATCGAATCGCATCACCCCAGCACATAGAATCGCATGGCCCACAGCACATTGCATCACCCCCAGCACATCGAATCGCATCACCTCAGCACATCAAATCGTATCACCCCAGCACATTGCATAACCCCCAGCACATCGAATCACATCACATTGCATCACCCCCAGCACATCGAATCGCGTGGCCCACAGCACATTGCATCACCCCCAGCACATCGAATCGCATCACTCACAGCACATTGCATCACCCCCAGCACATCGAATCGCATCATTCACAGCACATTGCAACACCCCCAGCACATCGATCACTCACAGCACATTGCATCGCATGGACCACAGCACATTGCATAACCCCCAGCACATCGAATCGCATCACCCCAGCACATCGAATCGCATGGCCCACAGCACATCGAATCGCATGGCCCACAGCACATTGCATCACCCCAGCACATCGAATCGCATGGCTCACAGCACATTGCATCACCCCTAGCACATCGAATCGCATCACTCACAGCACATTGCATCACCCTCAGCACATCGAATCGCATCACGCCAGCACATCAAATCGAATGGCCCACAGCACATTGCATCACCCCCAGCACATCGAATCGCATCACTCACAGCACATTGCATCACCCCTAGCACATCGAATCGCATGGCCCACAGCACATCGAATCGCACGGCCCACAGCACATTGCATCACCCCAGCACATCGAATCGCATGGCCCACAGCACATTGCATCACCCCCAGCACATCGAATCGCATGGCCCACAGCACATTGCATCACCCCCAGCACATCGAATCGCATCACTCACAGCACATTGCATTACCCCCAGCACATCGAATCGCATGGCCCACAGCACATTGCATCACCCCCAGCACATCGAATCGCATCACCCCCAGCAGCACATTGCATCACCCCCAGCACATCGAATCGCATCAGCAGCACATTGCATCACCCCCAGCAGATCGAATCGCATCACCCCCAGCAGCACATTGCATCACCCCCAGCACATCGAATCGCATCACCCCCAGCAGCACCCCCTATCATCATTAGACCAGCTCAGGGTGGGGGTGGCACAGTCAGCTAATATAAATTATATAGTGAGTGTTGTCTGTCTGATAGGGGGGATGCTGGACACAGATATATTATATTAGAAATAGGCACAGTAGCTGAGTTAGCTGGTCTGGTGGGGGGAGGGGGCGGCTGGACCAGCTATATTACATAATATATATATATATTATCTATAGCTGTGTTACTGTCCACCTTGCACCCCCCCTTCCTTATGATACTTGAACAGGGCGCCACTGTCTGAGACTGAGTCCTCCCAGGCTCCCACACTAGCAGTACAATGGCACCACCCCCCCACCCCACCTCGGGCCGGCGGAGAACTGTCTATTTGGAGTAGAAGGAGCAGAATTCCTTTACCACCAGTTGTGCATTCTGGGTCAATTTGCCGTCTTTCAAGCGTAATTTTGGTAGGGCTGGGTTATATGCGCGAGGTGTGAGTTTCCTAGCTAATAGGGTGTTTGGCTTGTCTCCCAAGGTGTAGAAACGGTGCCTGGACCAGCGGAGTTGCTTCTCAGCTTTAGTAGTGAGGCTAAGATTTAAAGCCGTGCGTGCTGCGTCGATTTTGAGTCTTAAATCTATCTGGGGGTTTTTCTTCTGCTCTCGCATAAGGGCCTGTAGGTCAGTCTCTTGTTGTTGTATTGGGCATGTATGCGTTTGGTCCTAGAGGCTAATTGGATCAGATGGTCGCGAATCGTGGCTTTGTGCGCTGCCCAGTTGATGCTCGGAGTCGTATCAGTGGCCCGATTCTCGACAAAGTATTGGCCTATGGCCTTTTCAATTTCAGTGAATATAATAGGGTCATTAAGTAGGGAGGCGTTAAGGCGCCAGGTCGTTGGTGTCGGTTTCGTCCCCAAGTCTGATAAGCAGATTTGCACCGGGGAATGGAATATCTTGGCTGATTTGATAGAGGGGAGCAGGTGTGATAAGGTGAAAACATGATCGATTCGGGAGTAGGTTTTATGTACGTGAGAATAGTGTGTTTAATCTCTGGGGGTCGGGTGGAGAGCCCTCCAGACATCTATTAGGTTGTATGAATTTAAAAACCAAGCTCGTTTGCAGCCCTGCTTCAGAGTGTGATTAAAAACTGGTTTGTACGGATTAGACCTATCCAGGGCTTGGTCCAAGGGTACATTACTGTCTCCACCTATTATAGTCTGACCCTTTGCATGTGGGATTAGTGTCGTTAGCATGGTTTCAAAGAACTTTACCTGTCCCGCGTTAGGGGCATAATAGGAGACTAAAGTTATGACCTGTTCGTTAATGCTCCCAACCATCATAATGTACCTCCCTTCTTTATCTTTTATAACCATATCAGGGGTGAAGGGTACACGTTTAGCAATGCAAATCGCGACCCCCTCCTTTTTTCTCTGGGCCATTGGAAAAGTAACCCGTGGGGTATCTGGCACTGAGGTATTTGGGTGCTGAAGTCCGAGAAAAGTGGGTTTCCTGCAGGAGCACTATATCCGCTCCCCAGGTATGATATTGGTGGAAGGCCTTAGCCCTTTTGGTCAGGGAGTTTATGCTTTGCACATTATGGGAGACAACAGTGAATTTGGGTGATTGGGTACTCAACATGGTGGTCCGATAGAGTGTACTTGCCTGTTGTGGTGTTCCACCGTCTTGTCCGAGATCCTATCGCTCTGAGGGGGGACCATCAGGTACGGAGTGTGGAGTGCACTTAGAAAAAAAGTAAGAGAAGAGAAAGGAAAGATTAGTAAGTTAGAGCAATGTACTGACGCACTGACTATCAGCGCGGCAGACAAAGTTGCCATACATATAAACAATGTAACATCTCATAATGTAACGTAGGTCAATGACCTTTGGGAATTCAGTGTTCACATAATGTATCGTGAGGTTGTCGCCCTCTAAACGAGGCCGGACAAGCTCACCAAGAAGTGGGATGCGTTTCCGCCCCGGTTTCTTTCCACTCCTATTATTGTGACGGAAAGATGTATCTGGGAAACAAAACCTTAACAGAAATACAACCAGGCACATTCAGTGTGTAAAGTCGAAACCCAGTTTCTGGCCAATGTAATTGTCTGTTCAGCTTAGAACCAGGGGCGGATCCAGAGTCTAGTCTCGGGAGGGGCACTACCAGAAAATATTTTTTTTGGGGGGCAATTTATCAGGGAAATGACTGGTGTTAGTGCTTCAATCATCATGGCACCATGGTTGTTATGGTGATGATTGAAGCGCATTATTCATATTACATTGTAATATAAATTTAAATGGTTCAACTCACCATAATGCAGAATCAGTGGGAGCCCCGAGTGTGTCACTTGCCACGTCACCTGCCACAAGTTGCGGATTGTCACTTGCCACGTCACCCTCCACATGTTGTGGATTGTCACTTGCCACAAGTTGCGGAATGTCACTTGCCTGCCACCAGATGCAGATTGTCACTTGCCACGTCACCTGCCACAAGTTGCAGATTGTCACTTGCCACATCACCTGCCACATGTTGCGGATTGTCACTTGCCACGTCACCTGTCATATGTTGCAGATTGTCACTTGCCACGTCACCTGCCACATGTTGCAGATTGTCACTTGCCACGTCACCTGCCACATGTTGCAGATTGTCACTTGCCACGTCACCTGCCACCAGATGCAGATTGTCACTTGCCGCCTCACCTGCCACACCTTGCGGATTGTCACTTGCTAAGGTGGTGTTTTGCTTGTCAGAGTCAGGTAGCAGAGAGATGATGTAATCTCTCTGCTGCCTGCACAGTGAGGGTGAAAGTTACTGCAGGGATGCAGGGCGGGCGCGGGGCGGTGAGAGATGATGTCATCTTTCTGCTCCCCTGGCCGCCGCCAGGTTGATTGCCCAGCCGCACGCTAACCCACAGAGCCGACCAGCTGACCGCTCCCACTCTCTGACTCTCACTCGCGGAGCCGCCCGCTCAGACTTTCCTCGGCGCCCGCAAGTTCCGCAACTAAAACTAATTTCTCTCTCTTGTTAAAAACTAATTTCTCGGGGGTGGCAATTGCCCCGTTACCCCCCCCTGGATCCACCCCTGCTTAGAACTAAGATGAAGAAGGAAAGAAAAAAATATTTTTAAAGGTACCACCCTGTCCCAGATCGGGAGTAAGGTGTCCATGGCTCAGTTTCATGACAGTGCTTACCTTAAGCATGTGCTTGGAGGGGGATGAGAAAAAAAACAAAAAAACAAAATTCAAGGAAACTTTTGAGTCCGGGAGGAACATTGTGTCCAACATCATGGAAGAATTTCCAACAACAGAATGTCCAACATCAGTACCGTCAGTCAATGCCGCAACTCTGGGTCAGAAGATCGGGATTCAGTTCTGCTTCATCCGTGTGCTCCCATGGCCGGGTCTGACCACTTTGATGAGAAGCGGCCTTGTTGGGACCATATGGGTGAAATCGGTCATTCCTTTGCTTGCCGGGGAGATGGGGATAGATGTTCCCTAGTGATCAGTCCGAGGTCCAGCAGGATTTCCTCCCCATCTCGGAAGTTGGCAAACGAATATGTCTTACCCTTGTAGGCAAATGAGAGACGGAAGGGAAAAGACAATCCATATTTTATGTGGCGATTGATTAGGTGTGACAATAGGGGCTTCAGTGCACGTCTCTTCTGGATGGTCTGTTGGGAGATGTCCGCAAATATTTGGACTGGGTGGCCTAATAAATATATGTCTCCCTTACTCCTGGCCTCCGACATAATTTTTTCTTTAATCCTATAAAAGTGTGGTTTTACAAACACATCTCTGGGGAGGTTATCTGTTCTCGGGGCAGTCAAGGCTCGATGCACCCTGTCGAGCTCCAGATAATGAGGGGAAATTCTGGGGATCAGGTCCCGCATCAGAGTGTGTACTGTGTCTTCCAGATCAGTGATCGATTCTGGCAATCCATGCAGCCTAAAATGATAGCATCTGGATCTGTTCTCCAGGTCTTCGATTTTTGTGTTGGCTTGGTCAAGTTGGTCTTGCAGGGAGGAAATCATCTGAGTATTCTGATTAACCCTGCCCACAGTGCAATCCACCTTGGATTCGATCATGTCCAGTCTCTCCCCAATACATTGGAAGTCACCCCTTATCTCTGTTGTCATGGATTTGCAGGCTTTAGACAATTCTTGTTGGAGCAATGCAGAAAAGCGTGCCAGTAGGGCTGCATCTCCAGAATAGGGAGCAGGCTGTGGTGGAGCATGGAACTGGATTGACTCAGGACTATTTCTGTGAGGTCCGCCATGTGTCTGTCCATTGAGGAGGCAGGGGAACCTGCATAATCTGGGCCTTCGTCCTGAGACCCCATCGAGGGGGAGAACTGGGGAAGTTCACCTCTATGTTTCTCTGTCAGCTCTTCCTGTGACTGGGAGGAGAAAGGATCCGGCATCTGGCTGGTCTGTGGGATGGCTGAGGCCTTTGGTGAAGCTGCCGCAGAGTGAGGGGAGGTCGGGCTGCGAGATGGCTGCGCCGCGTGTCCCTGCTTCTTCTTCTGATCCGGCGCCATCTTGAGAGAGGGGGTCTGGCATGCAGCCTGTGCCTGGCGCTCCGAGGTGGTCGTGGGGGAGTAGCGCTGCTAGTTTTTTTCGTCGTTTCCGCTGCCCTCTGCTTGCATCCTCTGATCCTGTGCCCAGGAAGGTGCTTGCTGCACCTGGATCGCTGTTTATAGCTAGAAAAGTCCGGCAGCGAGCGGAGCCCGTTCAGATCATGTCCGCTCCCGGCGCCGTGCACATGCGCACTTGAGTACTTTTTAAGGATAGTGGACACCATAGTGCGCTTAAGAGGGTTCTGAAGGCCTCTAATGTTCCAAGAAAGCAGAGAGACAGTACTCATTTAAATGTGGTAGTTTAGGAAATGCAGGGCAAGAAAAAATTTGGGCCTGGGCACCCACAGTTGCACACCGTCCTGCTCAGCCTGGCAGGACAGGTTACAATGCCGATCAATACAGGGACCATAGTGCAGTACACAGGTATCGTGTTTACACCATGTCACAAGCTCCCGTGACCACTTGCTAGCTATCTCAGTACTGGAATTATGACAGGAAGTTAGCAGAACAGTAAAGAAAAATACAAAACATAACTCAAAGTTATCCCCATCTCCCTGTGAATGTAGATAAAATCTCTGGCCAATGACGACTGAGCTCTTGGGCCGGTAGGCAGAAAAAAAACAGGGAACAGATCAACAAAGAAATAAACATAAGGTTGCACAGGGCAACACAACTTGTAATCCTCAAGAGATCTTCTCAGATTGGTTTAAACTTGTAGATATCCAATGGGAAAAGGACATCAAAAGGTTTCATTGAACTCACTTGCTCTCAGCTCATATGAGGTAGCTGTTGTGCATGCTAGCCTTCCAGGCGAGCCTGGTAAAACTTCACTTTCTGCTCCTATGGAATGTAGTGTCAATCATCTGCTGCCGCTTCCTTCCCGGCCTGGCGAAGAGCATTTTCATTGGCATCTAACCATGAAGAGGCATCAGCAGCTGACTAAAAGAAGTGTTACTGACCTCCAGCCACAATACGGAGTCTTCCTGGAAACAACATGGCATAGGTGGCGTGTAGTTGCTGCAGTCTTTTCTTCACGTCAGCAAATTTGGCTCTACCTTGCGGTACTTCTGCAGAGTAATCAGAGTAAAATGAGATGTGAACTCCATTAAACTGTATATTGCGCCGTACTCTTGCTTGGTGAAGCACAATTTCCTTGTCTCTGTAGTTAATCAGCCTGGCTGATAGGGTGCGCGGTGGATGCCCCGTTGTAAGGGCCCTCGATGTTACTCTGTGAGCACGTTCGACCGATTACAGCGAAGTAAACACCTCCTTCCCAAAAATCTCAAGGAGACATTTTTCCACAATTTCAGTGGGGTCTCTACCCTCCGTTTTTTCCGGGAGCCCTACAATGCGGACGTTGTTCTGTCTCAGGCGGTTTTCAATATCATCTGATTTGAGTTTGTTCGCCCTTACAAGCCTGGCTGTAAGCTGCGTATCTCTTATGAGCAGGGTCAGTTTGTCTTCTCTCTAGTTTTCTGTAGGTCATAGCGGATAAACCCTAATTCCTCCTTGAGACCCCCAAAGTGCTCCTGGAGAGTGTGCACCTGTCAAAAACCATGAGTCAGACCGAAACAGAAGTACAGTTAAATCACACTTGTTTGATAATAAAAGTAAATAGAACAAACCTAGTCAAAACATAGCCAAAGTTCGGTAACCGGAATGGATAGTCAGACAAGCCAGAAAGTCAGGAAGCCAGGGATCAGCATAGTGGACCAGCAAGCAGGATCTGGAGCCAGAAGGAATGTCAGCCAAGCAAGTATTTAACAGGAACGCAGGAGATAGTCTTTGTGATGTTGACCAAGGAGAAGGCAGAGATCATCTGGGCTGGATGGCTTAAGTAGGCAGGACTGATGAGCAGGAAATCATCAACAGGTGAGTCACTATGGAGAGATAGGAGCTGGCAATTGGCCGACAGCTGAGCAGCCAGCTCAGAGAAGGAAGGGCTGAGCCCAGCCCTGACAGTACCCCTCAACGACCCCTCCCTCTCAGAGGACCACCAGACTTGAGGGGGAAAATGTCTATGGAAATCATGGAGGAGGACAGGGGCATGTACGTTTGAGGATGAGACCCAAGAGCGTTCCTCCGGACCGTATACTTTCCAATGCACCAGGTACTGTATGCCCCCACGAAACCTACGGGAGTCCCCAATGGACTGCACTTCGTACTCCTCATGGTTCTCAACCTATACAGGGTGAAGACATGGCACCAAGGTGGTAAAGCGGTTGCAGACCAGAGGTTTTAAAAAGGAGACATGAAATACATTTGTGATACGCATATTAGAAGGAAGGTCTAACGCGTAAGCCACTGGGTTAATCCTGCGAAATATACGAAAAGGCCCAATAAACTGAGGTGCTAACTTTAGTGAGGGAACACGAAGTCGGAGGTTGCGACATGACAGCCAGACCCTGTCCCCAACCTGGTAGGAAGGCGCAGGCAGGCGTCTGCGGTCAGCATGGAGTCTGTACCTATCATTATCATGTTGCAAAGCCTCCTGAACTTGTGCCCAAGTGGAACGAAGACCATGGAGATGCTCCTCTAACACAGGAATACTCTGCAGAACAAATGAGTCAGGCAACATGGAAGGTTGGAAACCATAGTTTGGCATAAATGTGAACAATCGGGAAGCAGAATTCAAGGTACTATTGTGAGGTCCTCTCTCCATTGAGTATGGGTTGTAGGAGGCCCACTGGAAGTCTTACTCTGAGCACACACAGCTACAAAGGCGGTTACATGAGCATGTAGACTAGGCCACCAGAAGAGTTGATTCTTCCCAGGGTGACCAGCAGCCTTGGGAGAATGATAAGTCTAGAGCACGGCAGTACAGAGACTCTCAGGGGCAAAGCACCGGTCACAAGGTTTCTCAGAAGGAGCATGGACCCGAGCAGCAAGAATTTTGTCACCCAAAGGAGAAGTGAGACTGGTGCGAACCATAGCCAAAATATGATCAAGAGGAATCACAGGAACAGGAACTGATTCAGGCAAAACAAAAGATCAAGTCTTCTGGACAGCAGCACTCCAATAAAAAGCTATGAGCTATGAGTTATGATTAAACACTAAGAAAGTGTGAAACTAGTCAGCTCTAACCAGAATTTTGTGACTTGCTGTGCTGTATTTGGATTTTTGAAGATTTTACATAATAAAGGCTTTTTATTGGAGTGCTGCTGTCCAGAAGACTTGATCTTTTGTTTTGCCTGAAATTGCATTGCCTGCACCCTTGACTGTTGGGAGGAGATAGTCACCTGGAGGACGTCTACACCTGAGCGGTTTCTGTTTTTGTTCAACAGGAACTGATTCCATCTTGGAAGTGGAGGAAAATTGTCGTGACAAAGGGTCAGCCCATACATTCTTAGTACCGGGTAAGAATGAGACAATGTAATTGAAACTTGACAAGTAAAGAGCCCATCGCGCCCTTCTGGGAGAGAGTGTTTAGCCTCAGACAAGAATGTGAGATTCTTATGGTCAGTAAGAATGAGAACCGGCACAGTGGTACTTTTGAGGAGATGTCTCCATTATTTCAGGGCTAAAAGGTTGAGACAGAAGGGCGCCAACTCCAGTCTCAGAAGCATCAACCTCAAGGATAAACCTCAAGGATAAAAGGTAACGTAGGATCAGGATGTAAGCAAAAGAAAAAATTGATGATATGGACAGCCGCACTCCAAAAAAACCTTAACGGTTGCCTTTATTGTAAAAAATGAATAAGCACTAGACTACAGTGCAAAACGCGTCAGCTGTCCTCCTGGTTTTCTGTGATTTGTAGTGCATCTATAATTTTTTACAATAAAGGCAACTGTTAAGGTTTTTTTGGAGTGCGGCTGTCCATATCATCAGTTTTCTTTTGCTTGTATCGTGCATTGCCAGCACCCTTGGTTTCCTAAGAGAGCATTGATTGCCTTAGTATATTCACCTGCAGGCCCGGATTTACTCCCTTTGCTGCCCCAAGGCCGGGTCCTTCAATGCCGCCCCCCCCCCTCCCCGCCAAAAAAAAACCTGAAAGTCCCCCAACCCTGAAAACGCACATATACTAACAGAAAAAATATACAGGTGCACCTACATAGAAAATGTATGAGGATTGAGGGGTGAGCTGTGTACAGTGTGCAGGATTGAGGGGTGATCTGTGTATAGGGGATTGAGGGGTGATCTGTGTATGGTGTGCAGGATTGAGGGGTGATCTGTATATAGGGGATTGAGGGGTGATCTGTGTATGGTGTGCAGGATTGAGGGGTGATTTGTGTATAGGGGATTGAGGGGTGAGCTGTGTATAGGATTGAGGGGTGATCTGTGTATGGTGTGCAGGATTGAGGGGTGATATGTGTATAGGGGATTGAGGGGTGAGCTGTGTACAGTGTATAGGATTGAGGGGTGATCTGTGTATGGTGTGCAGGATTGAGGGGTGATCTGTGTATAGGGGATTGAGGTGTGATCTGTGTACAGTGTGCAGGATTGAGGGGTGATCTGTGTACGGTGTGCAGGATTGAGGGGTGATCTGTGTACGGTGTGCAGGAATGAGGGGTGACAGTGGGGGGACAGGAGGGACACTTGGGATAATTGGGGGGGAGATGACGGACATTTGGGATAAGTGGAGGGACATTTGGGATAATTGGGGGGGGTGATGGACATTTGGGATAAGTGGAGGGACATTTGGGATAATTGGGGGGGGTGATGGACATTTGGGATAAGTGGAGGGACATTTGGGATAAGTGGGGGGAGAGGAGGGACATTTGGAATAAGTGGGGGGACAGGAGGGACATTTGGGATAAGTGGGGGGACAGGAGGGACATTTGGGATAAGTGGGGGGAAATGACTGACATTTGGGATAAGTGGGGGGACAGGAGGGACATTTGGGATAAGTGGGGGACAGGAGGGACATTGGGGGGGGAGGGGGGACATTGGGGATAAGTGGGAGGAGAGGAGGGACATTGGGGAAAAGTGGAGAAGGGGGTGATGCTCTGTGTATGTGTGTAGTGTAGACTGTGTGAGTGTAGTTTGCCCTATGTGACTGTGTTATACATGCTGAGTGACCCAGAGATGTCTATTTACATTTACAGCAGCACACATGTCCATGTAACAGCAGAGGAGCTCTGAGCAGTATACTGCATGGACTCATTGGACTGGAAGCAGCTCAGTGTCCCGAGTCTCACAGCCAATAGGAAGCCAGGAAAGTCTGCATGCTCTTCTAGTGAAGAGAGAGGCAGAACTCACAGTGCTGGCTTTGCCTTGGAGAGGATGATTACTTGCAGTAGCTGCTGCTCACTCGTCTCACCTGCTTTTTTTTGTTCACCATTGTGATTGATCTGATCTCTTGTCTGCCACACTCACTGGCGGTCTGCCACAACCAACAGGGAATGATGAGTCCCAGATACTGCGGTCAGGAGGAGGAGAAGATAGCAGAGGCAGGACTCCAGGAGCATTAAGGACAGGTTAGCCCCGCTGCCTCACATGACCCCATTCGCCCAATCACAGAGCGCCAGCCGCCCAGCTGACATTAAACATTGCGGTCGGATCACAGGGAGACACAAGAAATAGAAATTAGGCTGACGGAGCCAGAGTGACACACGCTGACACGGGATTTCGCCCCCCCCCCCCCACTGCGCCGCCCCGCCCCGCCCCTGCACCCACTGCCGCCCCGAGGCCTGGCCTCGGTGGCCTTGTCGAGAATCCGGCCCTGTTCACCTGGAGTGGTAACTTCCTTCCCTCGTAGGATCAGGATGTGCCAACACAGGAGCAAAAACAAAGGCAGCCTTGAGACTCTCAAAGGCCTTAATGGGGCTTGACCAGAGACGAGAAGTTACGAATAAACTTCCGATATTAGTTGGCAAAGCCAAGAAAACGCTGCAGAGGACGTAAACCCACGGGTAGGGGACACTGTAGGACTGCTGAAGGTTTCTCTGGGTCCATCGAAAAACCAGCAGTGAAAAATACATAACCCAGGAATTTAACCTGTTCACAATGGAATTCGCACATCTCCAATTTACAAGAGATTGTTCTGTCTTACTTTCTGAAGCACACGACAGACATCTGTGTGGTGGCTCTCCATGGACTTGGAAAATATGAGGATATCGTCGAGATAAACCACCACACATAACTGCAGCAAATCTTGGAGGACATTGTTAATAAATTCCTGGAAAACTGCCGGAGCGTTACAAATGCCAAAAGGCATTACGAGGCATTACTCGACGCCCTCCTTAATCCTCACGAGATTGTATGCCCCTCTCAAATCAAGCTTTGTGAAAACAGTTGTTTCCTTGAGGCGTCAAATAACTCTGTAATCAACGGAATCGGATAGGCATTCTTAATTGTAAAACAATTGAGACCCCTATAATCAATACAAGGTCTCAGGTCACCATTCTTCTTTTTCACAAAGAAGAAACCAGCACCAGCAGGAGACGAGGATTTGTGGATGAAACCTCAAGAAAGTGCATCTGCAACATTCTCCTCCATGGCCTTATCTTCCAAGACCGAAAAAAGGTAAACCCGGCCACGAGGGGGTATGGCACCAGGTTGAAGGTCAATTGTGCAATCATATGACCGGTGTGGAGGCAAACTACCGGCTTGACCTTTGTCAAAGACATCGCTAAAATTGCGGTACTCCTCCAGCAGGGAGGAGAGTGAAGAGGTGCACAGGACCTTGGCTACCTTCTGGAAGCATGTCTTACTACATTGTGGTGACCAGGAGAGAACCTCAGCACGGAGCCAATCAAAAGAGGGGTCGTGCCTCTGTAACCAAGGATAACCAATAACCAGCAGAAACTTAGGTGAGGAAATAACTTGGAATTGGATTATTTCATGGTGAAGAGCCCCTACGGCCATGGACAATGGAACAGTCTCATAAGTCACATGGGCAGGCTGTAGATGTCTCCTATCAAGAGCCTCAATGGCAAGTGGAGTGTCACGCAGCTACAGCGGAATTATATGCTTCGATAGAAAGGCAGCCTCAATGAACAGGCCTGCAGCCCCAGAGCCGATTAGAGCCTGTATTTCGATGGACGACTCAGCCCAAGAAAGGGTAACCGAAACCAGGGGCATATCCTCCTGGATGACTGGGTATGAAACAACGCTACCTAAGGTCAGTCCGTGACAGGACCTCAAGTTTAAGGCGTTCCCTGGACAGATAGGACACGACTTCAAAAAGTGACCTGCCTGGCCACAATAAAGGCACAATCTCTCCCTCCTCCTAAGGGCTCTCTCATCTGCAGAGAGACACGTGAAGCCCAAGTGCATGGGTTCACCTTCACTGACCGACTCGGTACCAGGAGGCATGGGGAGGAGAGGGAGGCAAGGGTGGGACTGCAAAGCTCAGAGTCAAATGTACAGGGGGCTTCCACAAGCGCTCCTTAAAAGAGAGTCTTTCCCTGAGTCTGGAGTCAATGAGGATGGCAAACGTGATCAACTTCTCCAGCTCAGTGGGTATATCTCGGGCTGCTATCTCATCCTTGATGGTATCCGAGAGTACGGAATTCAATGGCGTAATCGGCAACAGTTTTCGTACTCTCTTTGATAGACATGAGGCACTTGGCAGCAGAAGCGGAGCATGGGGGGATGTCAAATACCCTTTTAAAAAAAGCCACAAACTGGGTAACTCAAGACAACAGGTTTTTGCGTCTCCCATAGAGGGTTTGCCCAGGCCAAGGCTCTCTCAGAAAGCAAAGATATTACAAAACCTACTTTGTTTCTGTCCGTGGAAAACGCCTGGGGCAGCATCTCAAAGTCTATCTCAACCAGCTCTTTACCACATGATCAGCTGTGTCCTATTACAGCTGATCACAGTGTAATAGGATTTGCCAGTTATAGGCATTCCTCTCCTCATGCTGACAGCGCGTGAGGAGAGGAGAGGAGAGCCGATAACCAACAAATCCACACTGGGGACATCTGATCATCAGTGCCCTGATTATTAGTGCAGCCCCAACAGTGCCCACCAGTACTGCCTATCGGTGCCCTTCAGTGAAGGAAAATAAAAATCACTTATTTACAAAATTTTATAACAGAAACTAAGAAAAATTATTATTTTTTTCAAAATTTTCGTTCTTTTTCCCAGTGGCGATTACTTTTCTTTATTAATTTTTTTTCATATATATATATATATATATATAGAAAACATTTACATACATTTATACATACATAAAAATTATTACATAACCCTTTAAAACATTTATATGGTCTCGGCTTTTTTTTTTTTTTACCCATCCAAATATCTTTTGTGACAGCAGGAAGGTAAAGTCACCTGGTTGCATCCAGGGGGGTAGGTATATTTCTCCCAGATTCAGGCTTTATGCCGATTCATAGCTCTAGGGAGAGTGCTGGGCGTCGTGCAGGCAGGGAGTTGATGAGACCAGCTGAAGCTTGTCAGCTCGTTTAAGGCCTCTATAAAAACTCCCAGCTTCATTAGGTGTTTGCTCATGCCTGGAACCAGACCTGTGTGGACTGTCTAGGGAGAGTGAACCCCTGTGCGGTGAGACAAAGCCTGTGTGGCTATTTGTTTGGACATTTACTAAACCAGGGACTTAGGGACTAGGACAGCACCAGGCTGATCCCAGTTGTTAGTCAGGGAAACCTGCATGTTTAGTCAGAGGTCAAGCTGACCAGGATTTATTTTGTTTATGTTTCTTTTTGCTTTGCTGTGTTTTTGTCACTGTAAATAGAGAAATAAACCGCACCTTTTGATCTTGAAAACCACAACCTCCGTCTGCTGGGCCTGTTTTTGTGTGGGGAGCCCATCCAGGGGGTCACACACACCCGCTACCGAGCTAACCCCCTCACAGTTGGTGGAGAACCAGTGGCAGTTTTTTTTTAAGCCAGCATGGAGGAGATACTGAAACAGCTGGCTCTAGCAAATGCCAATCAACAGCAGACAAATGCAGGTTTGCAAAAGAGCCTTGCAGCTCAACAACAGAGCTTCGCAGCCCAGCAACAAGCCCAGCAGCAATCTGAGGCCCGCTTCATAGACCTGTTGCAGAAGCAAGAGCAGAGACTACAACAACAGATGGAAGCAGTAATGCAGCAACGTCCGCAGACCAGTGAGGAAAGCCGTCCCACTAATACCGCGTCCTTTGGGGTGAGTCGTTTATTGACAAAAATGACTGGAGAGGATGATCCAGAGGTATTTTTGACCACATTTGAAAGGACTGCTGAAAGAGAAAAGTGGCCTGAGGAGCAGTGGGCTGGACTGGTGGCTCCTCTGTTAACTGGTGAATCGCAGAAAGCTTACTATGACCTAGAGCCTGACCAAGCAAAAGACTATGTGATGCTAAAAGCTGAAATATTGGCAAGGCTGGGTGTCACCCTGGCTGTCCGGGCTCAGCGTGTGCATAACTGGACTTTCCAGCTTGGAAAACCCCCCAGGTCTCAAATGTATGATCTCATTCACCTGAGCAGGAAGTGGCTACAGCCAGAGACTTTGTCCGCACCGGAGATTGTGGAACGTGTTGTGATGGATCGTTTCTTGAGAGCTCTTCCTACCGCCATTCAAAAGTGGGTAAGCCATGGAGACCCAGAAACGGCCGGTAAACTTGTGGATCGTGTAGAGAGATACTTGGCTGCAGAGAACCTGACGGCCTCTTCCAGAGACTCTCGGACTTTCCACCCTAAGACCAGACCATCCCCAGGGGCTGATAAGATGATTCCAAGGGGTGAGGGTGGAGAGAGTGAGAGGGTGGGAGCTCTGCCCAGGGTTTGGCGAGAACAGCCTGGGAAGTCGGGGGCTCAAGAGGCAGCCAAAAGGATTGTTTGCTACCGCTGCCGGCAAGCGGGACATATTGCAGCAAATTGCCCGGTTGTGGAGGAACCCATGCAATGTGACTTTCTGACGGACAGACGTCAGTCGCTGTGTGCGACAGTCGCATGCACTGCCATTCGGGGAACTGAGAAACATTTATGCAAAATGTGTATTAATGGTAGAAATGTTGTGGTATTACTGGATTCAGGTAGCCTTGTGACCCTGATAAAGGCTGAATTAGTTAAAACAGAGGTCTCTGGGAATAGCAAGGTAGCTGTTATTTGTGTGCATGGGGACACCCGAGAGTATCCAGTGACTACAGTGTGTTTCAAGACCCCCAAAGGTACCCTCTCTCATCCAGTGGGGTTAGTATCTCAATTACCGCATGATGCCATTGTGGGAAGGGATTTTCCGAAGTTCTGGGAACTGTGGGATGATCCTGAGCCCCCCACTGGTGCCCTTATGTACCAGGAAGGTGATAGCCAGAACTCCTCTGAGAGTGGTGAGGACTCTCCAGAATTTCCCTTGTCAGTATTGGCAGGCGAGACTCAAGAAACTGGAGAGGAGCCCACCTCCTCAGACGAAAACCTACCGTCTGTGGAGTTTTCTGATCTTGAGGTTCACAGGGAAAATTTTGCCACAGAACAGTTAAAAGACCCCGCCCTAATAAAGGCACGGGAAAACGTAGTGGAAATAGATGGCGAGTTAGTGAACCCAGATAATACCTGCACTTACCCATACTTCAGCGTAGAGAAGGACCTACTGTATCGGGTGGCAAAAAGGGCAGAAGAAACCGTTGAGCAGCTTGTGGTGCCCAAACCTTACAGGAAGTTGGTGTTGGAGTTGGCCCATGGGCACATTCTTGGAGGTCATCTGGGGACAGAGAAAACCCGAGAGAGGGTATTACAGAGATTCTATTGGCCTGGGGTGATGAAGGACATAGAAAATTATTGTTCCATCTGCCCTGTGTGTCAGAGGTCGGCCCCGATGCCACATTTCCATAGCCCGCTGGTCCCTCTACCCATCATTGAGGTCCCGTTTGAGAGGATCGCAATGGATTTGGTAGGTCCTATAATCAAGTCCGCTAGGGGGCACCAGTACATATTAGTTATAATGGACTATGCCACCCGTTATCCAGAAGCGATCCCTCTCCGAAATACCTCGGCCAAAACCATAGCCAAAGAGCTATCTCTTGTTTTTAGCCGGGTGGGTATTTGTAAAGAACTGCTTACGGACCAAGGTACACCCTTTATGTCCCGGGTTATGAAAGAGCTGTGTAAATTGTTCAAAGTGACGCAATTGCGTACGTCTGTGTATCACCCCCAAACCGATGGGCTGGTTGAAAGATTCAACAAAACCCTAAAACAAATGTTGAAGAAAGTGGTGGATAGAGATGGAAAGGATTGGGACTGTCTACTTCCTTATTTGATGTTTGCTATTAGGGAGGTGCCCCAATCCTCTACGGGATTCTCCCCTTTGAGTTACTGTATGGGAGACACCCAAGAGGGCTGTTGGATATTGCCAAGGAAACTTGGGAAAGTGAGAGTTCTCCCCACAGGAGTGTGATTGAGCATGTCGCCCTGATGCAAGATCGAATTGCACAGGTAATGCCCATCGTGAAGGAACATTTGGCCCAAGCGCAGTTGGCACAGCAGAGAGTGTACAACCGTGGAGCCAAGACCCGTACCTTTTCCCCGGGGGATAGGATATTGGTACTTGTCCCTACGGTTGAAAGTAAATTCCTTACCAAATGGCAAGGCCCCTACGAGATAATGGAAAAAGTGAGCGAAGTGAATTACAAGGTCAGACAACCAGGAAGGCGAAAGCCCGAACAGATCTATCACGTTAATCTGTTGAAAGCCTGGAGGGATAGAGAGTCCCTAGTCGCAGAAACTTGGTCACCAGCTCAAACTGGTTGCGTGATTCCGGAGGTTGGAATAGCAGCCACCTTGTCACAACCCCAACAACAGGAGGTTAAGGAGTTTGTGCTTCGCAACAAGGAGGTGTTCTCTGAGCTGCCGGGACAAACATCTGGGGTAGAGCATGATATTATTACCCCGCCCGGTGAAAGGGTGAAGTTAAAACCCTATCGGATCCCAGAGGCCCGACGGGAGGCAATACGGGAGGAAGTACAGAAAATGCTGAACTTAGGGGTGATAGAGGAGTCCCAAAGTGATTGGTCTAGTCCCATTGTGTTGGTGCCTAAACCGGATGGGAGCTGGCGATTTTGTAACGATTTTCGTCAGTTGAACAAAGTTACAAAATTTGACACCTACCCCATGCCACGTATAGATGAGTTGATCGACCGGCTGGGAACAGCCCGATACATGACGACTCTTGACCTCACAAAAGGGTATTGGCAAATTCCCCTGGCCAAGTCGGCCAAAGAGAAAACCGCATTTGTAACCCCAGACGGGGCGTTCCAATATAAGAGAATGCCGTTCGGGTTACAGAATGCGCCGGCCACATTCCAGCGGAAAATGGACCAGATACTGAGGCCCCATCGGAAGTATGCTGCGGCTTACCTGGATGACGTAATTGTCCATAGCACAGATTGGGCCTCACATCTGCCAAAAGTGCAAGCAGTCCTAGACTCTATCCGGGAAGCGGGGTTTACGGCTAACCCCAAGAAGTGTACCATTGGGCAGGAGGAGGCCAAATATCTTGGGTACACCATTGGCAGGGGAGTAATAAAACCCCAACTCAACAAAGTCGAGGCCATCCAGAGTTGGCCACGTCCCAACAGCAAGAAGCAGGTACGAGCCTTTCTGGGAATCGCGGGTTATTATCGGCGCATCATTCCCCACTTTGCTTCTAAGGCTGTGCCCCTAACCAACCTGACGAAAGGGAAAGGGTCGGTCATGATTAAATGGACCCCCGAGGCTGAGGCAGCATTCCAATTCTTGAAACAAGCCTTATGTAGCCAGCCAGTGTTGTACTCACCCGACTTCTCTAAAGACTTTGTCGTACAAAGTGATGCGTCAGATGTGGGGTTAGGAGCAGTATTGTCCCAGGTCTGGAACGGGGAAGAGCACCCAGTCATTTACCTCAGCAGGAAGTTGAAGTCCCATGAGGTAAATTACGCCACGGTTGAAAAGGAGTGTTTAGCGGTGAAGTGGGCTCTAGATTCCCTTCGGTACTATCTGCTAGGTAGGCACTTTGACATGGTTACGGATCACGCTCCGTTAAAGTGGATGGCTCAAAACAAGGAGACAAATAGAAGAGTGAATAGGTGGTTCCTGGCCCTACAGGAATTCAACTTCACAGTAAAGCATCGCCCTGGCGTTCAAATGGGGAATGTGGATGCTTTGTCTCGAGTACATGAATGCCTGATTGCTGGTGTTCCAACCCCAAGGTTAAAACAAGAGGGGGGGGTATGTGACAGCAGGAAGGTAAAGTCACCTGGTTGCATCCAGGGGGGTAGGTATATTTCTCCCAGATTCAGGCTTTATGCCGATTCATACCTCTAGGGAGAGTGCTGGGCGTCGTGCAGGCAGGGAGTTGATGAGACCAGCTGAAGCTTGTCAGCTCGTTTAAGGCCTCTATAAAAACTCCCAGCTTCATTAGGTGTTTGCTCATGCCTGGAACCAGACCTGTGTGGACTGTCTAGGGAGAGTGAACCCCTGTGCGGTGAGACAAAGCCTGTGTGGCTATTTGTTTGGACATTTACTAAACCAGGGACTTAGGGACTAGGACAGCACCAGGCTGATCCCAGTTGTTAGTCAGGGAAACCTGCATGTTTAGTCAGAGGTCAAGCTGACCAGGATTTATTTTGTTTATGTTTCTTTTTGCTTTGCTGTGTTTTTGTCACTGTAAATAGAGAAATAAACCGCACCTTTTGATCTTGAAAACCACAACCTCCGTCTGCTGGGCCTGTTTTTGTGTGGGGAGCCCATCCAGGGGGTCACACACACCCGCTACCGAGCTAACCCCCTCACACTTTACTTAGCATTATTTCATAGTCAATCCATCTATCCTACCTCATATGATATGTCCATTTATGGAATTATATAAGCTACTATTTTTAGTCAATTATTTTGTTACTTTGGTAAGTTGCCTCCTTAGCGAAGGGGTACAGAGATATTATGAAGAAGCAGTATGATGGAAGGGATATGAAAAAGAGGTGGAGAGAGGAGGGGGGAAGGGGGAGGGGGAGGCAGGCAGAGAGGGGAGAGAAGAGAAGAAGAAGAAAAGAAAAAAAGAAAAAAAGAAAAAAAGAAAAAAAGAAATAATAAAAGAAAAAGGAAGAGAAAAAAAAAAAAAAAAAAAGGTGAACAACAATAAAGGGAAGGTGTGAAATAGAGAAAAAGAGGGGGTATCTACTCCCCCAGATTCATGTCTAAGTGTCTAAGGTACCCTCATTAAAGACGAAAAATTATCCAGTGACCTTTTCCCTTATTCTCAAAAATTATTACGGAAATAAGGACAGTCCTACCACCTTCCTGTACACCCAGTCATCTAATAGTGCTAAAAAAAAAAAGGGGTGAGCAACAATAAAGGGGAGGTGTGAAAAAAGGGAAAAGGGGGGTATCTACTCCCCCGGATTTGTATATAAGTGTCTAAGGTGCCCCTAAAAGTGCTAAAAAAAATTAAAAAAATTCCATACTAAATTAAAAAATAAATCGCTGATAATGCCTTCATTTTCATATATAAGTGTCTAAAGTACCCTCATTGAAGACAAAAAATGATCCAATGACTTGTTCCCTTATTCTCAAAAATCAATACCCAAATGAGGACAGTCCAAACAACTTCCTGTACACCCAATCATCTAATAGTGCTAAAAAGAAAAAAAAAATTCCCATACTAATTTTAAAAATATCTCTAATAATACCTTAATTTGTAAAATATATCCATAAGGCTTGGACTTCCAAGCCTAAAAAAAAAAAAAGGGGGAGGAAAAAAAAGGAAAGGAAAAATAAGACACTTTTCTATCCCTCCCCATGTATCTCTGATTCCCTAACCTCCCTCCACCCCCTCCAAGCCACACTCCATCTCTCCCTAGTCTCGTTTTGATTTGACATCAACTCCTCCATCAGGCTAATTCTATCTATCTCTCTTCTCCATTCACTTATTGTAGGGGCTTCCTTTTGTTTCCATTTCCTCTGAATTAACTCCTTTGCCCCATTTAACAAGTATGGGATCAAAGTCTTTCTGTACTTATTCTTTGTAAGCCCCGTGTTATGAAACAAACAGTACCATGGGTCGAGTTTTACCTCCAGACCACTTATTCTCTTTATCGCGTTTAGTATCTCCCTCCAATATTTTTGTATCACAGGGCAGAACCACCAAATGTGGGCATGGGTTCCTTCCATCCCACATTCTATCCAACATAGAGGAGGCTCCTCCCTATTTATTCTGTGTAGTTTTATTGGCACAAAATACCATTTAGTTAACAATTTGTAATTCATCTCTTTTATAGATGCCTCTACTGACGTAGAGTGGACGTATTCTAAAATCTGTCTCTTCTTCTCTATTGTTATGGTTTGATTTAGTTCTACTTCCCAACTACCTAATGCTTTACTGTACATGCTTCAGGTCCCCTTATGGGGGTCAGTATCTTATATATAATTGATATTCCCTGTCTTCCTATTCCTCCTGCTTCTATAAGTTTTTCCCATCCATTTAACTCGTTCCTTGATCGAAGGGGTCTTGGTATATCTTTTACAAAATGTTGGATTTGTCTATATCTCCAACTGTCTCCCCTCTCTGATCCATATTTCTCTTTTAATTCTAGAATCGGGCATAGAGTGTTCCCCTTCAATACATCTTTCAGTATTAATGTATACCCCGCAGCCCATCGCAAGAATGCACCACCCTCTTTCCCTGGAGGGAAATAGTCCGAACCCGTGAGGGGCATCAGAGGACTATTATAATACCACTTCTTTGCTTTGCACACTCTATCCCAGATTCTAAAAGTTTCTTTTGTTATTACTGGTATTTCTCGAGTGAAGCCTCTGTATTGTTTTGGTATCCATATCAGCCTTCCTAGTGTTTTCATGCTCATGCTCTCCTCAACTTCTACCCATTTTTTCCGCTGATATTTAATTCCCTGGGACCAGTCTAATATCCTCTTTATTACCGCTGCCTCGTAGTATCTTTTCAAATCTGGAAAGTTTAATCCTCCCCCTTCTCTGCTACTAGACATAATTTCAGTTGATATACGCGGTTTCTTCTCTCTCCAGATAAACTTCCTTATTATCTTCCTTAATACTTTAAAATATGTATCCGGGATTTTAATCGGGAGATTTTGGAATATGTACAGGGCTTTAGGTAGTATCATCATCTTCACTGTGTTGATTCTGCCCCACCACGAGAGTTTTTCTATTGGGTATCTCTTTAATTCTAATTTTATTTTATTTAGCAAAGGAGTATAATTATCTTCATATAGGTCTCCTTCTCTATTTGATAGGACAATACCCAGATATTTCATCCCCCTCTGTTTCCAGGTGAATGGGTAAAGGTCCTCAAGATCTCTCCGCTCTGATGAACCTAGTGATACACTCAGAATCTCAGTCTTCTCTCTATTAATTTTTAGATTTGAGCTCTCCCCATACTTTTCATACTCCTCTATTATCCTAGGTAATGATTTCCTAGGGTTTGTTATATACAGCATCATGTCATCAGCAAATGCAGAGATCTTGTGTTCCCTCCCATCCACCTTAACCCCCTCTATCTCCTGATTAGCTCGTATGGTTGCTAACAATGGTTCTAAAGATAGAACAAAAAGAAGGGGTGATAGCGGACAGCCCTGTCGGGTCCCATTAAACAAAGTAAACCTCTCAGATAGGGCTCCATTCACCCGTACCTGAGCTGAGGGTTTAGAGTATAGTGCGGCTATCCAGCTGAACATCTTAGGCCCCAAACCAATGCCTCTCAAAGTTACTAAAGTAGTGATAACCTCAGCTAAGAGGGCCGCAGTATTAGTTTTGGGCCCTGAACACAGCTCCGCCAACCCCCGGCAATTCACTCGACCCACTCTGGCACAGTCAGTCTAGGGTAATTTAACTTATGCTCTATGGAAAATTCAGAGACCAATGCAAGTAGTAAAAGAATAATGAGTTTACTCTCACTTAGTAAAATAAATCAACAGTAAAACAGATAACATATGCTTCTGGCAGAGTCCTGCAGCAATTTGTACACTATGCATTAATGAAACACAGTAATGGCGTGCCTCGTGGGGCGACCGTTAACTAAGCGCCCTGTGGCGCAGCTACTAAACTCTAATACACGGTCAGGCCTGACCCTATAACTCAGTCTCTAGGAGATGAATTCTTCGCATGCAAGTCTTTAAATGGTGGTGCACATTTCAGGAACACATTTGTAATCCAAAAGGGGGAGGTAAAAGTACCAACACGAAACACTTCACTAGAGATCCGTTTAACTCAGTTCTGCTATGGATCTCCAGTGGGGACTCAAATATGAACTGGTGGGCCACGGCAGTCTGTAGGCCCAACAACAGTGTAAAGTATATGGATTGAGCAGGTGCTCGCTCACCACTCCGGACGCGATCCCAGTCCGGGACTTCCACCTGCTGTGTCTCCACACACAGTGTCTGCAGCGGTCGGGTCTCCGGCTCAGCAACGGTTGAGGATGTCCAAGTCAGATGCCACCCAGGCTCGCTATGGGGTGGAAGGCTCTTTGGGTAGCAGCACAAGGCCCCAGGCTTCAGGCCTTGCACCACAGCGGATCCGCACAGGAAGATCTGTCCACTGAAGTCTCGTGTCCCAAAGAGGCCGAGCTTAGCCTCGCCTCCTCCTTATATAGCTCCACCCATGAGTCTCTGTGGTGACAACATTGCACCCTGGGTGCCAAGGGGGGTTCTGGGAAAGGTAGTCCAATGAGTCTTAAAGGAGACCCCGCTACACACTCCCCCCACTTAAACTCTTTGGTCCCCAAAGATAATTCTAACAGTGGCGGCTGGTGCTCAAAATTTTTGGGGGTGCGCAAACTGAAAAAAAAAAATCAATTGCTGCCACTGTGCCCATTAAACGCAGCCACTGTGCCCAAATGCCACCAGTTTGCCCCCTCAAATACAGCCAGTTTGTTTCCATATACAGCCAGTTTGTCCCCATATACAGCCAGTGTGCCCCCATATATATATAACCAGTGTGCCCCCATATATACAGCCAGTGTGCCCCCCATATACAGCCAGTGTGCCCCCATATACAGCCAGTGTGCTCCCATATACAACCAGTTTGTCCCCATATATAGCCAGTTTGTCCCCATATATAGCCAGTGTGCCCCCATATATATAGCCAGTGTGCCCCCATATACAGCCAGTGTGCCCCCATATATACAGCCAGTGTGCCCTCATATATACAGCCAGTGTGCCCCCATATACAGCCAGTTTGTCCCCATATATATAGCCAGTGTGCCCCCATATACAGCCAGTTTGTCCCCATATATATAGCCAGTGTGCCCCCATATACAGCCAGTGTGCCCCCATATACAGCCAGTGTGCCCCCATATACAGCCAGTGTGCCCCCATATATATAGCCAGTGTGCCCCCATATTCAGCCAGTGTGCCCCCATATACAGCCAGTTCCCCCCAAATGCAGCCAGTTTGTCCCCCATATACAGCCAGTTCCCCCCAAATGCAGCCAGTTTGTCCCCCATATACAGCCAGTTCCCCCCAAATGCAGCCAGTTTGTCCCCCATATACAGCCAGTTCCCCCCAAATGCAGCCAGTTTGTCCCCCATATACAGCCAGTTCCCCCCATATTCAGCCAGTTTATCCCCCATATACAGCCAGTTCCCCCATATTCAGCCAGTTTGTCCCCCATATACAGCCAGTTTGTCTCCCATATACAGCCAGTTCCCCCCAAATGCAGCCAGTTTGTCCCCCATATACAGCCAGTTCCCCCCAAATGCAGCCAGTTTGTCCCCCATATACAGCCAGTTCCCCCCATATTCAGCCAGTGTGTCCCCCATATACAGCCAGTTCCCCCCAAATGCAGCCTGTTCCCCCCCCAGCCCTGCACTTACCTTCCTCGGTCCGCACCTTCCTCGATGTGTTCTCCCGCCCTCAATGTCGCTTCAGCCAATCAGGTTACCGGTAACCAGATCCGGTGAACCTGATTGGCTGAAACCTCCACAGTCTTCTCCAAGGAACGCACCCCCGTGCGTACCTGGGAGGAGTTTTTGGAAGCCGAATACAGCGTGAGAGCTGTATTCGGAAAGCCTATCAGAGCCGCTGGCTCTGATAGACACTTCCAGAACACACCCACCACCGGCCGCCGCTCTAATTCATATGGCCGGCGCTCACCAGGAGGCCGGCCATATGAATAGTGGGCAGAGCGGCAGCGGTGACAATACATAGATTCATGCAATGAATGAATCTGTGTATTGTCTTTCAGTGGCGGTGCGGGAGCGAGAGGGGGCGGCGCTCCGGCGCCCTCTATGGACGCACCGCCACTGAATTCTAACATACACTGCGTACAACCCTAGATAACGTTGTATATGATGTCGGCATAGGGAATTCCCACCAAAACTGAGGGGTTGAATTCCCTTGCCCACAAATTACACTACTCTGAGTGGCCTGCCTAACTGTGCCAGAGAGTGAGTTGGGGTTGCCCTCCACCAAATGAACAGTGGAGGAATCTGGATTCTCTGCACTCCTCCTGGCAGTGACCACAGAATCTTCTAAACTCTTCCCCATTTGTGGGTAGGTCAACTTCTTGGGAGGCCTTATGACTCTTCGAGCCCTTTGCTCTCTTGGAGTTTCTGGCTCTGGCGCCACAGGCTCTTCTTTCGTAGCAGGCTCGGGCATCACGGCGGGCTCTGGAACATCTGCTTTAGGATCCGAAGGATACATAGAGTCTCTAGGGTCCTCTTCTGAGTGTCACAGGCATCCTCCCAATGGTCTGACAAAGGACTAGATGGGATGAACTCAGTGGCTTCTGCATTCAGTGTTCCATTTATAGTGTCTTCAGTGGTTGGAAGATCTATAGCAGAAGTTCCTGGAGTTGAGGAAGGCCACAGCCAATCAAGTTCTGTTCCTTCATCTCCACTGAGTTCAGAGGCCTCCACATCTTCAGCTCGAGAGGCCTGGGACCTAGTGTTTGGTCTGGGGACATCTAGGATGGAAGCTGGTTCAGGAGAGTCCCTTGCTGGAGGTATCCTGACTGCTTTGGCAAGTGGGAGCAGATGGTTCCTGTGCCAGGTCTTCAGTGGCCCCACCTTCCCCTCTGGCTTCAACTTGTAAACAGGTAGGCCTGGCAGCTTCTTACAGATGACATAGGGTTCGGGCCTCCATCTGTCCGCAAGTTTGTGTTTACCGGGGACCCCCAGATTGCGCAGTAGTACTCGGTCCCCAGGCTGAAGATCCTGGACCCGGGCCTTCAGGTCGAAGTTTCTTTTATTTCGAGCTCCCCTTTGATCTGAGGCCGCTTGGGCCTGTTCATAGGCTACCTTCAGGCTGTGTCTGAGCCTGTCCACATATCCCTTGTGGGATGTGGCTGAGGAATGGTCCAAGGACGTGCCAAAGGCCAGGTCCACGGGCAACTTTGCTTCTCTCCCAAACATGAGTCGATAGGGGGAGTAGCCTGTAGCATCACTTGTGGTACAGTTGTAAGCGTGGACTATAGCTGCTATGTGTCTGCTCCAATGCTGTTTCTTTTCACTATCCAGCGTTCCCAACATGTTGAGTAGGGTTCGGTTAAACCTCTCCGGCTGGGCATCTCCTTGTGAATGGTAAGGTGTGGTTCGAGTTTTCTTGATCCCTAATGAATCCAGGAGTTTCCGGATCAGCCGACTCTCAAAGTCTCTCCCTTGATCTGAATGGAGTCGCTGCGGTAGCCCATAGTGGACGAAATACTTCTCCATAAGTACCTTGGCCACCGTGGAAGCCTTCTGGTATTTGGTTGGGAAAGCTTGTGCATACCGGGTGAAATGATCGGTTATCACCAGAACATTTCCTAGTCCACTCAGGTCGGGCTCGAGGCAGAGGAAATCAATGCATACCAGATCCATTGGGCCTTGACTTTGTAGATGGCCCATTGGGGCAATTTGATGGGGTAAAGTCTTCCTCTGGATGCAGCGTGCACATGAGTGGCAGTACTCTTCTACTTCTGCCCTCATGCAAGGCCAATAGAACCGACTTCTGACGAGTTGAAAGGTCCTTTCCGCCCCTAGGTGGCCGTGATTGTCATGCAGGTTAATCAGAACAGTCTCTTGATGCTTTTCCGGAAGGAACAATTGCCATTTATCTTCCAGGCCATCAGAGGGGCCCCTTCGATAGACCACTCCCTGATGCACCTGCAACCTGTCCCACTCTTTCCTCAACAGGCGAGCTTCCTTTGAGGAGTGGCGCAGGAGTCTATTTGGATCCTGATTGTCCAGGGCTTCCAGAACCAATTTCCCCATGGGGTCTTCTAATTGGTCGCATCTCAGCTCCTTCTTGGACAGTTTCGGCAGATTGTCTTCTTCCAGTTGGGTTACTCCACAGTATTGTTTGGGGACTCCTACCATGGTAACTCCTATCTCTTCTGCCCTCGAGCCTCCTCTGGCTTGTAATTCAGCCCCTTGACAAAGGGCCCGCACCCCGTCAGGTACCACTTGAGTCCAGTCTTCTGTGTCACTGGTGGAGGCATGAGATCTCCTGGACAGAGCGTCTGCGTCTCGATTTCCAGCCCCTGGCCTGTACTTTAGGCTGAAATTGAATCCAGACAGTGCGGCCAGCCATCTATGTCCAGTGGCATCCAGCTTTGCTGTGGTGAAGAGGTAGGTGAAATCGGAAACTTTTCACTGCTTCTGCTGCTGCGCCTTTAAGGCTTTCTATCATTCGTTGCCTCTTCTGCGCTTCAGGCACCTCCCATGCCTCCACTGCTTGTAATGCCTGTTCCACCCAAGTATCAAAGTCTTCCTCCCATGGAGGGACAGGGAGCTTCCCTGAGAATGTCTTTAATCTCTGGTAGCTAGTCTCCACATGCACCGTGCTTGTCTTCTGACACTCGGTTAGCAGATCCCCTATTGCATTTATCAGTTCTAGTGATAAAGCAGCGACAGGTGCAGGTGCCACCTGTGGCGTCGCCCTGTCTCCTCCTTTAGGTGGGGCACGGGCCGCAGCCTGCGGTGATCCCGTTGGTGATGGTTCCTTCTTTAGAGTTACTGCGTGCGCCAACCTATAGGTTTTGTTGTCTGGCATCCGCACACAGTTGCGCTTGAAAGTCTCTGGAATCCCACCCCAGTACTCCACTAGTGCATACTGATACGAGATATCTGGATCTGATTTTATCTCCGTCACCCACGGTGTATCAGGCTAAGTACTTACCGAGGCCGAGATGCCAAGAGGGGTTCACCCTTGCACCCAAGCGCACTCCGCCCCCTGGAGGTGAGACAGGGAGAGGACAGCACGAGGGAGCACTGGCCACCAGCAGGTAGAGGTGTCTTGCTGAAGAATCTAGCAGGGCTGAGTCTGAAGAACAGGCCGGGAGTCAAACACCAAGGGTAGACAGGGTCAAACAGCAAACAGTAGCAAGGGCACAAGTCCGATTAGGAGTTTAGCAGAAAGCACCAGACTAGTCAGGTTAAGCAAGAAGTCCAGGGTACAGGCAGAAGGTAGAGGGCTGGAGACAGGCAGCAGATCCGGGTCACAGGCCGAGGGTCAAGCACAAGGAGAGAGGCAGAAGTCCGTTTAGCAAGCCAAGGGGTCAGGTTCAGGAGAAGCAGAAGCGTAGTCAAATCCGGTCCGGGTCACAGCAGGAGAACTTTAACTTGATTTCAGGCACAAGAAAACACAGCAAAGCTGACAAACCAGCAACCAGATAGTGTTACTGCGTCTGTTTAAATAGGCCCGCCTGTAGTCCCATTGGCGAGCTATTGCGCACGCGCATTCGTTGTTGCGCCGGTGCGCGCACCCGAGCACGCCGAAGCGCCGTCCCGCCACACACGCGCATGCGCCGATGCGCCGTTTCGCCGCGCATGCGCACTGAGCGCAGATTGGTGACAACAGACGGGGATTTTCCCTGACACGGTGTATGATCTGGGGACACGGACAGCATTAGCTGCTCTATCGTCTCCGTTGACCACTCCTCCCCCAGCAGGCTGATGACTACCGACTTGTCTGGCTCTGCTTTAGATGCTTCGCACCACACTTTTACTGTTAGCGGGTCCATGCCGGTACCTCTGGCGTGTTAACTTGCTGTATCAGGATCCCGGACGAGAATCCCCACGTGTAGCGATACCCTCAGCTAAGAGGGCCGCAGTATTAGTTTTGGGCCCTGAACACAGCTCCGCCAACCCCCGGCAATTCACTCGACCCACTCTGGCACAGTCAGTCTAGGGTAATTTAACTTATGCTCTATGGAAAATTCAGAGACCAATGCAAGTAGTAAAAGAATAATGAGTTTACTCTCACTTAGTAAAATAAATCAACAGTAAAACAGATAACATATGCTTCTGGCAGAGTCCTGCAGCAATTTGTACACTATGCATTCATGAAACACAGTAATGGCGTGCCTCGTGGGGCGACCGTTAACTAAGCGCCCTGTGGCGCAGCTACTAAACTCTAATACCCGGTCAGGCCTGACCCTATAACTCAGTCTCTAGGAGATGAATTCTTCGCATGCAAGTCTTTAAATGGTGGTGCACATTTCAGGAACACATTTGTAATCCAAAAGGGGGGGTAAAAGTACCAGCACGAAACACTTCACTAGAGATCCGTTTAACTCAGTTCTGCTATGGATCTCCAGTGGGGACTCAAATATGAACTGGTGGGCCACGGCAGTCTGTAGGCCCAACAACAGTGTAAAGTATATGGATTGAGCAGGTGCTCGCTCACCACTCCGGACGCGATCCCAGTCCGGGACTTCCACCTGCTGTGTCTCCACACACAGGGTCTGCAGCGGTCGGGTCTCCGGCTCAGCAACGGTTAAGGATGTCCAAGTCAGATGCCACCCAGGCTCGCTATGGGGTGGAAGGCTCTTTGGGTAGCAGCGCAAGGCCCCAGGCTTCAGGCCTTGCACCACAGTGGATCTGCACAGGAAGATCTGTCCACTGAAGTCTCGTGTCCCAAAGAGGCCGAGCTTAGCCTCGCCTCCTCCTTATATAGCTCCACCCATGAGTCTCTGTGGTGACAACATTGCACCCTGGGTGCCAAGGGGGGTTCTGGGAAAGGTAGTCCAATGAGTCTTAAAGGAGACCCCGCTACACTAACATAAACTCCCAATTAAGTCTATCGAATGCCTTTTCGGCATCGACTGATAAGAAAAATGTTGGGGTCCTAAGTTTTTTAACTTTTTGAATCAAAAGGACAGTCCTAAGAATCCCGTCTCTTGTCTCTCTTCCAGGTACAAACCCCGCCTGATCGTTCTCTATTATCCCAGACATTAAAGGTTTTAATCTCTCTGCCAATATCTTTGAATAGATCTTAATATCCACATTAATCAGGGATATAGGCCGATAGCTGGCGCATACTGAAAGATCCTTCCCTTCCTTCCCTATAAGAACTATGTGGGCCCCCAACGCTTCCACACACATTGTCTTTCCTCAACCTATGGAGTTCATATACTTCTGAAAATGCGGTAATAAGATGTCCACATACCTTTTATAGTAAAGGGAGGTATACCCGTCTGGGCCAGGGCTCTTGCCCATTTTATTATGTTTAATAGTTTGAATTATTTCCTCCTTCGATATTTCTATCTCCAACTTGTTCCTTACTTCTTCTGATATTTCCGGGAGTTTGATCTTTTTAAAATATTCCTCAATTTTTCTACTCCTATTCTGGGATTCTAATGGGACCTGTTCTTTATTTACGTTATATAGATTTTGATAATAATCCTGAAAAACTTTTATGATCTCCTTCGTAGAATGCCTCATCTCGCCTTTATTGTTTTTCATCTGTGGGATAAAATTCTGTGTGTTTATGGGTTTAATTATCCTTGCTAATAATTTACCTGGTTTATTACCCATAGCATAGAATTTCTTACTCCTGTTGTTAAATACCCATTTAGTTTCTTGTTCTAAAATCTCCTTTAACTTTTCCCTTTTCCCGGTCAGTGCTATTAGAACTTGTTCATCCTGCCTTGCTTTATGCCTTTGTTCTAGATCCTGGATCTCTTCTAATAAGATTTGTCTCTGGGCCTGTCTTATTTTTTTCCTCTTGGCCTTTTCTTCTATCAGCCTACCTCTCATATATACTTTTTGTGTTTCCCATAAAATCAATGGGTCAACATTTTCTATATCATTCTCGTTAAAGAAGAGAGCTATATCTTTTTCTAGGTCCCCCGCAATCTTATTATTATTTAACAAGGTTTCATCTAGTCTCCACATTCTCTGGCCCGCCGGAATTTCCCTTAATGCCAGAGTCAATTCGACCGGCGCATGATCAGAGAGTGTTGCTGTCTTTATTTCTACTCTCCTTGTACCTTCTAATAACCGGTGATGTACTAGGATATGGTCAATTCTCGAATATGACCTATGTACTGGAGAATAGTATGTAAAATCCTTCTCTTTAGGGTGTAAGATTCTCCAGGCCTCTACTAAATACATTTAATATAATTTTTGTTTTACATTTCTCAGGTATTTACCTTCAGACCTTAAAGATATAGGTTGGGTATCCAAGACAGGATCGAAAACAAAATTAAAATCGCCTGCTAGTATCACCTTTCCCTCTTTAAAGGCCTCTAATCTATTCAAGATTTTTTTTAAATACCTTGAGGGCCGTACATTCGGACAATATACATTTGCTAACGTTAATTTTGTATTAAATAAAGAACCCTTAATAAAGGTATATCTTCTCTCAGGATCTAATTCCATAGCTTCTACCGTAAAGCTTGTATTCTTATCAAACCCAATTGCCGTTCCCTTTGATCTTTTATTAGGGGAATAGCTATGTATCCAAGTAGGGTATTCTTTTGAGTTCAATCTAGTCTTTGATGTCCATTTTAAATGCGTTTCTTGCAAAAATACTATATTTGCCGACATTCCCCTCATCTCCTGCAATATCTGGTATCGCTTATTTGGGCTATTTAGGCCTTGCACGTTATACGTGACTAGTTTCAGGGCTGCCATATTCTATCATTTGTTTCCTTCATATCCACCCTATAGCTATACCTCAGATATATGCATGATAGGAGGGTCCTCAAAGATTCTAATTCCCTTCGTAACTTTTCCTCAAACCATGACTTCCTGAGACAGCTTATCATAAAGTTTTGGTATAGACCAACTATCTGAACAACTTCCTTTCTATCATTCTTCAACGTCCATAAAAAAAGCCGAGACCACACATACCTCCCCACATGACCTGTCAGCGGCTTCAACGCTCTTTTCCGCGCCAAGGTCTCTGGTGCCAAATCTGAAAAAATAGATAATTTAATCCCCTTATATTCCATTGGATTAGAGTTCCTAGTGCTTTGGGATACTAGATCTTTTTGTCCATATTCATGAAATCTATAATATCTCTTGGTAAGTCTCTTTGAGCGCTATAGGATCTTTGTATTCGATGCACCCTTTTGAATTGCATTGCCGCCGCTGACTCACAATTTATTGCCTTATTAAATATCTCTTGTAGCACTTATTTCAGTTCTGCATCTTAAACCTCTTCCGGGAGACCTCTAATCCGAAGATTTTTCCTCCTGCTCCGGTTCTCTTAGTCCTCTAATTTATAACGGGCATTCCTTATCTCTATCCAGTCCATATCAGCTCTATCTCTAAGTTCTTTTATAGCATTTTTATGTTCCTCTAGCTGGTCTTCTATTCCCTCCACCCTCTGTAGTACATTCTGTATGTCCTTTCTTGTTGCTCCCATTTCACCTTTAATTGTCCGCTCTAAACACGATATCATTTCGATCATGTCTGTCATATCTTGTTTTGTTGGAGGATCTTGTAGGCCTTCGTGGGGTACCTCAGATTGTTGTTTTTCCGGGGTTTTCTTCCTGTTAGTTTCTGGTGATTTGGCCTTACTGGATTTATTTTTCTCAGGGGTCCCAAGGGACTCTTCGCTCATCTGGATCATCTCTAGGTGTCCTTTATTTTTTTGGGGGGTTCCTGGGGCTGATTCTATATTTTTCCCAGGGCTCTCAGCCCTTTGGTCCGATCCGTCCACAATCAAGTAAGACTTAATTGTGCTCCAGCTGGTTCCTTCCCCCTGATTCACTTTGGGACCCTTTTTTACCATCTTCTCTTAGCTCCTGGGCCTAACATACGCCCCCCTTTTCACCCTCCTCTTCTCCCCCTCCTCTCTCCCCTTTCTCTCCCCTTACCTCCTCTCCCTATTTCAAGATTCTATCCAATTATCTTTATGCAGCCTTATATGTGTGAATTTAAGTAATATTAAATGATATTAGCTCTGATTCGATGTAATTTTCTCAAATATAAGATAACTTTGTGAGCTACCAGCCTCTAATGGTGTCAGATTAACAGCAGAAGATTTAGGTATTGCCGGAATTTCTGTATCCTTTTTCTCCCAACCCCCAGTCGTATCTTTAGCAGGGTTCAAATTGTCCCTCGCAAAAAATTATTTAGCTTAATCCGCAGGTTAATACACAAACAACTTATTCACACATATAACCAGGTTCCCAGTGTCCCAAAAGGAATAGTTTGGCTTGACTCACGATTCACACCCCACTTAAAAAAAAAAGGCAAAATCCTTTTGTATAGATAACTGCACAAATAGCACGTTTTTAAGTAAATGTTTAAGCTTGCTACGTGGTTCTTAAACAAACAAAAAAAAAAACATGACAAAAGAGAAAAAATGTGTAGGTGCAGGTGTTTCATACATCTAGCAGGGTTCAAGGTGTCTCTTCAAGGTGTCCCAAGCGTAATGTTTCAGCTTGATCTATAATTTGGTATATACTTCAAATCCTAACTGGGTAATGAATATAGGTAATATATATACCAACTTATTTATGTCCTTTATTTGTATCAATTGAATCAATTTGACAGCAGATAATTCAGCCCGTTCCATTGTCTCAGTACCCTTTCTTCCAAACACCTTATTCAACAAATTCCAAATTTCAGAATGTCCCAGAAACAAAAATATGATTAGGTTTAGTGCTCAGTTCAGAGCCTGCATAACTCACCAAAAAAAAAAAAAAGGGGGGGGGGGGAAGAAAAGAAAAAAGGGGCACAAGACAAAGTCCTCCAACAAAACTCAATGTCAGATATTTCGGTGTTTTCATATAGCTGACGGGGCAAAGAAGAAAAAGGGCAGGGAAGAACCCATTTTTTTTCTCTTATGTCCGTGCTCTTCACTGTATCTAAGCAGATCTCATTACTGGATATATGTTCTCATACTTCATAAATCCTTATGAATACTTGAACCCCTAGAATCATAAGGACTGCAGGGCACTGGGCGCTAGGGAGCTGATAGAAAGGGTAATCTATTTGGCTTACCCCTCGCTGTCCGACTCCTCATCAGCTTCTCTCCCGAGGCTTCTGTCCAAAATGAAGCTCTCAGCTTTTGGTTAGTCCTCCATTTGCCTTACGCCTGCCGGCTGAGGCTGCAGGGTTTGCAGGGATGCCGGGATGCAGGTCCCTTCCCGTTCTTTCGGCTCCCCTCCCGGCAGCTCTAGCTCGGCTCAAGCTCGGTACACCGAGGCATGTACTCCGGCGTGGGGTCACGTGGGACCACGTAGTATCCTCCGAATCCTCCGCTCCCTCTATGCCTAGTGATGACCAGCCTCTGCTCTCCTCTCAAGGTCTCCTGTATCTACTGCATCCGGCTCCCCGAATTAACCTGAGCCATCAGCGGCTTGTCTCCCGGCTCGTACCTCTCGCACCTCGTCCCTCGGCACTCTCAGGTAAGCCTGTGGATAATAGAATAAGGGAACAATCAGCGCAAACAGCCTCTAATATAACCTAAAAATGCCAGCTGAACACAAAAGGTAATCACAAGCCCAAAGATAATCTGTAAAATAAATGGTATGTGCAGCGCAATAGCTAAGATAAAACAAAATAAAATGTGACAGTCCAATCAAATAAAACAGATATTCAAATGTCCCATTGGATAATGATAAGACAAATTCCTCATAGAAGAGAGTGAGAAGAAATCTCTGCCGACTGGGATGACGATACAATCCTCCCCCACACATGCAATGTGCTTACCAGAATTGGTGGACCTCTCAATTAAGAGAAGGTCATGCGAGCATGTATCCACCCTGGGATAATGGGATGTGGCTGCTGCAGATGAATCCTTCCAATGTCAGGAGTGAGGAAAAGCCGGATATTATCTCCAATGAGCAAACAAACTTCCACTGTAGGATGCTGAATGGATCTCCGTAAAGTGCAGGTGCCAAGAGAAAGATGAAGGGGACAATCTAAGTGTACTCCGTATGTACTTTATTTAAAATAGGTTCTCATATAAAATCAGCGCTATCGCGCAATGCATAAAAGGCTGATACTGAACAGCAAGCCGGATCAACTATCCAGCAGAGAGATGGCAGCGGGTGACGTCCGTGCATAAGCTCTTCCCCCCGTACGCGGCGTTACGTCCAGAAGGACTTCGTCAGCGAGGGTGGAGCTTCAGTGTCACCCGGCTAACTGATATACCCAGCTGGTAACCATAGAAACGGAAATGCTAAAGCCGGAAGTCAGAGGAACAGACGGCTGATTTCCACCACGGTGTCACCAGCGAGTGAAAATACAGTAAGGGCTCTTTCACACGGAGGTCCGTTCAGGTCCGCCTGTCAGTTTTTTAGGCGGACCTGAAACGGATCCTCCATGTACCCCTATGGAGGCACGGATGTCAGCGGAGACATGTCCGCTGACATCCGCTCCGCTCCGCTCCGCCAAAGTGTGACGGAGGAAAACCCTATTTTTCCTTCCGTCGGCGGAGCGGATCGGATGACAACGGACTCTACGGTCCGTCGTCATCCGATTCCCCATAGGGGAGAGCGGCGCTCTGACAGGGCGGTCCCTGCACAGTGTGCGGGGACCGCCCAGTCATCCGTCGGCTCAGCGGGGATCAACGGAGCGATCCCCGCTGAGCAAGCGGAGCTTCACGGGGCGGATCTGAACGGATCCGCCCCGTGTGAAAGGACCCTTAAGGTAAACAAGTGGTATGAAGTTTGTTGCAATACCCTAGGTCCTTATGTGTGATAAAAAAATAAAAAATAAACGTCGGACATAAAAATACCCGCGGCCATCTTTAACATGGGACAATAAAAAATCAACAATAAAATAAAGGCAACCTAACTATTTGTCTGAAATAAAACAGTTGAGATCAAACTCAACGTTTAAGCCTCTAGGTACAGAAACCTTGGTCTCATGTATCCACATGGACTCACGCTGGCTCAGTTGCCTAATAAAGTTGCCCCCTCTCCAGTGTTTAGTCACTTTTTCTAAACCCCAAAATTTGAGGCATTTTGGATTCCTATCATGAAACATTCTAAAATGCTTGGACACATAATGAGACTTCACACCTCTCCTAATGTTACCTACATGTTCTGCTATGCGGACTCCCATGGGTCTAGAGGTCCTCCCCACATATTGGAGACCGCAGTCGCATTCAAGCATGTATACCACCCCAACAGTGTCACATGTAATGAGGTTCTTGATCTAGTATGTTTTTTTGGTGGCAAAAGCAATAAAATCCTTTCTCTTCTTTAGATTGAATTTACATTGCCTGCATGCTGGACATTTTCCGCATGCGGAAAATCCTGACAAAAAGTTGAAAATCCTATTTTCTCTAATAACAGGGGGGTCTACAACACTGGGAGCAAGAATATCCCTAAGAGTAGGTGGTTTTTTGTAGATGAATTTCGGGCGCAGAGGAAGCACTGCACCCAAAACGCTATCTTTTCTTAAAATGTCCCAGTGTCGCAGGATGATTTTTTCTAATTTTTTGTGCTGTATATTGTAGTCGAGAATGATTTTATACTCGAATTTGTTCGCACCTCCTGCTTTTTTATCATTTTTATTAGAATCTGTAATGAGGGTGGTTTGATCCATGTTCCCAACTACCTGAATATCACCCAAAATGTGATCCCTTTTGTATCCTTTTTGGAGAAAACGATCAGCCAATATATTGGCTTGTGTATGGTAATCAGACTCAAGGGTGCAATTACGCCGTAGGCGAATAAATTGCCCCTTGGGAATGTTACAGAGCCACGATTGATGGTGGCAACTATCTAATGGAATGAATCCATTACGGTCTGTGGGTTTAAAAAATTTTTTTGTTTTAAATGATTCACCTTCTCTGAAAATTTCCAGATCTATAAAGGCTATGTTTGAGAGGTCAGCGTTCCAAGTTAGACGTATGTTCTTGGTATTACCATTAAGCCTTGACATGAACATCTGCAGGCCAATGAGGTCTCCTTCCCAGATCATGATTAAATCATCAATGTATCGTTGGTAACATACAAGTTGTACAGGTCTGTCGCCAAAAACAAAATCCTCCTCCCAGAGGGCCATAAATAAATTTGCGACACTCGGCGCAAAACGGGCTCCCATAGCCACACCGAGTGTCTGCAAATAAAAATTCCCATCATGCCAGAAGTAATTCCTGGAAAGACAGAAATCTAATGATCTCATGAGGAAATTTTTCAAAGGAGATGGTAAACTAGACTTATCTAGAGCCCACTGAGCCGATGTAAGAGCATCCTTGTGGCCAATGATGGTATACAAAAAGCTGACATCAGCTGTGACTAATAAGCTATTGGCTTTACAAGGGGTATTCTCCAAAATTTGAATGATGTGTTTTGTATCTTTAAGATACGCTGTGGTAGTAGCCACCAACGGTTTGAGAAAATAATCAATATATTGACCTAATCTCGCTGATACGGAATCAATACCGTTGACAATCGGTCTGCCTGGAGGAAAACAAGGATCCTTGTGCACTTTCGGTAAAAAGTACACAATAGGTCTCCTACAGGCGCTAGGATCTAAGTATAACGCTTCTTTTTTAGTGAGAACTCCATCCTCCTTCCCTGAGGAGATTATTGCTTGAAGTTCATCTTTAAACTGAAAAACAGGATCATGACCTATTTTCTTATATGTGTTTGTGTCTGACAGCAATCTATCAAGTTCTCCTTTATAGTATGTTTTACTCATGATTACCAACCCCCCACCCTTATCTGCGGGGCGGACTACTACATCTTTGTTATTTTCCAGTGTGCTGATACCTTTTTTCAAATAAGAGGGATCCCCCACTTTCTTTATTTTCATTGTTTCCAAATCGCTGGTGACCATATTTTTGAAGACCTCAATGTGTCTATGGTCATTTTTGGGAGGATTAAAAACTGACTTATTAGCCAGATTAGAGTGAATTCCAGATGAAACACTGAGGGCTCCTTGGGTGGATCTTTCGCCAGGTTTTGAGAGAAAATATCTTTTAATATTGAGGGTTCTGACAAATTTCTGCAAACTGATGTACGTCTGAAATTTGTTGAAGTTACGCACTGGTGCGAACTTCAGCCCTTTATCAAGGACCTTCAGTTCATCTTCGGATAAGGTGGTCCCACTAATATTATAGATACCTGCCCCTAGTGGGATCTTGTCCTTTTTAAGTCTTCTTCCTCCTCGTCTTCCTCTCTTTCCTTTCTTTTGCCTCCCTGTCTGTTTCCAGTTGGGGTGTTGTTCCATGGGATTTGCCATTGGGACTGGGGGTTCCCTAAAAAAACACTTCCCTGATGGGTTCCTTCACTATACAGAGGTGTGAATCTGTTATAAGTGGATGTGGTGGCTCTATCATACTGATCATATTGGTAATCATGATCTCTAGGGTACTGATTATAGTTGTAAGGATGACTACCCCTAGTAGGTCCTTGATTGGATGTTTTACCTCTAATTGGACGTGAAGGGCCCCAAGAATCATCCCTGAAACCCGAGTTATATGGTGGGGGATGATGTTGATAATTGCCTCTATCATTCCCATTTTTAGTGGGACCCCCTTTCCCTCTAGTGGGTTGTGTGTACACCTTGGAGTTAGCCCCCTGTGAGGATGAGGGATGGGGGTGGGCCACTGGGGTCCCTGGATGCGTTCTATTAGAAGAAGGCTGCAAAGTGGTGTTAGAAGGTATGGCTTCCGAGGTGTTAACTTTGGATTGCCATTTAAAAACTTCACACCTAGAAAAATCTCCAGAGTCTCTGATATATTTGGATTTTTTCTTTTCCTGTATATCTTTATCCCATTTAATCATTTTATTTTTCAATTCACTGGAATGTTTTGGGAAGTCCTGTGAATCCTGAAAAGGTTCTATTTTATTTTTAAGATCAATGATTTGTTTATCAAGGGTTTTCATTTTTCTCTGTTTTCTAATTAGCAAAAAATCCATTAATTCCTGACCTTTTTTATCAAAAAAATTGTACCATTCTTGCAATGACTCATCGTCAGTGAGACCATCGTTAGGTGGAAGATCCCATCTGAGTCTTCTGGGAACTAACTTAGATTTTTTATATTGCTCGAATGATACAATGTCCCACCATGCCTTAATTTTCTTTTCATAAATATAACCCATTTTTCTAAAGCAGGTGGATAGGTCATCTGAACTGCTAGAAGATTGGGTGTTAGAGAATACTTCATTAAGTCTAACTTCTCTCTGTTCTAAAAATGAGAACACCTCCATGAATGCTGCTGAGAGAAATGTGATAGAAACAGATGTATAGAATAAGGGAACAATCAGCGCAAACAGCCTCTAATATAACCTAAAAATGCCAGCTGAACACAAAAGGTAATCACAAGCCCAAAGATAATCTGTAAAATAAATGGTATGTGCAGCGCAATAGCTAAGATAAAACAAAATAAAATGTGACAGTCCAATCAAATAAAACAGATATTCAAATGTCCCATTGGATAATGATAAGACAAATTCCTCATAGAAGAGAGTGAGAAGAAATCTCTGCCGACTGGGATGACGATACAATCCTCCCCCACACATGCAATGTGCTTACCAGAATTGGTGGACCTCTCAATAGCCTGTGGATAAGACTGCGGGGAACCGACAGGGAGCCCCGGGTAGATACAGGTGGGTTCATTCTAATTAGGATCCAGTGGACAGACTGCTTCACTGCTTAGTAGCCCATTCCATCAGTGCTTCTGTATACCGCAGCGTCCTGGGTGGTTTTTAATCCTCATTCTAGTCAGGTTTTCTGGAGGAAGGTTTGGAGCCTGCCTGCTATGCGCTGGCTTACGGCGCCATTTTGTTTAGGGTGGACCAGGTCTCCCAGTGGCGATTAAATACCACTAAAAGAAAACTGTATCTCAAAAAAATTATAACAATTTTCTTTGGGTACAGCGTTGCATGACCGCGCAATCGTCATTCAAAGTGCGACAGCACTGAAAGCTTAAAATTGGCCTGGGCAGGAAGGGGGTAAAAGTGCCCAGTAGGCAAGTGGTTAAGGCCTCATTCAGATGGGTGAATGAGGGTGGATAGGCTGCTGGGTTCAAATGTGGCTAAATACTGCCTCTGGACGCAGCACTCTGTTCTTTTTTTTTTAAAGATATTTTTATTGGGTTTTTCAAGACAAACCAACAAACAAACAGAAAAGAAGAAACACAAACAAAAACAACAATATACCAGACAATCTGGTTAAATCAGGTCATACATAGAAAGAGAACATTTGGCAAAGTGCATAGGTACATAAAAAGACAAATGGGCATCAGTGCAAAAAGGCGGAAAATGGGCATAAAAGCACAAGGTGCCAGCATGTTATCATGGCAGAGTAATAGTGAAATACCATACATTAGGGAACCCTGGGGTACGGCCCATCAGTGGTCATGCAAGGAGAGGGCAATCAGTGCTGGGAGAAGGTCAGTGGGCTAGCCAGCCATCTACCCCAGATTTTGTGGAAGGTTTTGTTCCGTTTCCGGATTTCAAAAGTAAGTTTGTACAACGGAATAATATCATTAATAAGTTTCAGCTAGAGGGACTTTAGCGAGGTCTGTGCACCCTTCCAGGACAGTAAAATAGCTTTTTTAACATAAAAATAAAGTATGCGGAGCAGTCTCTTGGCATGGGATAAGTGTAGGTCCCCAAAAATGCCTAGAAAGCAGTTCTTGGGTTGATAATATTTGGGAGGCCTAGTGCAGATGAAATGAAAGCACCTACTTCCTCCCAGAAGTCCCGAACTATCGGGCATGACCAGAAACAATGTAGGAAGTCCACCATCCTGGCCACAGCCACAGAAGAAGGCAGCCGAGGGCAGGAGACCTAGCCTGTGTAACCTAGCCGGCGTGAGGTGTATTTGATGAAAATTTTTAACCTGTATGATTTGGTCTCGGGAGGCAATAACAGAGGTTTTATACGTATCGCTAACTTCTAACCAGTCGTTGTCTGCAAGGGAGATGTCCAGAGCTGTCCATTTTACCTGAGCTTAGTGAAACCTGGGGTTATAGTCAGTCATTAGGGCTGCGTAGTAGGTGGAGACTAATTTGGTGGGATCTGGCTGCCTAAGCAGTTCTTCCAATGAAAGTAGGGTAGTGGGGTCATCCAGGGAGCCAAACTGGGCACGGATAGCATGCCTGAGCTGGTAATAATAAAATAGGTAAGATCTCGGTAGGTCAAAGTCTAAACATAGTTGGGAGAAAGTTTTAAAGCCCTGAGCATTGTACAGGTGACATAAATATTTAACCCCCTTAGAGTACCAGCGATTGGGGTCTGAAAGGGAGTACAACTCTTGCAAATTAGGGTTATACCACAAGGGGTTATTGGGGGACTTTAACCAGGTGTGCGTAGAAATTTTCTGAACAATATAGCGAAATGATGAAAGGGAATTGCCAAGTATAGAGGTACCAGGGCGGTCGGGGACCTTGCCCCTGTATATGATATTATGCAGGGTTTCCAGGGAAGATGCGATCGCCCCCTCCGTGGAGGTGCAGGCATTGGCCGGAACCGGGCACAATCAATCATGGATGTGCACCAGCTGTGATGCCAAGTAGTATAAGTGAAAATTGGGAAACGCCAGGCCCACCAGATGTGCTGGCAGCCATAGCATTTCAAGGGCCACCCTGGGGGAACCGCCCTTCCACAGTAAAGTAGTACATATCGCATCTATGCGTTTAAAAATGGATTTAGGTATTTTGCGAGGAGAGTTAGAAAGGATATATAGAAATCTCGGTAGGTAAATCATTTTGAGAACATTGGCCCTCCCCATGAGGTCCAGAGGTAAATCCATCTATAACTTGGTCTGCTCCTGAAGGCGGGCCAATAGAGGTTCTAAGTTGCTAGCAACATAGGAAGATAAAGGGGTCTGTACTAGAACTCCCAGGTATCTAAATGAAGATACCACCTGAAGTCTGGAGTCTGGGTGTATCTGGGGAGGTGCAGACACATCTAATGGGAAGAGGCTAGACTTCTCCCAATTCACCCGGAAACCAGAATAGTCTCCAAAGGTAGTAATTTCTTCCAATAGGGCGCAAAGTGACTCAGTAGTGTCAGCTAGATACACCAAAGTGTCATCAGCGTAGAGCGAAATACGTTCTTCAATATTAGCGATTGGGAGTCCCTTAATGGAGGGGGAGGAGCAAATGCGAACAGCAAGTGGCTCCATGGCCAGGGCGAATAAGAGGGGCGACAACGGGCACCCCTGTCGCGTGCCCCTAGTAATTGGAAAAGAGTCAGTGACAGAGGAGTTAACCCGTAGCTTAGCTACTGGGGATGTGTAAAGGAGTTTAATCCATGCTACTACGCAGGGGCCAAAACCATAAATCTGTAACACCCGAAAGAGGTATGGCCATTCCGCACTGTCGAATGCTTTGCAAGTGTCTAGAGACACAATGGCATGAGTGGGAGGACAGTCATGTGGATACTGTATATTGTAAAACAGCCTACGTATATTCATTCTGGTGGACCTCCCGGGAATGAAGCCCCCTTGGTCACTGTTGACCAGGGACGTGACTACGCTGTTCAAGCGATTTGCCAATACCTTTGCCAGAATCTTAACGTCCACATTTATAAGAGAAATGGGACAGTAAGATTCGCATTTAAGTGGGTCCTTACGGGGCTTTAATAAAAGTAAAATCAGGGCTTCTCACATCGTTGGGCTTTGTTATAGGTCCGTAGACGGTAGGGGCATAAAAGATCTTTATATTTCTTGTACCATTCAGTTGGAAAACCGTCCAGACCAGGGGTCTTATGTGCAGGCATTTGTGAAATAGCTGCGGCAATCCCTTCAATTGAGATAGGCGACTCCAGCATATCACGCCCCTCGATCGATAAGGAGGGGAGAGATATGTCAGCCAAGTAATCAGTCAATTGGGAGTCATCATAGTCAACCCTAGAGGTATATAGTTCTTTATAAAAGCAGAAAAAGGAGTTCAAGATATCCCCAGGGTTATCACTGACAAGGCCCTGGGCAGTAACAATGCGTTGTTTGGAAATGGGAGTATGGTCAGGTCTAGTCAGATATGCCAAGAGACGTCCGGCTTTATTACTATGCTCAAACGATTTCTGAGTAGCATGCAACATGCGTTTCTGCGTGAGGTCCAACAGGCGGAGTTCAAACTCCCTGCGGCTCTGCAACCATGTCTCCCTCGTGTCAGAGGTAGGGTTAGAGGCATAGGCAGTCTCTGCACACACCATAGCAGTCTCAAGCTCCTCAGTAAGCATCCGATTGTTTTTACGCAGAACCCCTGTGATTGACATGAAAGTGCCCCTCAAAGTGGTCTTGAATGCGTCTCATTCAGTGGAGGGGTCAACCTTTCCCAGGTTGTCCCTCCAATAGTTAGTGATACCCGTCCTACATTCTTCCTGCACTATTTCGTCCTCCAGCCAGTATGAGTTCAGGCGCCAAATAGCAGGCCCCGAACCTGGGAGGAGGAGGAGGTCCACAGAGAGGGGAGCATGATCCAGCACTCTGTTCTGATTACCTTCAGCTAGTTTGTATGCAACCAGAAATTCTATTCCTGGATACAAACTGTACATGTTTAGGGTTGATCAGAGTCGCTAATTGCATGTAATGGCCCACTCGAACAGTGAGATGCACCCCGCAACCCCCCCCAGGTCGGTCGCTTGGTCCCCGCACTTACCCCATCTAGGTCACGGGCTTCCTCTGAGTGGGGGCCTCACCCTTCGCCTCCTTCTTCCTCGGCTTCATGGCGGCGCGGCTTCCACTGCATCTCCTCTCTCCTCGGCGGCCAATAGGATCACTTCTCCTCTCGACCAATCAAGTCTCAAGACCCGCTTCCTGAGCCGGGATTTGCCTGGAGGAGAATCAGGAAGACAATAGTGAATATTAATTTGCTATTGTCACACAACTGGGTTGCGCCACGAGCCCATCCTTCTTGAAAAACAATTAGAGCCTTTGGCTCTTAACATCTGCTTCTACAAAAAAAAAAAAACCCTATTGGAATCTATGCGTTCGGCGCCCTGCAGGGGCCTTCAGTCATTTTTTAAACTTTCCATCTATTAAATCTTCTGCCCTTGTTGTTTTAACTTTGGATAGTAAAACATTTTTTTTTTCTGCCAGTAAATACCCTTTACAGCCCATTTCCTGTTTCTTGTCTGGTAAAAAGCCTAGGCTTATGGCATCATGCACAGCTCGCTCTCTCCCACACTCTTGTGAGAGTTTGCAAGGAAGGAAAGGGGGATGAGTCATAAGAGGGCCAATGAGAGCTGGAGGTGTGCCTCTGTAAATCCAGGAAGTGAACAGGCAGCAGCTTCAGCTGCCCACAGTAAAAATGGTTGCAGCCAGACTCAGTGGAGGGAGATTTCTGCAGTATATTTGGCAAGTAAAGAATCACAGTATATATAAATGTAGCGCCCTCACCCCTCTCACCCCTTCTTATTCTCAGCTTGTCTTTCTTTGTCTAGGGGTGTTAGTGCTGGGGGGAGGGATGAGATACACCACGGCCCGTGTCCTCCATAGTGATGAGGTGAAGGCCAGAAAGATCGGGCTTTGTGTAGGTGTCCTAGAGTCAAGTCCTGTACTTCGTCCTTGACTCCTTTGCTCCTAGTTACCAAAGTTCCACACAGTGAATAGGTCCAACACAGTTTTATTCTTCTCAGCGAATAAATACACAGCACGGTTAAGTTGGATTATTTTGCAACAACTTAGTCTTAATGGGAATAGGTCGAGGCACAATCCTTTCCCTTCTCTTGCCAACCACTGTGGTATCACCAGTGGCGAATAGTCACTGCCACTGACTATGTGAAATAGAACGTGAATTACCTTCGCCAGCAAGGCCCCTGTCAGGGGAAGGATATCCGTCCAAGGGAGATACCGGAGGCCTCTCTGTCACTAGCGATGCTGCGCCGGACTCTTCAGAGAAGTTCTGCACACCAGACCTCACAAACTCAGACACGGGCACCCAAGGAGTTAGGGCCCCCTCGGATTCCTCCACCCTCACGGAACTCAGTCGAAGGTACTGAGCCCCAGGCATCCGCCATAGTACCTCACCCCAGGCTAAAGGTGCCTGAGATGGACTCCATCTCCGATACGGGCAGGTCAAGGGCACCTGGGCCCGGAGCACCGAAACGCCAGCACCCAAGCTGAAGGTGCCTGGGTGCGGCCGCGTCCTCCGACTTCAACTCTGAACCCCGTGGTAAGGGCGTCTGCCCCTTTTATCTCCTCTCCCTTCGCGCCACAACGGGTTCCCCGCCCCGCCATACCAGCTCCAGGAGAGGACAAAAAGGCACAGTCTTGCCATGTGAGTTCAACTCCGGCCCAGGGCAACAACGCCACCTGTAGGCCGCAGGGAACCTCACATCACCAGAGTCCTCCAAGAACCATAAAAGGGTCTCAGATTCCTTGGCAATCAGTGCATCTGGGTTACACTACTACCCAGATGCTTCCCCTAAATTCAAATACCCGCTACATAAAATAATATGCAAAGTGGTTGGAGGGAAGCTTCAGAATGGCAAATATGTTTTTATTACAAATTATGTGAGTGGACTGCAGTTCCTCTTTAAATGCAGGAGTGCTAGTGTGAATGTAGCCTTAAGCTGGATACACATTATACAACTTTTGTTGTTCAATTTCCTTTAGCTTTACCTTCAACTATGAAGTGCTCGGGCCTGTCTGATTGCATTATATAGTGTGACCACATGTCCCGGATTGCCCGGGACAGTCCCGCATTTTGCAGGTCTATCCCGGGTACCTTTATGCCAGGACAATACAGTGTCCCGGAATGAAACTGACACAGCCATTCCCTGGGCCGATCTGATGGCCCCAAAAAAGGCCGCCACATCACCGCTTTACTCACTGACAGTACTTGCTCTGGCCGGGAATGCCTGGAGGAGCACAATCTCTGCCGCCTGCTTGTGATTGGAGAAATCATAAATCCCCCCTCTTGTGTCTAATGACTGTGCTGTGATTCTTTACAGCACAAGCTGATTTTTGGGAGGGGGGGGGGTGTCCCCGAATGGTAGTTTGGAAATGTGGTCACCCTAATTGCATACAATTTGAAAGTGTTGAGGTTTGACCTCATATTATATGGTTTTGGTAAATCTAAAGGAAAGTTGTACAAGAAAATTGTATACAAGTTATATAGTCTGTAGCCAGCTTTAGAGATTCACAGATGTTCTCAGGCGACCATGTTGTGCGTCAGCTCATTTCAGTTTATCTACAAGAGCTCTGCTACGCATTTTTCTTTTCTACCACCAGATGGCAATAGAGCTTCTTGAAGACACCAAAGACAGAAGATTAGTGTGGAAATTTGCCTTGTATGTGATGATGTCAGAAGTAACGGGTCTGTGTATTGTACACTTCCTGTGTCTGTAGTTCTGCAATCTTGGCAGAAAAGCATAGATTAAGAAAGGGCAGTGACAGACAGTTGTAAGCTGTGTTTGTCACTTGAAGACGTTTTTGTAAACCTCTTTATGCTGGATTCTGCTTTCTGAAAAAGTTTTACATGATAGCAGCTCATTTTCTGCAAGAATGGCTGCAGTGAAACTTACAGACCAGGTAAGAAGATTCATTATTAAAGCCCACAGATTTTGTTTACAGTTGTTAAAACTATAACAGGGCTAGAGGCTATTATAGTCATAATCTCTGTAGAATAGATCTGAACAGCGGTGGTTGTATCCTAGTAACCTTTCCGGCTTTACGATTTTCCCAAAATTCATGTTTCAGACTTGGGTAGCTGATGGGCACATTCACCTACATTCAGCAGGACAGCCCAATGATGGCAGGGATGCATTTGTATATCTTTTTTTTATAACATAAGAAAGGGCAGAACTGAGATTGTCACTGTGTCCCCTATAGATATTAAAGGGCTGGCGAGTGATGCAACACCCACCCTTACCTAAAATATACCCTTAGCCTTTAAATTAGCACTAAAGTTTCTTTGTGTCTTTTTTTTTTTTGTAGAAAATCATGGTGATATTTGTCATTTTTCAATGTGCTCTCTGTTTTAATTTAGCAAACCTAAAGTAAAATTAGTAAAGAAAAAGATATAACTGTATTTAATAAATGTCACTATAATGCCGCGTACACACGATCGATTTTCTCGACGGTGAAAACACCGTCGAGAAAAATAGACGGGAAAAACGAGGGAACGGCTTGGTTCCCTACACACGTCCGTTTTTCCCGACATTTTTGTTTGGTCGAGAAAAACGACCGTGTGTGGGCTCCGTGGCAGTGTTTCCCTATGGGAAAACTGCCGCGGAAAAAAGCGACGAGAATCACGACGAGAAAAATTAGAGCATGTTCTAATTTTTTTCGTCGTGACTAATGCCGTTTTTCCCGTCGGGAAAAATGACAAAAAGCCCACACACGGTCGTTTTTCTTGTTAAAAAAAAAAAATGTAATTTTTCCCAACGGGAAAAATGATCGTGTGTACGCGGCATTAGGGTTGCATCCTTTAAGACCGAGTACAAGTTACATAGTTAGGGCTCTTTCACACGGGGCGGATCCGTGCAGATCCGCCCCGTGAAGCTCCGCTTGCTCAGCGGGGATCGCTCGGTTGATCCCCGCTGAGCCGACGGATGACTGGGCGGTCCCCGCACACTGTGCAGGGACCGCCCTGTCAGAGCGCCGCTCTCCCCTATGGGGAATCGGATGATGACGGACCGTAGAGTCCGTTGTCATCCGATCCGCTCCGCCGACGGAAGGAAAAATAGGGTTTTCCTCCGTCACACTTTGGCGGAGCGGATGTCAGCGGACATGTCTCCGCTGACATCCGTGCCTCCATAGGGGTACATGGAGGATCCGTTTCAGGTCCGCCTAAAAAACTGACAGGCGGACCTGAACGGACCTCCGTGTGAAAGGGGCCTTAGTCAGGTTGAAAAAAGGCACAAGTCCATCCAGTTCAACCATAAAAAATAAATAAAATAATCATAATAATATCATATGTAGCACTACCCACGTAGGAGCTGCTGGTTTAATTTAGGGTCTGCCGTTACCTCACTGTTCACCGTATCCGCCATAGGGGTCCCATTGGAGAGTTGTTCACAGATGTCCGCACCAAACACTTAGTCTCTTTTTCCAATGCTTTTATTAACAACGTCAGATAGAGGAATGGAGGGTTAGGGGAGATTCAGGTACCTTGTTTTGCGAATCACGGGTACTTCTTTGATCAAGAGGACAAACAGCTTCCACATCTGGATCTAACCACCACCGGATAGGCCTCTCTCACTGACCTAGCAGTCGGTGCGGTGCTCGGTCATAGTCTCTACCACAGACTTGATGAATATATTAGAGTCGTTGTACAATCCTCTGCCACAGGATTGTATAACCAAGAACTTTTGCAAAGTCAAAGAACAGTTACATCCATCCGGCAATACTGTGAGTTAGATTGGTCGGGATGCGTCCTCCAATTGAGTCTCCAGGCTCTTCCTGAGATACCAGCCGTTTTGCTCGGTCCTCTCTGAGAAAAGTCCTCCCCTGGTTTCTTCAATTGCTCGGCTTTTCCCCTCAGGCAAGACAGCACAGGACCACCCCTGGACCAGTAGACCCCAGAAACTCGGGACAGCAGGCCCCGAGGCAGAAGAACTGCTACGACATACCTTAGGCCAGGAGGGCCATCAGGTCCGAGAGACTCTGAAAACAGTGCCTGTCCCTTAAGTACCCTCTCCCAGAATGCACAGCGGCGGAACCACTCCCACTGGGCTGTTTCTGGGTAAAGAGGTACTCAATGCATCCAGCCCGTTGTATTTCCAACACTGACCGGTGGTGACAGCGACACCCACGGCCAAGTGGAAAAAACAACACAGCTGAACTGGAACAGAAACCAGCAATTGAACTATTTAAATCACTCTGAGCTAAACTACAGCTCAGATAAACCTAAACTTACATATAGCGCCTACTCAATAGGAGCAGGGCGCTACATACTCCCCCCACCGCAATAGACGATGTCCTCATCGTCTGAGAAAAAAAATTTACTCTCACTCCTGAGAGTCGATACCTGAATCACAAAACTTGGATGGGGAAGGGAAAAGGTGAGGTAGCAAAAGAAATAGGTTTAACATGAACACACACACACAGTAGAGTTACATCAACATATGTCCCAACATCTAGCTCTCTATCTAAGCCGCCCACTCTCCAGCAGCTTGACAGAAGATCCAGATGTACCTGAAAAACAAAAGACACACACAGGCAACAATATAAAACACATCTCTGTACAACAGGATGCAAAGCCTCATCTCCTAAGAAATTCGACTTTCTTTCCCCCCTTTTAAAAAAAATGTGGAGTAGCTAGGTATATATATATAAAAAAAAGAAAAGTACAGTTTTTGCTGTGCAAACTTCCACCACCTAGTGGCAGAAGGACAATGTGACAAGAGTCCTTAATACAAGTACTGTAACAGATAGAGAAATCTTGACTCTGAGGTTTCCTGTAACCTGACACTACCTCGCTATATACCCCACAGTCCTTTTAGCATAGAGGATTTTTCTCACAGTCTCTTTGCAAAGTGAAAAAACAAAAACAGGACAGTCACTATAAGTGATCACCAGTAAAACCGGGGATCGGGCAGAGTCAGGGTTTTCCCTTGTTTATCCAAAGTGGTAATAAATTAAAGTAGACACTTTTATCCTTTCCAGGCCTACAGATGATCACTTTGTCAGCATGAATGTGTCTACCATAGTTCCAATGCAACAGGCACCCATCGAAATGACCATCCATAGCGGAGGAATAGCCTGCTCTCCTGAAAGGTTTTGGTACAGATAGATAGTCCCAAACAGCCTCACTGTACCACCGCTCTCTGTTAAAGTGGAAGTAAACCCTCCTATCATTTTCAGGCAAGGAAGCTGCCATCTTGGCCTCTGTTTAATCTTCAACTGCCATGATGCTGCACATGTGATCAGTTATGACACCAGCCATTGGATGGTTTGACAGTTTGGTTGAGAGCACAACCAATGTGACAGTTGGCATTCCCAGCATGCCGGGAATGTAACTGCTTTTTGAAACTGTTAAATCGATGGGTTTACTTCCGCTTTAAATTCAATTTCCTGCATGATCTCCTTGGGAACGTAAGGAAACTCCAGTCCATATTCTGTGGCTACCCTTTTATTGAGCAATCTTTGTAATCGGGCAAGCCTTTGCAAAGCTCTGGTACTTCCTAGTCCAGGAGGCACACATGAAGTTGTAGATTTGCGCACCATAGCGTTGGTAGACAACTTTTCTGACCCAAATGAACTGGTACCTCTGGCCAAAATCTCATTAGTAGCAACGGGGGGTTCCACACTGGGTGATGTCTTCCCCGAGTCCATGGCTACCCAATCAGAAAAAGTGAAGGCCGAAGCGACACCATCACCATTTGCCCATAACATCTCCTGTGACATAGTCTCGAACAAATCATCGTCTCCGGAGATATCTGACAGGGAGTCTAACTCAGAATCCCTTAACTCCTCCACAGGCAAATAGTTACACACGGTCCCTGACATGTTTTCCCCTGATCTCTCACCCGTTCCTGTCGTGGATTTCTCAGGGATCAAGCCTTCTTTCGGATCCAATTCAAATAGTCTTTAGGGTAGGCCTCGACCACGGCCGCGGGAGGCTTTCACATATCCCACCTTCCTCTGGACAGGTGCAGCAAGAGCAGGTGCAGCGGAGGTAACAGCAGTAATGATGTCCGCTGATGACTCTTTGATGGCAGTAACAACGCCATCTCCCTCAGGAAAACTCACTGTAGCAGACACGGCGAGTATAGGTCTAGCCGCAGGAGCAAAGGCAGCAGTCTCCTCTGCAGCAATGCCCGTGGCCCAGTCCACTCGGTAAGCACGGGGGGGGGGCATGGTGGGTTTCTCTATGGCGAACAGGTACTCCCCGCAGTGCAGGCACCGAACAAATGGACGGGGGTGTACGGCCAGTCCTTCACACCTGTTGCATAGCATACCCAATGCTTCGACATCTCCTATTGTGTACAGTACAAACCGCCCATGCGGTTTCAGACGAATGCCAGTATCCGTCAGCAAAGTTCCAGGCAGCAAGGCACTTGTAGCGGTACCCACAGGAAACATCCTGGGCCCCATAGCAGACTGCATCAACGGCATTGAAGACATGGCTTTACAATCAGATCCTCTCTTGTGTGTTGGACACATACACGCGGTGTCTCACGCAGCAAGCAGGCGGGAACTCCTCCCACTCGCTCCTCTAGTCATGTAGCTCCCGGCTTTCTTGGCTCCGCCCACAGCCCACGCGGCTATGAAGTGATCCGCAAATTAACCCCCTTTTTCCAGAAAAATAACACAGTCCAGAGCCCTCTTATCATAGGCTGCCGGTGAACAGCTTACTTGAGTTGCGACCGGTAACGGCAAATCCCGGACTCGAGCCCCCACGTGTAGCACTAACCCCATCTGAGCTGCTGGTTTAATTTTGGGTCTTGCGTTACCTTACTGTTCACCGTATCCGCCATAGGGGTCCCATTGGAGAGTTGTTTACAGATGTCCTCACCAAACACTTAGTCTCTTTTTCCCAATGCTTTTATTAACAACGTCAGATAGAGGGATGGAGGGTTAGGGGAGATTCAGGTACCTTGTTTTGCGAATCACGGGTACTTCTTTGATCAAGAGGACAAACAGCTTCCACAACTGGATCTAGCCACCACCAGATAGGCCTCTCTCACTGACCTAGCAGCCGGTGGGGTGCTCGGTCATAGTCTCTGCCACAAACTTGATGAATATACTAGAGTCGTTGTACAATCCTCTGCCACAGGATTGTACAACCAAGAACTTTTGCAAAGTCAAAGAACAGTTACACAGTACCAGTTTCTTTCAGCCATCCGGCAATACTGTGAGCTAGAGTGGTCGGGATGCGTCCTCCAATTGAGTCTCCAGGCTCTTCCTGAGATACCAGGCTTTTTGCTTGGTCCTCTGAGAAAAGTCCTCCCCTGGTTTCTCCAATTGCTCGGCTTCTCCCCGCAGGCAAGACAGCACAGGACCACCCCTGGACCAGTAGACCCCAGAAACTCCTGGGCCTACTTTCAGTAACGATGCCTCGGGACAGCAGGCCCTGAGGCAGAAGAACTGCTACGACATACCTTAGGCCAGGAGGGCCATCAGGTCCGAGCGACTCTGAAAACGGTGCCTGTCCCTTAAGTACCCTCTCCCAGAATGCACAGCGGAGGAACCACTCCCACTGGGCTGTTTCTGGGTAAAGAGGTACTCAATGCATCCAGCCCATTGTTTTTCCAACACTGACCTGTGGTGACAGCGACACCCACGGCCAAGTGGAAAATACACAACACAGCTGAACTGGAACAGAAACCAGTAATTTAACATAATCACTCTGAGCTAAACTACAGCTCAGATAAACCTAAATTTACATATAGCGCCTACTCAATAGGAGCAGGGCACTGCAAATACAATCCCATATACCCAATTCTATACCTACAGATGATCCAGAAGACGGCGAAAAACCCCAGCAGAGCACGATCCAATTTTCTACAGCAGGGGAAAGAAATCCTTCCTGATCCCCGAGAGGCAATCGGATATTCCCTGGATCAACTTTACCTATAAATGTTAGTACCCAGTTATATTATGTACATTTATGTACATTTAGGAAAGAATCCAGGCCTTTCTTAAAGCAATCTACTCAGCTGGCCAGAACCACCTCTGCAGGGAGTCTATTCCACATTTTCACAGCTCTTACTGTGAAGAAACCTTTCCGTATTTGGAGATGAAATCTCTTTTCCTCTAGATGTAAAGAGTGCCCCTTTGTCCTTTGTGTTGACCATAAAGTGAGCAACTCAGCACCAAGTTCACTATATGGACCCCTTATATATTTGTACATGTTGATCATATCCCCCCTTAATCTCCTCTTCTCAAGAGTGAATAAATTCAGTTCCTCTAATCTTTCCTCATAGCTGAGCTCCTCCATGCCTCTTATCAGTTTGGTTGCCCTTCTCTTCACTTTCTCCAGTTCCCCAATATCCTTTTTGAGAACTGGGGCCCAAAACTGAACTGCATATTCCAGATGAGGTCTTACTAATGATTTGAACAGGGGCAAAATGATATCTCTCTCTCTGGAGACCATACCTCTCTTAATACAAGAAAGGACTTTGCTCGCTTTGGAAACCGCAGCTTGGCATTGCATGCCATTATTGAGCTTATGATCTACCAAAACCCCCAGATCCTTCTCCACTACGGATCCCCCCAGTTGTATTCCCCTTAGTATGTATGATGCATGCATATTCTTAGCCCCCAAGTGCATAACTTTAAATTTATCAACATTAAACCTCATCTTCCACATAGTCCCCCAATTAGACAGTGCATTGAGGTTGGCTTGTAAATTGGAGACATCCTGTAAGGACGTTATTCCACTGCATAGCTTAGTGTCATCTGCAAAGACTGAAATTGTACTTTTAATCCCAGACCCAATATCATTTATAAGGATATTAAAAAGTAAGGGTCCCAACAATAAACCTCGGGGTACACCACTGAAAACCTTAGACCATTCAGAGTAAGAATCATTAACCACTACTCTCTGAATTCTGTCTTTTAGCCAGCTTTCTATCCATTTACAAACTGATATTTCCAAGCCTGTAGACTTTACCTTACACATGAGCCGTGAGTGGGGAACTGTATCTAACGCTTTTGCGAAATCCAAGTATACCACATCCACAGCCACCCCTCTGTCCAAGGTATTACTTACCTCTTCATAAAAAGAAATCAGGTTTGTCTGACAACTTCTGTCTTTCATGAATCCATGCTGTCTGTTGCTTAAAATATTTTTTTTTCCAGCAAGAACTCATCTATGTGGTCTTTTATTAATCTCTCCTCCCAACTATAGAAGTTAAACTAACAGGTCTATAGTTACTTGGTGTAGAATACGATGTAATATTATCTCTAGTAACCTATACCATGTCTATCGCATAAATGTATTAATGTGTATAGTCCCTTATTTGCTAGTCTAGCCTATCAGAGAATGCTAGGCCTAATGCTCTAATATTACACATAAAGACAGGCACAGTTGCTCAGTAAATCATGTTGTATTTATTCCTTTAAAAATAGTAATCTTAACAACAGATATCAAATATGGTCTACATCAACAAATAATAATATGAAAGATACTTAACACTCCTCTCGGTAACCATCCCTGGCTGGGCTCAGATGTAACAGAGAACTAGGCCTTTGTAGGCCTTTGTAGGCTTCTGCAGGCCGCATGCCTTAGGCCCAAAAATGGGCATCAGAGCAAGGTTCCAGACAGATAACACAGAGGTCCTTGCAGTCAAAAAGGGAAAAAAACTGAGCTCTGTGTTACAAACCCTTTTTACAAAACACACTCATTACTCATTCAAACTCCTTCCCCTTGCCCGCCCATCTGTCTCTCGACCAATCGTTGCACTTCCATGATTCTTGTCTTGTTACTGATTGTCCTGCCATACCTGGCCTCTGGGGGCGATACTGCACATTCATGCGCAGTCCATTGTCATCAACCTCTTTGAAGCTCCTCGCACAGCAGGTGGGCTGGAGATAAGCCCTTTCCTGCTATTCTACTGTGCAGACTGTTTGGGGACCTCAAGTGTCATTTCGTTGTAAAAACAGATGTGTGGACCAGGTTGCCCCCAACACTTGGTAAAAACTTTGTTCCCTTTTTAAATATAGGCACCACATTGGCCCTGCGCCAATCCAGTGGTACTATTCCTGTCAATAATGAGTCCCCAAAAATTTGATACAATGGCTTTGAAATTACAGAGCTCAATTCTTTTAGGATCCGTGGGTGTATGCCATCTGGTCCAGGTGCTTTATCCACCTTTATTCTCTCTAAATATTTTTGGACCATATCACTTTTGAGCCATTGTGGATTATTTGGGGCTGTGGACATGAGCTCCCCCATGCTCCTTTGTATACACAGAGCTGAAGAAAGTATTTAATAAATTAGCCTTCTCTTTGTCCCCAGTCACCCACTCTAGATTATTTTGTAAAGGGCCTACTTGCTCAGACCTGACCTTTTAACTATTAATATATTTGAAGAATTTTTTGGGGTTTGTCCTACAATCTTTTGCAATCTGTCGTTCGTTTTGAATTTTTGCATCCTTGATTTCCTTTTTACATACCGTATTTTTTGCACCATAAGACGCACCTGACCATAAGACGCATCTAGGTTTTAGAGGAGGAAAACAAGAAAAAAAATATTCTGAACCAAATGGTGTACTAAAATATTTTCCAGTGCCCATAAAATGCAGCCTGACCATTGCCATAGTAAACGCAGCCTGACCATTGCCATAGTAAACGCAGAGTGACCATTGCCATAGTGCTCTATTTGCCAGAGAACTCGGCAGCGGCGCTGTGACAGGGAGAGGAGAGCTGTGGGCTGTCTGTATATCCCCCGCCGCCCCCCTTCCCTTTCTGTAGGCCGAAGGGAGAAGCGAAAGAGAGAGCGGCTCTAATTGGATTCGCCGCGCCGCAATGCGAGCAGTGTCAGGGGCTTTGTCAGTGGCGGGGGGGCGGAGCCAGTGGCAGCAGTCGGGGATTCCAGTGGCTGCGGGGAGCGATGCGTGCGGATGGCAGGGGCGGTGACGTGGGGGGCGGGGCCTATCATGTATTCGCATATTTCTGGGGGAAAAAAGTGCGTCTTATAGTCCGAAAAATACGGTATTCTGTTAAATTCTTTGTAATATTTAAACGACACTAGTGTTCCTTCATTTTCATATTTCTTAAAAACTATTTTCTTATTGTTTATAGCTTTTTTAACTTTGACCGTGAGCCACATAGGTTTTATTTTTAGCCTTTTAAACTTATTGCCCATGGAAATATACTTTGCAGTGAGGTCCCAAACAGTCTTTTTGAAGAATTCCCATTTCTGTTCTGTGTTTATCGATGCCAATATTCCCTCCCAGTCTAAGAGCCGGTTCACACCAGGGCGGCGCGACGCGGCACAACTTGTGGGGGCGACCTCGGCGCCGCGATCTCAAGACGACTTGAGACGCCCGCCGAGGCGATTTGCATAAGACTTCTGTATAGAAGTCAATGCAGGTCGCCTTGGGTCGCCCCCAAAAGTAGTACAGGAACCTTTTTCCAAGTCGGAGTGACCTGAGTCGCTCTTACTTAGAACGGTTCCATTGAAAAGCATGGGAAGCGACTTGTCAGGTGAATAAGTCGCCTGACGAGTCGCCCTGGTGTGAACCGGCTCTCAGTCCTGGAGAGCAGTCCTCATCCTTGGAAAATTTGCTCTCTTGAAATTAAGTGTTTTAATCTTTCCCGTATGTATTTCTTGCTTACAGCTAACATCAAATGAAATCATGTTATGATCACTGCTACCCAGGTGTTCCTTTATCTGAACATTAGTAATAAGCTCTGCATGGTTTGAGATTACCAGGTCCAACAGAGCATCATTCCTAGTACCGATACTTTTTTTCAAGTACTCGTCGATACCGATTACTATACTTCTTTTTAATATCATGTGACAGTGGCACCAATATGCAGCACTGATGATGCGTGGACTGTGTCAGTAGTTTTCTTTTTTCTTTTTTCTTTTTTTTTTTACAATGTTATTTTTTACAATTCTTTTTTTATTATTTTTTACAAATTTTTTTGTTATTTTTTTTAAAATGCTTTTTTTTTTGTAGGGGAGTGGACGGTGTCAGCGTGTGTTTTATTTTTTATTATTTTTTCATTATTTATTAATTTTTTTATTATTATTATTATTATTATTATTATTTTTTAGCCCTGTTGGGGGGCTTTGCTGAGATATCAGGGGTCTTAACAGACCCCTGACATCTCCCTTTTGAGATAGAGAAAGGGACTGAGGACACAGATTCCCCAGTCCCTTTCTCTGTAGCCTCAGCTGCACTGAAGATGAATGGACAGGAGACAGCGGCTCCTCTCCATTCATAAACTGAAGCATCGTAAACACAGTTTACGATGCCCAGTGATAGTTATGAATGGGCAGTCAGTGATCACTGTGCATTCAGAAAAGGAAGAAGCTGGTAAATTACATATTTACCGACTCCTTCCTCCGCTCTCCATCCTGACAGATTAAGGACATGGGGCGGAGGAGCACCGGAGCACGGAGGAGGAGGGGGTCCAATGCAAGTTACCCTTACAGATTTTCTGTAAAGGTGAACTTACATTTTAAAGTAGAACTATAGGCAAAACTTTTTTTTTCATTTTGGATAGAGTAAGGGAGGGTTATAACCCCGTCAGATTTTTTTTGCCATCTGTGTCCCATTGTAGAGATTTCCCCTCATTTCCTGTCCCATAGCTAAACAGGAAGTGAGAGGAAATCCCTGCAAATTAAGGGAGTTCCTTGGAGACCCCCAGGTCACCAGAACTAGTGTCCCTATTTGAAGATTACCCCTCCATTACTTTTCTGGGGACAACCCAAAATTTGGGATTTTCTTTTACTTTCACTTTCAATGATAATGGTAAACAGGACAAAAATAGAGAGGGCGAATCTACCTAATGGGGGCACAGACAGCAAAAAAAGATTGACAGGTGTTCTAATCCATCTTTACTCTATCGAAAACAAAAAAAAAAGTTTTGCCTTTAGTTATACTTTAACTTGCTGGATTCCCTACATGCTCTGCAGCTTCACGTTTGCTGTTTACTTTCTATTTCCAAGGACTACATATCCCATGGTACCTTGCTGCCTACAAGCAGTGATTCCTGTACTGACTTCTCCTCCTGAAACTCCTCCTCTCAGCACCCCTGTAGTTCAAAAGACATGCTCTGTGAAATGTGACACAGCAGTGCCTACTCACACAATATGTTTCACAGAATTCAAGAAAGTAAATGTGTGCACATCTTCACAAAGTACGTTTACAGACGTCAAGATTGTATTTCTAATCTGCTCCTATTAATGTGAACAATGTGGAAATGAATATATGATTTTATATCTTCACCATAGATACAGTATGATTGAAAGCATGACATCAACCCTTAGTGCCCAACTCCATTCAAAACTGCTTTTGTTTGAGGCTGGGTTCACATATGAGCTGCATTCGGCTCTCTGCAGGGGTCCGGTGCATCCTCGTTTACCATTTCAGGCCCAATTTTGGGCTGAATTCGGACCTAAAACGGACCAAAAGACACACATCGTTTTTGTGCAAAACGCACCGGACCTGCTGCGGATATATGTGAACCGGCTCCATAGAGAGCGGGGCAAAACCTCCTGCTATTGCGAATTGGATGCAGGGAATCCACATTGAATTTGCAATGGTGTGAACCCAGCCTGAGTCTTGGAACTAGTGGGGGAAGGATGGCACCCTGTTAGTTTTTTGTTTGCTATATGTATCCTTACAGGGGACAAGTAGTAATGGACTAACTCTAAGGCTCCATGTACATAGAAGCTCAAAAACGGTCAATTTGAATGCCAGATTTCTGGCAGAAAAAGCTGCTTTAAAATATAGCTTTTATCAGCGTTTTTTACTAGCGTTTTTCAGTGTAGCGTTTTTTAGCTTTTTTTTTTTTCTCAATGGATCAAAAAACGCTAAAAAACGCTGGCGCCCAGCGTTTTTGAGCATTTTTCAGCGTTTTGCGTTTTTTCCCGCTGAAAAACGGCACTTTGAACGCAAATTTCTTGCGTTCAGAAAAAAGCCCATTAACTCCACTGCTCATTAACACTAAAAAACGCTATGTGTACATGAACACATAGGCTAACATAGAGTGCAGTTAATGGGCTTTTTAAAAAAAACGCCAAAACGCCAATAAACTGCAGTTTATCAGCTTCAGTGTACATGGAGCCTAAAAGGGAAAACAGACTGCAGCAAGACACTTCTTTAGTAAATTAGTAAAGGATCACACTCAGTCTAATAACATACATGAGTGCAGTATTCTTATGTCCAATTGCTTACTCCGGTTTTTATTCTTTGTTACTTGTTTAATGTACGTTTTTTTCTTCCTGTTTGATTTTTCTGATTGTGCATATACAGTACATGGATGTACCTATTTATTGCTTCGGTATGTACGGAATTTACAGGCTTTGATACTCTAGTGCTGTGACAATTCACTTTGTTTACACTTTGTTTGACAGTATTTTGCCTCTGTATTGGCTTGACAAGCATAATTTGTATGTGCATTTTTTTTCAATAAACTAAGTTTCAAAATAAATAAATAGGAAAGGGTTAAATGTTAGAACTGTTACATTGTTACAACTGTTTGTGTCTTCCTGTCCCAGAGACAACAGCTCCCATCATTTCTTGTCCTGCTTCAGAGGGACATAAAAAGAGATAAAGTCTCCCCAATGGGGTCAAGGACAGCAATACAAAATGGACAAAAGTATTAATTCTTACAAAATTGATCTAAAATAAAAAAATCTTTGACTAAATTATAACTTCATGATAAATACTATATAGCAACCAGAGTTTTCCAGGACTCTCAAAGTGATTATACACATAAAATCCAACTCAACTCAATTTGAGTTTGACCTTGAGAAGTTCAGCATATAACAGAACGAACACATGAATAAGATCTAATATGTTTGTTCCGCAGTTTTACCAAATTTCAAGATTGTTGGGGTAAACAGTTAAGTAATAATTGCATTCACATGCCAATGGAAATTCTCATTGTACCTACTGTATATCGGAGTGGATAACCATTGCGAGGGAAAGTTGGGCAATATCCATACCCATGTGGCAGTTAATGACAGAGAAGGTCCAAAAGAGCCTTCTTCTTTACAGATAATATGCACATACATGAGCATCTTTACTTACCATAGCACAAGAGGAAAGTTGGACTGATTGTTTATAGTGAATGATGAAGTCAATATACATGAAGGATATTTAAAAAAATGTGGAGACTGCATGCCATAGTCAGGGCAGGTATCATCACACAAAACTATAATGATATATACTAGAAAGAAACGGTGAGTAAAGATACCACTAATGGCATATATCCAATTAAACGAATGACTTTATTGTATCACAAAATGTTTTATAAATCAAATCAATGCTAACCTTATAAATAAAATAGACAGCGTCAGGGCCGATCCTAGGGTCACAGACGCCTGGGTGCAGAAATATTTCTGGCGCCCCCACATGGGCGTGGTCATCTTACTAACTCCTCCCCTTTGCAAATGTTTCTATGGCTATGACTCAAACACAGAGATGCTCCCCTAAGAAGTCTTCATTACCCTGGGATCCTCCCATGATCTTTTAACAATAAAGAAAATGAGTACACTAATGGGACCTGGAGGGGGGGGTCTATCTAATGCACACAGAGGGCTTCTGTTAGAGAGCCTGTTAGAAAGTGCCCCCAGACATACTGCAGACATGATACAGGAGATGGTCAGAGACTGCAGACATGATAGGGAGATGGTCAGAGACTGCAGACATGATACAGGAGATGGTCAGAGACTGCAGACATGCTATAAGAGATGGTCAGAGACTGCAGACATGATACAAGAGATGGTCAGAGACTGCAGACATGCTACAAGAGATGGTCAGAGACTGCAGACATGCTACAAGAGATGGTCAGAGACTGCAGACATGATACAAGAGATGGTCAGAGACTGCAGACATGATACAAGAGATGGTCAGAGACTGCAGACATGATACAAGAGATGGTCAGAGACTGCAGACATGATACAAGAGATGGTCAGAGACTGCAGACATGATACAAGAGATGGTCAGAGACTGCAGACATGATACAAGAGATGGTCAGAGACTGCAGACATGATACAAGAGATGGTCAGAGACTGCAGACATGATACAAGAGATGGTCAGAGACTGCAGACATGATTTATAAGGTGGTCAGAAACTGCAGACATGCTACAGGAGATGGTCAGAGACTGCAGACATAATACAGGAGATGGTCAGAGACTGCAGACATAATACAGGAGATGGCCAGAGACGTCAGACATACTACAGGAGATGGTCAGAGACTGCAGACATAACACAAAAGATGGTCAGAGACTGCAGACATAGTACAGGAGATGGTCATTGACTGCAGACATACTACAGGAGATGCTCAAAGACTGCAGAATACTACAGGAGATGGTCAGAGACTGCAGACATACTCATGAGATGGTCAGAGACTGCAGACATACTACAGGAGATAGTCAGAGACTGCAGACATACTACAGGAGATTATCAGAGACTGCAGACATAGTACAGGAGATGGTCAGAGACTGCAGACATAGTACAGGAGATGGTCAGAGACTGCAGACATAGTACAGGAGATGGTCAGAGACTGCAGACATACTACAGGAGATGGACAGAGACTGCAGACATACTACAGGAGATGGACAGAGACTGCAGACATAATACAGGAGATGGTCAGAGACTGCAGACACACTACAGGAGATGATTAGGGACTGCAGACACACTACAGGAGGCTGCAGTTCCTATAGATGGCAGTAGATAATGGCCGACCTGCCCTCTCACCAGACCTGGCGATACAGCAACATCGGTTCCTCTGATCAGGAGGATCAGCTTACTCTGAGTTGCCCGTGGCGACTCCGCTGGGTAGTGCTCAGATCTGTATTCTGGCAATGACTCCATTCCTTTCTTCACCAGAGATGGTGCCAGGCTGTGCGGCTTTCCCTCTGGTGGCGCAGGGCAGCGGAGTTCTCTCTCTGATGGTGTCCCCTCAGCACTATCCTCTCCCTGGTGTCCTGGGTGCACTTCCCCAAAAGCTTTCCCGGGCTCCTGGCTCTCTCTCTCTCCCCCCTCTCCCATTCAGCTGGGCATGCTGTGTGGGCTGCAGTTTCCGGGTCACAATGGGACCGCCAGTCCTCACGACTATATGTCCCACAATCCTCTTCTCTGCTCCTTTTTTATTGTATTTCTTCCCTGGCCAATATGAAGGAGGGAGAAGAAACATAGCGGGCAGCTGTCCTGGCAAGGGCCGCTCACTAGTACAGCAATGCGAGAAGGAGAGGGGTCTAAGAGCCTGCGGCTGCTCTCTTTCCACTCAGACACAGCCGCTCCGATCTCTGGCTGCTTCGCTCTCCTCCTTTGACAGGAGGAGGGAGGGGGATGGGCAGTAAACACAGAGAGCCCTCTTCCCATTGATAACAGGGGCGGCGGTGGCAGTCCCCCCACAGCAGGTGTCCCCCATCAGAGTCCCTTCCACAGCAGGTGTCCCCCATCAGAGTCCCCCCACAGCAGGTGTCCCTCATCAGAGTCCCCCCCCACAGCAGGTGTCCCCCATCAGAGTCCCCCCCCACAGCAGGTGTCCCCCATCAGAGTCCCCCCACAGCAGGTGTCCCTCATCAGAGTCCCCCCCCACAGCAGGTGTCCCCCATTAGAGCACCCCACAGCAGGTGTCCCCCATCAGAGTCCTCCCACAGCAGGTGTCCCCCATCAGAGTCCTCCCACAGCAGGTGTCCCCCATCAGTGTCCTCCCACAGCAGGTGTCCCCTATCAGAGCCCCCCACAGCAGGTGTCCACCATCAGAGCCCCCCCACAGCAGATGTCCCCCATCAGAGTCCCCCCACAGCAGGTGTCCCCCATCAGAGGCCCCCACAGCAGATGTCCCCCTTTAGAGGCCCCCCCACAGCAGATGTCCCCCATCAGAGCCCCCCCACAGCAGGTGTCCCCATCAGAACCCCCCCACAGCAGGTGTCCCCATCAGAGCCCCCCTACAGCAGGTGTCCCCCATCAGAGCCCCCACAGCAGATGTCCCCCATCAAAGTCCCCCCACAGCAGGTGTCCCCCACCAGAGCCCCCCCCACAGTGTCCCCCATAGCAGGTGTCCCCCATCAGAGCCCCCCACAGCAGGTGTCCCCCATCAGAGCCCCGCACTGCCGGTGTCCCCATCAGAGGCTCCCCACAGCAGGTGTCCCCCATCAGAGGCCCCCCCAGCAGATGTCCCCTATCAGAGGCCCCCCTACATCAGGTGTCTCCATCAGAGCCCCCCACAGCAGGTGTCCCCATCAGAGCCCCCCCACAGCAGGTGTCCCCCATCAGAGCCCCCACAGCAGATGTCCCCCATGAAAGTCCCCCCACAGCAGGTGTCCCCCATCAGAGTCCTCCCACAGCAGGTGTCCCCTATCAGAGCCCCCCACAGCAGGTGTCCACCATCAGAGCCCCCCCACAGCAGATGTCCCCCATCAGAGTCCCCCCACAGCAGGTGTCCCCCATCAGAAGCCCCCCCAGCAGATGTCCCCCATCAGAGGCCCCCCACAGCAGATGTCCCCCTTTAGAGGCCCCCACAGCAGATGTCCCCCATCAGAGCCCCCCCACAGCAGGTGTCCCCATCAGAACCCCCCCACAGCAGGTGTCCCCATTAGAGCCCCCCTACAGCAGGTGTCCCCCATCAGAGCCCCCACAGCAGATGTCCCCCATCAAAGTCCCCCCACAGCAAATGTCCCCCATCAGAGCTCCCCACAGCAGGTGTCCCCCATCAGAGCCCCCCACAGCAGGTGTCCCCCATCAGAGCCCCCCACTGCCGGTGTCCCCATCAGAGGCTCCCCACAGCAGGTGTCCCCCATCAGAGGCCCCCCCAGCAGATGTCTCCATCAGAGCCCCCCACAGCAGGTCTCCCCATCAGATTGCCCCCCACAGCAGGTGTCCCCATCAGGTTGCCCCCCACAGCAGGTGTCCCCATCAGATTGCCCCCCACAGCAGGTGTCCCCATCAGAGCCCCCACAGAAGATGTCCCCTATGAAAGTCCCCCCACAGCAGGTGTCTCCCACCAGAGCCCCCCACAGTGTCCCCCATCAGAGCCCCCCACAGCAGGTGTCCCCCATCAGAGCCCCCCCACAGCAGGTGTCCCCCAGAGCCCCCCCACAGCAGGTGTCCCCCATCAGAGTCTCCCCACAGAAGGTGTCCCCCATCAGAGTCCCCCCCACAGCAGATGTCCCCCATCAGAGTCCCCCCCACAGCAGGTGTCCCCCATCAGAGTCCCCCCCACAGCAGGTGTCCCCCATCAGAGTCCCCCCACAGCAGGTGTCCCCCATCAGAGTCCCCCCACAGCAGGTGTCCCCCATCAGAGTCCCCCCCCCACAGCAGGTGTCCCCCATTAAAGCCCCCCACAGCAGGTGTCCCCCTTGAGAGTCCTCCCACAGCAGGTGTCCCCCATCAGAGTCCTCCCACAGCAGGTGTCCCCCATCAGAGCCCCCCACAGCAGGTGTCCACCATCAGAGCCCCCCACAGTGTCCCCCATCAGAGCCCCCCCACAGCAGGTGTCCACCATCAGAGTCCTTCCACAGCAGGTGTCCCCCATCAGAGTCCCCCCACAGCAGGTGTCCCCCATCAGAGCCCCCCCACAGCAGGTGTCCCCCTTCAGAGTCCCCCCACAGAAGGTGTCCCCCATCAGAGTCCCTCCCACAGCAGGTGTCCCCCATCAGAGTCCCCCCCACAGCAGGTGTCCCCCATCAGAGTCCCCCCCACAGCAGGTGTCCCCCATCAGAGTCCCCCCACAGCAGGTGTCCTCCATCAGAGTATCTCCCACAGCAGGTGTGCCCCATCAGAGTCCCCCCCCCCACAGCAGGTGTCCCCCATCAGAGTCCCCCCACAGCAGGTGTACCCCATCAGAGTCCCCCCACAGCAGGTGTCCCCCATTAGAGCCCCCCACAGCAGGTGCCCCCCATCAGAGTCCTCCCACAGCAGGTGTCCCCCATCGGAGCCCCCCACAGCAGGTGTCCCCCATTAGAGTCCCCCCACAGCAGGTGTCCCCCATTAGAGTCCCCCCACAGCAGGTGTCCCCCATCAGAGCCCCCCCACAGCAGGTGTCCCCCATCAGAGCCCCCCCACAGCAGGTGTCCCCCATCAGAGGCCCCCCACAGCAGGTGTCCCCCATCAGAGGCCCCCCACAGCAGGTGTCCCCCATCAGAGGCCCCCCACAGCAGGTGTCCCCCATCAGAGGCCCCCCACAGCAGGTGTCCCCCATCAGAGTCCCCCCACAGCAGGTGTCCCCATCAGAGCCTCCCACAGCAGGTGTCCCCATAGATCAGTACCTGTCCAATAGATCCCTGTAGCTCGGGCACACTGGGAGCAGAAGCACATTACAGGGGGCGGGGCATACATAGCATCTTTGGTTACTAGGAGGGTGGCACTCTGGGAGTGCACGGGATGATTGGCAGCAGCTCCGGACAACCCAGAAGCCTCTCATCACACCGCCTATGGGAGAAGAGCCGACACACGCAGAGGGGGTGTACCCAGCCCGGATTCCGGGGATAGCGGGAGGTATGCGGTCTTGTCAGTTGCCAGCGGAGAGAGCAAGCGTGATGGGGAACTGCAGCAACCGCTACATGCGCTCCACCTCTGGACAAGGAGGAGGGAGGGGAGCACTCTGGAGCTTCGGGGCCCCCACCTTTGCGGCGCCTGGGTGCGGACCCCGCGCACCCTGCCTAGGATCGGCCCTGGACAGCGTTATCACTGGATCATATTAGTGCTAAACTACCCAATCAAGCAAATAAGACTAAATACAGTTGTAACAGTATAGAACAGGGGTAGGAAAATTCAGCACCCCAGCTGTGAGGAAATGACAAATCCCATGAGACATTGCAAGAGTTTGACAGCCACAGACAGAACTCCCAGAGGCATAATGGTAGTTTTAGCACAGCCTGAGTGCTGAGGTTGTTTATCCCTGGTATAGGGTGTAACCACATGAACATCATCCTAAATGTGCAATAAAGTGCAATTCAAAAAGTGCAGTCAATAAAAAATCTAATTCCAATATGGTACATGGGACAGACATTTATGTACTAGGGGCTGCAATTTACAAGAAAAGGAGAGGAAGATATAATACTACATGTCCATTAACCATGTGTCATCCAGCCAGAAATGATTTAAAAAGAAAAATCAAAAGAATTTAAAAGAAAATTCAGCCATAGGCAGATAGAGTTAATCCATGACATTAGTAGATATCTGCACTAGCACTATAAACAGTTCAGTTCCTGGGATGTCCATACAATGTCTGAAGTTTGGACAGATGTGTATTGGCAATAGTGCATATGTCCTTCCACAAATACTGAAAAGCTGAACTGTTTATGATGTTAATGCAGATATCTGCTGATGTCATGGATTAACTCTATCTGTCCCTTGCACTTTATTGGAATTTGGTGTCCATGTAATTACAGGTTGGATAAGCAAATGTAACATTCCCTTATCAATTGATCCTAAGAGAAAATAGGCATAAGAACATTTGACCATAGGAGTTCACATTCACCACTAGAGTAAATAGCCTAAAGCTTTGTACACACGACCGAGTTTCTCGTCAAAAAACGGCAAGAAAACTGCAGAGTGAGCTTTCTTGCCGAGAAAACCATTCGTATGTATGGTTTCTCGTCGAGAAAACTGCCGGGAATCTTGACAAGAAAAATAGAGAACCTGCTCTCTATTTTCTCGTCAGGATTCTTGTTTTTCTCGTCGGCCTGTTTTGCGACGAGAAAACCGGTCGTGTGTATGCTTTTCCGAGTCTTAAAAAATTGCGCATGCTCAGAATCGTCTCTTCCCAAACTTTTACTTCACACGCGGTAACACGAGATCAGCAAAAGCAGCCCAAGGGGTGGCGCCATTGAAATCGAACTTGCCCTTTATACTGCCGTCGTACGTGCTGGACGTGACCGCGCAGAACAACGACGAGATTTGGAATTGACAGTGTGTATGCAAGGAAAGCTTGACAAGAAGCTTGTCAAGCTTGACAAGAATCTTGTCGAGAAAATCTACGGGTTTTTTACGACAAGAAACTCGGTCGTGTGTACGAGGCTTCACACTTTAAACTGAGAGCATTTGACCAGAAGGGGAAATAATATGAAGGAGACCTCAGTTTAATTTATGGAGATTCCTGTCCAAACAAATGGGTATTCGGCCAAGTGAACCTCAAGCTGTAGTGTGAGGTGGAACATTTAGCAGCAGTATTACATTTACTACCACTGCTAAACGTGACAGCTTCCTGCTCAGGGCTGCTGGCTGTTATGGAGCCGGTGTTCTGTCAAAATAGCCAACTCCTCGAACTCTCCAACTACGTCACTTTCGGTAACTCTAAAACAGCAGATATTGGCTCTACTGGCCATGCGCATGCGTGTGCACCTGACAGAATAACAGAAACCCCTGGCAACTGTTGGAGAACTCAACGAGTTTTCCTCTGATCTACCAATTGCCGCAGTGCGCATGCGCAAGGTACGTCACTAACCTTTTTTGAAAACTCGTCGAGTTCTCCAACAGCTTCCAGGGATTCCTGTTTTTCTGTCGGGTGCACACACGCACGCATGGCCAGTAGAGCCAACTCGTCGAAATCTGCAGCTAGAGAGTCGCCAGAAGTGATGTAGTTGGAGATTTTGTCGAGTTGGCTGTTTTGACAGAACACCATCACCCACCGATGTCCTAATAACCAATGACTCAAAGATATTCCAAAGGGCTGCACCATGCACCACATACCCATAATAGCACAATGAAATTAAACATCAAAATTTTATTTTTTTAGGTGAACAAAATGCTAGGAATGGACCACAGAAAAAAATAACATTTTATACAATGCAAATGTTCAAATAATATAAAAAAAGTTGCTGCCCTCAATATAAATCTCAGACACTATTTAAAGTGGTTGTAAACCAACTTCACCAAAAAAACAACAACCTGCAAGACAAAGGCATAGTGAGATAGTATGCACAGCATACTAGCTCATTATAAAATACTCACTTTAGATCAAAGCTCCCACAGCGATCCCCATACACTGGTCCAGCCGGTGACATCCTTCCCAGAGTTATTTACGGGTATCGCCGGCTCCGGCGCTGTGATTGGCCGGAGCCCTGATGACGTCACTCCCGCGCAATGCACACGGGAGCCACCGTTGCTTCAGTGTGCACATGCCAATGACATTGGCACATGCTGATACAGGGGATACCTGTAGTAAAAACCATTACAGTGGATTGTAATGGTTTGCAACCACTTTAACAGCCCTCAAAATTTGCACTCGCCTACTCGCATTTGGCGAGTAAACAAATGAGGAGGGCGAGTATTGACAGGGCTGTGCTGTCCCAGGAATGTATAGCCAGTGCCCCAGCCACGCACAGGCTTGCAGTACGGCCATTGCAATACATACACAGTCAGCCGCCTAGGACCGCCCCTCTCCACCTGATGCCACACATCTCCGTCCAGGCACACAGACCATGCTGTTTAATAGGCATGAAAGAGCCGCCCGGGACCGCCCCCTCCGCCTCCGTTCTGCTGCAATCCCCACCCAGACCGTGCACTTCAGTCTACATTTAAGAGCCGCCAGGGACCACCCCTCTCCACCTCCCTTTTGTACATCAACGCCCAGGCACACAGACAATGCTGTTTAATAAGCATGAGAGAGCCGCTCGGGATCGCCCCCTCTCTGCCTCCATTCTGCTGCACACCCCCACCCAGGCACAAAGTCCGTGCACATCAATAGGCATTAAAGAGCCGCCCACTCCTCCTCCCTCCTGCTGCCCATCTAAGGAGTGGGGCAGTCCTAAGTGGGCAGGCTCAACCCGTCTCGGTCTGCCCTTAGTGGACACAGTGATGACTCACCCCCGTGGCTGCAAAATTGTAAATATGACAGTGTGCTGTTAGGCAAGGTTACACTGGGGGATTAAAAAAGATGTGTGCTGGTGTGCTGGGGGTGATATTGAGAGAAAGCATGTGCTGGATATGGGGGGGGTGCTAATTGGAGGCATAGATGTCATGGATTGGGGGGTGGGTGGAATTGGAGGTCTGAATCATATCCGTGCCTCCAATTCCACCCCCCCCTTCCTAATCCATCATACCTATGCCTTCACCACCACCCCCCCCCCCTTCCATATGATAGATTGGGGGGGGAGTGGTGGTGAAATTGGAGGCAATGTATGATCGATTGGGGAGAATATTGAATGCATAGATGCGCTGGATTGGGGGAAGATTGGAGGCATAGGTGTTCTGGGGAGGGGAGGTCAGAAGATGAGGTGTGCTGGGGGGGGCGTTAAAAGCACAGATGGAGGGGGGCATTGGAGGCAGAGATATGCTGGGAAGAGGAATTAGAGGCAGAGGTGTACTGGGGGAGGTGTTGGAGGTAGAGGTGTACTGGGGGAGGTATTGGAGGTAGAGGTGTACTGGGGGGGTGTTGGAGGTAGAGATGTACTGGGGGGAGGTGTTGGAGGTAGAGATGTACTGAGGGGAGGTGTTGGAGGTAGAGGTGTACTGGGGGAGAAGTTGGAGGTAGAGATGTACTGGGGGGGTGTTGGAGGTAGAGATGTACTGGGGGGAGGCATTGGAGGTAGAGATGTACTGGGGGGAGGTGTTGGAGGTAGAGGTGTACTGGGGGAGGCGTTGGAGGTGTACTGGGGGAGGTGTTGGAGGTGGAGGTGTTGGAGGTAGAGGTGTACTGGGGGAGGTGTTGGAGGTAGAGTTGTACTGGGGGAGGCGTTGGAGGTAGAGGTGTACTGGGGGAGGCGTTGGAGGTAGAGGTGTACTGGGGGAGGCGTTGGAGGTAGAGGTGTACTGGGGGAGGCGTTGGAGGTAGAGGTGTACTGGGGGAGGCGTTGGAGGTAGAGGTGTACTGGGGGAGGTGTTGGAGGTAGAGGTGTACTGGGGGAGGTGTTGGAGGTAGAGGTGTACTAGGGGAGGCGTTGGAGGTAGAGGTGTACTAGGGGAGGCGTTGGAGGTAGAGGCGTATAAAACCTAATACTGAATAAAGCATTAAGCAGTTTAATTTCATGAGATAATTTACGAGGGCGTGTATAGGGGTGGAATTAGGGGCGGGGCAGGGTAGGGTTTGGGTGGGGGAACTGGTGGCGAGTAACTCTTAAGACCTGGCTAGTAGCTCAGGACTTGAAATTTTGACATTTTGAGCCCTGACTTTAACATCCAATAGTATGTCATAAATATACATCATATCCTCCGCCAATGACACAGTGGAATAAAGGTAAATAAAGTACAGAATATCAGAGGGAATGTAACATTTGCCCAGCAAAATGCAATGAATAGAAACTGACATTGCTTACATTTGACAAACATTACAAATATTTTTCAATAATGTTGTGTAAGTGAGATATTCATAAAATGTTTTTATTTAATTTTTTTATGAAAAGACCCAGGGAGGTAAAGTACTGCTACCATAAATTGTTATTTATGACCATAAATACCACATATAATTCAAATATCCACAGGGTACAAAATCATTGAATATACAGTGGAACCTCGGATCGCGAATAACGCGGGTAACGAGCGTTTCGCAATACGAGCACTGTATTTTAAAAAAAACTGACTCGGTTTGCGAGTGTTGTCTCGCAAAATGAGCAGGATTCAAGCCAAAGCGTTTGGCCTGAAGTGGGGGGGAGCCAGAGCTGAGCAGAGCCGAACTGCGCTGATCGGAGCCGTTCGGAACCGTTCATAAATGCTTGAAAAATTGCGGAAATACTCTTTTCCCGAGCCTTTCCGAGGTGTCCTCGGCCCTTTCCGAGTGTCTCCGATGCACTCCGGCGCCCCCCCCCCGCCTCTGGCCGCATGCGGTATTGCATGCCATTGAAGTCAATTCGGAACAAATTATTTTAGTTTCCATTGACTTCAATGGGGAAACTCGCTTTGATATGCGAGTACTTTGGATTACGAGAATTCTCCTGGAACGGATTATGCTCGTAATCCAAGGTTCCACTGTACAAGTTATGAACTGTAAATATATCAACAAAAACAAGTTTAACAAAACTATGTAAGCGCAACACTATTTAAACATTTATACATGTGAAAGTCATCAGTGTCAAATAAATAAAATGTCCATACCCTTGTGCAACGCTGTATCCTGGCCTAGGACAACAAGGCCCAGGCCTAGGGCAGTACGGAAAGAGTCCCTGCCGGCTTGTGCTACACTGTTAGTGTAACGCAAGCTGCTTCTAATTTTGACTATCCTATCATCCTGGACCACAAACCTTCCTCACTGTGCTATATGTTTTCTGCTGCACCATTGGCATGGTTATATCTTTTTAGTCCTCTCCATAAAATTATCAGAAATTTGTGCTTAACCACTTCCCGCCCAGTCAATAGCGAATTGACGTCCGGGAAGTGGTTGCAATATCGATACTGGACGTCATATGACGTCCTGCAGGATATTGCCTTGCGCGCGCCCGCGGGGGCGCGCAGCGCGGTGATCGGGGACGGCATGTGTCCCTCGGACACAGCGCTACCCCGATCACGGTAAACAGCCAATTTCATTGGCTGTTTACCATGTGATCGGCTGTGTCAAAGTCACAGCCGATCACCTGTCAAAACAAACTCGGCGGCGCGCTCCGTGCGCGCCGCCACAGGCTTGCAGAGCGGGGATCGGGGAAGGCGAGTGTCCCTTGGACACAGCGCGTCCCCGATCAGAGTAAACAGCCAATGAATTGGCTGTTTACCACGTGACCGGCTGTGTCCAATCACAGCCGGTCACAAATGTAAACAAACTCCACAGGAGTTACTACCTGATCCCTGCTCTCTCCTCACACACCGATCTGTGAGGAGAGAGAAGAGATCAGTAAGTTAGCTCAGTGTAGTTTGTCTACATAAATTTACAGTGCACAACACGCCCCCCCCCCATAAAGAGGACCTGTCACACAGCCCAGCACATCAATCAGCCCAGCCAATCAGCCCATCTGTCAATCAGCCCATCTGTCAATCAGCCCATCTGTCAATCAGCCCATCTGTCAATCAATCAGCCCATCTGTCAATCAATCAGCCCACCTGTCAATCAATCACCCCACCTGTCAATCAATCACCCCACCTGTCAATCAATCACCCCATCTGTCAATCAATCAATCAGCCCATCTGTCAATCATCTGTCACAGGCCCACCTCCATCGGTACCGCCATTGGCACTGCCACACAGGCTACCAGTACCGCCATCGGTACCAGTACCACCACCAGTACCGCCACCAGGCCCAGCATCTATACTGCCACACAGGCCCGCTACCAGTATCACCACTAGTGCCGCCATCGGTACCACCACCAGTACCACCACCCGTACCACCGTCGGTAGTGCCACCACCACCTGTACCACCACCTGTACCGCCATCGGTACCATCACCACCCGTACCACCACCACCTGTACCGCCATCGGTACCACCACCACCTGTACCGCCATCGGTACCACCACCACCCATACCGCCATCGCTACCACCACCACCCGTACCGCCACCGGTACCGCCGCCACCACCACCACCCGTACCGCCATCGGTACCACCACCACCTGTACCGCCATTGGTACCACCACCACCCATACCGCCATCGGTACCACCACACAGGCCCACCACTAATACCTCCATCGGTACTACCACACAGACCGCCACCACTACCACCAGCAGTACCATTACACAGGCCCACCAATAAGCACTGCCATAATGTCCCAAAGGGTTTACACACCTGAGGAGGCATATGCCATTCTTGCCATGTCGGATGATGAGAGCAGCGGGGAGCTCCCATTATCCGATTCTGGTTCGGAATACGAGCCAGTGGAGGATAGTGGCTCAGAGTCCGAGTCCCCGGAGGAAACCGTCCCTCCCAAAAGAATGCGATCGGCACCAAGATCAGCACCAAGATCAGCACCAAGATCAGGAGAACTGCCCACCACCAGCAGCGCCATACCCCAGGAAGAGGAGCCCAGTACAAGCAATGGAAATGCACGCCCAACCCGAAGAATCCAGCCCCAACCCTACCTTCCCGATGCCCTGGCAAACCCCTTATGGTTGCCTGCCAACTCAGGATCCGCTATCATCCCCCCTTTCACCGCACAGCCAGGTGTGCAGCCCGACACTACAAATTTTTCTAAATTTGATTATTTTTGTTTATTTTTCCCACAAGATTTGCTGCAGAATATAGTGGATCAAACGAATCTGTATGCATCCCAATTTATTGCTGCCAACTCCAATTCTTCCTACGCCCGCATGTTCCAGTGGCGGCGTCTAACATTGGAGGAATTTAAATTATTTTTGGGCCTTATGTTCAATATGGGGCTTACAAAAAAGAACGAAGTCCATTCATATTGGTCCAAACGCCCCATCCAACACATGCCCATATATTCCGCTGTCATGTCCAGGAAAAGATACGACATGATTATGCGCTTTCTCCACTTCAATGACAATTCACAGTGCCCTCCCCGAGATCATCCCAACTACGACAAATTGTACAAGATACGCCCCCTAATCAATGCCTTTTCCCAGCGATTTGAAGACGTTTTCATCCCAGACCAAAAAATTTGTGTGGACGAGTCCCTCGTACATTTCACCGGCCGACTGCAGTTCAAGCAGTACATACCAAGCAAGAGAGCCAGGTATGGGTTAAAATTAAATAAATTATGTGATTGAGCCACTGGATACGTCTGCAAATTCAGGATCTACGAAGGCAAAGACTCCCAGCTCCAGCCCCGTGATTGCCCCACATATATTGGAACCAGTGGAAAAATTGTCTGGGAGTTGGCATACCCCCTGTTCGGAAAAGGTTACCATTTATATGTTGATAATTATTATACCAGCCTGCCCCTTTTTCGCCACCTTTACAGTAAACAAACCCCGGCCTGCGGTACCTTCAAAAAAAACCGGAAGGGATTCCCACAAAATTTATTGACAAAAAAATTGCGACCTGGAGAATCGGCATCCATGAGGAACGAGGAGGTGTTGGCCATGAAGTGGAGGGACAAGAAAGATGTCCACATCCTCTCTACGATCCACAATGACACCATGGTGGAGATCCCAAGAAGACGCGGCTCCATTGTAAAGCCTGAATGTGTCCACGACTACAATTTGTACATGGGGGGGGGGGTGGATTTAAACGACCAGATGCTACAGCCCTACTTATCAACCAGAAAGTCCCATTATTGGCACAAAAAAGTTGCGTTTCACCTGTTTCACATGGCCCTTTTTAATTTGTTTGTCTGCTACCAAAAAGCAACTCAAAATCACCGACTCCACTACCTCCAATATATCGAAGATATCATCGATAGAATAGGATAGGACACCTCTGCCTGCTACCTGGACCTGTGCTTTGGCTGTGCTCTGGCTGTGCTGACAGTATCTCTGCCTGTGCGAACTATGGACAGTATTCCTGCCTGCTGCCTGGATGATTGCTTTTGCTGTCGCTGACCTCATCCCTGCCTGCTGCCTGGACCGATGCTCTCCTCTGTGGACCACTGCACTTCTAAAACCACAGGTAATCTTTTGTTATTTGGTATGTACCTGCTATGTGTTAGATATATGAAGGGCCTTCAAAAATGTGATCGGTAGTCAGAAAATGATATGTGCAATTAATGCTGCTAGAATGCCTGGAGGTGCTACTTGGATGTTGGGCCTCTGTATGTGGCCAGGCTGTGTAAAAGTCTCAAACATGTGGTATCGCCATACTCAGGAGGAGTAGCAGAATGCATTTTGGGGTGTAATTTTTGCTATGTACATATTATGTGTTAGAAATATCTTATAAATTGACAACTTTGTGTAAAAAAAATGCATTTTAATTTTTTCTCCACATTTTCCAAAACCTTCTGGAAAAAAATGAACCGTTCAAAAGACTCATAATGCCTCATAGATTATACGTTGGGGTGTGTGCTTTCCAAAATGGGGTCATTTTGTGGAAAATTCCATTGTCCTGGTGCTCCAGGGCCTTCAAAAGTGTAATAGGTGGTTGAGAAAGGATATGTGCGATTTATGCTTGTAGAACGCCTGAAAGTGCTACTTCAATGTTGGGCCTCTGTATATGGCCAGGCTGTGTAAAAGTCTCACACATGTGGTATCGCTATACTCAGGAGGAGTAGCAGAATGCATTTTGGGGTGTCATTTTTGCTATGTATATGCTATGCGTTAGAAATATCTTATAAATGGACAACTTTGTGTAAAAAAAATGCATTTTCATTTTTTCTCCACATTTTCCAAAACCTTCTGGAAAAAAATGAACCGTTCAAAAGACTCATAATGCTTCATAGATTATACGTTGGGGTGTGTGCTTTCCAAAATGGGGTCATTTTGTGGAAAATTCCATTGTCCTGGTGCTCCAGGGCCTTCAAAAGTGTAATAGGTGGTTGAGAAAGGATATGTGCGATTTATGCTTGTAGAACGCCTGAAAGTGCTACTTCAATGTTGGGCCTCTGTATATGGCCAGGCTGTGTAAAAGTCTCACACATGTGGTATCGCTACACTCAGGAGGAGTAGCAGAATGTATTTTGGGGTGTAGTTGCAATTATGCATATGCTGTGTGAGAGAAAAAAACTGTTAATATGACCAGTTTGTGTAAAAAAAAATAAAAAAAAAATAAATTAAATTTTCCCAAGAATTGTGGGAAAAAAATACAACTTCAAAAAACTCACCACGCCTCTTAGTAAATACCTTGGACTGTCTACTTTCCAAAAAGGGGTAATTTTGGGGTATTTGTACTTTCCTCGCTTGTTAGTGTCTCAAGAAATGAGATATCCCTTCAGTACATCAGGCGTGATCAGATGTGATAAATTTTCAGTGATTGCCACCATAGTTTGTAGACTCTATAACTTTCACAAAGACCAAATAATATACACTAATTTGGGTTCATTTTACCAAAGATATGTAGCCGTAAACATTTTGGCACAAATTTATGAAGAAAAATTACTTATTTGCAAAATTTTACAATAGAAACGAAAAAAAAGTGTTTTTTTTTTTAAAAAATTGCTGTTTTTTTGCTTATATCGCAAAAAATAAAAAACCCAGTGGCGATTAAATACCACCAAAAGAAAGCTCTATTTGTGAGAAGAAAATGATAAAAAATTTGTTTGGATACAGTGTAGCATGACTAAGTAATTGTCATTCAAAGTGTGAGAGTACTGAAAGCTGAAAATTGGTCTGGGCGGGAAGGTGCATAAGTGCATGGTATTGAAGTGGTTAACCACTTAAGCCCCGGACCATTTGGTAGCTAAAGGACCAGAGGTGAATTCAGAATTTTGCACCGCGCTGCTTTAACTGTAAATTGTGCGGACATGCAATGTTGTACCCAAACGAAATTTGCGTCCTTTTCTTCCCACAAATAGAGCTTTCTTTTAATGGTATTTGATTGCCTCTGCGATTTTTCTTTTTTGCGATATAAACGGAAAAAGACCGAAAATTTTGAAAAAAAATGATATTTTCTAATTTTGTTATTAGAAAAATCGAATAAACTCAATTGTAGTCATACATTTAGGCCAAAATGTATTCAGCCACATGTTTTTAGTAAAAAAAATGTCAATAAGCATATATTTATTGGTTTGCGCAAAAGTTATAGAGTTTACAAACTAGGGTACATTTTCTGAAATTTACACAGCTTTAAATTTATGACTGCCTATCTCATTTCTTGAGGTGCTAAAATGACAGGGCAGTACAAAACCCCCCCAAATGACCCCATTTTGGAAAGTAGACACCCCAAGGAAATTGCTGAGAGGCATGTTGAGCCCATTGAATTTTTTTTTTTTGTCCCAAGTGATTGAATAATGACTAAAAAAAAAAAAAATTACAAAAAGTTGTCACTAAATGATATATTGCTCACACATGCCATGGTTATATGTGGAATTTCACCCCAAAATACATTTTGCTGCTTCTCCTGAGTACGGGGATACCACATGTGTGGGACTTTTTGGGAGCCTAGCCGCGTACGGGACCCTGGAAACCAAGCACCGCCTTCAGGATTTCTAAGGGCGCAAATTTTTGATTTCACTCCTCACTACCTATCACAGTTTCGAAGGCCATAAAATGCCAAAATAGCACAAAACCCCCCCAAATGACCCCATTTTGGAATATAGACACCCCAAGCTATTTGCTGAGAGGAATGGTATAGTATAGAGAGGAATAGTATTTTACAGCTCTCATTTGTTTTTGAAAATGAAGAAAGAAAATATATATATATATATTTTTTTTTTTTCAATTTTCAAAACTTTGTGACAAAAAGCGAGATCTGCAAAATACTCACAATACCTCTCAGCAAATAGCTTGGGGTGTCTACTTTCCAAAATGGGGTCATTTGGGGGGGTTTTGTGCTATCTGGGCATTCCATGGCCTCCGAAACTGTGATAGGCAGTGAGAAGTGAAATCAAAAATTTACACCCTTAGAAAGCCTGAAGGCGGTGCTTGGTTTTTGGGGTCCCGTACGTGGCTAGGCTCCCAAAAAGTCTCACACATGTGATATCCCCGTACTCAGGAGAAGCAATAGAATGTATTTTGGGGTGTAATTCCACATATAACCATGGCATGTTTGAGCAATATATCATTTAGTGACAACTTTGTGCAAAAAAAAAAAAAAAATTGTCGTTTTTCCGCAACTTGTGTCAACATATAAAATGTTCCATGGACTCGACATGCCTCTCAGTATATAGCTTGGGGTGTCTACTTTCCAAAATGGGGTCATTTGGGGGGGGGTTTTGAACTGTTCTGGCATTTTATACACAACATTAGGAAGCTTACATCCACTCTTCTAACCACTTGAAGACAAAGCCCTTTTTGACACTTTTTGTTTACATGAAAACATTTTTTTTTTTGCAAGAAAATTATGTTAAACCCCCAAACATTATATATATTTTTAAAGCAAAGGCCCTACAGATTAAAATGGTGGGTGTTGCATTTTTTTTTTCTACACAGTATTTGCGCAGCGATTTTTCAAACGCATTTTTTGGGTTAAAAAATACACTTTTTTTAATTTGAATGCACTAAAACACACTATATTGCCCAAATGTTTGATGAAATAAAAAAGATGATCTTGGGCCGAGTACATAGATACCAAACACGACATGCTTTAAAATTTCGCACAAACGCGCATTGGCGACAAACTACATACATTTTTAAAAGCCTTTAAAAGCCTTTACAGGTTACCCCAGTAGATTTACAGAGGAGGTCTACTGCTAAAATGATTGCCCTCGATCTGACCTTCGCGGTGATACCTCACATGCATGGTGCAATTGCTGTTTACATATGACGCCAGACCGACGCTTGCGTTCGCCATTGGGCAAGAGCAGGGCAGGACAGGGGTGCTTTTTTTTTTTTTCTTTTTTTTTCTTATTAATTTTGCTTTTTTATTTTATTTTTAAATTGTTCCTTCCAAGTATTTTTTTTTTTTATCATTTTTATTGTTATCTCAGGGAATGTAAATATCCCCTATGATAGCAATAGGTAGTGACAGGTACTCTTTTTTTGAAAAAACTGGGGTCTTCTAGACCCTAGATTTTTCCTCTGCCCTCAAAGCATCTGACCACACCAAGATCGGTGTGATAAAATGCTTTCCCAATTTCCCAATGGCGCTTTTTATATCCGGGGGGGGGGGCATTCCCTCCCACTGCTTGTAAAAGCAATCCAGAGGCTAATTAGCCGCTAGGATTGCTTTTACATGAAAGCCGGCCGCAGGCTGAAAAGAATGATACCAAGATGATACCTAAACCCGCAGGCATCATTCTGGTATAAACATTCAAAGTCCAGCAACATACCAGTATGTTGCTGGTCCTTGTTGGACATGTATTGTAATCTTTTTTTTTCATGCAGCCAGTTGGCTGAACGAAAAAAGAGATTGATCGGTGGGTATGCCCACCATTAGAATACCGCCCTTCATCCACCCACTTCCAATGATGGGCATACACGCACCATTTATATATGCCGAAGCATGGGGGCATCCTCCTGCAAAAAAGTTATGCCGCACACACATGGTCAGACTTTTCCACGGGCAAGCCTCCGTCGGAATTTCGACCGTATGTACGCGGCATTAGGAGCAAAATCGCTCCTCCGCCCCTGCTGCCCCAATGCTTCGGCATATTTGCTTTTTTTTTTTAACTGTGGTGGTGAAATCACCTCCTACAGCACTGGAGTCGCAGGGATCAGGCCTGTCTCTGCGAACGCTGCAGTTATGTGTGTTTTTGTTTTGTAAGTGACAGTGATCGATCGATACTGCACTTGGGTGGCCTGGGCTGGACGGAGGGGCAAAACGCAGGTGCCAGCAGGTATCTGGGCTGATCCCGCTAACACTGCGTTTTTGGGAACCCTAAACTGTTGGGGACGCTAGTATAGATCTGATCAGATCAGATATTGATCTGTTCAGATACTATACCACTAAGGGGGGTGTATGCTTCACGCGTGGGTGTTAGCGTTACTGGCACTAACCTGACGCTGCCTGGGGTGTGACTCAGACCCTCTCTGACGCTAAAACCTAATTGATATCACCCGCCGGGCGATCAGGGGGTTAAACCTTTATTGGGTTATATACACGGCGGGTGCCCTGACACTATAAAAAGCAAACGAACTAACCAGCGTCACCCGTAACACTTATATGGTGATCACTGGTGAAAGGGTTAACTAGGGGCAATCAGGGGGTTAAAACCTTTATTAGATAATATATGGGGGTACCTGACGCTATAAAAACCTGCGGCGAACCTAAAAAAAATTACCAGCTACCGATCTGCATCACCGACACTAAGACAGCGTTTAGAAAAACGATTGCTTAGCGACAGTGGTGATAGGGGGTGAAAGGGTTACCTGGGGGGCGATCAAGGGGGTTAAACCTTTATTAGATAATATATTGGGGTACCTGACGCTATAAAAACATGCGGCGAACCTAAAAAAATTTACTGGCTACCGATCTGCATCACCGACACTAAGACAGCGTTTAGAAAAACAATTGCTTAGCGACAGTGGTGATAGGGGGTGAAAGGGTTACCTGGGGGGCGATCAAGGGGGTTAAACCTTTATTAGATAATATATTGGGGTACCTGACGCTATAAAAACCTGCGGCGAACCGAAAAAAAATTACCGGCTACCGATCTGCATCACAGACACTAAGACAGCGTTTAGAAAAACGATCACTTAGTGACAGTGGTGATAGGGGGTGAAAGGGTTACCTGGGGGGCGATCAAGGGGGTTAAACCTTTATTAGATAATATATTGGGGTACCTGACGCTATAAAAACATGCGGCGAACCTAAAAAAAATTACTGGCTGCCGATCGGCATCCCTGACGCTAAGACAGCGATCAGAAAAATGATCGCTTAGCGACAGTGGTGATAGGGGGTGAAAGGGTTATCTGGGGGGTGATCAGGGGGTTAAACCTTTATTAGGGGGGGTTAGGGGGCTACACTGGACCTAAGACTAAACTTTGGTGACACTTTTACAGTCACAAATGTCACTGATTGCAGTGATCACTAAATAAATGGTCACTGCAATCAGTGACACTGTGACTGGGGGCTGGGGGGGTGATCTGGGGGGTGTCTGGGGGGGCGATTTATGTCCCTATGTGTCCTGGTGTCAGTGTAGTGTTGTGTGCACTGACCTGATGTCTTCTCTTGTACGGCGCTCGGTATATGTGAGCGCCACACCAGAGATGACATCACTTCCTCCTGCTCCCTCTGTCTGACACAGACAGAGGGGGCATTTCCATTCGCCGGGAGCGATCGCGAGGGGGTGGCCAGAAACAAATGGCTGCCCCCTCATCCCGGAACGCTCCCGGACACTTAGCCACCGCTCACTGTATAGGAGGGGGGTCCGATTGGACCCCCCAACTATACAAAGGCAATCACGTATGCTCTACGTGATTGTGCCTGTCGGTGCCATTCTGCCGACGTATATATACAGTGAGCGGTCGTTAAGTGGTTAAAGTAGAACTATAGGCAACACTTTTTTTTTCATTTTGGGTGTAGTAAGGGAGGGTTATAGCCCCTGTCAGTTTATTTTTTACCATCCCTGTCCCATTGCAGAGATTTCCCTTCACTTCCTGCTCCATAGCCAAACAGGAAGTGAGAGGAAATCTATACAAATTAGGGGAATCCATTGCCCCCCCCCCCCCAGGCCCAAGAACTAGTGTCCCCACTCGAAAATTTCAGGGTGGGTCTTAAACAGAAAGGGGTGTGAACCTTGACAGGAATGGGTGGGTCATATTTAAATTGTGGGGTGCACAAGTTTAGTTAGGCCTAGGGCAGCACAAAACCTAAATACACTACTGCCCTTGTGCATGATAAACTTTTTGCATCAGTACCCACATGAACCTTCTCCTGTATTTATATGAGAACTCACCTCAGAGCTGTATTAAATGTGAAGTATAACTAAAGGCAAAACTTTTTTTAGAATAGAACGGAGAGGGATTAGAACACCTGTCTGATTTTATTGCTGTCTGTGCCCCAGTTAAAAGTGATATTAAAGTCTCTTTTTTTTTTTAATAAACATTTTATACTTACCTGCTCTGTGCAGTGGTTTTGCACAGAGCAGCCCCGATCCTCCTCTTCTCGAAGGTTGTTTGAACACCGTTGTAGGTTCAAACAAGTATTTCATAACAGAAAGAGATATAGAAGAAAAATGGTCCCTAAAATTCTATTTAAAGTTGAAGTCCATCCGAACATGAGCTACTACACCCTGAGAGTCCACCAGTGCCATTGTTGCACCCATTAGGACTCAGAGGAATTGTCTGTATACAGTACAGAACCAGAATTGCCTCTTTTTAAACAAAGATCGGCAAAAACCCCTCTAGAATCCTTTTATTTAGCATAGATGCTTTTCTCATGCTATGAGATCTCCACCCCCTCCTCTTTTTTCCACGGCACTCATATCACGAGGACATGGAAAATGAAACAATACAGAGCATAATCCTGCTAGATTAGGTTTTTGTGTATTAGAAAGTGGATATACTCTCACACACAAATATCTTGCAAAGCAGATCACAAAGTGTGTGGAGCAGTGTGCAAAACAACATTCCTTCAGTAAAACATGCAAGTAAAACATTCAGTGTAGATTCTACAACTAAATGTCCCTCCACCAATTCAATTGGACAGCCACTCACCAGCTAATATTGTTTCTCTTTAGAAAAAGATCAGCAAAAGTGTTCTGAGTTCCTGTAATATGAGGAAACTACAGATCCTCCTCTCACTCCAAAGTATCTCACATCAAAGATTATGGGGAAATAAAACTATACATGGCATAGTACTGCTAGCAGGGCCATCTTCAAGGGCAGGACAAAAGGGGCAGCTGCCCTGGGCCCCATCATCCTTGCCAACTATCCTAGTTTAAATTCCTTTGTCCCTTGAAGTTTTAGTCCCATGCCGTGTCCCGATATCTCAGTGTGAAGTTCTGTTACTAATGCTGCCCAGCTCTGCCCTATTGCCCTGACGACTCAACTGCAGACCCTGTGTTTACATGTAAATAACCTGCATTGATATGTAAATAGCAGCATCATTAATATGTAAATAGCCGCAGCATTAATATGTAAATAGCCCCGGATGGGCTGCATTGATGTGTAAATAGAGGCGGCATTCATATGTATATCATGCCCCCCCTGGGGTCATATCCACCATCACTTCTGCTGAATGCTGCCCACTGGGGAGGTAAAGGGGCATGCTTGAAAGTCCTGCCTACAACTGTGCTTATTAATCCTAACATCCTGCTCTGCAAAGGTAAGCAAATTGGAGGTGGAACCCTTTTTCAAAATAACATGGTGCCACAGCACCCTGAATTTTGGTGCATGTGAATACGCACATCTCAGCAGATGCCTGAGGGTGTCATTAACAATTCATGGCACTGCTGTGTATCTGCTAAAGGGCAGCATGTTTCTGTGGTGTCAGGAAAGCGATTTTGCATGCGTTCCCAACACACACAAATGTGAACGCAGGCTAAATGTCTCAGTTACATTGGTGGTCAGTGTAAGTCTTCTCATTACACTGAGGCTTTGTGTACAATCCTTTCATTCACACTAGTGGCCAGTTTGAAGGTCCCCCTTACATTGGTGGTCAGTGTAAATATCTCCTTACATTAGTGGTCAATGTAAATCCCCATTACATTGGTGGCCAGTGTAGAAACTCTTTTTATTGGTAATCAGTAGGGATGAGCCGAACACCCCCCGGTTCGGTTCGCACCAGAACAGGCGAACAGGCAAAAAATTAGCTCGAACACGCGAACACCATTAAAGTCTATGGGACACGAACATGAAAAATCAAAAGTGCTAATTTTAAAGGTTAATATGCAAGTTAATGTCATAAAAAGTGTTTGGGGACCTGGGTCCTGCCCCAGGGGACATGTATCAATGCAAAAAAAAGTTTTAAAAACAGCCGTTTTTTCGGGAGCAGTGATTTTAATAATGCTTAAAGTGAAACAATAAAAGTGAAATATTCCTTTAAATTTCGTACCTGTGGGGTGTGTATAGTATGCCTGTAAAGTAGCGCATGTTTCCTGTGTTTAGAAAATAAGTAATTTAAAACTACTCGCGGCTATTCATGAACTGTCAGGTCCCGGCTGTCAGGGTCACCTGTGGCCAGGTGACAGATGCACACCGTAGGGGGACAGGAGTGCACCGCGAGGTAGTGAACCCTATGGCTGGCTTCTGTGGATAGGAAACTGGGTGGTTGTGGAAAGCGGGACCAGAGGAGCACAACCGGGATCCCAACGGAAGCGAGAGCCAAGATTCCCCAGGGCGCGGAGTCTAAGACCCAGCTGGTCTTCTCCAGGGCCTCTAGTGGTGAGGATGTTACGCTGCAGGCTGGGACCAGGTCGCGACCCCTGGAGTTTCCTAGCTCACGCCCCGTAGGATAAGGGGAAGCAGCAGCACACGATAGAGAGAACCGAATAACAAGCCGAAGGTCAGGGGCCACAAGCAGACAAGGATAACGAAGAACGAGCCGAAGGTCAAGGGTCACGAGCAGACAGGGATGGTCGGGGACAAGCCAATAACGTAACAGAGAGACAGACGTAGCACACGGCAGGCAGGAACCCAAACACACAATGCCTAACAAACACGTTGATCAGCAAAGCAGGCTTGCAGTGCACAGGTTAATATAGTGTTCAGTGATAGGGCCTGGGGTGGAGTCAGGCTGGGAGGAGATTATAAAGGAAGCCAGGTGAAGGAGGTCTGGTCTCTAGATGAACACATGAGGAGGAAGGTAAGATGGCAGACAGACATTAATGCATATCCATGACACCGGCAATACAGATCAAAGCCATTGAAAAAAACGGCAGGGTTCCCCCCAGTCCATTACCAGGCCCTTTGGGTTTGATATGAATATTAAGGAGAACCCCGAACCCCCAAAAAAGCATGTGGGGGTCCCCCCCAAATTCCATATCAGGCCCTTCAGGTCTGGTATGGATATTAAGGGGAACCCAGCGCCATTTAAAAAAAAATGGCGTGGGGTTCCCCCAAAAATCCATACCAGACCCTTTTTAGGTCTGGTATGGATTTTAAGGGAAACCCTGCACCAAAATTAAAAAAAAATCCATACCAGACCCTTATCCGAGCACGCAACCTGGCAGGCCGCAGGAAAAGATGTCGGGGAGCAGGGTCACCCCCGTCACGGAGCGGGGTGACCCGCCCACGTCATTGGGCAACCCACGGCCGCCAGGGGTTACCCTATGATGTGGGCAGTGACCCCGCAACCTCTTACACATCATGGGGATTTCGTTCCTCGCTGGAGAATGAGTGGAGACTGCAGCGTCGTTTGGAGAATGGATCATCGTTGGACATCGGGGAGACGGGATTACATTGCTGGAAATTCACTTTTTATTATTTTTTTTTTAAATAAAGGACTTGTCCAGCTGTGTCTGTGTGTTTTTTACAATTTTTTACACTTTCGTTGTGAAATGGTAGGGGTACAATGTACCCCATTACCAATTAACATGGGGGGGCCGGGATCTGGAGTTCCCCTTTGTTAAAGGGGGCTTCCAAATTTCGATAAGCCCCCTGCCCGCAGACCCCCACAACCACCGGGCAAGGGATGTGGGGATGAGGCCCTTGTCCCCATCAACATGGGGACATCCTCCCTATTTTGAGGGCACGTAGCCTGGTATGGTTAAGGAGGGGCGCTCTCTCGTCTCCCCTCTTTTCCTGCGCCCTGCCAGATTGCGTGCTCAGATAAGGGTCTGGTGTGGATTTTTGGGGGGACTCCACGCCATTTTTTTTTATTTTGGTATGGGGTTCCCCTTAAAATCCATACCAGACCTGAAGGGTCTGGTATGGATTTTTGGGGGAACCCCACGCCATTTAAAAAAAAAATGGCGTGGGGTTCCCCTTAATATCCATACCAGACCTGAAGGGCCTGATATGGAATTTGGGGGGGGACCCCACGCTTTTTTTTTGTGGTTCAGGGTTCCCCTTAATATTCATACCAGACCAAAAGGGCCTGGTAATGGACTGCTGTTTCTTTCAATGATTTTGATCTGTATTGCTGGGACCCGACAATTCATGAATAGCCGCGAGTAGTTTTAAATGACTTTTTTTCCTTTAGAAATTACATTTTGTGCAGGGACAGTTCTAAACACGGGAAACATGCGCTACTTTACAGGCATACTATACACACACCCCAAGTATGAAATTTAAAGGAATATTTCACTTTTATTGTTTCACTTTAAGGCCTCATGCCCACGGACGTTTTTACAGCCGCGTTTTTGAGCGTTTTTTACAGCTTAAAAACGCCTGTCCATGTTAGTCTATAGCTTCATGCCCACCTAGACGTTTTTGAGCTGCAAATAGCATAGACGTTTTTAAGCTGTAAAAAAAACCCAGGACCAGTGCGTTCCTCAGCGTCAGAATTAGGCAGAAAAAAACGCGAGCGTCAAAAAACGCGCACTAACGCGCAAAAACGCGCACTAACGCGCGGTCGCGTTTTTAGCTCCGACGTGTTTTTTTTTTTTTTTTTTTCAAAAAAAATAAATATATATTTACAATAACATGGACAGGCGTTTTTAAGCTGCAAAAAACGCAGCTGTAAAAACGCCAGTGGGCATGAGGCCTTAGCATTATTAAAATCACTGCTCCCGAAAAAACGGCCGTTTTTTTGCATTAATACATGTCCCTTGGGGCAGGACCCGGGTCCCCAAACACTTTTTATGACAATAACTTGCATATTAACCTTTAAAATTAACGCTTTTGATTTCTCCCATAGACTTTTAACGGTGTTCCGCGGCTTTTCGAATCTGCCGCGAACACCCCAAACATAAATCTTATAAAGTAGATCACAAAGTATGTGAAGCATAGTGCAAATCAGATACAAGTGTGATAAAATTCAGTGTAGACATTAATGTGTCACTCCACCTATTTAATAGGATGGCCACACCAGCTAATATCCTTTCACTCCACAGTATTCATGTCAAAGATCATGGGAAAAAAAATACATGGCATAGTACTGCTAAAACCAAGTGTTCTTTAATAAACAAATAAAAAAAGAAATACTCACAAACATACTTCTTGTAAAAGGATCACACAGCATGTGAAGCACTCTGTAGTTCCTATTGGGATCTCTTCTATCTGTTTCTAGCAGTGCTAAAAGCCAGCTTGAGTGCCTGTCAGCGTGTCTCCCAGGTCTCTGCTAAATAGTCCTCACATGATTGGCATTAAGCCCCGCCCCCGACATACATTTCTTCATCCATATGGCTTTCCCAAAAGGTGAATCTTTTTCAGTTTATTATAAAAAAGATACTACAGAGAAAAGCTTGGAATTGAAGGGGAGCTACTTTATTTTAAAAATCTGATGGAGCGCAAATTTATTTAAAAAAATATTTGCGCAAAGTTGGGGTTTAATCTAAATTTATCTGAACCCCAAAGCAGTATTTTTTTTTAAATATATATATATATATATGTAGCTACCCGGTGTGGTCTCCACACACCCGCAGACCCCTATTTGTTAATGGGATCTACTGGTTTCATTACTTTGGGTCTGCAGCAATTACCTCCCACGAGTGGATCCTTCAGCTTCGTTGTCTAGGTACACCAATATCTTCGAGCAAGATGGGGCAGAGTTTTGCGATCCCCGCTTCCAACGTGCACAATAGCATCCGGCGATCTCCGGACTGTAGCCGTATCAGGCCCTGGTAGGGGTTTTCCACTTGGGGCAGATAGAGTTTTCTCCTCTATGGCCGGGACCTCCACACGGGGTGTAGTGCTCCCCGAACTCATAGGCGGTCCCACTCTAAGGCTGCGGGCTGGGGCAACAGTCTTTATATTGTCCCATCCCTTTTTAATGAAAATGTCATCTATTTCGGCATCATCCCCCATATCGGACGAAGAGTCCAGGTCTGAGGTGTCATACTCCTCAGCAGGCAAGTAATTTCGGGTGGATGTGGACACATTTCTCCCAGCCTCCTTACCGTCACCTGCCGTGGACTTCTCGGGCTTCCTTCCGCTCTCGATGTCCGGTTCTGGTAGGCGCTGGGGCAGGCTTCGACCGCGGCCATGTGAGGCCTTAACATATCCCACTTTTCGCTTTGCTGGCGGGACATGAACTTCCATTGTGGCAGAGGCAGGGTCCGCTGCGGTGTCCGCCAAAAGTTCCGTAGGCTCAGGGGCATCCTTCCCGAGGCACTGGCAGTAGGGGAGGCGATGCACATGGGCTCGGCTGTAGGAGTGTAGGCGTCCTCCTCCGAAGTTACGACGCCTGTGATGCAATTCACCCGGTAGGCCCGGGGTGATTCAGTGGGCTGCTCCACCTCAAAGAGGAACTCTCCACAAGCTGAACATCTCCCAAAGGGGCGCAGTTGCACGGCCAGTCCGTGGCATTTGGGACATAGCATGCCCAGGGCCTCCGCATCTCTGCTGGTGTACAAGGCGAAGCGGCCCCGGGGCTTGAGCTGGATCCCCGTATCCGTAAGTGGGGCAGTGAGCGGAGCAATGTCCATAGAAGAAGGCATCGGGAACATCCGGGGTCCCGACAAAGCTGAAGTTCCTGGAAAGGCAGACATGTTGCTCACTCTCACTTGATCCAACTTTCTCTGTCTCTTGGCGCCAATTCACCCACGTGTAGCTCACGGGTGGCGGGAACTCCTCCCCTTTTTCTCTTTCTGCACGTAGCTCGCTGGCTTTTATTTTTCTGGACACGCCCACGAACTACGCAGTTGGAAAAACAGTTATGTGCCCCTTAACCCCTTTTTCTTCACTCAAAGTTCGTAACACAGTCCAATGGCCGACTTTTCAATCACATAAGTTTCACTCCACTCGTATAAGAGATAGCCACAAATCCCGGACTCGAGCCCCCACGTGTAGCTACCGGCGCGGTCTCCACACACCCGCAGACCCCTATTTGTTAATGGGATCTACTGGTTTTGTTACTTTGGGTCTGCAGCAATTACCTCCCACGAGTGGATCCTTCAGCTCCGTTGTCTAGGTACAACAATATCTTCCAGGAATAAGGCCAATGTCCACACATGAGTAAAATCTAATCAGCAAGGCTTTATTATTTTTCCCCTTTGAGTTAACTTGAAGGAAGCAAGAGCAGAAAAGTTGAAAGACGTAGGGGAAGGTTCAGGCACGCAACACTTAAATCCAGTATATACACTCGTCGCCACTCAAGCCTGAGTGGGTATTGCTCACCTGGATAGTCCCTATGAGAGCAGTCCTAGCAGCCGGGATAGAGCACGGATGTCAGAGATGATGGATCCCCCTCTAGGCAGGTCTCCAGGCCTCTCCCCGAGACAGCAGTACCGTCGCTAGTTTCCGCCGGGACTGTTCTCACCTGGAACTCCTTTCCTAAAGATGGGCCCCCTACAAACGGGCAGCCTGGGATCCTTCTCTGAAGCGTAGGCCCTAGTCAGCGGAGCTGGGCCTACAATGCAGCAACAGGGCCTCAGGCTGAAGGTGCCCAAGGCCTAAGCACTCTAGCGCACCTCGTGCCATTTGGGCCACAAGGCACACTTACTGGACCAGAGGTCCCCCTGAACGCCTTGGGGTCCTCTTGGAATCGCCCCCCCGCCAAATGGCGTCTGCCCCTTTTGTACCCTCTGCCAGCATGCACTGCGGGTAGACCACGCCCACTGCATGACTGCCGAGAGAGGACACCCAAGGTGCTGTGATACCCCTGTAGTCCAGCCCGTGCCGGCGGTGACAGTGCCACCTGCAGGCAAAGGAGAACAAAACTGCTGAGCAGTATCACACCCAAAGCAGAACAATAATTGAAACATAATTGGTCTGAGCCCAACTACTGGCTCAGACTGCCCTTAAATTTCCACATAGTGCCCCCAAATATTGGGGGGGGGGGCGCTACATATATATATATATATATATATATATATATATATATATATATATATATATTTTATAGTCTTTTAATTGTAGTGCATAAGAGAGAACAGCTGCAGCAACTCGAAAGTCCTTCATGAAAAAATGTATTGGATACATATGAGCATTAAAAAGCAACCACTGACGCGTTTCGGCGTGAGCTTTAGTCATAGCAAGTTTACAATGAAATAATAAAAACATAGAGATCCAGATACAAAACTCCATCCTCTTCTGAGGCACAAAGAGGACTGATTACCTCATTATTTCTCAGGAGTGTACCCCATGTATGAGTGTGATATCAAGAGGGAGGGGAGAAGGGAAAACACTGGGTCCTAAAGGAGTCATTAATTAATTAAGCATTAATTGTAATGTGCCTATGCACACAGGCAAGTAAACAAGTGCTGTGCATTCTTCAGTAAAAAAAATGTGATAAAAAAAAAAATTTTTTGGTCTGTAATTTACGGCTCATGCGTACAAACGCCCAAAAATACACGCCAATGACCATTTACATATTGTGCAGAATGGGAGCGCGAGAATACGTTTTTGCACACTTGCGCAAAATTGCGCAATTGAAAATATGTGAAAATGCGCGTAAAAACCTGATGGCGCACAAATCTAGTTAAAAAATATTTGCTCAAAGTTGGGGTTTAATCTAAATTTATCTGGACCCCAAAGCAGTATTTTTATATATATATATATATATATATATATATATATATATATATATATATATATATTTTTTTTTATATACAGGTCCTTCTCAAAAAATTAGCATATTGTGATAAAGTTCATTATTTTCTGTAATGTACTGATAAACATTAGACTTTCATATATTTTAGATTCATTACACACAACTGAAGTAGTTCAAGCCTTTTCTTGTTTTAATATTGATGATTTTGGCATACAGCTCATGACAACCCAAAATTCCTATCTCAAAAAATTAGCATATCATGAAAAGGTTCTCTAAACGAGCTATTAACCTAATCATCTGAATCAACTAATTAACTCTAAACACCTGCAAAAGATTCCTGAGGCTTTTAAAAACTCCCAGCCTGGTTCATTACTCAAAACCGCAATCATGGGTAAGACTGCCGACCTGACTGCTGTCCAGAAGGCCATCATTGACACCCTCAAGCAAGAGGGTAAGACACAGAAAGAAATTTCTGAACGAATAGGCTGTTCCCAGAGTGCTGTATCAAGGCACCTCAGTGGGAAGTCTGTGGGAAGGAAAAAGTGTGGCAGAAAACGCTGCACAACGAGAAGAGGTGACCGGACCCTGAAGAAGATTGTGGAGAAGGACCGATTCCAGACCTTGGAGGACCTGCGGAAGCAGTGGACTGAGTCTGGAGTAGAAACATCCAGAGCCACCATGAACAGGCCTGTGCAGGAAATGGGCTACAGGTGCCGCATTCCCCAGGTCAAGCCACTTTTGAACCAGAAACAGCGGCAGAAGCGCCTGACCTGGGCTACAGAGAAGCAGCACTGGACTGTTGCTCAGTGGTCCAAAGTACTTTTTTCGGATGAAAGCAAATTTTGCATGTCATTCGGAAATCAAGGTGCCAGAGTCTGGAGGAAGACTGGGGAGAGGGAAATGCCAAAATGCCTGAAGTCCAGTGTCAAGTACCCACAGTCAGTGATGGTCTGGGGTGCCATGTCAGCTGCTGGTGTTGGTCCACTGTGTTTTATCAAGGGCAGAGTCAATGCAGCTAGCTATCAGGAGATTTTGGAGCACTTCATGCTTCCATCTGCTGAAAAGCTTTATGGAGATGAAGATTTCATTTTTCAGCACGACCTGGCACCTGCTCACAGTGCCAAAACCACTGGTAAATGGTTTACTGACCATGGTATTACTGTGCTCAATTGGCCTGCCAACTCTCCTGACCTGAACCCCATAGAGAATCTGTGGGATATTGGGAAGAGAAAGTTGAGAGACGCAAGACCCAACACTCTGGATGAGCTTAAGGCCGCTATCGAAGCATCCTGGGCCTCCATAACACCTCAGCAGTGCCACAGGCTGGTTGCCTCCATGCCACGCCGCATTGAAGCAGTCATTTCTGCAAAAGGATTCCCGACCAAGTATTGAGTGCATAACTGAACATAATTATTTGAAGGTTGACTTTTTTTGTATTAAAAACACTTTTCTTTTATTGGTCGGATGAAATATGCTAATTTTTTGAGATAGGATTTTGGGGTTTTCATGAGCTGTATGCCAAAATCATCAATATTAAAACAAGAAAAGGCTTGAACTACTTCAGTTGTGTGTAATGAATCTAAAATATATGAAAGTCTAATGTTTATCAGTACATTACAGAAAATAATGAACTTTATCACAATATGCTAATTTTTTGAGAAGGACCTGTATTACAGCCAAATGTATTGGATACATATGAGCATTTAAAAGCAACCACTGACACGTTTCAGCATGAGCTTTAGTCATAGCAAGTTTACAATGAAATAATAAAAACATTCATAGAGAAACAGATACAGATACAAAACTCCACCCTCTTCTCATGCCGTGTACACACAACAGTTTTTCCTGTCATGCAAAAAACCGACGTTTTTCTCGACGTGATTCCTCTCAAGCCTGCCTTGCATACACATGTTCAGGAAAGAAAACGCTTGCAAAGCGCGGTGACATACATCATGTACGACGGCACTATAAAGGGGAAGTTCCATTCAAATGGCGCCACCCTTTGGGCTGCTTTTGCTGATCTTGTGTTAGTAGAGTTTGGTGAGAGACGATTTGCGCTTTTCAGCCTCGTGCTTTTCAGTCCGTTACAGCGCAACGAATGTGCTATCTCCATTTCAAACGCTAGTTTTACCAGAACGAGCGTTCCCGTCTAATACTTGATTCTGAGCATGCACGTTTTTTTCCCTCTCGGAAAAGCATACACACGAGCTGTTTTTTGCAACAAGAAAAAGAACGACGGGAAAAACAACAAGAAAAAATAGAGCAGGTTCTAATTTTTTTGCGGGCAGTTTTTTCGTCGAGAAAACTGCTATGGAGCATACACACGACCAATCTAAAAAATGGCAGTTTTCTCGTCATGAAAAACGGTCATGTGTACGTGGCATTAGGCCCAAAAAGGACTAATTACCTCATTATCACTCAGGAGTGTACCCTGTGTATGAGTGTGATATCAAGAGGGAGGGGAGAAGGGAAAACACTGGGTCCTAAAGGAGTCATTAATTAATTAAGCATTAATTGTAATGTGCCTATATACACAAGCACATAAACAAGCGCCGTGCATTCTTCAGTAAAATAAATAAATAGAAAAATCTGCTTTTTTGGTCAGTAACTTATGCCTCATGCGCGCAAATGCCCACAAATATGCGCAAATGTCCATTTACATATTGTGCAGAACGAGAACGTAAGAATAAGTTTTTACGCAATTGCGCAAAATTGTGCGAACGCATATATTTGAAAATGCACGTAAATACGTGCGAATACATACAAAAAAAAATCTGAAAAAGTAGATGCTCAAACTGGAGTATCGTGTGCAAGAGGCCTAACAGCCTTTTTTTTCCTGTTCAAAGGTGACAGCGCTCACCATATTATCTATGGAGGAGCACTGTTGTCACCCTAGAACAGTGTGTTAGGACTACAGAACACCTCACTGCTTATCTCCAGAACATAGTGAGAGGTGTTCACCAGTCCTAACACACTTCCTGTCAGTATACTGCAGATTAGATATACTGTAGATATACTGTAGAGCAGGGATTAGCGGACCTCCAGCTGTTGCAAAACTACAAGTCCCATCATGCCTCTGCCTCTGGGTGTCATGCTTGTGGCTGTCAGAGTCTTGCTATGACTCATGGGACTTGTAGTTCTGCAACAGCTGGAGGTCCACTAATTGTATATCCCTGCTGTAGAGAATACTGCAGAGGACACAGGATTGCACAGATTTTCAAATATAACAAATCAATTTCGGTTATATATTTTCCAGACCAATAGAAAACAATCAATAGAAGTTGATTTTTGGGTTTACTTACACTTTAAAGTGGTTGTAAACCCTTTTAAATTATTTTTTTTTTAAAACTACCTGTAAGAGAAAGGCATAATGAGCTAATATGACTAGCATAATAGCTCATTATGCATCACTTACCTTAGATCGGGGCCCCCAAAGCCGTCCTCGTCTCCCTCTTCAGCCGGAGCCATCTCTGCGGCGATAGCCGAAAGGTTACTTCCGGGTATCGCCGCTCCAGCCAATCACAGCGCCGCTCCGGCGCTGTGATTGGCCGGAGCGGCGGAGACGTCACTCTGCGCATGCGCGCGGGAGCCTTCACATTCGGCTACGCCCAGCGATTGCTGGGAAGTAGCCAAATTTGTCAATGGGATTAACCCCATGAATGCGCCGTTGTCTACGGCGCGCATGCGCCGTAGACAGCGGCGCCTGTCATTTAACTAAATATCTCCTAAACCGTGTAGGTTTAGGAGATATTTCTTGCACCTACAGGTAAGCCTTAATCCAGGCTTACCTGTAGGTGCAAGTTAAAAAAAGTGGGTTTACAACCACTTTAATGTTCAGTTCTGATACTGTAGATACTTCTTAAAGCGGAGCTCCACCCTAAAGTGGAACTTCCGCTGATCGGAACCCTCCCCCCATCCGGTGTCACAATTGACACCTTTCAGGGGGGAGGGGGGTGCAGATACCTGTCTAAAACAGGTATTTGCACCCACTTCCGGGAGTCCTCTCTGCGGGAAATCTGCGGGAAGTACGTCACTTCCCGCAGAATACCCGTTGTGTTCTGGGAGACACTCGGCTCCCAGAACACAGGGGACCATTCAGAACGGCGCAGCGCCACTCGCCCATGCGCCGTAGGGAACCGGGAATGAAGCCGCAAGGCTTCACTTCCTGATTCCCTCACCGAGGATGGCGGTGGGGGCAGCAGAGTGATGAGCGATTGCTCGTCCTCTGCTGCGGATGTCGCTGGACTCCAGGACAGGTAAGTGTCCATATATTAAAAGTCAGCAGCTACTGTATTTGCAGCTGCTGGCTTTTAATTTTTTTTTTTTCGCGGCACCTCCGCTTTAAATCAAGAGAATGGTGTTTTAACTCTTATCTTGATATTTAAAATTTGGAAAATAGAAATAATAGATAACTATCTTAGAATCTCCAAAAGCATTTGGAGGGAACGCTGCTTAAATTAGCATCTTCTTGATAGCTGTGTGTCTATTACATGTACAGGAAGTTTTTGCAGTTCTGCAATTTCACTTCCTGTTTAGTTATGTTCTTGATAAATGGCTGGACTTTAATGTAACCTGTCCAAAGAATTGTGCATTCATGTGGCATATTTAGTGTGCCTTTCCACATTGGAAAAACTACTATAAAGCATTAAATATGATCTATTTTGTTTCTGATTGTCTCATTGTGATCATTTCCACAGTTTCAGTAAAAAAACATGAAGAAAACATTCTGGGCCATTTACTACAGGAGAAGAGAATGTTCACCTTCTCAAGTTCATTGAGTTTAGAGAATAAAGTAACACTATGGGGTGTATTTATAAAAAATAAATAAAAAAATCTGCACAACTATTCATCTGTATGTACATTCCCCCCGTTCAATTTTTCTCTTTCTATTTCTTCCACAGGTTTAATGGTAATTATTTATAAAGATAAGAGTAGATTGAGAAAATACTGCATTATGGCCACCAGATGAGGCTGACAGTAAGAGCTGGTTCACACAGGGGCGTCTTTGGATCCGACTCCAAATCGCCCCAGGTCGCCCCTAGTCGCCTCAGGTCGCGCTGGCTAAAGAAATCAATGTAAGGTAATGGAGCCGTCCTTATGCACACTACTGCAGTCGCTCCGACTTCAAAAAAGGTCCCTGTACTACTTCAATCTGAATTCTAGGCGACCTGTACCCATTGATTTCAATGGGAGTCGCCTCTCACTGTCTTAACAGGAGCAACTCTCCAGGAAAAAAACATACATTTCTCAGGCAAACCTCTCCCTCCCCCCTCCCTCCCACAGAGCTGATTCTTGTTTGATTGGCCACTGGAATGTCTCCTGTCCTGCAGGCAACTTGGAGTTGCCTTGTAAGTAGCTCCAGGTCGCGCTGTGATTCATTCTCAAGTAGTGTCTGAGTTGCCTCATAAAATCGCGCTGGAAGTCGTGTTGCCCCAGTGTGAACCGGCTCTAATAGTACAATAGAACCTTGGATTACGAGCATAATCTGTTCCAGGAGAATGCTTGTAATCCAAAGCACTCACATATCAATGCGAGTTTCCCCATAGAAGTCAATGGAAACAAAGATAATTCCGTTCTGCATTGACTTCTATTTCATGCAATACCGCATGTGGCCAGAGGTGGGGGGCGCCAGAGAGACTTGAATACTCGGAGACCGTTCGGATGCAGTCGGAAACCCTCGGAAAGACTCGGAAACACTCAGGAACTGAGTATTTACCGAGTCTCTCTAAAACATTATGTAGCGGCCTCACCCCTCTCCCTTGCTTTATCGGTTATATGGCTGTTGTCTAGGGGTACCTGGGAGAGAGATGATACACACCACGGCCCATGTCCTCCTGTAGCTAAGAGGTGAAGGCCAGGAGATTTGGTTGTTGTGTAGGTGTCCTAGAGTCAAGTCCAGTCTTTCGTCCCTGACTCCTTTGCTTTAGTAATCCGAGTTGCACACAATGAATAGGTACAACTCAGTTTTATTGTTCTTGCCAAGCAATAAAACAGTCTTTCTCCTTTGGAAAATGAGGGGGACAGATCGAGGCACAATCTTTTCCCTCCTTGCTGCTGCCCACTGTGCTGTCACCAGTGGTGAATAGTCACTGCCACTGACTAGGTAATATAGAACGTGAATTACCTTCGCTCACTTTGCCCCTGTCAGAAATGGAGGCCTCTCCGTCACCAGCGATGCTGCGCCGGACTCTTCGGAGAAGTTACTGCGCACCATTCCTCATGAACTCAGACACGGGCACCCAAGGCATTAGGGCCCCCTGGGATTCCTCCACCCTCACGGAACTCAGTCGAAGATACTGAGCCCCAGGCGTCCGCCATAGTACCTCACCCCAGGCTAAAGGTGCCTGAGATGGACTCCATCTCTGCTCCAGCTAGGCCAAGGGCGCCTAGGCCTGGAACACCGGACCGCCAGCACCCAAGCTAAAGGTGCGTGGGCGCGGCCACGTCCTCCAACTCTCTCCCCAAAATCAGGGTGTCCGCCCCTTTTATGAACTCTCCCTTTGCGTCACAGCGGGTTCCCCACCCCGCTGTACCAGCTCCAGGGGAGGACAAAAAGGCACGGCTCGCAGTGTGAGTTCAACTCCGGCCCCAGGCAACAGCGCCACCCAGAGACCCCAAGGAACCTCACACCACCAGAGTCCTCACATAATTCAAATACCCGCTACACTCTCCCCCTGGTGATTTGACACTGGTCCCCAGTGTCTGGTACAAACTCATACCCCACGAAGAGTGGTGTCATAAGTTCAGCCCAGAAACCAACTACACAATTTAGCCCTGAATTGTGCCAAGACCTGAATGGGAAAGGGGAAACTTAAAACAATACAACTATAAAACTTTTCAAATAAAACACTTTAAAGACCCCACACATTTACATTCTTCCCTCCCTCTGACTATCTAAGGACCACCCATTCTCCGTAGTCTTGACAGCCGAGTCTCCTGCAGAAGGGAAGAAAAGAAACATACACCCTATCCACATGTGTGTTTGCTTGAAATGAATGAGTCTATCCTAGAAGAAACCCATTCACTCCAATAAGTGCTGCATAATGTAAAAAAAAAAACAATCTTTGCGCAACACTGCCACCTGGTGACAGTGCCGCGGTCAAGACACTCATCACTTCCAGATGAACTTTCCTCTTGATCACTTTCTCTGTGACCCTACACTATCTAAAATCCAAAGTCACTGATTTCTTTTGAGCGCCAGGAGAAAGAGGGAGAACAAACAAAAACACAGCTCCCATATCTCCAACGAGTAGAACTGCCCAAATGCAAAAAAAAACTAGGGCACAGTCCCTGTGTTCAAGAAAAGGCACTCCGGAAAGTTCAGCCAGGAATAGAAAAGAAAAGCACACGGGAGTCCTTTTTTTTTTCCCTTTCTCCCTTACAGGTAAAACCTTGGATGAGGCAATGATATAGGCTTCAGACGATCATCAAAAGCCTCCACAAGGTACTCAACACTCTTTCCTTCCTTGCGGCAGATCACCACTTTGTCTGCATGAATGTGTCTTCTCAGAATCCATTTAGCTTTACAGTCCTGAAACTTCTTGGTGACCGTTGGTGAACAGGAAAGGTACCGCCGTGCTTGCTGTACTTTAAGTTTGTCCCACACAAAGGTATCATACCATCTTTGCCGAAAGACCTCCACCTCATAGAGCAGTTCCCGAGGCAGATACGGGTATTCCCACCCATGTTCCTGAGCAACCTTCTGGCCAAAGAGACGCTGCAGCCTTGACAAAGGTGGCATAGTGGCTCGGTCTCCTTCTCCAGGTGGAACAATCGCTTCTGGGTGGCGAGGTGCGTTCACCACCTCGGTAGATCTGGGCCTAGGAGCCCGCAGTGCTTGGCGTTGCGCTCCAGCAACAGGAGCAGGTGAAATGGATGTTGAATCCAGAAGGGGAACTTCAGACAGAGGACCAGCTTCTTCCCTTGGCGCCGGGGCCTCTACCCGAGGTGTACTATCTCCAGTAGACATGGGCAGGTCCCTTGTGACATGGGCCGAGGGTAGCTTCATTCTGTCCCATCCCTTCTGTTGGAAGATTTCATCTATCTCCCCATCATCGCCATTGTCAGACAATGAATCCAGGTCAGAGGTGTCGTAGCACTCAGCGGGCAGATAATTCCCAGTCACGGAACTATCCCCCTTGATGGCCTCTACCGACTGTGGGCTTCCGCCACTTGTAACCACGCAGACAGTCCCAACCCCTGGCTCACCTGGGCCTTTAGAAGAACAGGGATGTCCAGGACTTTTTCTACCGGATCCATCCAGGCCAGGCAAGCAGTGGGGCGAAGCTCTTCCATGACCACACGAGGCTATCTTTAGGCCGACTTTTCTCTTCAGTGGCCGGAGCAGGGAGCTGCTGGTGACCGAGGCAGCATCCTCGGATGTTTCTCTTTTCATCTCTGTTTGGGCAGTCACTTCGCCCGGATCAGTGCGCACGGGGAACGCACCAGCATCAATCTCTCCCTCCGGAGTGGCAGTCCCTGTGAGGTAGTTGAGGTGGAAAGCGCAAGGCTTTTCTGTGGATGGTTCCACCTCGAAGAGGAATTCTTTGCAGACCTCACAGCGCCCGAACGGCTTCAGCTGGACCACCAGTCCCGAACAGCCGGGACAGATCACACCGAGGGCCTCCATGTCTCTGCATGTGTACAGAGCCAATCGCCCCCGGGGCCTTAGTCTTATCCCCGTATCCATAATCGGAGCAGCCAGAGAAGACATATCCGCAAAGGAAGGAACAGAAATCCACGGAGCACTTGAAGCCATACTCTCTCTTTGCTGCTCCATTGCGCACTGACCCACCTGCGCCGGAATCTCCACGTGCGTACGTCCACATGGCCAGACTCCTCCCACCTTCTGCACTTGTTCGCGGGCTTTTCCCTTGCCCCGCCCACGAACTACGCAGTTGTGGGTTGCCTCGTGGCGCGTTGGCCAATATGGCCGACCTACTCGGAACTCCTCTGGGCAGCAAAGTTCAAATTCAGACACCATACACATATCCCGGATACGATGCCCCCACGTGTAGCGGCCTCACCCCTCTCCCTTGCTTTATCAGTTATATGGCTGTTGTCTAGGGGTACCTGGGAGAGAGATGATACACACCACGGCCCATGTCCTCCTGTAGCTAAGAGGTGAAGGCCAGCAGATTGGGTTCTTGTGTAGGTGTCCTAGAGTCAAGTCCAGTCCTTCGTCCCTGACTCCTTTGCTTTAGTAACCCGAGTTCCACACAATGAATAGGTACAACTCAGTTTTATTCTTCTTGCCAAGCAATAAAACAGTCTTTCTCCTTTGGAAAATGAGGGGGACAGATCGAGGCGCAATCCTTTCCCTCCTTGCTGCTGTCCACTGTGCTGTCACCAGTGGTGAATAGTCACTGCCACTGACTAGGTAATATAGAACGTGAATTACCTTCGCTCACTTTGCCCCTGTCAGGGGAAGAAATACGTCCAAGGGATAAATGGAGGCCTCTCCATCACCAGCGATGCTGCGCCGGACTCTTCGGAGAAGTTACTGCGCACCAGTCCTCACGAACTCAGACACGGGCACCCAAGGCATTAGGGTCCCCTCGGATTCCTCCACCCTCGCGGAACTCAGTCGAAGGTACTGAGCCCCAGGCGTCCGCCATAGTACCTCACCCCAGGCTAAAGGTGCCTGAGATGGACTCCATCTCCGCTCCAGCTAGGCCAAGGGCGCCTAGGCCTGGAACACTGGACCGCCAGCACCCAAGCTGAAGGTGCCTGGGCGCGGCCACGTCCTCTGACTCTCTCCCCAAAATCAGGTCGTCCGCCCCTTTTATGAACTCTCCCTTTGCGTCACAGCGGGTTCCCCGCCACGCTGTACCAGCTCCAGGGGAGGACAAAAAGGCACGGCTCGCGGTGTGAGTTCAACTCCGGCCCCAGGCAACAGCGCCACCCAGAGACCCCAAGGAACCTCACACCACCAGAGTCCTCACATAATTCAAATACCCGCTACAATTATAAATAAGGTATTTATAATGTTTTTTTTTAGATCTATACACAAATGTTTTGCCTTTCATTTCAGTTTTAAACTGAATGGGTTGTTTTACAAGGTGATCATTTAGAATCACTTTAAAGGTTATTTAACCCTATGTTCCAGTTTATGCTGGTGCCATGACTGCTGCCCCAGGTTTCCTGTTTCAGAATTGCTCCTTTTTCTTGCAGCATCCTATGGAGCCACCCTTACACGCAGGGACTAGAATTGTGTCTCCCTACACTGTGTGCATCAATAGAAACACACAGCCCTAAGATGGCAAGGCCCTTCTCCCTCCTCATTTCCCCTCTACTGTATTCTCCAATCTAACATACTCCAGGCTGCATTCTCCACTGTTAACTCTTTCCTGTGAAGACTGGAAATTCAGGCAGTGGTTTGGTACTCCTTGATTGTATGTCCCTAAGGGCCGGTTCATACTGGAAAGCGCATGTTCCTGTGCAATTTCAATGAATTTTCCTTCATTGCGTTTTGACAGCCCATTTATTTGAATGAGCTACGAAACACACTGGAAGGCGGAAAAAGTAGCATGCGCTACTTCTTGAAAATGCACTGGTGCCAATTGCGTGGTATTGCGGCAGCAGTACCATGCGATTTGGTGCCTGAAAATGCACTGCGTGAGCAATCTGTTTTTGATTGCAAGGGCAGCACATTTGCCTGCAGTGCAGGAAAGGCACATGGAACGTACCTTTCTCAAGCCATGTTTTGGTGTGAACAAGCCCTTAGAATGGTAAGGTCTAGTACTGAGAAAGGAAGACATTTTAAATATGTAAAAACAGATCAAACATGAAATAAACCCTTTTATTAAATTAAATCTAAAATCATCCACATTTATTAAGTTTGGTCCTTCAAATGAGATGAAACGGCTGTGGAAATTACTAAGGCAGGGAAACTGATCAAATCACCTGTGCAAAAAAATGGAAAGCCTGAAAACATGACCTGTTGGGGCGCCTTGAGGACTGGAGATGAGAAACACTGCTATAGACAGCCACCAATAGCGGCAGCCTCTGCCAACCTGTCATTATAGTGAATGGGGTCAGCAGCCTCACCTAGCCTCAGGAATCAGAAGGTTCATGCCACTGTCTCTGGCCTAAATTGCCTGCAGAATGTAGCCAGTCACTAACCCAGAACAAGCATTCAGCAAGATAATCAGAAGATCTGATGACAATACTGTTTCTATGTCAGTGACTGAGGAAGTGTGAAACCACAAGTATGAAAGTCAGGCAAGAGAATTTTTCTGAAGGAGAGGCCAGCTGTGACAGCTCTCAGTACAGCCTTCTGATTGAAGATCTGAAAGGCAGGGTTCCATTCCATAAGGGAAGAAGAATACTTTATATCATATCTTAGAACTGACTAATTTGAGTTGCCCAAAGCAATGAAAGGATTATTGTCCAATTTGGACATATCCGCTGTACAGTCTAATTTTAGTGGCGGCATCAGACACTTACCATACAGATCTCAATTGACATGTAATTCATGTGGAATAATGATCTCTGTTATTTCCCCCCAAGACAAGTCAGATCTATCCAGTGAGCCCCCCTTATTGCCTTCTTTGTAGAAACATACTCACATGGGTGAAACCAAAAAGATTTTGGGAGCTGGATTCTGCCTACACATCCGACCCTTGTCTAATATCCCTGGCCAACATAGACATTACAAATATAGATATACAGTACAGGCATAATCTGACTGTCCTTAGAGATTTAAGCTGGGTTCACACTATCTTTGCATGCAACTCCCAGCAAGGGTCCTGTGTGTCCCCGTTCACCGTTTCAGGTCCGATTTCAGCACAAATTTTTGTCTGAATTCGGACCTGAAATGGATCAAAAGACACACAGAGCTCCTGTGCGAATTCCCACCGGAGCCGCAGCGGAGATATGTGAACCAGCTCCATAGGGAGCTGGTCAAAATCTCCTGCTATTGCGAATTGGATGCAGGAAACCTGCATCCAATTCGCATTAGTGTGAACTCAGCCTCATGGTGACTGCTGGGTCCATAAACACAAACCTTAACATTTTTTGTTTAGCCCAGTGGTCTCCAAACTGTGGCCTGGGGCCCAGATGTGGCCCTTTGCTTGATTTTATCTGACTCTTGGGGTGCTATTTTATTTACTGACACCAATGAAGGACACAATTTCTCCCAATAACACTAGCGATGGGGCCCCATGACACCAATGATGGGGCACAAATCCTCCCAATGACACCAACGATGGGGCCCCATGACACCAATGATGGGGCACAATTCCTCCCAATTAAACCAACAATGGGGCCCAATGACACCAATGACGGGCACAATTCCTCCCAATGACACCAACGATGGGGCCCATTGACACCAACAATGGGACACAATTCCTCTCAATGACACCAACAATGGGGCCCAATGATACCAATGTTGGGGCACAATTCCTCCCGCTGACACCAATAATAGGGAACAATACTTCCCATTGACACCAATGATGGGGGATTGTTTACTCCCACTGACGCAGGGACATTTTGTACTCCTGATGGCCACAGTCCAGCCCCCCTAAAGTCTGAAGGACAGTAAACCGGCCCTTTGTTTAGAAAGTTTGGAGACCCCTGGTTTAGCCTATAGAGAAGGGCAGAGCAGGTGTGCTGCAGGCACACCCGCTGTCAGATTGACAGGACAGGTTGTCCTGATCACCTCTGACCTCCTCCAACAAACTGTGGCCAGTGGTGTCTTCTAGTGACACAGATATTAGATTGTATCCCGATCCAGCTGCAACATAAAACTATCATGCAATGTGTGTGAGCACCTTTGCGGTTTTCTGTGGAAACCATCTGTGTGTTTTTTTTTGCTATTATTTGCAATGTTTGTGCCTCAAATGTAAGATTATACTTGCTAGCTGCTAGGGACACTTCCCTTTCGGAAACTGCACAGGAACGTGCTGTGCAATCTTGTGCAATTCCAATGCAGTTCTGTTTGAAAGGGGCTAAAATTGCGCCTCACTACTTTTGGGAACGCACTGCAACCGGATCGTATAGTACATTTGTACCATGCAATTCTGTGTGGGCAAGAACAATGTGTTTGCGACTTGCATTTGGGATGACGCACGAACACCCACTGTAGGTTGCAACTGCAGTGCATTTTGAACACAGTGCGAAAAACACACCGGGTATGCGGATTCCCTGCCCTGAATTTTGGTGTGAACCAGCCCTTAGAGCCCATTCACACTAGATTGCTGTGTGGGAAACCCGCTCTCCATGCCGGTTTCCGCGCTGCATTTAAATCGCACTGCCCTTGTGATCTGCAGCGGATGTCAGTGCAAAGTTAACGACACCCCAAACGCAGGTCGCAAATGCAGTGGGTTTTGCCCGCACTGGATCACATTGTACAACTGTACCATGGGATCTGGTTGCAGTGTGTTTACAAAAGTAGTGAATGCACTACTGGTGCGGTGCGATTCAAGCCCATTCAAAATGAATGGGCTGAAATGGGACTGCACAGAAATGCATGTGAATCGCACAGGAACATGCAGCCCTATCCTGTGCAATTCACATGCAGTTCCTAGTGTTAATGGGCCCTTAAAGTTACAAAGCTTGTTTTTCTTACTTTTTGTTTTATTTTATTATTTTTATGACTGGTGGCTCTCAAACCAGAGTGTTTCCTGATCATGTGATCACTATGTCAGCTATAGAAGTTGGAACCTTCACTGACAAAATAAGCCTTCACTCTGCAGAAGCCACCTTTAGCCTGCAGAGTCTAATATGTCACAAAAGATATAAAAACATACAGTATATCAGGCATGCCCTTTTTAATGGCGTTATTGTCAAGTTAACCAACACATGCTGATGTTGATAAATTTGGCCTAGGCATCTAGGCATCAATGACCCCTGGTCACAGAAGGGTTAAAGCGACACTAAGAAAACTTTTTTTTTTAAAAAGGAAAAGTTTGGGAGTTAATGGAGGACATAACAAGGAGGCAGAAAAACACAGTAAAAAATATTTAATGAGTAATAGATTACAGGGTTATTAAAGTGTTACAAAACCCAGTATTATGAAAATAGTTCATCCTCCCCCTCACAGTGCTCACAGCTTATAAATCTTTTTTTTACAATAAAATACTGCCACTATATACTTTTTTGAATGATCTGTATACCATGGTTACATTTTAAACTGCACAGTTTCTCCATTGCCGAGAGTTCAGGTAGGAGGAGATTTCCACTACAGTCTATATACACGCCCACATGTGTGATGTCAATATCATGTGACCTGGCTAGCTCTGAGAACAATTATATGTTCTTTCCAGCATAGAAGACACAACTGAGCATGTGCAGGTCAGCTACCCTGCCTGTGTTAGCTGGCCTTCCCCAGATAGACAGTGCAGGTTGGGGAGGATCGGCACTTACAGGATAAAACACCCTTTTTACACAATGCAGAGGATTAACCCCTTAAGTTCCACAGTGAGTATAACAAGCATGCTTGCTATGCTGCATATACAGACTGATTTTACTGTTGTGGGTTTAGTAACACTTTAAGTAGTGAATTTAAATTCATTATTTTTGGAGAATAAGGATATTGAGTGAACCTTTTCATGTTGGTTGTTAATGGACATTTGCAGTATGGTAACTACTAATCATGTTTCTTTAGAAAATTAGCTTGCTTTATTCTATTTTTACATTCTGACTTCCCATTTGCAGTATTACTTTCAGTGTGTATATGCAGCTCCTTACTATGTAAATTCACCCACGTCCTGTTTATTTGAGGTTTCCCCTTGTGTATATCAGGTCTGTTGTGAAGCTTCTTCCTAACAAAATTTAAATCACATTGACCTGATGAATATGCTGATATACATTCCATGCTACATTGCATATACTATAAATAATATGGCAGACTAACCATACAACCAGCAGTAAAGGCTACTAGAGGAAAGTAGGCTCTGCTTTTTGTCCTGTTGCTCTCTGTGTTCTTCAAGGCAAAGCTAGCAACAGAGGTGCCTGGCCACTGTCCTGACACTGCTCTCCATAATCTTATGTCTGGACTCTTAGGTGATTAAAGTGTGAATATTCACCCTTTTTTTTTTAAAGTTTATCAGTCTGATAATTTTGCACATCCAACTGCCATCCCATCTTTGGAGAACTTTACAGTATGTACATCTGTATTAAAAATGTTTTAAAGTGATTGCAAAGGTATAATTTTAAAAATAAATAAAAAAGATGGTATACCACAACTGAATGGATGCGTCATCTCTAAATGTGATCATGTATCAAATCATTAATAAAACGAAATCCTATAATAATCAAATTTATCATACAATGTAAATTGAAAAATAAATATGTAAAATGTATAATTAAAGAGGAATTAAACTGCCTCTTTTTTTCTGTTTTTGCTGACCTGCAAAGTAAAGGCATAATGTGCTAGTAGGGGTGCAACGGATCAAAAAACTCACGGATCGGATCGATCCTCGGATCAGGGGTCACGGATCGGATCATTTTCGGATCGGCAAAAAAAAAAAAAAAATTACTAATATCCACGTAATTTCCCCCTCACTGTAATATCCATAATCTTCCCCCCCGTAATATCCACAATCTTCCCCCCCTGTAATATCCACAATCTTCTCCCCCTGTAATATCCACAATCTTCTCCCCCTGTAATATCCACAATCTTCCCCCCCTGTAATATCCACAATCTTCTCCCCCTGTAATATCCACAATCTTCCCCCCCTGTAATATCCACAATCTTCTCCCCCTGTAATATCCACAATCTTCTCCCCCTGTAATATCCACAATCTTCTCCCCCTGTAATATCCACAATCTTCTCCCCCTGTAATATCCACAATCTTCTCCCCCTGCAATATCCACAATCTTCTCCCCCTGCAATATCCACAATCTTCTCCCCCTGCAATATCCACAATCTTCTCCCCCTGCAATATCCACAATCTTCTCCCCCTGTAATATCCACAATCTTCCCCCCCTGTAATATCCACAATCTTCCCCCCCTGTAATATCCACAATCTTCTCCCCCTGCAATATCCACAATCTTCTCCCCCTGTAATATCCACAATCTTCTCCCCCTGTAATATCCACAATCTTCTCCCCCTGCAATATCCACAATCTTCTCCCCCTGCAATATCCACAATCTTCTCCCCCTGCAATATCCACAATCTTCTCCCCCTGCAATATCCACAATCTTCTCCCCCTGCAATATCCACAATCTTCTCCCCCTGCAATATCCACAATCTTCTCCCCCTGCAATATCCACAATCTTCCCCCCCTGCAATATCCACAATCTTCCCCCCCCTGCAATATCCACAATCTTCTCCCCCTGTAATATCCACAATCTTCTCCCCCTGTAATAGCCACAATCTTCTCCCCCTGCAATATCCACAATCTTCTCCCCCTGCAATATCCACAATCTTCTCCCCCTGCAATATCCACAATCTTCTCCCCCTGTAATATCCACAATCTTCTCCCCCTGTAATATCCACAAACTTCTCCCCCTGTAATATCCACAATCTTCTCCCCCTGTAATATCCACAATCTTCTCCCCCTGTAATATCCACAATCTTCTCCCCCTGCAATATCCACAATCTTCTCCCCCTGTAATATCCACAAACTTCTCCCACCTGTAATATCCACAATCTTCCCCCCCTGTAATATCCACAATCTTCCCCCCTGTAATATCCACAATCTTCTCCCCCTGTAATATCCACAATCTTCTCCCCCTGTAATATCCACAATCTTCTCCCCCTGTAATATCCACAATCTTCTCCCCCTGTAATATCCACAATCTTCTCCCCCTGCAATATCCACAATCTTCTCCCCCTGCAATATCCACAATCTTCTACCCCTGCAATATCCACAATCTTCTCCCCCTGCAATATCCACAATCTTCTCCCCCTGCAATATCCACAATCTTCTCCCCCTGCAATATCCACAATCTTCTCCCCCTGCAATATCCACAATCTTCCCCCCCTGTAATATCCACAATCTTCCCCCCTGTAATATCCACAATCTTCTCCCCCTGTAATATCCACAATCTTCTCCCCCTGTAATATCCACAATCTTCTCCCCCTGTAATATCCACAATCTTCTCCCCCTGTAATATCCACAATCTTCTCCCCCTGCAATATCCACAATCTTCTCCCCCTGCAATATCCACAATCTTCTACCCCTGCAATATCCACAATCTTCTCCCCCTGCAATATCCACAATCTTCTCCCCCTGCAATATCCACAATCTTCTCCCCCTGCAATATCCACAATCTTCTCCCCCTGCAATATCCACAATCTTCTCCCCCTGCAATATCCACAATCTTCTCCCCCTGCAATATCCACAATCATCTCCCCCTGTAATATCCACAATCTTCTCCCCCTGTAATATCCACAATCTTCTCCCCCTGTAATATCCACAATCTTCTCCCCCTGCAATATCCACAATCTTCTCCCCCTGTAATATCCACAATCTTCTCCCCCTGTAATATCCACAAACTTCTCCCCCTGTAATATCCACAATCTTCTCCCCCTGTAATATCCACAATCTTCTCCCCCTGTAATATCCACAATCTTCTCCCCCTGCAATATCCACAATCTTCTCCCCCTGTAATATCCACAAACTTCTCCCACCTGTAATATCCACAATCTTCCCCCCCTGTAATATCCACAATCTTCCCCCCCTGTAATATCCACAATCTTCTCCCCCTGTAATATCCACAATCTTCTCCCCCTGTAATATCCACAATCTTCTCCCCTTGTAATATCCACAATCTTCTCCCCCTGTAATATCCACAATCTTCTCCCCCTGCAATATCCACAATCTTCTCCCCCTGCAATATCCACAATCTTCTACCCCTGCAATATCCACAATCTTCTCCCCCTGCAATATCCACAATCTTCTCCCCCTGCAATATCCACAATCTTCTCCCCCTGCAATATCCACAATCTTCTCCCCCTGCAATATCCACAATCTTCTCCCCCTGCAATATCCACAATCTTCTCCCCCTGCAATATCCACAATCATCTCCCCCTGTAATATCCACAATCTTCTCCCCCTGCAATATCCACAATCTTCTCCCCCTGCAATATCCACAATCTTCTCCCCCTGTAATATCCACAATCTTCTCCCCCTGCAATATCCACAATCTTCTCCCCCTGTAATATCCACAATCTTCTCCCCCTGTAATATCCACAATCTTCTCCCCCTGTAATATCCACAATCTTCTCCCCCTGTAATATCCACAATCATCTCCCCCACTTACCTTACTCTCCCACCGGCCAGTTCAGATCCACGAGCAGCGAGGGTGAGGGGTGATGACGTCAGCACGCACAAGGCGGCCGCCGCTGCCGGGTGTACCAAGATGGGCGCGGCTCCGGAGCTAGGCCGAAGTCGCGGCCTTTCCTAAGGCCGAGGCCGCGGATTGCTCCATGGATCGCGGTGTGTGCCGATCCGAACGGGGTGACCCGTTCGGATCACGGATCGTCACCGATCCGTTGCACCACTATGTGCTAGTATACGTCGCATACTTTCCTGCAAACTTTACCTGCAAACGAACCCCGGTTCGCTATGCACCAGAACTCTCGAATATCGCAAAAGTTCGGACCTATAAGTCTGTGGGACCCAAACTTTAAAAGTCAAAAGTGCCTATTTTGAAGGCTTACATGCAAGTTATTGGCCATAAAAAGGGTATGGGGGCCCGGGTATTGCCCTGGGGGGACATGTTAGCAATCACCCTGTCAGGTTTTTCCCAGTCAATCAGAGCCGTAGACTATAAGTCTCTCTGCTATCTGAATACAGTAGCTTAGCGGGAGGATTCCCCCACCCACATTGAGTGTATGGATGTAGGAATCAAGTAAGTTATTTCTTTCTTTTCTTTTTTCTTTTTATTGTATTTTTGGACTACAACTGTATTGCTTAAATGAAAATCGTACGATCTGGTATCGTACAAAACATTTTTTGTGCTTGTCCCATCGGACAATTACACATGAATTTTTGTGATCGGCTCTCGAAAGCTGTGTACTAATGATACGATCGCTTCGAAAACTGTATTTTTCGTACTATTTTCTGATCCTGTGCACGGGCCTTAAAACAGAATGAACTCTCCAGAATAAACTCCCTATTCTTTTTGGAGGGTGAATGGTCAGCTATTAAAGTGGATGTAAACTCAATTCATGAAATTTGATCTAAGCACATATATCTGTAGTGTTTTCTTATCTCTTTCCAAAGCCCTGAATCCTATGTCTTTCTGCTGCTTCGTTCTTCTGTTATTAGCATGAGAACTTCTGACAAGCTCTCAGACAACCAAAATAAAACCAGCCTGAAATTTGTGTTGGGTGCTATAGATTAGCAGAGATCTGGTCTTTTCACAGCACAGCTCAGCACATTCCTTCCTTCTTCTACCTATGTGGAGAGGGGGTGTGTGCCTTTCCTCCAATAAGCTGTCACACAGTGTATGCCAAGACTTCACTCCCAGTGCTGAACAGGAAGAAAAAATCTCTAACACGATGTGCACTTTCTAAAGAATATAGCAAGCTGAAGACAGCAGATATCCATGTAAAACTTATGTAGGGAGATTTCTTCTCTGTGTATTATCTGAGGTTGTTCACTTTACTGGGTATATGTGAGGGTATACATCCACTTTAAGAAATATTCCACAGCCTCACATCCTTTGTGATCTATGTGATTGTGTACAAGGAGGTAACATCCATGGTATCCAAGACAAAATCTGGTGACCAGGTAACAGAACATAAGATGTGTATGATACAGTATGTGTAGTGTCTTTAAAATATAAGGGGTGTTAATTTTGTAGATGAGTATTGAAGAAATGTGAGAGGTTAGAGAACCTATTTCTGAGACTGGATGCCTGGATGAGTTGGTAATGCTTTTATGAATTATCGGCAAGTAGTAAAACACTGGAATTCTGGGTGGCTTATTCATGATGAAATTGAACTGCGCTTTGTTAAAACTGTGGTAACCCACACCATTTTTAATTTTTTTTTATACCCTGTAAGGTAAAAGGTATATTGTGCTAGTATGCATCGCATACTAGTACATTATGATATACTTACCTTAGAACTAAGCCCTCTAGCCAACTGATTGGTCGCACCGTGAAGACATCACTCTAACGCATGCGCGCGGTAGTCACAGACTGCAGCATGGGCCTCTGAAGGGATGTCACGGGTATGCCGTCCCTTCAGAGCTCATGCGCCGGTGACATCACCAGTTGCATGCAGTGTGAATATCTCCTAAACAGTACAGGTTTAGGAGATATTCACTGTACCTACAAAATAAGGCTTACTTGTAGGTACAAGTACAAAAGAAAAGTTTACTTCCACTTTAAAGCACAACTCCAGGAAAGATAAAAGTCAGAAAAAGAAACAAACAGTTAACCATTACAGTGTGGGTGCAGTGAGCAGTTCTATTGCCCCACCCCAAAACACGTACTTGAGTCCTGCCACCGATCCAGTCCCGCTCTCCTCTCTTCTTGGTCTTACAGGAGACACTGAGGGCAACGGGAGCCATAGAGTCCTTATGCTGTCACTCAACTCCTGTGAGGACAGAGAGGGGGCATGGTTTGCTGGCGCTGTATGTGTCTATGGACGCACTCAGCCCGACTCAGGCGTGCGTCCGCATGGGTGCCCTCATAGCAAAACGGCTTGCCAAGGGGGCACTTGGAGGAAGAAGGAGTGGACACTGTCGGCGGAGAACTTCCAGAAGAGGAGGTAAGGGACCACTCGGTGCATGATCGTTGCAAAGAGCAGGTAAGTATAACCTCTTTTTTACTTTGATTAAAAAGGTGTTAGCCTTTAATATCACTTTAATTATAATCTGCAGTGTGCAGACCCAGAGCAGTGTAGACAGATTTCAACTACCTGCAAATTACATTTCCTTATCACGCTCTGCAGCCCCACCTTACTATGTTTTTGTAATGTGTTATCATCATTTTTATTTTTATTGGTAATTGTCCAAATTTTATTTACATATGACAAATTAGTTTCCCGTTTCTATCACAGCTGCTGATACTATACAGCCAGACATCCGATCGGTAATTACAAAAGTGAACGTGATTTTGAACCATCTGTGTTGTCTTATGTAATAGCTTACAATTTGAAATAGCACAAACATTATACAGATTATAAAATGTGATCATTCAAATTCTAAACTTTCACATGGCCGTCAGGATTGTATGGTGTCTATGTATTATATTACTGTATTACTGAACGTTTCTTATGCATTCAAAACTGAACAAGGTTGGAGGATGTGGTGTTTTACAGCACAGGAAATATCACTTGACTTTTGCAAGAACTGCTTTTTTTTTTTTTATATTTGTGGCTTTTAACTCGTGCACATGAAACCAAAATTGCACTGAAAATAATATGTATTACCACCAAGTAAATGACCCATTGACAGCAAACAGCTGCAGGTACAATAAACTTTGATCAATCAGAATAAGGACGTTCAGTCTGGATCCATCTGTCATTTCTTTCACATGGATCTAGACTGAAGCACAATGTACATGTCTATGGCCAGGCGGATGTAAATGGATGTTTTTGTTAGTTGTTAAATAAACTAATCATAGGTGACAAAGGTATAAACCAAAAAAATAGGTTTCTTGCCTAAAAATGGACATAAACAGAATGTATCGAAATGGAAAAACACACAGCTTTGTTCTGTTTAAGGCCTCATTTAAATGGTCATACCTATGAGTACACCATTTGCAAGGGCTATCTATTCCCGCATGCATGGGAACACGCACTTACACCCACATGGCTGTCAAATCAGGACAAGTAGCTGTGCCACATAGCCGCTACATCTCAATAGACACAAATGGGACTATTTTCAAGCAGTTGCATGGAACACCTGTGCGTCCCGTGCGCGCAAAGATGTCTTTTTGCACAGGTGTATGCATAGGTACTTCTGTGTAAATAAGGGATAGGAAAACAGACCTGACCAGACATAGGTGTGAGTGAATGTAAACAGATAGGAATTAGTTACTGTCCCTTTCTTCATCCAAAAACAGACAGATGAAAAACAGACGAATGGAGCACCCATGTGAAAGGACCCTTGCCACCTCGGGCCCAATCACTATTTTGAGGTGCATTGTGTAAACATGCATTAACTGAAATGAATGGGCTTACCACACATTGCAACATCCCAAAAAACAGACATCCAAATGTACAGTAGTGTGTTACCAAGCACTGCATTTTTCTTGCACATGGTTGAGTATTCACATTGAAAGCAGATTCACCTTGATTGCTAAGCTGAAAATGTACTTTGCAAAGTGAAACGCTTCTACTCTTTAAGTAAATCAACTCCAATGCAATGTACAACATCCAGGATGAGAAAAAAAGTGTTTTACTAAACTGACTAATAATACACAGAAAATATGAAAACAGTGGTGCCTAATCAGTTAGAAATTTTTTTTATTTCATTTATTTGTAAATACCGTATTTATCGGCGTATAACACGCGCCGGCGTATAACACGCACCCTAATTTTAAGAGTAAAGTTTCAGGAAAAAAAACATATTTTTAAAATAAACAACTTTGAAGCAAATTAAGGGTCAGTGCCTATCAATGTCCATCTGCAGCCTGATTAATATCCTCAATGCAGCCCAAATAAAGTCCTCAATGCAGCCTGATCAATGCAGCCTGAATAAAGTCCTCAATGCAGCCTGATCAAGGCATCAATGCAGCCTGATTATTGTCCTCAGTGCAGCCCAAATAAAGTCCTCAATGCAGCCTGATCAATGCAGCCTGAATAAAGTCCTCAATGCAGCCTGATCAAGGCATCAATGCAGCCTGATTATTGTCCTCAGTGCAGCCCAAATAAAGTCCTCAATGCAGCCTAAACAAATCAATAAAGCCTGATTATTGTTCTCAATGAAGCATAAAAAAAGTACTCAATTCAGCATGATAAATGCCTTTATTTAAACGATATCATTTGCAGCCTCACCATCTCCCTCACCAGCAGCCTGAATCAGGAAATCACTGAGCTGTCATCTCCTCTCCACTCGGCTCTCATGTTACACACACACAGTCCCGCCATCGGCATTGGACCAGCTCCTGTGATAGGCAGAACACTGGTCCAATGCCGGTGGCGAAGGTGGGACTGTGTGTGTGTGACATAAGAGCCGAGTGAAAGCTGAGGAGCCGAGTGGAGAGGAGATGACGGCTCGGTGAGGTACGCTGTCGGCCAGGGCTGGGACAAGGGGTGGGCAGGAGGGGCGGTTGCCCCTGGCGCAATGGTTTATTGCAGGGATGAGGGGCACCCTGACCCTAACCCTAAGGGAAAGGGGGGGCGCAGTTTGACATCTTTGCCCTGGGCGCTGGATGACCTTGTCCCGGCACTGCTGTTGGCGTATAACACGCACCCCTGATTTGCCCCCGATTTTCAGGGGAAAAAAAGTGCGTGTTATACGCCGATAAATACGGTAACTTTGACACGCTTTATACAAATAGAATAATGTGAGTGTCATCATAAAGAGGGACACAGTTGTAGGATAAAATTAGTAGCCTACAGCTATGATGAGACTATAGTACCACCAATATAGTAGGTTACTAATCTTTTAAAATGGCAAAAGGACAGAGAGTATTTTGCCATGCAAAAAGAAAAATTATGCTATATCATTCAGTTTGTATAAAAATAATTTTTTATTACATGCAACATAAAAACACATATTATTGTCTGTGAAATAAATTACAAAGATAAACGCATTAAATCTTCTGAGAAGGTCAACGTGTTTCACAGGTCATCCGCTTCATCAGGCCCAACTGAATTGGGTGTATTGAAAACAAGTACATAACAGACAGTTAAAAACAAATCCAGGATGGATGCAATATAGCTGTTGTCCTGGAAGGAGGGGTGAGACATACTACCTTTGATCTTTGCACAAGGTATTGTCTGGCTCACCCATAGTTGGATGTCACTGGTTCCATCTAACATTGATTCATACCTACTTACTTTGATCAGAGAAGTCCCACTAGGACACTGATTTATTTGTCATCTGTTCCTCTCTTATATTTGAGGTCTGATGAGCTTTTCAATTTTGAAATACCCACTTCAATCCTCTTGGACTCCACCCCTAACCAGAGACAACATTTTATTTACATCAGACGAGATTTTGCCTTGCTCTGGTTTGTGTTTATGTGCTTGAGGATTGTCTTCCCATGAGTCCGCAGGCTGTCTCAGAGACCTTCAATTTTTTTTTCCATAAAGCATTGAGCACACTATATTGCATCCATCCTGGATCAATTTTTAACTGTCTGTGATTTACTTGTTTTCAATACACCCAATTCTGTTGGTCCTGATAAAGGGAATGATCCGCAAAACGCGTTGACCTTCTCAGAAGATTTAATGCGCTTATCTTTGTAATGTATTTCACAGACAATAATATGTGTTTTTATATTGTATGTAATAAAAAAGGATTTTTATACAAACTTTATGATATAGGATATTTTTTCTTTATGCATGGTAAGTGTGCACACTGGGGTATATTTAAAGTCCCAAAATACTCTCTGTCCTTTTGTTACTCTATCGGGATGATACCCTAGTGCTCACATATTTTAGGTTTACTGCACTCTTTCCCACAAACATAAACTCAAAGCATAATCTTTTAAAATGATCTCAGTTTAAATTTAGATTAAAAAAAAATAACTTTATTTTTTGCATATGGGAAATCAAATAAACTCTGGAAGTCAAAACCACTGAGGGCTGGTTCGGCATAAAAAAAAAACGTATGCACAGTGTTTTACATGTATTCCAATGGCCCTAGTTCGCACTTTTGCAGTGCGTTCTAGTGCAGTCAACAAAAGTAGAACATGCTGCATTTTTTCGGTAAGGAACGCAGCAAAATGCACCGTAACACATAAAAAACGTAGATGCAAAAATGCTTCTGTAATGCAGAATTTGTGGTGTGAACTGGTGCTGAAGGAAAGCATTGTTTGTTCCACAATTATAATTTCTATATCATAAGAAATAACTGTTAGTAGTTGGTCATACCATATGAAAGAGCTAGGAGCAGTCATCATAAGGTATAACTAGCAGTAGTTGGCCACATTCAGCTGGATGTTATCTATTACATATTTTCTTTTTCGTACATCACGGGACACAGAGCGACTTAGTCATTACTAATGGGTTATATAGTTTACCTTCAGGTGTTGGCACTGGCCAATTCCAAACCGGAAGTACCCTCCCCTATATAAGCCCCTCCCACCCGGGAGCACCTCAGTTTTTTGCCAGTGTCTAAGGTGTTGGCCAAAGAGTAACATGTGTTTTCACTGGGCTTGCGTACAGGTTCTTTTGGGCCTTAGTAAGCTGTTCCGGATCCCACCAAAAAAGCTTCATAGCTAAACGGTCGGTACCCGGGCCTTGCAGCAGAAGAGCAAGGTTTTGCCTGTAATGCTTCTCTTAGGAGGGCTGGACCCTGGGATCCAGAGCTCTGGTCATACCCACGACCAAGACGCTGTCTGTGCAGGGTGCTATACAGGTCCAGGGGAGTGGAATCCTTGGGAACCCGGTCCCTGAAGGTTTAATTACAATGCCTGCCGTGATAGGTGAAGTTTGGACTTTTGTGGACCAAACAAAGTCCTGCGGCGGGGATCAGGTAAGTGGGGGCCCTCAGGAACTTGGTTCTATTGGGGGACCCCCAAGCCTAATTTGTCTTTCTGTCTGTTACCTAACGGTATTCCCGCTAAATATCTGTGTTGCCTATAACTACTGAAAATGTAAAATTTTAATAGTAGTCAAGAAAAAAAAAAAAAACAGGGACCGCGGTACCTGTGTTAAACCACTAGAGGCCGCTGTAGTCCATTTTTCTTGTAAATGTGGATCTTTGGTTTTCTCAACTCAAAAGATCCAGGCAGCTGGTAAGTTTCTCTGAGGGAATCCACTTCCTCTGCCCTGTTGCTGCGTTCATCCACCGCACAGGCCCTCCGGCAAAAAGGGCCCTGGCTCCTAGTCCTCTGTTGGTTTTCGAAAAGGGCGCCATTGGCGCACGGGCGCGCGCGCGGGCGCGTGCACGCGCCTCCTATGAAAAAAAAAGGGGCGGGGCGGGTGGATGACGCTCGATGCGCGCCGCGGCGCTTCTGCGCATGTGCGGGCGTCCCAGCATGGTTAAAAGACACAGTACAAGTGTCAGCTGCATGCAAACAGAGCTAGCAACAAACAGTGGCACACAGAGGCGGTTGATGCAGGCATCCCCATAGAAAGGCACTTTAGTGGACACCAGCTGGTATATAGCAGCACCTGTGTTAGACTATTACCAGCAAAAATTGGTGTATGACGACGGGAATACCTCAGCTTTGTGCTTAAAGGATATGTCGTCCAGACGCTCCGGAAATAGATCTTCCAGGAAGCCAAAGGGGTCTCCATCGGGCTCTGAGGATATTGGGCATGCTTGCACTGCACCAATCTCCCCTGAGAATGCAGAGGTCAGTAGCCGTAGAAACCCCGCAGGAATGCCTGGTGCTGCGGCTGTCCCCAGTCCACCTGCTCCTGTATATATAACAGAGGAGGTTTTATCCTCAACTCTGGGAGGATTGGAAGAGAGATTAACAGCATTGATCGCTGCTTCCCTGTCACAGGAAAAGCGCGTCCGATCTCCGTCTCCTCCTTCAGAGTGCCTGTTAGTGGAGGAACAGCCCCACACAGAGATCGACCTACCTGAAGGGGATCAGGATGAGGTTGATTCACTTATAGAGGAATCAACAGTGGAAGAACCTTTCTCAGCTTCTCAGGCTGAAAGATTATGGGTTCAGTCTCTGACTAACATGGTCCGATCAGCATTTAAAATGCCTCTGGCGGAACCACCATCCACTACGGTTTCCTCGCTGGGGTCGCTAAAAGCTCCCCAGGCGGTCTGTTCCTTCCCAATCCACCCTTTATTAGAAGGGCTTATTTACCAGGATTGGGAGCATCCTGATAAAATATTTGCTCCCCCCAAGAGATTTCCGGTGATCTATCCCATGGAGGATAAGTTCATAAGAAAATGGAGGGTCCCTATAGTGGACGCAGCCATCTCTTCTGTTAACAAATCACTGACATGTCCAGTAGATAATGTTCCAATGTTCAAAGACCCAATAGATAAAAAATTGGAGTCTTTACTAAAATCTGCTTTCTCTACAGCAAGTATGGTGACACAACCTGCGGTAGCAGCGATTGGAGTCTGCCAAGCAGTGAAAGATCAGTTGAAACAAGTCTTAAGGGACTTACCAGATCAGCAGGCTCATGCCCTAGCTGACCTGCCTAGAGCCTTGTGTTTTGCGGTGGACGCCATAAAGGATACAATCCAACAGGCCTCCCGCTTTACGCTGTCTATAGTACATATGCGTAGGCTTCTGTGGCTCAAAAACTGGTCTGCTGAAGCTCCCTGTAAAAAACTGCTGGTTAGCTTCCCATTTCATGGAGAACGCTTATTTGGAGAAGATCTGGACAAATATATCCAGAAAATTTCTGCCGGTAAAAGTTCACTCTTACCGGTTAAGAACAAGGGTAGAAGTCCTTCTTTTAAGAGGCCTACCTCTCCAGTCCCGGGCACATCGGCTGTGAAGCAGTTCCGACGGCCTCCGCGGTCAAATTCAGGGGGCAGAAATCAGGGACAATCACAGGGTAACAAGAAGCCCTGGATCAAGAGAGGTACAAAACCTCCCCCTAAGGCATGAAGTATTGCCCCCGCTCAATCGGGTGGGGGGAAGACTTCAGTTGTTCACAGAGACCTGGCGGGACACCATCAGAGACAGATGGGTGCTCTCCGCAGTAAGTCTGGGATACAAGCTGGAGTTAAAAGGCACTCCTCCTGCCCAATTTATGAGGTCAAATGTGCCAAGAGATCCCCAAAAGAGAGGATCCCTCCTTCTGGCACTAGAACAACTATTGCTCCAAGGGGTAATCATGAAGGTTCCCCTGGAAGAAAGCGGATTCGGGTTTTACTCGAACCTTTTCACAGTCCCCAAACCAAATGGGGACGTGAGGCCCATATTAAATCTAAAAGGGCTAAACAAGTTCCTAAATATCAGGACTTTTCGGATGGAGTCGATCCGATCAGTGGCCACCGCCCTACAAGGGCAGGAATGGCTAGCCTCGATCGACATAAGGGATGCTTATCTGCATATTCCCATCTTTCCGGCCCATCAGAAATTTCTACGCTTTGCAGTAGAAGGGCGCCATTTTCAGTTCAGAGCCTTACCTTTCGGTCTGGCCACAGCACCACGAGTGTTCACAAAAATTCTGGCCCCATTATTGGCCAATCTAAGAACACAGGGTGTAACGATAATGGCATATCTAGACGACCTGCTACTAATAGACCACTCAGTGGAAAAGCTGGAAGTAGCTATTCACAAGACAATCGAGTATCTGGAATATCACGGTTGGATTATCAACCGGGACAAGTCAGCTCTAAGACCAGTCAAAAGTCTGGAATACTTAGGGCTAAGGCTGGATTCAAATCAGAGAAAGATTTTCTTACCTCCAGAGAAGGTGTCGTCTTTAAGAAATTTGACCCACTTAGTGGGTACAAAAAGAAAACCATCCATACGTCTCTGCATGAGGCTGCTGGGAAAGATGGTGGCTTCATTCGAAGCGGTACCCTACGGTCAATTCCATTCAAGGAATTTGCAAAGGGCCATACTGTCAGCCTGGAACAAAAAAGTTCAGGCTTTAGACTTACCAATGTCCCTGTCCCCTTCCGTTCGCAAGAGCCTCCATTGGTGGTTGGTGCCCCAGAATCTGGAAAGAGGGAAACCCTTCAGTCCGGTTTCTTGGAAGGTGGTCACTACAGATGCCAGCCTCATCGGCTGGGGGGCAGTGCTGGAGCAATGGTCTCTCCAGGGCAGGTGGTCAGAAGCAGAAAAGGCCCTGCCCATCAATCTCTTAGAGATACGAGCAGCCCGGTATGCCCTAGTAGCATGGACATCCAAACTCCAGGGGTCCCCTGTCAGAATTCAATCAGACAATGCCACGGCAGTGGCATATATCAATCATCAGGGTGGCACCAAAAGTCGTGCAGCCCAGAAGGAAGCAAATTGCATCCTGGAGTGGGCAGAAAGATATGTCCCAGCCATATCTGCGGTTTTCATCCCAGGAGTGGAAAATTGGAGAGCGGACTTTCTAAGTCGCCAACAATTATGCCCGGGGGAATGGTCTCTTCACCCCGAGGTTTTCCAGGCAATATGCCAGCGGTGGGGAACACCGGATGTAGATCTGCTAGCATCCAGATTCAACGCAAAGGTGGACAGGTTTGTGTCTCGCACAAGGGATCCCCTAGCTTGCGGCTCGGATGCCCTAGTGTTCCCTTGGGATCGGTTCAAGCTGATATATGCATTCCCACCGCCACAATTGTTACCGCGATTACTCCGCAGAATCAGGGTAGAAAAGAAACCAGTGATTCTGGTGGCTCCAGCGTGGCCCCGAAGGGCATGGTACGCGGAGATTGTAAAAATGTCAGTGAGGAGTCCTTGGACCCTCCCACTTCGTCCGGACCTGCTGTCGCAAGGACCGATATACCACCCTTCCTTACCAGCCCTAGGTTTGACGGCCTGGCTATTGAAGCCCACATTCTGAAAAAGAGAGGGCTCTCTAATTCTGTGGTATCTACCATGATCAATGCCAGGAAACCGGTATCCAGGCAGATCTATTATAGGATCTGGAAAGCGTACATTACGTGGTGTGAGACCAAGAAATGGCATCCACGTAAGTACATGATAGGGAGGATTCTGGACTTCCTACAGTGGGCTGTAGATAGGAAGCTGGCCTTGAGTACTATCAAGGGTCAGATTTCGGCCTTGTCAATATTTTTTCAAAGGCCCTTGGCTTCGCATTCACTAGTCAAAGCCTTTATACAAGGAGTGATGCGTATTAGCCCTCCGGTTAGTATTCCCATATGTCCTTGGGACTTAAACCTGGTTCTGTCGGTTCTACAGGAACAACCGTTTGAACCATTACAACACATTTCCTTGGTTCTTCTCACCAGGAAATTGGTTTTCTTAGTAGCCATTTGTTCGGCTAAAAGAGTGTCGGAATTAGCAGCTATGTCCTGTAAGGAGCCATATCTGGTTGTCCATAAGGACAGAGTAGTATTACGTCCTCATCCAGCCTTTCTTCCTAAGGTGGTATCGAGGTTTCATTTGAACCAAGATGTGGTTCTTCCTTCTTTTTTCCCCAAACCTAGCTCAGTAGAGGAAAAGTTATTACATTCTTTGGATGTGGTAAGAGCAGTTAAAGCTTATCTAAAAGCCACTGCTCAGATTCGCAGAACGGATTCTTTGTTTGTTCTGCCGGAAGGCCCCAGAAGGGGTCAGGCAGCATCAAAATCTACTTTAGCCAAGTGGATTCGACAGGTCATAATACAAGCCTATGGCTTGAGAAAGAGACCGCCTCCGTTCAAAGTTAGGGCGCACTCCACAAGAGCGGTTGGAACTTCATGGGCAGTGCATCACCAGGCCTCCCTGGCTCAAGTATGTAAGGCCGCAACATGGTCTTCGGTACACACGTTTACTAGATTCTATCAGGTAGACGTTAGAAGTCAGGAGGATGTCGCCTTTGGGCGCAGTGTGTTGCAGGCCGCAAAAGATCCTCATGCCTGATGGCGCCCAGCTTATGTACCCCCCCCCCCTCATTTGGCATTGCTTTGGGACGTCCCATTAGTAATGACTAAGTCGCTCTGTGTCCCGTGATGTACGAAAAAGAAAAAGGGATTTTTATAACAGCTTACCTGTAAAATCCTTTTCTTGGAGTACATCACGGGACACAGAGCTCCCACCCCTCTTTTTGGGACACTTATTGCTTGGCTACAAAACTGAGGTGCTCCCGGGTGGGAGGGGCTTATATAGGGGAGGGTACTTCCGGTTTGGAATTGGCCAGTGCCAACACCTGAAGGTAAACTATATAACCCATTAGTAATGACTAAGTCGCTCTGTGTCCCGTGATGTACTCCAAGAAAAGGATTTTACAGGTAAGCTGTTATAAAAATCCCTTTATATGTGTATTACTCAAAATAATTGTCTCGTCACTGGCTCCACTACTAAATCTCCAGGTGCTGGTCCAACTAGTAATCTGGAAAATCAATCAGAAAAGGAAATTAATCACTAAACTTGGAGCCAACATGCTTTCAGCGGTTGATTCATTAGAGGTGAAAAGTAGCAGGGGTCACTTCTGACATGTTTTGTAATAAACAGCATTTTTTAAAGATTATTTGAAAAATCACTTTCAGGTCAAAACCTGTAAATGGTGACCCCTGCTACTATTCATTAAATAAACATTGCCACAGCCCTAAGATTTACTTCCTGCTTCTTTAAATGGACCTCGTACACGCGCTCGGAATTTCCAACAAGAAAAGTCCGATGTGAGCTTTTCGGCAGAAATTCCGACCGTGTGCATGCTCCATCAGACTTTTGCTGTCGGAATTACCGCCAACAAAAGATTTAGAGCAGGTTCTCTATTTTTCCGATGGAAAAAGTTCCTATCGGAAATTCCGATCGTCTGTAGCAATTCCGACTTGCAAAATTCCTACACATGCTCGGAAACAATTTGACGTATGCTCGGAAGCATTGAACTTCATTTTCTCGGCTCGTCGTAGTGTTGTACGTCACCACGTTCTTGACGGTCGAAAGTTCAGAGAACCTTTGTGTGACCGTGTGTATGCAAGCTAAGCTTGAGCGGAATTCCGTCGGAAAAACCATCCAAGGTTTTTCCGACAAGGAAATTCTGACCGTGTGTACGCGGCATAAAGTGTAGATTAATGCGCACCCCCGTTACCAAAATTCACATCAGCAGGAATCTCTGCCTGCTGATGTGAAATCATTTCACACTGTATTTTTTCTTGTGTCCTTTTCCTTCTTTCCTTGAAGGCACTGACGATGTAGCTCCAGCCACACAGATGTCCCCTGGGAAGGCAGTGTCATCAATGCTTTAAAGGGGATCCCATAGCCAATATCTGAGTATTGTGACAGTGTGCATGCGCCAGATGGAGCACATGACATCTTGTGGCTCATTTCGCACATTTGCCATACAACATTACATTCTTCTGTTTAAAAAAAAAAGGCATTTTTTTTCTAAAGATGGCTGTAATGTCAAACGGCACATGTGTGAGATGAGCCACAAGTCATCATGTTACATAGTTAGTCTGGTTTTTATAGGACACAATTTCATCCAGTTCTACCCACAATATCATGTGCTCCATCTCATGCATGCTCACTACAACTATAATGCAAGCTGACCCAAGAAATAATTTTTTTAAATTATATTGAGGGAGCAAGGGCACAGGCAGCAGAGAGGCACCATAAAAATAACAAAATGAGAAGGAGAGGTAGCATGGAGATAGGATAATAGTACTTATTTAGGTCTTATTCTTATCATTTGCGACAAAGGTGTGAGGGAGGGGATGGTCCTCTCTAAAGTGGTAGTTAAAGAGGAACTGCAGTCTGCTCACATAATTTGTAATAAAAAAATCTTTGTCATTCTGAAGCTTCCCTACAACCACTTTGCATATTATTTTATATATACTGTACTGCGATTCTGTACTTGCCAAATATGCTGCAGAAATCTCCCTCCACTAAGTCTGGCTGCAACCATTTTAATTGTGGGCAGCTGAAGCTGCTGCCTGTTCACTTCCTGGATTTACACAGACACACAGAGGCACACGTCCAGCTCTGCAGCTTTTATTGTCCCTCCTATGACTCATCCCCCTCCCTTCCTGGCAAATCTGGCATAGAAACAGGAAGTGGGCTGTATAAGTATTTACTGGCAGAAAAAAAACATTTTACTATCCAAAGTTAAAACAACAAGGGCAGAAGATTTAATAGATGGAAAGATGAAAAAATGACTGAAGTTACGCTTTAACTCTCGGTAAGCTTACAATTAGGCTTACCTATAGATACAATGAATATTTCCTAATCAATCACCGTTTAGGACATATTCACATCAGCAACAGCCAAAGACTTCACCCACGCAAGTGCAGTGACGCTCTTCATTCGGGGCACACAGTGTGCCATGGACTTCAGAGCACCGTTTCCGTGCGCATTTGCAAGATTAATGTCATTGCGGCCCAGCCATTCAAATGACCAGAGCTCACAAACCCCGAAGGAAGACCAGATGAACATAGCAGCCTTTGCAGTGGTGACATCGCACCGCTGGAGAGCTTTGTTTGAAAGGTAAGTTAGAATGTGATGCATACTATGACGTTATGGCATAAACCTTCAGGAGGTCCAGATTTTTTTTTTTTACTACTACAGACTACAGTGGCGTCACTAGGGTTGGTGTCACCTGGTGCGGTATAACATGGTGTCACCCCCCCCCCCCCCAATAATTTTTTTCACCCTAATAACACTGCATATATTGGCAACAGTAGTGCCGTTAATAACTATCAATCAACTAGCAAATTTGAATAACAAAATCATATGAAAATAATAGAAATCAAAGCTTAAACTGTTAAAGAACTGTATTTATTTTAACTTTAAACTTTACTGAATTAATAAATAAATAACACAAAAACAGGAACAAATATGAAAGCATTTAGTTAACATCTAAATCAAAACTTTGCTTTTCTAGCCTTGACAGCTGCAAAATTGTGAACAACATCATCAAAATCAATACATTTCGCTAGTTCACTTTCAACTGATAATATTGCAAGATCAGAAAGCCTTGCCTGTCCCATCGTTGAACGCAAATAGTTTTTTATCAGCTTCAACTTTGAAAAGCTCCTCTCACATGAAGCCACAGACACACAGATTGTCAGAAATATTTTTAGACATAGTGAAAGGGTTGGAAGAGATTCAATGAAGTCCCATTCTGCTATGAAGGTCAAAACTTGTAAAGCCGACCAATCTTTGACTTCTTCTAGGTTGATCTTGGCTGCTTTGAGATGTCTCCTCAGTCTGGGTATTTCCATTAACAGCTCACTCTCAGATATTTCGTCATAAAAAGTGGTCAGTTTTGGAATGGACACCTTTAATGTTTCTTCAGTTTCATATATGAGACTCTTTGCTTGAACAGCCTCAAACATGGCTGCAACTTCCATGATGGCTCTTAATCTGATCTGGAGTTCAGAATGGAAGCGATCAATGCACTCAAGCATTGCCCTCTTGTTCTCGTCTTGTAGACTTATGCCTCCAGCATCACGTGCCTGTTCCCCTGCCATCCTCTTCTTAAACCTGGCTCTTCTCTCTACGGCAATTCCATATTCTTTAGATTTTAAATGTGCCTGCTTAATTGCATGTTCCACTAGGTGACTGCGCTCTTCAAACAGAAAAAGTCTTAGTGACTCTAGCTTTGTCACCACCTTGTCCAGACTTAAGCCTTTGGTCTGCAGGTACTGTTGTGTAACATCAACTTCTTGAAGTACATCACCCCAGAAGTATAGGTAGCACAAAAACGTAAAATCACAGACAGCAGGCAGTAGACATTCTGCTGCTCCTCTTGTGTCCATATTTTCAGAAGGATCACAAAGCGCTTCGATTGCAGACACAAACATATTCAATTTTTCTTTTACTGGCTTAACTGCAGCATGATGAGCACTCCAGCGTGTTGTTGATAATCTTTTCACTGACACTCCAGTATGGTGAATTAACACATCCCATCGATGGGTGGAAGCAGCAAAAAAAGAAAACATTGACTGAAGTGTTCCAAAAAATGTCACACATGAAGCATTCTCAGCAAAAGAGTGCTGACCGCACAAGTTCAGTGAATGGTCCACACAGCCATTAAAAATCGCTTTTTTGTTTTTTTCCCTAATAATGGATTGTACACCTCCATGAATTCCAGCCATAGTAGCAGCATTATCATAACCCTGAGCACGACACATCATTATGTCCAGTCCATCACTCTCTAATTTTTTAAAGATATCCACACTGAGATCAGCAGCTTTTTTCCCCTTTAAAGGGAAAAATCCTAGAAACACTTCTTTTACTTCAACTTTCCTATTCTTGATGTTCACATATCTGATCACTTCGGACATCTGGTCAGTATGTGATATGTCGGGTGTGCTATCAAACATGATTCCAAAGTACTTTGCAGACTTTATGTCCATGACAATCTTCTCCTTCACGTGATTTGCCAGGACACTTATAAACTCATTCTGAGTTTGTGGAGAAAGATAGGAGACCGATACTTTAAGTTTACAGGTGCTCCGCTTCAATCTAATTAGGTGTTCTTTGAGTACTGAATCATATTTTGATAGCATTTCAACCATCTCAAGAAAGTTCCCTTTATTAAATGAGCACTCATCTTCCTTGTGGCCACGGAATGCTAGGTTCTGCTTGGCAAGAAACAATGTGATGTCAAGCAATCTGTGTAAGATATCCCTCCACTTTTTCTTCTCATTCTCCATCACAGTAATAGCTCCAGCATCAATAGTTTGGTGCAGCCTAAGTCCTGCTGCCAAGGTTTTCCATTTTTCAAGGCAGTTTAGGTGTTCTTCGGAGGTCTCGTGATTGTGTACTTTCGGGCTTAGCTTCCACCATTTTTGAAACCCAGTCACAAATTTGGATGCTGTATCTAGAGTACAAATGGCAAACAGTCGGCAGCAAAAACAATATAAATTCTCACTGACAGGTGAGTAAACCATCCATGACCGCAAAATTTTTTCACCATTTGGCATCACCTTGTAAAACCACTCTTTTGAAAGTTGCCGCACGTGTCCCTTTGTTGCAGCTTTTGTATCTTGCCTTTTTGCAACACTGAAAGGGCCCTCCTTGTTCTGGAAAGAAGCACTTCCCTGTTTGATTATTTCAACCCGAACATGATCTTGAACTGGTATCTCCCAGAAAGAAACATCAGATAACATTTGGAAATCTTTCTTCTGAATGGCACTCATCTCCTTTACAGTATCATGACTGTGGCTAGAGTCACTCTCAGAACTCTCTTCTGCTTCAGATTCTGCCATTTCCATTTCTTGCACTTCTGCATCAGATTCTGCCATTTCCACTTCTTGCTCTTCTGCAGAATGCATGCTAGCAAAAGCATCAGAAGAATCAGCTTCAAGTGGAGACTGACAAGCAGGGTCTTTTGATGAACCCTGCCCATCATCTGGTCTTTTCACATATTGAAGCATGGATCCTGCAAGTGTTTTTATCGATTTCATTTTTGCCTCCTTTGCTTTCCTTTGCTGGTATCCACTTTGTCTCTTTGACTTGTGTACTCCATGTGGCATTCCTGCTGTAAATATCAACATATTCTGTTCAGATATATATTCTGTATTTCAGATTATGCCTGAGAAGACCCAGTGTCATTAACCAGGCTATATGCCCTATGGCCTGCCTTGTCAATCTCAGCGATGTGATTACAATAAAGTATGATATACTCACTGGCCACTCTATTAGGTACACTTGTTCAATTTCTTGGTAACACAAATTGCTAATCAGCCAATCACATGGTAGCAACTCAATGCATTTAGGCATCTAGACGTGGTGAAGATGAATTGTTGAAGTTCAAACTGAGCATCAGAATTGGGAAGAAAAGGAATTTAAGTGTCTTTGAACGTGACACGGTTGTTGGTGCCAGATGGGCTGGTCTAAATATTTTTTTTAAACTGCTGATCAGCTGGGATTTTCATGCACAACATCTCTCCGGTTTACAGAGAATGGTGGGAAAGAGAAAATATCCAGTGAGCAGCAGTTGTTTGGAGGAAAATGCCTTGGTGATGTCAGAGGAGAATGGGTAGACATTGAACCTTGAAGCAGATGGGCTACAGCAGCAGAAGACCACACTAGGTGCTACTCCTCTCAGCTAAGAACAGGAAACTTAGGCTACAATTTGCACAGGCTCACCAAAATTGGACAATAAAAGACTGGAAAAACGTTGCCTGGTCTGATAAGTCTCAATTTCATCTGCGACATTCAGATGGTGGGGTCAGAATTTGGCGCATTAATCCTTCCTGCCTTGTATCACTGGTTCAGGCTGGTGGTGTAATGGTGTGGGTGGGTATTTTCTTGGCACACTTTGGGACCCTTAGTGCCAATTTAGCATTGTTTAAACACCACGGCCTACCTGAGTATTGTTGCTGACCATGTCCATCCTTTTATGACTACAGTGTCCCCATCTTCTGATGGCTCCTTCCAACAGGATAATGCACCATGTCACAAAGCTCCTATCATCTCACCACTGGACAATGAGGTCACTGTACTCCAATGGACTCCACACTCACCACATCTCATCCAATAGAGACCCTTTGGGATGTGACCGGGAGATTTGCATCATGACCACATTTTCTTGGTGAAAATAAATAATCCAAAACAGAGTATATTATTTAGTCTGTGAAAAGTTATAGTCCACAATCTATGGAATTTATGTAAAAATTGATCAATCCTGATGTATTGTCGGCCTATTTCATTTCTTGAGACCCGAAAACACCAGGACAGTCCAAATACCCCCCAAATGACCTTTTTGTAAAGTAGAAAGTCTGATGTATTTAGTAAGAGTATAATTATATATAACAATTTTAGCGTAATCAATTCCAGTGAGCTGAGTGACAGGCCTAGACACTGCTACTGGAATTGCTTACAATAAAATATTATATATAATACATTTTGGCTACACATTAGTACATATCATAAGTAAACTATAATATATTATGGCTAATTATTAAAGTGCACGGAATTTTTTCACACATCCTTTTTGGATGGTCCCATTACACATTGAATGTATGAAAAAAAATGTCTGCACTGTGTAATTTAATCATGTGTGATGAATGTGTAGCCATAATTTCTTATTTATAATATTTTACTGTAATCAATCCCAGTGGCAATTATATAATACACAAATTAGGTTGCACTAGGGTTACCTAAAATTCAACTTAGTAAAGCTGCTGACACAATATTGCTGTAAAACAATATAAGATATAACATTTTAAAGATAAAAAACAGTGCAGTACTAAAGAAAGGGAGCCTAGTAAAGACCGCTTTGTGATTTTTACCTACAGGTAAGCCTATAATAAAGCTTACCTGTAGGTAAAATGAATATCTCCTAAACGGGCACCGTTTAGGACATATTCATACTAGATGCATCCGGCAACGTCACTGGCGTATGCACTCTGAAGGTCCAGCATACCGTGCCGGACTTTCAGAGTATTGTGCTGTAAGACCCCTTTCACACTGAGGCACTTTGCAGGCGATATAACGCAAAAAATAGCGCCTGCAAAGCACCCTAAAAGAGCCGCTCCGCACACTGGAGCGGTGCGTTGGCCGGATGCTAAAAAAAGTCCTGCTAGCAGCATCTTTGGAGCAGTGAAGGAGCGGTGTGTATACCGCTTCTCCACCGCTCCTGCCCCATGAAATGAATGGGCACTACGGCTATACCACCGGAAAAGCGCTGCTGCAGCGGCGCTTTGTGTGTGATTTTAACCCTTTTTCGGACGCTGGCGGGGGTTAAAAGCGCCGTGAAATTGATGGTAAAGCGCCGCCGACGCACCAACTGCCCCAGTGTAAAAGGGGCTTAACCGAGGGCTCCAACACGATGAGTGACTTCATCGCAGCTCTGCCCCCACACTTTTCATTATCTGCTGTCCCCAGGGACAGATCCAATCTAGAGATCCCACTGTATGATGATCTCTGGATCGGATCTGTCCCTGGGGACAGCAGATAATGGCATCATTGGCATGATTTGGATTTTGGAACTGACCTGCTGAAACGGTGTGTTGTTTGCTGGACCGGATCTGATGGCTGCAGAGAAGATGAGAAGATGCTGTAATCTGCTGACAACAAGGCGTGTTGCTTGCTTGGACCGGTTCTGATGGCCGCAGAGAAGACGAGAAGATGCTGTAATCTGCTGACAACAAGGCGTGTTGCTTGCTTGGACCGGATCTGATGGCTGCAGAGAAGACGAGAAGATGCTGTGACCTGCTGACAACAAGGCGTGTTGCTTGCTTGGACCGGATCTGATGGCCGCAGAGAAGACGAGAAGATGCTGTGACCTGCTGACAACAAGGCGTGTTGCTTGCTTGGACCGGATCTGATGGCCACAGAGAAGACGAGAAGATGCTGTGACCTGCTGACAACAAGGCGTGTTGCTTGCTTGGACTGGATCTGATGGCCGCAGAGAAGACGAGAAGATGCTGTGACCTGCTGACAACAAGGCGTGTTGCTTGCTTGGACCGGATCTGATGGCCACAGAGAAGACGAGAAGATGCTGTGACCTGCTGACAACAAGGCGTGTTGCTTGCTTGGACTGGATCTGATGGCCGCAGAGAAGACGAGAAGATGCTGTGACCTGCTGACAACAAGGCGTGTTGCTTGCTTGGACCGGATCTGATGGCCACAGAGAAGACGAGAAGATGCTGCTGTGACCTTCTGCTTGCTGGATGGATCTGATGTGGGTGTGGGTCACTGTCTGCCTACACCTGTGCTGTGGTCTGTGGACACCCCCCCCCCCCTTATCAGGCCAGATTAGGGCGGCTCCGCTCAGCTATCATACCTGGTGACACAGAGCACCCCCCCCCATGAGACCAGCTTGCTCAGGGTGGGTAGGTGTGTCACTCAGCTACTGTGCCTATATCTAATATAATATATCTGTGGCCAGCAGCATTCCCCCCCCCCCCCCATCATCATCATCATCAGACCAGCTCAGGCTGGGGGTGTCTCAGTCAGCTAATATAAATTATATTGTGAGTGTTGGCTGTCTGATAATGGGGGGGGGGGGGCTGCTGGACACAGATATATTATATTACATATAATAGGCACAGTAGCACAGGAGTTAGCTGGTCTGGTGGGGTGAGGGGCGGCTGGACCAGCTATATTACATAGTATATATATATATATATATATATATATATATATATATATATATATATATAAAATCTATAGCTGTGTCTAGCAGCAGACCACCTTGCATCCCCCCCCCTTCCTTATCATATCATATACAGGCCGTCAGGGGCAGGGCGCCAGACACTGAAACTGAGTCCTCCCACTGTCCCACACTAGCTCTCTTACAAAGGCAACCCCCCCCCCCCCATACACACACCTCATCTTGTGCTCCGGCGGGCCGACGGTGGAGAACCCCCCCCACCTATTCTTATTCTGTGCGCCGCGCCGCCGCCAGCTGGAGTCTCAGACAGTCTGTACTCCTGGAGAGTGGAGAGGAGGAGGGCTGGGCACTGTGGGCAGCGACCGTCACACACAGCAGCCGCGCCACCCGGGCGGAGAAAGTTGTGTGTGTGCTGCAGTGACGTGTCGTCACATCATCACAGTGCAGTGTGATGATGTGACAGGCTGAGTCGCTCGCTGGCTCTGTAGGGTAGGGAGGAGGATTGGAATTTAGGAATAGGAAGAATAAGGAGCCGGAGGACACACACCAGGCGCGGCCGCGGCGCTGGAGGTGTTGTTCCAGGCTTCCAGCCCAGCGGGGTGAAATTAATCAATGAATGGGTCAGCTGTAAAAAAAAAAAAATTAAAAAAAAAAAAAAAAAAAAAAAAAAAAAAGGGAGGGTGTCACCCCTCTAGCGGGTGTCACCCGGGGGCGGACCGCACCCCCCGCACCCCCCTAGCAACGCCTCTGACAGACTATACAGTAGGTACTGCTGCAAAAGTTGAAAAGAAAATTCCTGTTGCAGATGATGTCTGTAATTTGACCCCATGCTCTAGGCAGAAATTCCTTGCACACAGCTACCGTTTTGTTGCCATATCTGCAAGAAACATTTTTATTTATGCCATTTTAGAAATCATAGCTGGGTGAAGATTAAAAGTAATAACATTCAATTACAAAATTGCTTTTGTAGCAGTTTTATGTTTATGTACATTGAATACTATGTCAATATGAGATGTTTATGAGGTGTTCAGTGTAGAAGTTGCCTATAGAAAGAGGACATCTTTGTACAACTAATGGAAACAGATGCATGACTGTTTTAGCAGACATGTTCCTGTTAATTAAATTGAAAGCAGTATTTGTACCCTCCCTGAAAATACTCAATGAAATGGGTGCACTTTTAGGTTTAGGAAGTGTATTTTTGCAGATCTCTTCCCTCAGAATACTATGCCCTACGCTACCCCAATGACACTAACTAACTCCACCTTTGCACTAACCCTCCCTAAAGTAAAACAAACCCCTCTTGCACCTGGATCCTCTGCACCGAAATCTACATCTATGGCTAAATCATTTATTACACGTGTAGCACACAGACCCTTCCGCTTTATCCATTTTTTTGCAGTAAGGCACACCTGCTACTTGCCCGTTGTCCAACTCCAGGTATGGAGAGGCGAGCGGTGTTAGATTTTTTTGGGCCTTGCGGCGAGTTACCTCTCCAGAGTGGTTCCTTCAGCTCTGTTTTTTTAGGCGGACGTCCCTCTTGAATAATATCAATGTCCACACAGGTGTAAAACCTAAGCAGCAAGGTTTTATTCCTTTTTATATCTTGAAACAACTTTGTGAGAGAGAGAGTAGAAACGACAATGCAGGGGAAGGTTCAGGCACGCAACACAGAGAGAACACTTTCGTTGCCACTCAAGCCTGAGTGGGTATTTTCTCACCCGGATAGTCCCTATGAGAGCGGTCCTAACAGCCGGAGTGAAGCACGGATTGAATTTCACTTTAGATGAAGGGATACGATTAGGAATCCTCTGCCACAGGATTATTCAGTACTAAACCTCCCGGCTAAGTAATGTGGATTCCTCTTTAGGCAAGTTTCCAGGCCTCTTCCTGAGATAGCAGTAACTTCGCTGATCTCCTGGAACTGATCCTCCCCTGGTCTCCTTTCCTTATGTTAGGCCCCCTGCGAGTGGGCAGCCTGGGATCCCCTTTGTGTGATGTAGGACCTAGCCAACCAAGCTAGGCCCACGAAGAAGCGATGCAGCCTCGGGCTGAAGGTGCCCGAGACCAATTACACGCGTCTCGTGCCATGAGGGCCACGAGACACGCTCACTGGACCAGAGGTCCCCCCGAACTCCTTGGGGTCCCCCCGGAATTACTTCACGCCTAATGGCGTCTGCCCCTTTTGTACCCTCTCCCAGCATGCACAGCGGGTAGACCACGCCCACTGCACGGCTGCTGAGAGAGAACACACAAAGCGCTGCGATACCCCCTGCGGTTCAACCTGAGCCTGAAGTGACAGCGCCATCCTGCGGCAACAGGGAACTATACTGTCAGGGAGCATCACACCCAGAGCAGAAGCAAATTAATATATAAACAGGTCTGAGCCGAACTATTAGCTCAGACCACCACTAAATTTGCATATATAGCGTCCCATAAATTGGTTATTTTTACATACTATAAATACTCTTATTCTTTTGTATATACGGTAGGTTTTTTATTATTAATATTGTGTATATAGCTTTCTATTGTTGTGTAACTGTGTTAATTATTTAATGCACCATTCAGGAAATACTAATTAAAATGTTGTTGTACTTTTTTATATAATGACAATAAAGCCTGATTACTATTACAAGCAGTGAGAGGGGACGTTCCCCCACCGCCTTCTGGGGCTTTCTCGGGCTCTCTTGTCCTACTGGGAGTCCCAATCGATTAGTGTCTGCCAGCTGGCCATACAGCCAAGTGAAGCGGCTGTTTGTAGCAGTAAACCGTAAGCGACGACATTACATCACTTCCGGTTTACCTGGAAACTATCAACACTATTTTTAAAAATCAAAAGCATTCAAAAACACCAATCTTGGTGTTTTGAATGCTTTTAAGGGCAGAGGAGAGAATTGGGATCTTATAGACCCCAGTTCTCTCCATAAAGAGTACCTGTCACATGCCTATTGCTGTCAAAAGGATGTTTATATTCCTTGTGACTTCAACAAAAGTGATTAAAAAAAAAGCAACAGTGTAAACAAAAAAATGTAATTAAAAATTAATAATAATAAAAAAAGTTTAGTGCCCCCGTCCCCGCAAAGGCGAACGCACAAGTCAGTCCCACGCGCATGCAAACATGTGAGGTATCGCCATGAACGTCAGATCATGGGCAGTACTTCTAGCACCTGCCTCCTGTGTAAATCTAAAGTGGTAACCTGTAAAGGCTTTTATAGGGTGGCTGGGGTAGGACAAATTTAGATTGGGGGGGGGGGCAAATGTTAGTCTTGCCTAGGACAGCACAAAACCAAAATACTCCTCTGCATGTATGGCCAGCTTTACTTCCATTGTCATTCCCAGAAAAGGAGGTAATTTAAAACCATGAAGTTTGAAGTAGTCATTACAACTAAGGGTCATAGTTAGATGAATTTAGCATTGAAGCTGAACTTTCATTTATTAAATCTTTAACATACTGTATTGATGTATTTTGTTGTCTGATGTCGTTTTGGATATATTTGAATGTGTTCTTGTGGACACTGCATTAATTGTTCTTGTTTTATCCTTGCATTAGCCTCCCCTTATCCAAGCAATCTTTAATGGAGACCCTGATGAAATACGTATGCTGATTTTTAAATCCGAGGATGTGAATGCTTTGGTAAGAACTTTGTGGTAGAAATGGGCTTGTAAAAACACAGTCAGGTCTATAAAATACACCTATTTTTTTACCACTTAAACGGACTGCTTTTATTTTGTACATTATGGGATTATAGAACATTGATTGGATGAACATCACACACATTGTGTAGGCTGGACGGTATTTTTGTAATAGATTAATTTCTATGATTGTCAGCTCTATCTGGCAAAAAATTTGGTATATTTTCTCATTTAGGTAATTTAGAAAACGATACCACGTTTTGGCCACTAGACGGAGCTGATGATTATAGAAATGTTACCAGTTCAGAAAATACAGGGAAAACTTGTCCAGCCTGCACAATTTGTGTGCAACATTCGTCCAACAAATGATATATAAAGAGACCTGTACATCCTTTCCCTTCTTGTCTACTTATCGCAGTCTCTACCTGTCAGTGTTTGGCAGTCATAGGCTATCACTGTGGAGCAGGGGGCGGCCCAGGCATTAAGGGCGCACGGGCACCGCCCCCTCCTTCCTCGCCACCTCCCGTCTATGAATAATAGATAGGTTCATGCATAGCATAAATCTATCCATGGCCACCGCTGCCACCCCCTATACAGTGGCAGGGCTGTATTTTTGAAGCACCTGATTAGAGCCATAGGATCTAATAGGCTTCAAAATAGGGTGGACTCTAGGCGCAGAGCATTGCGCCCGGAGTCCACCCAGATGTGTTAGGAAAGCAACTGAATATTTGTTTTCTAACACTGAATTGCCTCTCTGCCAATCAGGAAGCGTTGGTCTGTTACCTGTTTCACGTTTGTGGCTGAAAGGTTAGGCGATTCTATTGGAAGCCTAGGAGGAGGGGAGGAGACACACGGCAGAAGCCGCCGTGATCTCAGAAGGGAATAAAACACGGAAGACGCTGCAAGATGCCTGCCGCAGCCTGTCCCCCTACCCTATGATCCCCGATGTGCCCGCCGATCGGGTAAGTACCATTGGACCAGCAAACAGCAGGGGGGGAGGTTTGAGGTGCTGCATGGGGGGTGGTTGTTTGCCCCCGTCCCCCCCCCAAACAAAAACCCACCAGCCGCCACTGCTGCGGAGGCATCTATCAGTCAAGGTTTTCCAGCAGTCCTGTTCGATAGAAGCCAATTTGAAATTTTGCTTCTGTTGATCCGGGAGGGCTACACACAGAATTTAATTTGGCTGGTGCCTGCTGAACCGACCGAATTTTGATCAATGTATACCCAGCTAAAGTGTTACTCTTAGTCAATTGTAACAAATAACTTAAACCCTGCAATTAATGATGATATTAATGTAGCGGACACCCTCGTCCCAGTCCCCTCTATTAAAGTTCAACTCGCACTGTCTCTGGTCTAGGGGTATGATAGGGAAGGGAGAGGGTGAGCTATGCCAGGCTTTTACCGCAGGTGTGATGTGGTATCAGCAATGTCTCTGTTGTTTTTACCTTCGGGTCTGTGCTGTGCATCTGGATCCTCCCTCCAAGAGTCTCCGTGAACCTCGTCTGCCAGAAATTGAGCCCCACACCATTAACGTCCAACACACTTTTATTGTAGAACATAACATGGACTCCCTTGGCTATAGAACGGAAAAGGAGGTGTGGGTGCGAATAGGCCCAGACACAAATTCAATCCTCCACTCTCCTCCCTGAGAGTGGGCTATGGTCTCCGCACGAGGGAAATTCTCCTTCCGGACGGTCTCCGACAAGAGACTCACCCGTCACCGGCAGTATGCTGCACCGGGTCTTCAGATGAGGAGCTCTTCCCGGTCCATTACGCCCACCTTGGATTCAGGCATCCATCCCGGAGTGCCTTAGGATCCTTCCCTCGCGGAACTCATCCATGGACATCCATTCGGCCTTGCAATCTTTGAAACGTTGTGAAGCAGTGGAAGAGCATGCCAGGTACCTGCGGGTGTGCGGAACCTTAATATGGGTCCACACAAAGTCATTGTACCAGCGCTCCCTGTACACCTCCACCTCATAAAGCAAGTCCTTCGATAAGTAGGGATACTCCCATCCGTACTCCTCTGCAACCTTTTGGCCAAATAAGCGTTGTAGTCTCGCCAAAGGAGGCATGGTAGCTCTGTCTCCTTCACCAGGCAAAACTATTGATTCTGGATGACGAGGCGCCCTAACCACCTCCAATCTGGGCATCGGTGCCCGCAGCAACAGTCTCTGTACCCCAGCATCAGATGCAGGTTGCGCCGAGGATCCAGGGACAAGCTGGGGACGGGACCCTTCTTCAGGCACTGACACCTCCACCCGGGGTGTACTTTCCCCTGTTGACATGGGTGAATTCCGACGTCTGCGGAATGAAGCAAGTGGTACCTTGTCCCAGCCTTTCTTGGCAAACAGATAATCTATGATGGCATCATCTCCCAGATCCGAGAGCGATTCCAGGTCGGAGGTGTCACACTCCTCCGCGGGTATGTAGCCCTTTGTGGAACCGGAGCCTCCACACTCCGCGGACTTGCTAGGCCATGCCTTCCCGACACCTCCTCCCACACACCAAGTCTCTTCGCCTGGCTTACCTCGGCCTTTCCTTGAAGCGGGACGTCTGGAACCCTCGTCAACGGATCCATCCGGGCCTGTCGTAAGCGTGCGAGACGGTCCACCACCACCGCTGGTCGGGGCTACCACGCTGGTTCTTTTTTTCGGTGGCGGACGCTGCGAGACAGTGGCGACCGAGTCAGCATCCTCGGATTTCTCCCGTAGAGTTTTAACGACCTCCTCCGCGGTCGCTGCAGTGTGCGCAGGGGTGACTCTCACAGCAGTGATTTCTCCTCTCTGAGTGGTGGTACCTGAAGCCCGGCCTGGGTAGATGGTTCTCGGCCTCTCAACTGCCGGATCCACCTCAAACGTGAACTCCCCACAGGCCTCACAGCGTCCGAACGGCTTCAACAGGCACACCAGTCCCGAACACCCGGGACAAATCATACCCAGGGCCTCAACGTCCATACACGAGTATAGGGCGAATCGACCCCTTGGCTTTAGTCGGATCCCCGTATCCGTTATCGGAGCAGCAGCAGTCAATGTCGTGGTGGAAGGATGAACCGGAATCCACGAGGTATGTCCAAACATGGCGACCTGTTGCTGATCCATCGCACACTGCAGAGTTTTCGCGCCAATGTCCCACGTGTAGTCCCTTCACACGTATTGGACTCCTCCCCTTTGCTCCAGTTCGCGGGCTTTCTTCACTTTCCTTGGTTGAGCCACGCCCACGAACCAAGCGGCGGGGGTTGTGTCTGGTTGCGCAGTGCAATTAGAAGCCCCCACGTGTACTGTTTCACACGGCTGAGCTTCCCCCGTTCACCGCTCTTCCTGCGCGGGACTTTCCCTTCTTGGGGTCATGTCCACGACTTCGAGCAGGGCTGCACTTTGGCCTATTCGTTTAGCTCTTCCAGCAGACACGTTCCATACAGTGATGCACAACACAATGCTGGACCCGAGCCCCCACGTGTAGCGGACACCCTTGTCCCAGTCCCCTCTATTAAAGTTCAACTCGCACTGTCTCTGGTCTAGGGGTATGATAGGGGAGGGAGAGGGTGAGCTACGCCAGGCTTTTACCGCAGGTGTGATGTGGTATCAGCAATGTCTCTGTTGTTTTTACCTTCGGGTCTGTGCTGTGCATCTGGATCCTCCCTCCAAGAGTCTCCGTGAACCTCGTCTGCCAGAAATTGAGCCCCACACCATTAACGTCCAACACACTTTTATTGTAGAACATAACATTTACTCCCTTGGCTATAGAACGGAAAAGGAGGTGTGGGTGCGAATAGGCCCAGACACAAATTCGATCCTCCACTCTCCTCCCTGAGAGTGGGCTATGGTCTCCGCACGAGGGAAATTCTCCTTCCGGACGGTCTCCGACAAGAGACTCACCCATCACCGGCAGTATGCTGCACCGGGTCTTCAGATGAGGAGCTCTTCCCGGTCCATTACGCCCACCTTGGATTCAGGCATCCATCCCCGGAGTGCCTTAGGATCCTTCCCTCGCGGAACTCAGTGTTGGGCACTGAGCTCCGGACCTCCATCCAAGTACCTCACCCCAGGACTAAAGGTGCCTGAGGTGGAACACGATCTCCGGTGGTCCTCTAGGCCTAGGCCGCCTAGAGAACGGACACGAACCACCGTCCGCAGGCTGAAGGTGCCTGGGACTCCGACCCCGTGACCAAGATGGCCGGCCCCTTTATACCCCCTCCCAGCAAGCACGGCGGGTTCCCCGCCCCACCATACCGCTACCGAGAGAGGACAAAAAGGAGGCTCAGCCCACAGCGGTATCCGCCCGCCAGCCCATGGTGACAGCGCCACCCAGTGGGCCGCCGGGAACACAACACCGGTGTCACTGAAAAATTCGAAAATTACCCCGGGAAAGTAAGTACCAGCTACATTCTCCCCCCTGTCATTTGACACTGGTCCCCAGTGTCTGGAGTAAATCATGCCCTCTCCGGCTGACATAATCCAGTCCAGAGACCAACTAACAAATTGAAAAACAAAACATTTTTAGGAAAACTATCCTAACAAAGAAGTTGTGTCTGAGCCCCTGTAACAAAAGAGAAGTGAAGAACAACACATTCAACATTATACTTTTCCCTCCCATCCTGACTAAGAACCAACCCCCAGGTTCCATAATCTTGCCGGGATGCTCTCCTGCAGAGGGGAAAAAAAACAAAACCAACACACAAACCCTGACACATGTATTAGTGTAGTGAAGGAAAGAAACTTCTCCGAAAAGAAATTCCTTTTCTCCAAAGAGTGAGTGCATGAAAAGTGTAAAAAAAACGTTGCGCAAGACTGCCACCTGGTGACAGCCTCGCGGTACTGCACTCGTGGAGCTTCTCCTTTTTTGGCCCTATCTACCCCAGAGTCTGTGATCTCTTTGCAGGAAGATGAAAAGAAAACAACAGGAATAGTTCCTCATTCCTTTGGGCACACACAAAACAACTGCCCCAAAAAGTTCAGCAACATGATAAGAACGGAGTCTTTCTCTCCTATAGGTAAAAGCGGGGATGCGGCAGAATCAGTGGCTTCAAGTGCTGATCCACGGTCTCCAGATGATACTCCACATCTTCGCCTTCTTTGCATCGGATCAACACTTTATCTGCATGGATGTGTCGTCCTAACATCCATTCGGCCTTGCAATCTTTGAAACGTTGTGAAGCAGTGGAAGAGCATGCCAGGTACCTGCGGGTGTGCGGAACCTTAATATGGGTCCACACAAAGTCATTGTACCAGCGCTCCCTGTACACCTCCACCTCATAAAGCAAGTCCTTCGATAAGTAGGGATACTCCCATCCGTACTCCTCTGCAACCTTTTGGCCAAATAAGCGTTGTAGTCTCGCCAAAGGAGGCATGGTAGCTCTGTCTACTTCACCAGGCAAAACTATTGATTCTGGATGACGAGGCGCCCTAACCACCTCCAATCTGGGCATCGGTGCCCGCAGCAACAGTCTCTGTACCCCAGCATCAGATGCAGGTTGCGCCGGGGATCCAGGAACAAGCTGGGGACGGGACCCTTCTTCAGGCACTGACGCCTCCACCCGGGGTGTACTTTCCCCTGTTGAAATGGGTGAATTCCGAGGTCTGCGGAATGAAGCAAGTGGTACCTTGTCCCAGCCTTTCTTGGCAAACAGATCATCTATGATGGCATCATCTCCCAGATCTGAGAGCGATTCCAGGTCGGAGGTGTCACACTCCTCCGCGGGTATGTAGCCCTTTGTGGAACCGGAGCCTCCACACTCCGCGGACTTGCTAGGCCATGCCTTCCCGACACCTCCTCCCACACACCAAGTCTCTTCGCCTGGCTTACCTCGGCCTTTCCTTGAAGCGGGACGTCCGGAACCCTCGTCAACGGATCCATCCGGGCCTGTCGTAAGCGTGCGAGACGGTCCACCACCACCGCTGGTCGGGGCTACCACGCTGGTTCTTTTCTTCGGTGGCGGACGCTGCGAGACAGTGGCGACCAAGTCAGCATCCTCGGATTTCTCCCGTAGAGTTTTAACGACCTCCTCCGCGGTCGCTGCAGTGTGCGCAGGGGTGACTCTCACAGCAGTGATTTCTCCTCTCTGAGTGGTGGTACCTGAAGCCTGGCCTGGGTAGATGGTTCTCGGCCTCTCAACTGCCGGATCCACCTCAAACGTGAACTCCCCACAGGCCTCACAGCGTCCAAACGGCTTCAACAGGCACACCAGTCTCGAACACCCGGGACAAATCATACCCAGGGCCTCAACGTCCATACACGAGTATAGGGCGAATCGACCCCTTGGCTTCAGTCGGATCCCCGTATCCGTTATCGGAGCAGCAGCAGTCAAGGTCGTGGTGGAAGGATGAACCGGAATCCATGAGGTATGTCCAAATATGGCGACCTGTTGCTGATCCATCGCACACTGCAGAGTTTTCGCGCCAATGTCCCACATGTAGTCCCTTCACACGTATTGGACTCCTCCCCTTTGCTCCAGTTCGTGGGCTTTTTTCACTTTCTTTGATTGAGCCACACCCACAAACCAAGCGGCGGGGGTTGTGTCTGGTGGCGCAGTGCAATTAGAAGCCCCCACGTGTACTGCTTCACACGGCTGAGCTTCCCCCCGTTCACCGCTCTTCCTGCGCGGGCCTTTCCCTTCTTGAGGTCATGTCCACGACTTCGAGCAGGGCTGCACTTTGGCCTATTCGTTTAACTCTTCCAGCAGACACGTTCCATACAGTGATGCACAACACAATGCCGGACCCGAGCCCCCACGTGTAGCGGACACCCTCGTCCCAGTCCCCTCTATTAAAGTTCAACTCGCACTGTCTCTGGTCTAGGGGTATGATAGGGGAGGGAGAGGGTGAGCTACGCCAGGCTTTTACCGCAGGTGTGATGTGGTATCAGCAATGTCTCTGTTGTTTTTACCTTCGGGTCTGTGCTGTGCATCTGGATCCTCCCTCCAAGAGTCTCCGTGAACCTCGTCTGCCAGAAATTGAGCCCCACACCATTAACGTCCAACACACTTTTATTGTAGAACATAACATGGACTCCCTTGGCTATAGAACGGAAAAGGAGGTGTGGGTGCGAATAGGCCCAGACACAAATTCGATCCTCCACTCTCCTCCCTGAGAGTGGGCTATGGTCTCCGCACGAGGGAAATTCTCCTTCCGGACGGTCTCCGACAAGAGACTCACCCGTCACCGGCAGTATGCTGCACCGGGTCTTCAGATGAGGAGCTCTTCCCGGTCCATTACGCCCACCTTGGATTCAGGCATCCATCCCCGGAGTGCCTTAGGATCCTTCCCTCGCGGAACTCAGTGTTGGGCACTGAGCTCCGGACCTCCATCCAAGTACCTCACCCCAGGACTAAAGGTGCCTGAGGTGGAACACGATCTCCGGTGGTCCTCTAGGCCTAGGCCGCCTAGAGGACGGACACGAACCACCGTCCGCAGGCTGAAGGTGCCTGGGACTCCGACCTCGTGACCAAGATTGCCAGCCCCTTTATACCCCCCTCCCAGCAAGCACGGCGGGTTCCCCGCCCCACCATACCGCTGCCGAGAGAGGACAAAAAGGAGGCTCAGCCCACAGCGGTATCCGCCCGTCAGCCCATGGTGACAGCGCCACCCAGTGGGCCGCCGGGAACACACCACCGGTGTCACTGAAAAATGCGAAAATTACCCCGGGAAAGTAAGTACCCGCTACATTAAAATTCAGTTTGAGTTTAATGATCTTTAAGACCATATTTCCTTGCAGCATCATGCATTTATATGGCCACTGAACTCTTTTATAAGGAGTGGCACTAATATTTCAAGGCTTTACAGTAGGAAGTTCATAATTCAGATACAGCAATCCAATGTAGTCAGCAAGCGCTCATTGCAGAAATGGCTCAATATGTAAAAATAAAATCAGGGTTGCAGAACCCAAAAGTAGGTTATATGGTTTCCAATGGCGTAGTTCACACCAGTGTAGTCAGTTACGGGGCATTCCAGTTCCAGAAAAAAAAAGTACAACATGCTGCATTTTCCTGCCCTGGATTGTACTGGAATGTGGTAAAACACACCAGGAAGCATCGAAAACGCATCAGACCCCAGTACAGATTTAAAAAAAAGCATCCGGAAACGCATCAAAAACACTCTGGAACGCATCAAAAACGCACATGCAGAAATGCATTCGGAAGAGATCTGGAGTGCGTTTTTGTGAATTGAAGCGGCTCTTATTCTGGGGACAAATCTAAAATTTTGGATACCCCTCACTTTCTGTCTTGGTGACAATAATCACATTCTCCCCAAAAGGGAAACAGACAGCAATAAAATCTTCCTTATACCACCCAAAACTAAAAAATAAAGGTTTTGCAGAGTGATATGCTTTTATATGTGGAAGCATGGTAGTCCTTAGATGTGGTGGTTACATTCGTTTTCTTTTTCCAGCCTATTTGCTTCATTTTCACCTTGTGATTCTGCTAGGAAAATATTTCCAGTCCTTGGATAACAATGCTCATTCATCCTTTTGTATCAGGATAACAGAAACAAGAGGTCTCTCTCTCTCTTATTCTTCATAATATAGAGGACGGAGTTCTGTAGCCCTTATGGCCCGTACACAGGATCCGAATATCGTACGAAAACTGTCGTCCGAGGATGAATCGTACGATAATCGGATCGCTAGTACAGAGCTTTAGGGAGCCGATCACAACAATTCATCTGATATTATTAGATCGGACAAGCACGGAAATTTTCCTCGTACGATACCAGATTGTACGATTTTCGTTTAGTCAGTATAGTTGTCCTCTGAAAATGCATTACAAATACATTACAACACATGACATCACTTCTGATTTTTTTTTCTGTCGTACGAGAATTTTCGTGATTTTAGTAACCTATTCAATTTCTACTTGAGGAGATATTTCATGCACCTACAGGTAAGCCTTAATCTAGGCTTACCTGTAGGTGCAAGTTGTCAAAGTGGGTTTACAACCACTTTAATATACTAGAAGTGACTTCAGAGTGTCTGAAGTAGCACCAAATGATATACAAGTAACAATAAGGCCTCATGCACACTGGACGTTAAAATAACGTTATAAAAACACCAGTAGCTTTGCAGTGAGTTTTTTAATGTTTTTGCAATAGCATTTTTTGCGTTTATTAGCGTTTTTCTGCATTAGCATTTATTTTTTTCAATGGATCAAAAACGTCCAAAAACGCTGGTGAGCGACGTTTCTGAGCGTTTATCGACGTTTTTCAGCTTTAGAGCGTTTTTACAGCTGAAAAACGTCTCTCATAACCCACTAGTTTTGTTTTTTGTTTTTTTACTGCTCAAAAACGCCACTGCCCAATAGGATAACATGATGGAGAGTTTGATGACTGTAGAAAAAAAACATCTGAAGCCAAAAACAGCTGCTGTAAAAATGTCCAAAAATTTCCAGTGTGCATGAGGCCTAAAAGTTCAAATAAAAAAGATACTATAAACAAATATGAGTGTTCACATCTGCGAATCCACTGCGGGTTCCCGCATCGCATGTCTCCCGGCGGCAGTTCACACTGCCCTATGCAAACTGCTGGGAGTGTCAATTAAAACTTAATGACACCCCCAAATCAGTTCGCATATCACAGTGTGATCTGCAAACTCGGCCAGGAATCGGATCGCATGGGTGTTCACACCCATGCGATCTGATTCTGCTGCGGACCAAAAAAAGGGTCCTGTGTGAGTTTGGTCCAAATGCGATGCAAATTCAGCCGTACTACCTGTATGGCTGAAATCACATTGCACAGAGATCGCATATGATTTGCACTGAAGTGCGAATCACATCCGATCTCGGACAACGCTGCAGTGTGAACCGGCACTAAGGGCCAATTCACATCAGAACGTGGTGCAGGAAAAAAGCACTGCAGTTGTGAGCTGCAGCAGGTGTCAATATTGAGTTAATGACATCCCAGATGCAAGTCGCAAACACAGTGCGTTTGCCCGCACCGGATCTCATGGTACAAAAGTATCATGCAATGCGGTTGCAGTGAGTTTGCAAAAGTAATTGTAGCACACATATCTTTTTCCCCCTCTTACCTTCCTTTTAGGGGGGTTAGACACACCATGCCACATGCCCGCGTCCTCTGGATTAGAGGTCAGGCAGTGTTATGTATTTGGGTCCCGCAGCGAGTTGCTTCCTTTCACTGGTTCTCCCCTCTAGACTAGAGAGGCAAGTCTTTACCTTTCCCAAAGAAGGTCAATGTCCACACAACACTTCAACTCCAACAAGAGTTTATTTTCTCTTTTTGCTTCAGTAACCAGAAAGTTGAAGAGAAGAAAGGGGTTAGCAGAATAGGATGGATTCAGGCACACTCTTGGCTTCGTCGCCACTCGGTCCCGAGTGAGTACAGCTCACCCGGATAGTCACTCAATAGCACTAGCAACTGGCATGAAGCTCGAACAGTGACTTAGTCCCCTCCAAGGACAAAGTCAAGGAGATCCCTCCTTAAGTAACGACACTCCGCAAGGGCAGTCTGCGAAGAAAGGAATCCTTCCCTCCGACAGGTCACCAGGCCTCTCCCGAGACAGCAATCTTGTATTACTTGTCTCCTCTATGGGACCGATCCTCCCCTGGCTTCCTATCAGTCAGAGCAGTCGCCCTCACCTGGGCTCCCTGGGTTTCCTTTCTGGTTGTAGACCCAGTTGAAGGTACTGGGCCTACCTGGAACTCCGCAGCCTCGGGCCGAAGGTGCCCGAGACTCCTTAGTCAAAGTTGGGCGCACCCCCCCTTAGAAGGGCACACTCCTTTCGGGTACAGGTCCCCGAGTACTACATACTGAACAATGGCATCTGCCCCTATATACCCTCTCCCGGCATGCACAGCAGGCCAGAACCGCCCACCGTACGGCAGCCGAGAGAGGACATCCAATAGCCACTCCATCACCTGTGGTTCAACCCCGGGTATAAGTGACAGCACCACCTATACGCCTAAAGGGGAACTGCATGCCAGGTGACACAGCAGCAAGGCAGAGTCCAAACAATTAGAAGACCTGAGCCAAGTACCGCTCAGGTCACCCCTAAATTTAAGCATAGCGACCCCCCTAGGTAGGGGTCTGCTACATAATGCATGCGCTACTTTTGTTGCAGTGTGGTGCAAATTCAGCCCATTCAAAATGAATGGGCTGAAACTGCACTGCACTGAACTGCATGTGGATCGCACAGAAACGCACAGTGCATTCCTGTGCAGGCCATTGCTAGACTATTTTGTGCCCTGTGTAACACCAGCTACTTGCACCCCCCCTCCCCCAAATAAATAAATGTGACAACAAGTAGGGGCATTCTATTCTGCCCAAGGATTGAGTCCCTGTGTCCAGTATGATATACAGTATCTCACAAAAGTGAGTACACCCCTCAAATTTTTGTAAATATTTTATTATATATTTTCAGGTGACAACACTGAACAAATTACACTTTTCTACAATGTAAAGTAGTGAGTGTACATTTGCTGTCGCCTCAAAATTACTCAACACACTGTCATTAATGTCTAAACCGCTGGCAAACAAAGTGAATACCTAAGTGAAAATATCCAAATTGGGCCCAATTAGCCATTTTCTCTCCCCGGTGTCATATGACTCGTTAGTGCTACAAGGTCTCAGGTGTGAATGGGGAGCGGGCTTGTTAAATTTGGTGTTATCGCTCTCACTCTCTCATACTGGTCACTGGAAGTTCAACATGGCACCTCATGCCAAAGAACTCTCTGAGGATCCGGAAAAAAAATTTGTTCTTCTACATAAAGATGGCCTAGGCTATAAGAAGATTGGCAAGACCCTAAAACTGAGCTGCAGCACGGTGGCCAAGACCATACAGTGGTTTAACAGGACGGGTTTCACTCGGAACAGGCCTCAGCATGGTCGACCAAAGAAGTTGAGTGCACGTGCTCAGCATCATATCCAGAGGTTGTCTTTGACAAATAGACGTATGAGTGCTGCCAGCATTGCTGAAAAGGTTAAAGGGGGGGTCAGCCTGTCAGTGCTCAGACTATATGCCGCACACTGCATTCAAATTTGTCTACATGACTGTCGTCCCAGAAGGAAGCCCTTTCCAAAGATGATGCACAAGAAACCTACAAACAGTTTGCTGAAGACAAGCAGACTAAGGACATGGATTACTGGAACCATGTCCTGTGGTCTGATGAGACCAAGATAAACTTATTTGGTTCAGATGGTGTCAAGTGTGTGTCAGTCCTTTTTTTGTCTGTCTTTAGGTCCCTTTCACACGATTGGATCGATCAAGTCTGCCTGTCCATCTTTCAGGCGAACCTGATCGGACCACCAATTATGGGGAGGCAGATGTCAGCGGACATGTCTCCACTGACACGCGCCTGGCATCCGATCCAACAAAATCAGCGAAAACAGACTGATGGTAATAAGTTCGCCATCCGTCCAGCAGGTCAGTTCAGATGACAATCGGATGGAAACGGACATGATGCTGAATCAGCTTGCTCAGTGGGGGATATCTTTCTGATCCCCGCTGAGCAGACGGATAACAGGTTCACTCCACTATGCAGAGTAGACCTGGACACAGTCCCGCTCTCCTCTATGGGGAAATCCAATGAAAACGGACCGCCTGTCTGTTTCTATCCGATGCGATCCGATCCGCCGGACAGTTGGGGAATAGGATTATCATCCATCTGTTTTTGCCAGATATGATCGGATCGGATGGCGGTGGGTGTCAGCAGACCGCTGACATCCGCCGCTCCATAGAATAGACTGGAGGGTCGGATCAAGTCCGCCTGAAAAACTGACAGGCGGACCTGATTGGACAGCCCGTGTGAAAGGGGCCATAAACTGATGTAAACTGGATCCGATCATGTCTGGCAAAAACAGATGGATGATAATCCACTGGAGGGTCGGATCAAGTCCACCTGAAAAACTGACAGGAGGACCTGATTGGACAGTCCGTGTGAAAGGGGCCATAAACTGATGTAAACTCAACTGAACTGAAGACATGTTCAAACTGATGTAAACAAATTTTAGACCACTACTAAATTACTAAGGGCTAATTCACACCAGCCACAGTGTTACAATGCAGTGTCTGGTGTGCTGTGCGGTCCAGCCAGATCAGTGGTGCTGGTGCACCTATCCCGGTGCATGGCACTATTCACTTAAAAACTAATTTTACTGAAATGTCACACAGACATTTCATAAAGTTCAATTGGCCACCGTGTAATGCAAGGCAGTGGATTGCCTCAAACTGCGCTGTTGCATTAAAAAAATGCATGCAGTATTATTATTTTTATGTCATTGTTATACAGGATTTATATAGCACGCACAGTTTTCAAAATGAGGGCAGACAGTACAGTTACAATACAATTCAATACAGGAGTTGCCACCTCATCCCTTTAAACCCGAACACATATGAATTACACAGGTTCTGTGGCTGATTAAGATGATAATTAAACTCACTCGGTGCCTCGTCTGCATTTAATTAGCCTCAAGCCTCGTACACACGGCCGAGAATCTCGTCGTAAAAAACACGTAGTTTTTTTCGACGAGATCCTTGGACAAGAAACTTGTCCCGGCCGAGTGTACACACACTCATTTCAAAGAACCCGCGGTTCTTTGAATGGAGCGAACGCGGTGACGTAATCGAATACGACGAGCATGCGCTCGTCACATTCGATGCTGTCGCCGCCATCTTGGTACACCCTATCCTATGCCTAGGAAGCTACCGCGCATGCGTCGAAGTCATTTCGAGCATGCGCGGGCTTCCCGGAGGACAGGTAAGTGTACACACACACAATTTTCTCGTCGAGAAACAGGCTGACGAGAATCTCAACGAGAAAATAGAGAGCAGGTTCTCTATTTTCTCGTCAAAATTATTGTCGGTTTTCTTGACGAGAAACCATACACACGAACGAATTTCTCGGCAAGAAATCTCTGCCAGCAAGTTTCTTGCTGGTTCTTGCCGAGAAACTCGGTCGTGTGTACGAGGCTTCAGAACCTGTGTAATTCATGGGTGTTTGGGTTTAAAGGGATGAGGTGGCAACCCTAGAGGAATCAGAGGGCCCTGCTCGTTATAGCTTACAATTTAAAAGGAAGGGTCAAATGATACAAAAGGTAGAAACTGTGAGGGAAGAGTTGATGGAGAAAAAAAGTTGTTAGGTAAAGGCAGGATAGGCTTACCTAAAGAGGAGGGTTTTTCAAGGATCGCCTAAAAGTGGACATAGTAGGAGATAGTCAGACAGATTGGGGAAGGGAGTTCCAGAGAATGGGAGACACTCAGAAGTCCTGAAGGTGTGCATGGGAGGAGGTGACAAGGGAGCTAAAGAACAGGAGGTCTTGGGAGGAATTAAGAGAACGATTTGGTTGGTATTTTGAGACTAGGTTAGTGATGTAGCTGGGTGCAGAGTTGTGGATGTTTTTGTACGTTTTTGTTAGTATTTTAATTTAATTTGTTGGGGGAGCGGAAGCCAGTGGAGGGATCGGTAGAGAGGGGTAGCAGACACTGAATGGTTGGTAAGGTGGATGAGTCTGGCAGCAGCATTCATGATGGACTGAAGGTGGGATAGCCTATGTAAAGATAAGCCAATGAGGAGGGAGTTGCATTAGTCGAGGCGATAGATAACCAGGGAGTGATTTCGAAGCTTTGTGGTATATTTGGTTAAGAAGGGGCGTATTTTGGAGATATTGCAGTGGTTGAGCACACTGACAGGCGTGAACAGGTTGATAGTTGTGGCATTCATTATGACTCATGCCTCGTACACACAGCCAGGATTTCCGATGGGAAAAGGTCAGTTGGGAATCCCGATGGGAAAAAGGAGAGCTGGTTCTCTTTTTTTGGCAGTTTTCCCATCTCAAAAACTGCGAGGGAGCATACACACGGCCGGGATTCCCGACCAAAAGCTCTCATCGCAGTTTTCCCATCGGAAAACCGGGTCGTGTGTACGAGGCATTAGAATTCAGGGTAAGGAGTGCATGGGGGAGGAAATATTACAAGCTCAGTTTTGGATACATCAAGTTTGAGGAAGTTATGCGACATCCAGACTGATATGCCTGTTATGAGGAGACTGATGGAGTGAGCTGAGGAGTAGAGAGATAGATTTGTATGTCATCATTGTAGAAATGGCATTTAAAGCCATGGGAGGCTATCAGCTGACCCAGGGAAGAGGTGCAGTATTTTTTTCACCACACACAGCCTGCACAGCACCGCAATGCAATGGTGTGAACTGGACATTTAAAGGGGTTGTAAACCCTCAAGGTTTTTCACCTTAATGCATTCTATGCATTAAGGTGAAAAACCTCCTTTAGTGTAGCAGCCCCCCAGTGCCCCCCTTTTACTTACCTGAACCCTGTCTTTCCCGCGCCAGGAACGAGCACACCAGCCGGTGTCTCATGTCCTGATTGGATAGATTAATAGCAGCGCAGCCATTGGCTCCCGCTGCTGTCAATCAGATTTAATGACGCCGGAGTCGGGGCGGGGCCGAGTCCTGCTGTCTGTGTCAATAGATGCAGCAGCAGGTCACAGGGGCATGCACACGTGGGTGCCCTGACGAAGAGCGCTTGTCAGACGGGGCACTCGAGAAGAGGAGGAGCCAAGAGCGCCGCTGAGGGACCCCAGAAGAAGAGGATCGGGGACACTCTGTGCAAAACGAACTGCACAGAGGAGGTAAGTATGACATGTTTGTTTAAAAAAATAATTATAATTACCTTTAGATATTCTTTAAGGAGACAAGGCAATTTCCCTTGTCATTTGGTGGGACTGCACTGGAATAGTGGCCCCAATGCAGTCCCACTGCATCTGGTGTGAATATACCCTAAAAATATTGGGATTCAGTCATTGCTGGACTGTATTATATAGGGAGAGGTTGAGGCACTACTAGACAGCCTGCCATAGGGATGTACTACTCTGGAAAGCCTGCCATATTGGGTAACTGCATTAGAGAGCCTGCCATATCGAGAGGTTAGTCTGTAAAGTCTGCTATATAGAGAGACTGCACTGGAGAACCTGCCATAAAGGGGAGACTACCTTGGAGAGCTTATCATATGGGAAGACTGCAGTGGACAGCCAGCCAGATAGAGAAATTATACTGGAGAGCCTTCCATATAAGGAGACTGCAGTGACAGCCTGCCATATGTAGAGAATACCCTGGAGAGCTTGCCATTATGAGAGACCACCCTGGAGAGCCTGCCATATGGAGAGACTACCCTGGAGATCCTGCTATAGGAAGAGACTACCCCAGAGAGGCTGCCATATGGAGAAACTACCTTGGAGAGCCTTCCATATGGAGAGACTACCCTGGAGATCCTGCTATATGAAAAGACTACCCAAGAGAGGCTGCCATATGGAGAAACTACCTTGGAGAGCCTGCCATATGGAGAGACTGTCCTGGAGAGCCTGCCATATGGAGAGACTACTCTGGAGAGCCTTCCTTATGGGGAGACTGCATTGGGGAGTTTGCCATAAAAAGTGAAAACATTGGAGAACCTACCAAGTGGACAGATACTACTGTGTAAACTGACCTGTGTGGCTCTGCAGGGAATTACCCTTGTTCCTGGCTAGAAAAATACTGCAGAAATCTTCTCCTATGTATCCTTTGAAAGTGACAATACAGGTCACGAGACAAGGCCACAAAGAACATGAAGTATTGTATCTGCAGTTACTGGAGAGGACCAAGACACATGTCTGTGTAACTCTGTATGCCACTGGAGAAGACAATATTGTAGTAGGTAGAGGTAACGTCATCACAGGGTATTAGCAATGTTTTGTGATAGCAGACCTAAGACCCACCATGCAATCAGGAAAAACTAGGAGGGTATGAAGAACGGAAAACTGACAAGCCTTTTAGTTCATCAGAATTGCCGCAAGATCATTAACAACAGAAAAGATATGCCAATTTCTCTGTAGAGAAGCCATATACTGTATACATACAATTCTTCCATTTCCTCCCATGCTAGTGTTTTACATTTACACCTGTAACTTTTTTTTTTAGTATGGATCAAAAAATAAGAGTTTAAGTAACCTGTGTGAGAAAGTTACAGATCCTTATTTGCGTTGTATATTAAACACACTAATGCAGGTTCATGTTTTACAGGATAATGATAAGCGAACACCTCTCCATGCAGCAGCATTTTTGGGTGATGCAGAGATTATAGAACTTCTTATATTATCTGGTAAATATGCTTTGTTTTTTGGGATTGGTCCCTGAAATATATATTTTTGTAATTTAATAGGTGTATATAAAACAGACTGATAAGTGCCGTATGACTATTATCTAAACTGAAAAAGAAACTCTTGGTCTATACATGTACATTCTCTTAATCCTCATTTTACATGATTCATGTTTACAAGTCTGTCCTCTGACCCTACAAGGCACATAATAGAGGCAAAAATGACGAAAACTGGAGCAGACAGAATCCAGAGCAGTTACACCTAGAAACCAATCAGCTTCTAACTTCAGGTTGTTCAGTCCAGCTTTGCAAATGAAAGATAGAAGCTGATTGGTTGCCAGGCTTAGCTGTTCCAGATTATGGCTGATTCAGGCCTAGTAAATTTCTTAGGGCTCTTTCACACGGGCGGATCCCGTCATGATCCGCCCCGTGAATATCCGCTTGCTCAGCGGAGAACGCTCCGTTAATCCCCGTTGAGCCGGCGGGTGACTTGTCTGTCTCTGCACATTGTGCAGAAACGGACCGGTCAGATCGCCGCTTTCTCCTATGGGGGGATCGGATGAAAACCAACCGTCTGTCCGTTTTCATCCGATCCGATCCGCAGACGGATGGAAAAGTAGGATTTTCCACCGTCATGCTAAACGGACCATAGCGGAGACTGATGTCATCGGATGTCAGCGGATGTTCATCCGCTGACATCCGCTATCCCATATGGATACATGTATGTCCGTTTTTCATCCGAAAACGGATGGATGAAAAACGGACATACGGAACGTCCGTGTGAAAGGGGCTTTACACTCTTTTTCAGCGAAACCTACAAAGTGAATATTGTTCCTTCTCTGACGGTCTTCCATGTCTCCAAGCTTATCCGTGTGAGCATTCACCTCACAGTGGATATTCTGCACCTTATTCTCTAAAGGGCGGACTACATCCTCCAAGTCACTAATTATTTGTTCAGCTTCAGTAGCCCTTTCCCTAATGGTCTGCACATCATGCTTTAGAAACGACATTTCAGCCCTTATACCGTCAATATGTTCAGTCAGTGTGGCCTGGCAGGTGCATGTAGCCTCCATGATTTGTTTCAATGAGGGCTCCCCTTCCCTCTCTGCTGGCGCCATTTCCCCCAGTTCTTTACAGGACAGCCTGTCCAGGGAGAGTTCTCTTCTCAATCCCTTAGTTCTAGGGGGCAGCAGGCTTACCTTGCCAGAGTGAGTGGGGGATCGGTCTGCGCCGCTCTGCTGTGTGTTGCTGGGGCCTTGCTCGACTGCCTCATGGGCGTCGCCATCTTGAGATCCCCAGGCATAACGGGACGGGCGCTCCGTGGCGGATTCCATGGGCGCTAGCCCGTATTTTACCATATCGCCATGATCTGCCAGGTTCAGGGAGTATGGGGGTGTCGGTGCTGATCAGAATCTGTGTCCCTGACGCTCAGGATAGTGGAAGGATTATTCGTTCCGGCCGGAGCTCCATCTCAGCGCTGCTTACATGTCGACCGCAAGCTCCGCCAAATTTCTTACACTGTTACTACAAAATTTTTATATTTACATTTCTTATATTGCAGCTTACCAACTATTAAATATGATTTTTTTTTTTTTTTTAAGGTTTTCTTTTCCCCTTATTTTACCTGGTGATCCGGCCAGTAAAACACTTAAGACCGGGTTCACACTGGGGCGACAAACGCTCCGACATTGGGAGCTCATGTCGCATGACGTGTGAAAATCAATGTTTCCCTATAGGAGCCGTCTTAACTGGTCCGACACATGTCGGTCCGACTTTGAAAATGCTCCCTGTACTACGTTGGTCCGACTTTGATCCGACTTCAGCCCATTGACTATCATTGAAGTCGGATCAAAGTCGGACCGCAGTCTTGCATGATCCGACTTTGGCATGCGACTTGTGCTCTGCTGCTCTTGAGGGGGAACTCCAGGCCAAATTTTAAATAAAAAACCGGCATGGGTTCCCCTCCAAGAGCATACCAGGCCCTTGGGTCTGGTATGGATTTTAAGGGGAACACCTACGCAGAAAAAACGGCAAGGGGGTTCCCCCAAAATCCAAACCAGACCCTTATCCGAGCATGCAACCTGGCCTGGCCTGCCAGGTTGCATGCTCGGATAAGGGTCTGGTTTGGATTTTGCAGGAACCCCCTTGCCATTTTTTCTGCGTAGGTGTTCCCCTTAAAATCCATACCAGACCCAAGGGCCTGGTATGCTCTTGGAGGGGAACCCATGCCGGTTTTTTATCATGCAAGACTGCGGTCCGACTTTGATCCGACTTCAATGATAGTCAATGGGTTCCCCCAAAGTCCAAACCAGACCCTTATCCGAGCATGCAACCTGGCAGGCCGCAGGGGAAGAGGAGGGGACGAGAGCGCCCCCCCTCCCTCCTGAACCGTACCAGGCCGCATGCCCTCAACATGGGGGGTTTGGTGCTTTGGGGCAGGGGGGCGACCTGTGGCCCCCCCACCCCAAAGCACCCTGCCCCCCATGTTGATGAGGACAGGGCCTCTTCCCGACAACCCTGGGGGCCCCCAGATCCCAGCCCCCCACCCTATGTGAATGAGTATGGGGTACATTGTACCCCTACCCATTCACCTGGTGGAAAAAAATGGCAATAAAAAAACACACACAGCTTTTTAAAGCAATTTATTGCACAGCTCCGGGGGTCTTCTTCCGACTCCGGGGGTCTTTTCCGTCTTCCGGGGTCTCCGGTGTCGTCTCCGCGCTCTCCGGTTCTTCCTTCCTTCTGCCGGGCCTCCGCTATCTTCTTTCAGTTCTTTTGCTAGCGGGGCCCGGTCTTCTCCGTCGCCTTCTTCCCTCGCTCTCCGGTTCTTTCTTTCTTCCTTCTGCCGGCCCCTCCACTATCTTCTTCCAGCTCTTTTGCTAGTGATGGGGCCGGTCTTCCCGTCGGCGTCCGCGTCTTCTTTCCTCTTCTCCTTCTCGATGTTGACACGTCGCTTCCTCCCGCTGTAATGCTTGGCTGTTCGCTCCGCAGCGATTTATTATAGGTCTCTCATGACGTCACAGTCACATGCTCCCATGACGTCACAGTCACATGCTCCGGGGTCACCCGGAGCATGTGAATGTGACGTCATGAGAAGCCTATAATAAATCGCTGCGGAGCGAACAGCCAAGCATTACAGCGGGAGGAAGCGACGTGTCAACATCGAGAAGGAGAAGAGGGAAGAAGACGCCGACGGGAAGACCGGCCCCTCCACTAGCAAAAGAGCTGGAAGAAGATAGTAGAGGGGCCGGCAGAAGGAAGAAAGAAAGAACCAGAGAGCGAGGGAAGAAGGCGACAGAGAAGACCGGGCCCCGCTAGCAAAAGAGCTGGAAGAAGATAGCGGAGGCCCGGCAGAAGGAAGGAAGAACCGGAGAGCGCGGAGACGACACCGGAGACCCCCGAAGACGGAAGAGACCCCCAGAGTCGGAAGAAGACCCCTGGAGCTGTGCAATAAATTGCTTTAAAAAGCTGTGTGTGTTTTTTTATTGCCATTTTTTTCCACCAGGTGAATGGGTAGGGGTAGATTGTACCCCATACACATTCACATAGGGTGGGAGGGCCGGGATCTGGGGGCCCCCTTATTAAAGGGGGGCTCCCGGATTCCGATAAGCCCCCCGCCCGCAGACCCCGACAACCAACGGCCAGGGTTGTCGGGAAGAGGCCCTGTCCTCATCAACATGGGGGCAGGGTGCTTTGGGGTGGGGGGGCCGCAGGTCGCCCCCTGCCCCAAAGCACCAAACCCCCCATGTTGAGGGCATGCGGCCTGGTACGGTTCAGGAGGGAGGAGTGGCCACTCTCTCGTCCCCCCTCTTCCCCTGCGGCCTGCCAGGTGGCGTGCTCGGATAAGGGTCTGGTTTGGATTTTGGGGGGACCCCCACGCCGTTTTTTGGCGTGGGGGTTCCCCTTAAAATCCATACCAGACCCAAGGGCCTGGTATGCCCTTGGAGGGGGAACCCAGCCCGGTTTTTTATTTAAAATTTGGTGTGGAGTTCCCCCTCAAGATTCATACCAAACACAGTGCCTGCTATTGGCGGGGATCCAAGTCGGATCTCCGTTCATTGAAAGTCGGACATATGTCGGCTTCATGTCGCAGGGCAAAGTCGGATCCAAAGAAGGACGGCTGTCGTGTCGCACAAGTGTGAACCCGGCCTTCGGGTTGGTTTTACTAAAACCAGAGAATGCTAAATCTGGTGCAGCTGTCAAAGCTTAATTGAACAAGCTGAAGTTAGAAGCTGATTGGCTACCAATGAAGCACCCATCTTTGCATTTGATTTAGCCATGCATTGAAAGCTCTCATTGCATTGTCCAGCAAGTGTCAATATTGCATTGTTAACCCTAATGCTGCGTACACACGATCAGAATTTCCGACAACAAATGTTCGATGGGAGCTTGTTGTTGGAAATTCCGACCGTGTGTAGGCTCCATCGGACATTTGCTGTTGGAATTTCCAACAACAAATGATTGAGAGCTGGTTCTCAATTTTTATGACTACAAAAGTTGTGGTTGGAAATTCCAATCGTGTGTATCCAATTCCGACGCACAAAAATCCTACGCATGCTCGGAATCAATTCGACGCATGCTCGGAATCATTGAACTTAATTTTTCTTGGTTCGTTGTAGTGTTGTACGTCACTGCGTACTTGACGATCGGAATTTCCGACAACATTTGTGTGACCGTGTGTATGCAAGACAAGTTTGAGCGAACATCCGTCGGAAAAAAATCCACGGTTTTGTTGTCGGCATGTCCGATCATGTGTACACGGCATAAGCTTGTCTGCAGTCTGCACTGTGGAATGGGACTTTTTGGGTATCAAATAACAAAAAAAAAAAAATTACTTTATTCATACATCTTAAAAATGTTACCAAACAAAAGAGATTGCCCAACAAGAGCAGAGGTGACCTTATAAATATGAATAGCAAAATCCAGGGCTCACAGGATCAACCTCAATGATAACAAACAGATCCCACTGTTCTTACTGTTCTTGTTTTTTGAGGAGGTGGTTGGGCCAATCTCACTTGCATCTCATCCGATCCAGTCTTCAGAGCCTCGTTTGGACTTGTATCCTCTCTTCCTTTGTACCAATGCATCATTGGATTCTGTAACACACTGTTTATTTTGAGTGGACAGCAAATTTACACTCTTATACAAGCTGTACACTCACTACTTTACATTGTAGAAAAGTGTAATTTCTTCAGTGTTGTCACATGAAAAGATAACAAAATAGTTACAAAAATGTGAGCGGTGTTCTCACTTTTGTGAGATACTGTAACACACTGTTTACCTCCCGATGAAGACTTTATGAGTTGAAATGTGTTGAAGTTTCTCAAGTTGACATGGAAGACATCTTTATTGATGGAACACATATATGATGCAGATAACCATTGATGTAGGCGTATTTGATTGCAATCTTTCATATGTATGGTAACATTTTTAAGCTTTATGATTATGGTAATTTTTTTGATTTTTTATTTCTTTTTTTTAATGTTGAATAATTTTTAGTACAGATCAGGTAGAAAAAATATAAATGTATCTAGTTCTAGTAATATATCATATTGAATAGGACACATAGGCACAATACTCAGAGTATAAATATAACCATAGGTAGAAATAATCTGTATCTAAATGACATGGCTGTCAAGACTATCACATAAATTGGTAAACTGTATAAGATTAACCAATCAAGTACAGGAAAGTAACCATTGGAAAAAGCTGTGTACACGGTAGACAGAGGACTCAGTAAATACCTCTAATGCCACGTACACACGATCGGAAATTCCGACAACAGAACTGTGGATTTTTTCGACGGAATGTTGACTCAAACTTGTGTTGCATACACACGGTCACACAAATGTTGTCGGAAATTCCGAACGTCAAGAGCGCCGTGACGTACAAGACGTACGACGAGCCGAGATCAATGAAGTTCAATAGGCAGTTTGGCTATTCTGCTTGATTCTGAGCATGCATGTTTTTTTTGTGCGGCGGAATTGCATTCAGACGATTGGAATTTCCGACAAGAACTTTTGTTGTCGGAAAATTTGAGAACCAGCTCTCAAATTTTTGTTGTCGGAAATTCCAACAGAAAATGTCTGATGGGGCCTACACACAGTCGGAATTTTCGACCAAAAGCTCAAATCGAACATTTGTTCTCGGAATTTCCGATCCTGTGTACGCAGCATAAGGCATTTCCGGAAATGTTGGCAGTATAATCTGATTAAGTAGTTATACAACCATCACAGAAGACTAATGGGAAATGGGAAAGGGTATTGGGAACAATTAAGTGAGGAGAAAGAACGTAAAAAGAAAAAAAAAAGGGGGGTCAAGTAGTACCTGTGGGAGGCTCCTCGGAAATGAGACCATACCATCCACATTAGATTGTATATCTCAGAATTATCATCATCCCATGCAATCATATGTTCCACACTGTCAATCCAAGCCATTTCACAAGCCCATTCGGCCAAGGAGGGGGCCTCAGCCTGCCGCTGGTTTAGCAACAAGATTACTAAAGAGCAGCGACATGACTGCAGAAAATTAATAAGAACAATTAGAAAGATATCTGTTAATCAGTGCAGACTGCAACTATATATTTTAATAATGTCAAGAACCATAAATTCTCATTTTGATACTGCACTGCAATCATATATGCACCGGAGAAACAGATTACAAACTGCTGGAAGCAGGTAGTCCTTCAATAGGTTCTAAATCCTGTCCTTTCCCTGTCCCATAGAAATCAGCTTTTCCATCTAAAAGAGTCCCTTATGCCTTCTTATTTCATACTGCTAATTCATGATTAAGCTAACCAAATATTTTAAACCTCTTCTCTAAAAGATATTGTGATATTCTTATTTGAATGTTGTGACTTGTGTGTGAAAATTTGTTTTTTTTATTTCATTTCCTAAAGGAGCTCGTGTTAATGCTAAGGATAACATGTGGTTGACTCCTCTTCACCGTGCTGTTGCTTCAAGAAGTGAGGTAAGCGTGAAACTGCAGTACTTAGTAAATGTAATAATGTGCGTTGTAGTCACAAGGTATTAATGTCAAGCCAATAACATTTTGTCTGTTAATATGTGCTTGTGGTATCCTTGTTCTGTAACTAATGTATACCTTAATTTATATTAACCTTAGATTTTTTATTTTACACAGTGGTGGCAGTCTTTCCTTATCTGCCATGTTTTCTTATTAATATGCTACCATTCTTCCTTTAATACTAAACACAGATCTGTCCTTCCCTTACCCATGTTCCGCAAGCATGGCACCTGACACTCTCATCCACCTTCAGAAGGAGGGTCCCCAGGGTAGATATTTTGCCCTGCTGTCTAAGAGCCCATTCACACAGGGGCGTCTTTGGATCCGACTCCAAATCGCCCCAGGTCGCCCCTAGTCGCCTCAGGTCGCGCTGGCTGAAGAAATCAATGTAAGTTAATGGAGCCGTCCTTATGCACACTACTGCAGTCGCTCCGACTTCAAAAAAGGTCCCTGTACTACTTCAATCCGACTGCTAGGCGGCCTGTAATCATTCATTTCAATGGGAGTCGCCTCTCACTGTCTTAATAGGAGCAACTCTCCAGGAAGAAAACATACATTTATCAGGCAAAACTCTCTCTCCCCCCTCCCTCCCCCTCCCTCCCACAGAGCTGATTCTTGTTTGATTGGCCACTGGAATGTCTCCTGTCCTGCAGGCAACTTGGAGTTGCCTTGTAAGTAGCTCCAGGTCGCGCTGTGATTTATTCTCAAGTCGTGTCTGAGTTGCCTCATAAAATCGCGCTGGAAGTCGTGTTGCCCCTGTGTGAATGGGCTCTTAGGCACATCTACTTTAGAGATGCCTAATTTCAGACACAGGTCAGGTGATAGATTTATATCTCCCATCTGCCTGAGCACAACTAGAAACAGCCCAGGAAGTGCGAAGACAATCTGGCAGGGTTAAAAAAAAAAATCTAGACCTGAGCCAACGTTCTTGGCTTACTTTCCCAATAGCCCCTTATGTTGGCATGTAAAACATATATGTGTAGGTCACTTATGGCTCTTTCTGTGAGAGAATGTGCCCAGCCTCATCCCTTTAAATATCAGCAAGATATTTGAGGCCTGCCTTGCTTATTTTGCATGGCCACATTGTAGGGCACCAGGTATTTGTTACATTCTTCGCCTCTTTGTTGGCTGTGCAGGTCCCTGTGGTTAGTTTCAGGGGAAAAGCACAGATAGCTTACTCTGGCCTTTTACTAATTCAGCAGCAATAGCTAGTTTTTTTCTATTTGTCCATTGAAGTCCTGACCCAACACTAGAGTGTACTATATACACTAAGGCCTCGTACACACGACCGGTTTTCCCGGCAAGAAATGTCAAGAAAACTGCTGGCAGAGCTTTCTTGCTGAGAAAACCGTGCATGTGTACGAGGCTTTCAGGTTTCTCGTCTGGAAATCTGCCCAGAATCTCGACAAGAAAAATAGAGATCCAGCTCTCTATTTTCTCGTTGGGATTCTTGTCGGCCTGTTTCCCGACGAGAAACCCAAGCGTGTGAAACCCACGCATGCTTGAAATGACTTTGACGCATGCGCCGTAGCTTCCAAGGCATAGGTAGGGTGAAGCAAAATGACGGTGACGGCATCGAATGTGACGAGCGCATGCTCGTCATAGTCGATGATGTCACTGCGTTCATGCCATTCAAAAGAACGGCTGTTCTTTTGAATCGTACGTGTGTACACTCGGCCGGGACAAGATTCTTGTCAAGAATCTCGTCAGGAAAAACGACAGGTTTTTCCTGGCCAGAATCTCGGCCGTGTGTACGAGGCTTTAGTCCGGAGAGGTCCCTGATTTTTCCACAGCAGAAGTGCTTTACAGCTTCAGTACTTTAGTTCTTAACACACTGCCCTGGTAATTATTATTATTATTATTTAGGTACTTATATAGCGCCGTCAATTTACGCAGCACTTTTTGTTAATGAATGGAGCTTGAACAGCAAAAGAACTAGGGCAGTGGAAAGGAATGCAGGATAAATTATAAATCACCCTTGAGCCGTTACTTTTGTATATTCAGCAGTGGGATCAGAAAACTCTATTTTCCTGAAGCCCTAACATTTGTATTGAGTGAAGCAGTTCTTTAAAGCCTCGTACACACGGCCGAGATTCTCGTCGAAAAAAACATGTCGTTTTTTTCGACGAGATTCTTGGACAAGAAACTTGTCCCGGCCGAGTGTACAGACGCTCGATTCAAAGAACCCGCGGTTCTTTGAATGGAGCGTACGCGGTGACGTCATCGACTACGACGAGCATGCGCTCGTCACATTCGATGCCGTCGCCGCCATCTTGGTATACCCTACCTATGCCTAGGAAGCTACCGCGCATGCGTCGAATTCATTTCGAACATGCGCGGGCTTCCGGGAGGACAGGTAAGTGTACACACACTCACTTTTCTCGTCGAGAAACATGCCGACGAGAATCTCGACGAGAAAATAGAGAGCAGGTTCTCTATTTTCTCGTCGAGATTACTTGTCGGTTTTCTTGACGAGAAACCATACACACGAACAAATTTCTCGGCAAGACATCTCTGCCAGCAAGTTTCTTGCTGGTTCTTGCCGAGAAACTCGGTCGTGTGTACGAGGCCTAAGTGTGCTAAAATTGTCTTTGCTCATTTTAAATCACTGTTGCTCTCAAGTATTGTTTACAAAATTTATTGTTGCTGATTTTTTATTTTTTTTTCAAGATTTATACCATGGAAGGAACACCTGTTTAACACTGCACTTTCCATCTTGTATTTTGTATGTTCCTTTGTTTAATTTTCAGTATCTGTCCTTATTCTGCATGTATGGTCCTAGACATGAACATTTCTCTATGCTGGTTGTTCTCAATTTTTTTGCCTCTTTGTATGTGTTGCAAGTAACACTGCTCTTGGTCTGTATGCTTGGTATCATTTTATTTATTATACTGTAGGTAATTCTTAAGCGCCATCAGTTTACGCAGCGTTTTTACACATATATTGTACATTCACATCAGTCCCTGCCCACAAGGAGCTTACAATCTATGATCCCCAACTCACATCATAGATATATTAGGGCCAATTTAGACAGGAGACAATTATCAGCATGTTTTTGGAGTGTGGGAGGAACCCAGAGCACCCAGAAGAAACCCATGCAAGCACAGGGAGAACATACAAACTCCAAACAGGTAGTACATACTGTAACGGGAGGGCCCGGGGAACCCAGAAACTCTTAGAAGGTCGCCTGACTGTGGAGGATCGGTAGGGAATGTGTGTCCAGGAGAGGGAATATCGGAAACGGCGTTAAACCCCTTTCAGATTTGGGGTGCTGTTGCACATACAAACTCCACGCAGGAAGTTCCACGGTTGGGATTCGAACCAACAACCCTATTGCTGCTAGGCAAATATATTCTCTGTATCTGTTCTTATTCTGCATGTAGTTAGATTGTAAGTGCCAACAAGCAGGATGCTCTTAATCCTCTTGTCTTGAATTGCAATGTAACTATACTGGCTTCCTTTTTTTTTTTTATTATAAAGCATGCAATCATTTGGCGCAATATAAATTCTGTATATTAATACTGTATAGATATAAGAATGTGAGAGTCACACTCTACAATGATCTCATCTTGACTTTTATTCTGTTAACAGTTATATACAGTATCTCACAAAAGTGAGTACACCCCTAACATTTTTGTAAATATTTTATTATATCTTTTCATGTGACAACACTGAAGAAATGACACTTTGCTAAAGTAGTGAGTGTACAGCTTGTATAACAGTGTAAATTTGCTGTCCCCTCAAAATAGCTCAACACACAGCCATTAATGTCTAAACCGCTGGCAACAAAAGTGAGTACACCCCTAAGGGAAAATGTCCAAATTGGGCCCAATTAGCCATTTTCCCACCCCGGTGTCATATGACTCGTTAGTGTTACAAGGTCTCAGGTGTGAATGGGGAGCAGGTGTGTTAAATTTGGTGTTATCGCTCTCACTCTCTCATACTGGTCACTGGAAGTTCAACATGGCACCTCAGGCAAATAACTCTCTGAGGATCTGAAAAAATGAATTGTTGCTCTACATAAACATGGCCTAGGCTATAAGAAGATTGCCAAGACCCTGAAACTGAGCTGCAGCACAATGGCCAAGGCCATACAGCAGTTTAACAGGACAGGTTCCACTCAGAACAGGCCAAAGAAGTTAAGTGCACATGCTCAGCGTCATATCCAGAGGTTGTCTTTGGGAAATAGCCGTATGAGTGCTGCCAGCATTGCTGCAGAGTTTGAAGGGGTGGGGGGTCTGCCTGTCAGTGCTCAGACCATACACCGCACACTGCATCAAATTGGTCTGCATGGCTGTCGTCCCAGAAGGAAGCCTCTTCTAAAGATGATGCAGAAGAAACAGTTTTCTGAAGACAAGCAGACTAAGGACATGGGTTACTGGAACACCATGTCTGGGTTACTGGAACACCATGTCCTGTGGTCTGATGAAACCAAGATAAACGTATTTGGTTCAGATGGTGTCAAGCGTGTGTGGTGGCAACCAGGTGAGGAGTACAAAGACAAGTGTGTCTTGCCTACAGTGAAGCATGGTGGTGGGAGTGTCATGGTCTGGGGCTGCATGAGTGCTGCCAGCACTGGGGAGCTACAGTTTATTGAGGGAACCATGAATGCCAACATGTACTCTGACATAATGAAGCAGAACATGATCCCCTTCCTTCGGAGCCTGGGCTGCAGGGTAGTATTCCAACATGATAACAACCCCAAATACACCTCCAAAATTACCACTGCCTTCCTAAAAAAGCTGAGGGTAAAGGTGATGGACTAGCCAAGCATGTCTCCAGACCTAAACCCTATTGAGCATCTGTGGGGCATCCTCAAAACGGAAGGTGGAGGAGCGCGAGGTCTCTAACATCCACCAGCTCCATGATATTGTCATGGAGGAGTGGAAGAGGACTCCAGTGGCAACCTGTGAAGTTCTGGTGAACTCCATGCCCAAGAGGGTTAAGGTAGTGCTGGAAAATAATGGTGGCCACACAAAATATTGACACTTTGGGTCCAATTTGGACATTTTCACTTAGGGGTGTACTCACTTTTGTTGGCAGCGGTTTAGACATTAATGGCTGTGTGTTGAGTTATTGTGAGGGGACAGCAAATTTACACTGTTATACAAGCTGTACACTCACTACTTTACATTGTAGCAAAGTGTAATTTCTTCAGTGTTGTCACATGAAAAGATATAATAAAATATTTACAAAAATGTGAGAGGTGTACTCACTTTTGTGAGATAATGTAGCTGCATACATACAGTCTCCACCTAAACAAGATCACTCTCCCTAAATACATTTCACCCCAATGAGCTTGCCCACGAGTATAGAGTAAGTCACTACTCTATCCTTGTGAGCAAGCCCACTGGGGTGAAACGCATTTAGGGAGAGTGGTCTTTTTTGGGTGGAGACTGTATGTATGCAGCTATTTGCCTGTTAACAAAATAAAAATCAAGAGGAGCTAATTGTGGAGTGTGACACATCTTATTACCATACAGGTTACAAGACCTCACACCCAGATGATCCGTGAACAGTAACAGGTGCAGGCATGGAGCGGTGCCATGTATATGAATATTGTATAGATTCTGCATGGTACCACTTCACTTATCTTGTATGCTGACATGCCCCACCTCCCTTCTCATTTTGCATGCCAGTCGATCGGACTGAAGGATTCCTTTGTTTATTATAGTCACAGAACCATATTCAAAATTAGAAAAATCCTTTTTTTAAACTGAACCCTAGCAGATATTGTATAAAAGACACACATTAATGCAGTTTAGTAATCATTATTACATCTTTACATGAAATTTTAAAGAAGAAGTATCACTTTTTTTTCACAGTATTCAGTTTCTGATGGGACAAAGTACAAGTAGTATTTCGTCCCATCTTTATAGGTGCCCTGTAATGCTAAAAGGGTGCACCCCCTTGGCACACAGCTGCCGGACACCGCAGCTAGAAAAACAGCCATCTTATTGCTAGTTGCGGTGTCCGGCAGCTGTGTGCCAAGGGGGTGCACCCTTTTAGCATTACAGGGCACCTATAAAGATGGGACGAAATACTACTTGTACTTTGTCCCATCAGAAACTGAATACTGTGAAAAAAAAGTGATACTTCTTTAAAATTTCATGTAAAGATGTAATAATGATTACTAAACTGCATTAATGTGTGTCTTTTATACAATATCTGCTAGGGTTCAGTTTAAAAAAAGGATTTTTCTAATTTTGAATATGGTTCCGTTCTGCACATGATGTGACTATAATAAACAAAGGAATCCTTCAGTCCGATCGACTATTCTCTTACAGTTATGGAAACTTTTGCATGTCTGCTAATCCCCAACGTTTTCATGTAACATCATGATGAAAATATGCACACAGGAACAAAGTAGGCACAGTGCAGGGATTTGCATTTGTAAAATAATTTTTTTTACATGTAAAGATGTTGTTTACGAATAAAAAATCATGCATTATTTTCTATATTGTAGGAAGCAGTACAGATGCTAATAAAACATTCTGCTGATGTCAATGCTAGAGATAAAAACTGGCAAACACCGTTACATGTCGCTGCTGCAAATAAATCAATTAGGTGTGCAGAAATGATTATTCCAATGTTGACCAGCGTCAATGTTTCTGAACGAGGAGGTCGCACAGCCTTGCACCATGCTGCGCTAAATGGTCATATAGAGGTGGGTGTCTACAATACCTCTATGTTGTTTGTCTGTGAAGGTTCTCATTTATACAGGTCATGGTATATCTATTAGTAGTTCTGAACGTGTTTTGTAATGTTGAAGGTATTTTGTAGCTTGTCCAAGCCACTTCTTTGTCTAATGGGTGTCAGAAAAATACCCCAGATGGGCCTTTTTTGTGAGTGAGGCCTCGTACACACGACCGAGTTTCTCGTTTGTGTGTATGGTTTCTCGTCAAAAAAACCGACAAGTAATCTCGACGAGAAAATAGAGAACCTGCTCTCTATTTTCTCGTCGAGATTCTCGTCAGCCTGTTTCTCGACGAGAAAAGTGAGTGTGTGTACACTTACCTGTCCTCCGGGAAGCCCGCGCATGTTCGAAATGAATTTGACGCATGCGCGGTAGCTTCCTAGGCATAGGTAGGGTATACCAAGATGGCGGCGACGGCATCGAATGTGACGAGCGCATGCTCGTCGTAGTCGATGACGTCACCGCGTACGCTCCATTCAAAGAACCGCGGGTTCTTTGAATCGAGCGTGTGTACACTCGGCCGGGACAAGTTTCTTGTCCAAGGATCTCGTGGAAAAAAACGACGTGTTTTTTTCGACGAGAAACTCGGCCGTGTGTACGAGGCTTCATGCGAAATACCCATTCTGGACATGTTTCTGACATTTTGCTGCCTTTGGCACAATCTGACTGCTTTTTTAACATCTCTACCTTGGTGCTTTGACAACAGTTCACACCTTTAGCCAGTGAACAATTATCATTAAACTTTAAAAACAATAGAGTTTGACTTGTGAGGCACTTTTAACAACAATTGGTATTAAAACACAATTTATAAATTTTTTGTGCAAACTTTAGGTTTACATCATATAAAAACAACTATTTTTTTCAACAGTCTATATAGACCTCTTAATTCTACCACCAGAGTTTCCAAGAGCCAGCTGATTCTTAATCCATAGCCTCCTAACAGGGTATATACAAATATTGCATTCATTTCATCGTATTGCTGGATCATCAAATGGATTTGCAGATTTCTGCTTCCTCGTGAGTGCCTAAACTGACACTAAACTCTAATTTAAAAAAGCTTCTAATCAAGTATGTTGTTTTTTTTTTTTAACTTTACATTTTTATTAAAAGAGAAGTATGGGTTTCTGTTTTTTTTTTATTTATTTATACTTACCCAGGTGGATGCAGCATCAGTCTGATGCTGCATCTGTCCCCAGGCGCCTCTACCCTGAGAACCGAGCAATCGAACACCGCCATTCGCTCTGTTCTCACAGCTCCCCAAGCAGAGAGCTGGTCACTGTCAGCCACTGCTCTCTGCTCTGCCCCCTCCTTGCTCAATGGAGTGCTGAGCTGTGGAGGAGGCATCCGGCTTAGTTTCTCAGCGGCTCGCTGAGAGGCTGAGCTGGGTATCTGTCCAAGGATCCGGTGGATCACGACTACGTGGTCATGATGACGCGGAGCCTGGACCAACTTCTGTGACGTCAGCAGAGATTGGACTTCAGCCCGCTCTGTGCTGAAAACGGGTCACAGGAGTGCAAAACAAACTGCACTCCTTTGATCCATGGGAGGAGTACAGCCAGATGAGCTTTGGTTGTACTTCTCCTTTAAGTTTTACGTGGACAAATTCCAACATTGTTGACATAGGGTTTTTTTTATCACTCATGGTAACATTGTTTAGTCCATTGTTTAAACATTTAATAGAGAACAAGTGATCGAATAGGTAGTATCAGTGTTCTTGATAATCAATTTCTGCCTACCCCTAATGGGAACTAACTGTAAACATAGATTGATTATCAAAATCTTAAAGCCAACATTGAAAATAGAGGTAGTTCTAGAATACTGAAGTAGTAGAATGTTGTGCCACATGTGTTTATAATAATCATTAGTCAAACTGGTGATAGAGTTCTACATCACACTTTCGGATTACTTAACCAAGCTTGCCATTTTTTTTTTGAAGATGGTTGTCTTTATATGCTAATAACAATCCGTATTGTGCTTGGGTGTTCAGTCTAGTGATGACATTCGTTAGGTTAGGAGTTTCGGTAAATTTACACATGCTGGATATAGTCTGTCTTGCAGCTATTGGTATACAGTATCTCACAAAAGAGAGTACACCCCTCACTCTTTGGTAAATATTTTATTATATCTTTTCATGTGACAACACTGAAGAAATTACACTTTGTTACAATGTAAAGTAGTGAGTGTACAGCTTGTATAACAGTGTAACTTTGCTGTCCCCTCAAAATAACTCAACACACAGCCATTAATGTCTAAATCGCTGGCAACAAAAGCGAGTACACCCCCTAAGTGAAAATTTCCAAATTGGGCCCAAAGTGTCAATATTTTGTGTGGCCACCATTATTTTCCAGCACTGCTTTAACCCTCTTGGGCATGGAGTTCACCAGAGCTTCACAGGTTGCCACTGGAGTCCTCTTACGCTCCTCCATGACGACATCACAGAGCTGGTGGATGTTAGAGACCTTGCGCTCCTCCATCCTCCATTTGAGGATGTCCCACAAATGCTCAATAGGGTTTAGGTCTGCAGACATGTTTGGCCAGTCTATCACCTTTACCCTCAGCTTCTTTAGCAAGGCAGTGGTCGTCTTGGAGGTGTGTCTGGGGTCGTTATCATGTTTAAATACTGCCCTCCGGCCCAGTCTCCGAAGGGAGGGGATCATGCTCTGCTTTAGTATGTCACAGTACATGTTGGCATTCATGGTTCCCTCAAAAAACTGAAGCTCCCCAGTGCCAGCGGGTGCACTGACAGGCTGGCTCCCCACCCCTTCAACTTCTGCAGCAATGCTGGCAGCACTCAAACTGTATCTATTTCCCAAAGACAACTTCTGGATATGACGCTGAGCACGGGTACTCAACTTCTTTGGTCGACCATGGAGAGGCCTGTTCTGAGTGGAACCTGTCCTGTTAAACCGCAGTATGGTCTTGGCCACCATGCTGCAGCTCAGTTTCAGGGTCTTGGCAATCTTCTTATAGCCTAGGATATCTTTATTTAGAGCAACAATTCTTTTTTCAGATCCTCAGAGCGTTCTTTGCCATGTGGTGCCATGTTGAATTTCCAGTGACCAGTATGAGAGAGTGAGAGCGATAACACCAAGTTTAACACACCTGCTCCCCATTCACACCTGAGACCTTGTAACATGAATGAGTCACATGACACTGGGGAGGGAAAATGGATAATTGGGCCCAGTTTGGACATTTTCACTTAGGGGTGTACTCACGTTTGTTGCCAGAGGTTTAGATATTAATGGCTGTGTGTTGAGTTATTTTGAGGAGACAGCTAATTTACACTGTTATACAAGCTGTACCCTCACTACTTTACATTGTAGCAAAGTGTAATTTCTTCAGTGTTGTCACATGAAAAGATATAATTACATATTTACATAAATGTGAGGGGTGTACTTACTTTTGGGAGATACTGTATGTGCTACAATTGTTCTGTAATTTGCTGGATATATCTCAAGATTTATCCCCAATAGTGCCATAACGGGAGTTAGTTCTAACAAATTACCAGTAAGGGCAGCTATAAAGGAGGAAATATAGTTCCAAAAACTTAGTAGGATTTTGCAGGACCATTAGGTATGGTATAGATCAGTGATGGTGAACCTTGGCACCCCAGATGTTTTGGAACTACATTTCCCATGATGCTCATGCACTCTGCAGTGTAGTGGTATAGATTACCTGTTGGTTCATTGCACCTCCAACATATAGGGGATGTGGATGTGTATATCTTTGATATTTTGTGTGGGGTCAAGTACCACCCGTTTAAGATTTTTTTGTGAGTTATCCCAGTATTCGATACATGAGGAGGATTTACCATTATTCGTTATAGCTTTTCGCCATTGATCCTTTGAAAAGTTCTGTGAGAGATCCTTTTCCCATTTGTTCATGTTAGGATTTTTGTCTTCTGTAAGAGAGAGGGATAGAAGATTATAGAATAAGGTAATACCTTTCTTTATTTGGTTGTTATGGTTTGTAGGATAATGCCATATTTCAGAGGCGATATTGATGTAATCCATAGGATCGAGATCTTTTAATCGAGAACAACTATTAAGTTTACCCATCACTTTGTTTTTACAATAGATAGGTAGGCACTTATATAAGTGATAACATTGGGTGATCCATTCTCCTACTTATAGTCGAATCCTACAATAGTCTAATACTCTTGCAAATTCGATCATGCTCTGCTGGGGTTTTTTGCCTTCCTCTGGATCAACTGTGGGTATAGAATTGGGTATATGGGATTGTACGATATATATATATATATATATATATATTTTTTTTTTATGGTTGAACTGGATGGACTTGTGTCTTTTTTCAACCTGACTAACTATAACTATAACTATAACTCTTATGCCGCGTACAGACGATCGGACATTCCGACAACAAAATCGTGGATTTATTTCCGATGGATGTTGGCTCAAAGTTGTCTTGCATACACACGGTCACAAAAATATTGTCGGAAATTCCGAACGTCAAGAATGCGGTGACGTACAACACGCACGGCGAGCTGAGAAAAATTACGTTCAATAGCCAGTGCAGCTCTTCTGCTTGATTCCGAGCATGCGTGGAATTATGTGCGTCGGAATTGTGTACACAAGGTCGGAATTTCCGACAAAAAGTTTTGTTGTCGAAAAATTTGAGAAACCAGCTCTCAAATTTTTGTTGTCGGAAATGTTGACAGAAAATGTCCGATGGGGCCTACACACGGTCGATATTTCTGACCAAAAGCTCCCATCGAACATTTGTTGTCGGAAATTCCGAGCGTGTGTACGCGGCATTACAATAAGGTGACCAGATTTTTTTAATGAAATCCGGGGAATTTTTTTTTTTTAAATTGGCAAATGGTAAACTATTTTATAAGCATATTTTCCTCAAATTATATATCCAGTGTATGTGATATGTGTTTATGGAATGATTGTATGATATATATATATATATATATATATATATTAAAGTCCAAAATACAGCGCTATATAAATGAGTGAAAAGAGTCCAAAAAATTGAAACCAATCAATATTGGATGAACGTGAAAATGATGTAGTCCCACCACCAAACTTCAGTGTGCAAAAAAGGTTTTTAAAGCACACCACACCAACGTGCTCACAATCTGCTTACCAGAAAGTGGAAATAAGTAGACAATGTATTCAAATGATGTAGAGGGTCAAACGATGGCAGCAGAAACTCCAGATCAGGTAATCATAGAAAAGATCAACATCAAGGAAATTTCCAAATCTCAGCAGGCGAATATGCGTGTTGAGCAAATCTCAGCCAGAAAATGTTACCCAATGTAAAGAAAAAAAGGCAGCATAGTGAAGCCCATAGGTAAAAGGCATAAACATTTATTGTAGTCTACTTACAGATAGCAGAAAACATCAAGGCATATAAAAAACAGTTCCGCGGCTCTCAGCGTGCTTGCATCGGCCAGCCTGACATGTTTCATCCTATGTGGATATCATCAGAGGCGTCTACGTTATTTCTCACATTTCGTCCAAGAGATAAAAAAAAATTATACTTCTTAGAATTTTTTGGCATATGACTACCAAATGTTAAGAAGACAAGATAGAGAAAAAAGGGAGGGAGGGATGGGGCCGCAAAATTCAAATCCAATTTGGGCAGGGGCAGGGGCCTGGAATGCATTGCACCCACGATCAGTAGACCATGCATACAATGGGGGCTCCTGCGACATGTCCTCCGGGTTTCAGCCCATACCACTTATTGAAAGCCGTAATACATGCCAATGGACTACGGGAGCGTTTATCTGCACCCCTGTGGACCATTAATAACTACAAGTCCATCTGCCTCGATGCAAGATGGTACTTAAGTTTTATTCATTCACAGGAATCTGTAAATGAATGATGCAGCTATGTAGGTGGAGCCCTGTACCGCCATGCTCTTTTAAAAAAGTGACAGTGGGTTCCTATGTACGATGCCATAAAAACTGCTAACGTTACCCTCTGTACACTGGCCTGCTGATCTCCCATCCTCTGCCCCCTCACAATTTTTACTGCACACCAACATCAGACAGGCTAGATCTTGCCATGCGCCCTCCTCCTGCCACCCGCCTGCTATGTGATGGAAGGTTAGGCAAACTAAAATGTCCATGTTGCAACAGTAGGAGTGTTAGTACAGTGTTAGGGAATGAAAGACTGGTGTTTTAAAAATACAAATACCCAACAAGTGGCTGAGGATTTGGATTTAAAAAAATTAATTCAGGAATGAAAAAATAAAAAAAAACATACATACTAACTTGGATGTTGCATCACTCTGATACTGCATCTGTCCCCTGCTGTCTCCACACTGAGAACTGAGTGATCAAACACCGCTGATCACTCAGTTCTCCTCTCCGCTCTGAGCAGAGAGCTATGACTGTCAGTCGCTCTCTGCTCTGCCCCTCCAATGGTCACTAGAGCGCTGGGCTGTGGAGGGGGTGGGAGCTCAGGTTCTTGGCGGATCACTAAGAGGATGAGCCAGCTGCTGGTCAGGCATCTGGGTGTATCCTGACTTTAATCTTCCTAGAGTCTGTACCAGCTCTGTGATTTCAGCTGACAGTGGACTTTAGCCCGCTGTTGGCTGAATCTGGGTCATAGGAATGCAGAACAAACTGCACTCCTGTGATCTATACGTGAAGTACAGCCAAATGAGCTTTGGCCGTTATAGATGGGTTTGTTTAAAATCCCACATGCCCGATCCCGACAGGAAGCCGACACTGCACACGGCTAATCTCAGGCAGTGAGACATTTCCCGATCTGTGCAGCTGCCGACTAGGAAATGTCTCACTGCCAGTATTTAGTACTGTGCAGTTTCGGGTTCCCGGCAGGATCGGACACGTGGGACTTCGAACATGCCCGAGCCCATCTCTATAGGCCATACATCTCCTTTAGCTCTGGTTCATACTTGTGCAGGATGGTAACTAATTTGTTTAAATGGGCTGCTGTGTCTGCGTTTTCTGCAAAAAAGGTGCCTGCAGTGGCAGGGAAAAAGCATGGTCTTTTTGACCGTATGATTTTCCTGTGGTTCCCGCAAACGCGCTATACTTGGATCACCTGGTCCAAGTAAGGTCGTAGCTCCAAGTCCTCGTCACCTGCTGAACTGAGGACTGTAAAGTGAGTTATAGATATTTTGGAGAGGGTGAGCTGTTACGTCTCGTATTGTTATCATTTATAGTGATAGCAAACAAACACTCCTGCACATAAGTGCGATAGCTGGGCGATCAATGTAGTATTTTACTGTTTTTTATTGATAAATTATCTTGGGATAATGCATGATGCTGGTGCGCCTTCTTCTTTTTATCTTTTTTGTTGTTATCATTTAAACCTGGGAATACAATCTTTAATTTTACAGATGGTCAATCTGCTCATTGCAAAAGGAGCAAATATAAATGCCTTTGACAAAAGGGATAGAAGAGCTCTCCACTGGGCAGCATATAAGGGTAAGAACACCTATTGTTGTATGCTTATGCAATCATATTTTGTTTCACAAGTTTTTTATTGTTTTTTTCCTTTTGTTGAACAATGACGAAAGAAAGAACAAAAGTGGAAGGAAAAATATTACACATTCAATTGTACATATTCAAGAAAGTTGCAGAATATACAGAATTATGAGCTAGGCACAATCCAGAAATCACTATGACTATACTATATATATACTATATATGTGCCAATACTTATTAGGGTAGCCTAAAATGGGAGAAACTCCCTAAATAGGAACCCCTCTTGAAAAGGCTACATAACGACTATTCACTGAGAGGGGGTAAAGTATTTTTATTTAGGCTGCACTACTGCAAATTGACTTAGGACGGGTTCACACTTGTGCGACACGACAGCCATCCTACTTTGGATCCGACTTTGCCCTGCGACTTGAAGCCGACATACGTCCGACTTTCAATGAACGGGGATCCGACTTGGATCCCTGCCAATACCAGACACTACACAGGTTACTGAAGTCATTTATTACACAGCTCCGGGGGTCTTCTTCCGACTCCGGGGGTCTCTTCCGACTTCGGGGGTCTTCTCCCGACTCCAGGAGTCTCTTCCGACTTTGGGGGTCTTCTTCCGACTTCAGGGGTCTTCTTCCAACTTCGGGGGTCTCTTCCGACTTCGGGGGTCTCCGGTGTCGTCTCCGCGCTCTCCGGTTCTTCTCTCGCTCTTCGGTTCTTTCTTCCTTCTGCCGGGCCTCCGCTATCTTCTTCCAGCTCTTTTGCTAGCGGGGGCCCGGTCTTCTTCGTCGCCTTCTCCCCTCTTCTCCTCCTCGATGTTCACTTGTCACTTCCTCCCGCTGTAATGCTGGGTGTGTGGTGTGCAACGATTTATATAGGCCTCTTTATACATGCTCTGGGTGGCCACATGCTCCCATGACGTCACAGTAAAATGCTCCGGGGCCACCCGGAGCTTGTGACTGTGACGTCATGAGAGGCCTATATAAATCGTTGCGCACCGCACACCCAGCATTACAGCAGGAGGAAGCGACGAGTGAACATCGACGAGGAGAAGAGGGAAAAAGGCGACGAAGAAGACCGGGCCCCCGCTAGCAAAAGAGCTGGAAGAAGATAGCGGAGGCCCGGCAGAAGGAAGAAAGAACCGGAGAGCGAGAGAAGAACCGGAGAGCGCGGAGACGACACCGGAGACCCCCGAAGTCGGAAGAGACCCCTGAAGTCGGAAGAAGACCCCCGAAGTCGGAAGAAGACCCCCAAAGTCGGAAGAGACCCCTGGAGTCGGGAGAAGACCCCCGAAGTCGGAAGAAGGAAGAAAGAACCGGAGAGCGAGAGAAGAACCGGAGAGCACGGAGATGACACCGGAGACCCCCGAAGTCGGAAGAGACCCCCGAAGTCGGAAGAAGACCCCCGAAGACAGAAGAGACCCCTGGAGTCAGGAGAAGACCCCCGAAGTCGGAAGAGACCCCCGGAGTTGGAAGAAGACCCCCGGAGCTGTGTAATAAATTACTTTAAAAACCTGTGTAGTGTTTTTTTATTGACATTTTTTTCCACCAGGTGAATGGGTAGGGCTCCTGGATTCCGATAAGCCCCCCGCCCGCAGACCCCGACAACCAACGGCCAGGGTTGTTGGGAAGAGGCCCTTGTCCCCATCAACATGGGGGCAGGGTGCTTTGGGGTGGGGAGGTAGCAGGTCGCCCCCCTGCCCCAAAGTACCAAACCCCCCATGTTGAGGGCATGCGGCCTGGTACGGTTCAGGAGGGAGGGGGGCCGCTCTCTCGTCCCCCCCTCTTTTCCTGCGACCTGCCAGGTTGCGTGCTCGGATAAGGGTCTGGTTTGGATTTTGAGGGGGACCCCCACGCCGGTTTTTCGGCTTAGGGGGTTCCCCTTAAAATCCATACCAGACCGAAGGGCCTGGTATGCTCCTGGAGGGGAACCCATGCCGTTTTTTTTTATTTAAAATTTGGCGTGGAGTTCCCCCTCAAGATCAGCAAAGCACAAGTCGCATGCCAAAGTCGGATCATGCAAGACCGTGGTCTGACTTTGATCCGACTTCAATGATAGTCAATGGGCTGAAGTAGGATCAAAGTCGGACCAAAGTAGTACAGGGAGCATCTTCAAAGTCGGACCGACATGTGCCGGACCAGTTAAGACGGCTCCCATAGGGAAACATTGATTTTCACACGTCATGCGACATGAGCTCCCAATGTCGGAGCGTTTGTCGGACAAGTGTGAACCCAGCCTGAAGGAAAAGGTAATGTAGCACCACCCTCTCCTCCTGGGGTAAAGGAGAGGCACCCATGCCACAAGCCCGTGCCCTCTAGTTTATGTACCTGGGTCCCGTAGCGAGTTACCTCCTTCCACTGGTTCCCATCTCCAGAGTGTAGAGACGAGTCTGACTTTTCCCTCTTCAATAAAGTCAATATCCAAACCACTTAAACTCCAACGTTGAGTTTATTTTATATCTTTGCTTGATAGGTAAGAGAGAGTAGATGAGAGATGATAGTTGAACTAGAGCAGATTCAGGCACAGAACTCCCAGATTCATCACCACTCGGTCCCGAGTGGGTACAGCTCACCCAGATAGTCCCTCAATGGTCCCAGCAGCCGGTGTGGAGCTCGAACAAGCAATTTAATCCTCCAAGGACAAGTTCAGTCTGTCCTCAAAGAGCAGCAGATCTCCACAGTATCAGTTCTGCGGAGCATAGGATCCTTCCCTCCGACAGGTCACCAGGCCTTTCCCGAGACAGCAATCTAACTATCACTCATCTCCTGTTATGGGGCCGATCCTCCCCTGGCTTCCTCTTGGTCGGAGCGGATACCCTCACCTGGGCATCCTAGGACTCCAAAGTTCTGCCTGTAGACCCAGTTGAAGGTACTGGGCCTACCCGGAACGTTGCGGTCTCGGGCCGAAGGTGCCCGAGACTCCTCAGTCGGGGTACGCACCCCCCTCCTTAGGGCGCACACTCCTCTGGGTACTTGTCCCCGGGTCTCTCTCTAATAAAATTACGTCTGCCTCTTTTATATCCTCTCCCTGCATGCACAGCAGGCAGAACCCGCCCACTGTATGGTAGCCGAGAGAGGACATCCAATAGCGCCAATGCAACCTATGGTTCAACCCTGACCCAACATGGCAGCGCCACCTGCAGGCCACCGGGAACTCTACATAGGCACACAGCAATAAAGCAGAGTCCAGAACAATTTGAAGGCCCGAACCATACTAGTGCTCAGGTCATGCCCCTAAATTTAGGTCAGAAGACCCCCCTCAATCCTGAATGGGCTCTGGTCTTTTCCAACTATGTACAATAGGATTTGTTCCGTGCCTGAATCAAAAGATTTTCCCCTTCTTTTTTTTTAAGAAAGAAAGAACCAGCAAGTAATATACATTACAGTCATTTTACAAAACAATCCCTTTTTTTCTATCCTATCTTTCCACCCATTCTCCAATGTACTTGATAGGCGATCACCTGCAGAGGGAAAAAAAAACACAGCACACAAATAACATCTTCTAACTTTCTGGGAGTCAGAAACGAACCATTCCTCCTAGAAAGAATGACTTGCCTCTGCAACACAAATTTCTGCAGACCACCACCACCCAGTGGCAGCACACATCACTACATGACCTAGGTGCGAATAGGCACAACTTTAGCACATGAGCCCTCCTTCTTGTTCACGTCGGCTTCCTGCTTTGCCCTACCTAAATCTACCCAAAGTTCAGTTCTCTTTGCAGAACAGTAGAGGGAAAAAAACACAAATAGTTCCCCCGAGTCTCCAAAGAGTAAATTTTCCCTTGGGCGGAAGGTCAAGGTGACAGTTCAGGCAATGTCCCTGAAGTGGAATAATAATAAAAAAAACAAGCTCCCACTTCAGAGATAGTACTGGGGATCAGGGAGAACAAGAGTTTTCCAGTCTTTGTCCAGAGTCTCTATCTAGTATACCACATTATTTCGATCCCTGCTACAAATCACCAACCGGTCTGCATGAATGTGCCGACCAAGTGTCCAGTTCCTCCGGCAGCCCTTGTATCGCTCAGTCATCACGGCTGAACACTTGAAATAGCGGTGACCTTTCTTTACCTCCAAACGATCCCACACAAAGTCTGCATACCATCGTTCTCGGGAGGCCTCTATCTCGAACAAAAGGTCCTTGGGAACATATGGGTACTCCCAACCATATTCCGCTGCTACCTTCTGGTGCAAAAGCCGCTGTAATCCGGCCAGAGGCGGCATGTTCGCACAATCTCCATTTCCAGAGAGGACAATCGCATCTGGAGATCTCCTTATTAGTGCGGGCTCTAACTGTAACATATTCGGCCGCAGAGGAGAGCGAACAGCAGCAGTAGTATCAGGCACAGAGGATGCCGGGGCAGACAAAGCAGGCATAGGTTTGGCCTCTTCCCTTGGGACAGTCACTTCCATCCGGGGTGTAGTTTCCCCAGAGTCCATTGGCGAAACCCCCTTTAAACTACGGGATGAGGTCACCGAGATTTTGTCCCAACCCTTGCAGATGAAAATCTCGTCAATTTCGTGGTCATCCCCCACATCGGACGATGATTCAAAGTCAGAGGTGTCATATGCCTCTGCCGGCAAATAACTGGTAGTCGAAACCGATACATTGTCCCGAAAAATGGAAAGTCTTTGCGGGCTGGCGGTCCGCACATCCCCGGTAGCGTGGGGTGTGGACTTTCTACCCTCTCCCAATAAAGTCAATGTCTCAGTTTTCCCAGCCTTCTTACCTTCCCCTGACTTGGATCGGCCGGAGATCCCTCTGGATTGATGATCCAGTTCAGGCTGGTGCTGGGGTAGGCCTTGACCGCGGCCACGAGAAGCCTTCACATATCCCACCTTCCTCTTAGCAGGGGGAAGGGAGGACTCCGTTGCAACAGAGGCAGCATCCGCTGTGTTCTCCGTCTCAAGCTCCGTAGCAGCCGTAACTTTTTCCTCAGCATCCGCAGTTTCCGTGGGGGTGCGTATGGGCACGGCTGTAGAAGCACAAATTTTCTCCTCCGGAGTAACAGCGCCGGAGAGACAGTTAACTCTGTAGACCTTTGGCTTTTCAGTAGGCTGATCAACCTCAAAAAGGAATTCCCCGCAAAGGGCACATCTCCCGAAAAGGGCGAAGCTGCATGGCCAGTCCCTGGCACTTTGGACAGATCATGTCCAAGGCTTCTGCATCTCTGCACGTATAAAGGGCAAAGCGACCCCAGGGCTTCAGCCGAATTCCTGTATCCGTCAAGGGAGCAGCAAATGAAGCAACGTCCATGGCTGAAGCAGTTGGGAACCCACGAGGTCCCGGTGGAGCAGAGATCCATGGAGCGGAAGACAAGTTGCTTCGTGACTGATCCAATCTGTAATGTCCTTTGGCGCCAACACACCACGTGGAGCACACACCTAGCAGGGCTCCTCCCCTTTTTTTTCTTCTGCTGCACGCAACTCGCGAGCTTTTCCAGGCTCGAGACACGCCCACGAACTACGCAGCTAGAAATTAACTAGGCCCATACCTCTATCTCTCTCTCACAAATGGCGCAGCTCGAATTCTCTCAATATGGCCGACTTCCAGAAAACACACACAAGGGAGAAAGTAAAGTCCAGCTTCCAGGGGCAGCTGCAGAATCCCAGACCCGAGCCCCCACGTGTAGCACCACCCTCTCCTCCTAGGGTAAAGGAGAGGCACCCATGCCACAAGCCCGTGTCCTCTAGTTTAGAGGTCAGGCGGTGTATATGTACCTGGGTCCCGTAGCAAGTTACCTCCTTCCACTGGTTCCCATCTCCAGAGTGTAGAGACGAGTCTGTACTTTTCCCTCTTCAATAAAGTCAATTTCCAAACCACTTTAACTCCAACGTTGAGTTTATTTTATATATTTACTTGATAGGTAAGAGAGAGTAGATGAGAGATGATAGTTGAACTAGAGCAGATTCAGGCACAGAACTCCCAGATTCATCACCACTCGGTCCCGAGTGGGTACAGCTCACCCGGATAGACCCTCAATGGTCCCAGCAGCCGGTGTGGAGCTCGAACAAACAATTTAGTCTTCCAAGGACAAGTTCAGTCTGTCCTCAAAGAGCAGCAGCACTCCGCAGGGTCAGTTCTGCGGAGCATAGGATCCTTCGCTCCGACAGGTCACCAGGCCTTTCCTGAGACAGCAATCTAACTATTACTCATCTCCTGTTATGGGACCGATCCTCCCCTGGCTTCCTCTTGGTCGGAGCGGATACCCTCACCCGGGCATCCTAGGACTCCAAAGTTCTGCCTGTAGACCCAGTTGAAGGTACTGGGCCTACCCGGAACGTTGCGGTCTCAGGCCGAAGGTGCCTGAGACTCCTCATTCAGGGTACGTACCCCCCTCCTTAGGGGGCGCACTCCTCCGGGTACTTGTCCCCGGGTCTCTCTCTAATAAAATGGCGTCTGCCTCTTTTATATCCTCTCCCGGCATGCACAGCAGGCAGAACCCGCCCACTGCATGGTAGCCGAGAGAGGACATCCAATAGCGCCAATGCAAGCTATGGTTCAACCCTGCCCAACATGGCAGCGCCACCTGCAGGCCACAGGGAACTCTACATAGGCAACACACAGAGGCGTATCTAGTAAAAATGGCGCCTATGGCAAGCAGTGAAACTGCGCCCCTGTCAAAACATTTGAAACCCATCTTTCAGATAACCTTAACAAAAAAAAATCACTGATGATGCCAACACACTGGCACACATTGCCATGCATAGAGAGACCGCTCCACATTGCCCTGCACAACCACAGAGAGACAGACTGCTCCGCATTGCCCTGCACACAGACTGCTCCGCATTGCCCTGCACACAGAGTTCTCCGCATTGCCCTGCACACAGAGTGCTCCGCATTGCCCTGCACACAGAGTGCTCCGCATTGCCCTGCACACAGAGTGCTCCGCATTGCTCTGCACACAGACTGCTCCGCATTGCTCTGCACACAGACTGCTCCGCATTGCTCTGCACAACCACAGAGACAGACTGCTCCACTTTGCCCTGCACACAGACTGCTCCGCATTGCTCTGCACAACCACAGAGAGACAGACTGCTCCGCATTGCCCTGCACACAGACTGCTCCGCATTGCCGTGCACACAGACTGCTCCGCATTGCTCTGCACAATCACAGAGACAGACTGCTCCGCATTGCCCTGCACACAGACTGCTCCGCATTGCCCTGCACAACCACAGAGAGACCGACTGCTCCACATTGCCCTGCACAGACTGCTCCACATTGCTCTGCACAACCACAGAGAGACAGACTGCTCCGCATTGCCCTGCACACAGACTGCTCCACATTGCTCTGCACAACCACAGAGAGACAGACTGCTCCGCATTGCCCTGCACACAGACTGCTCCGCATTGGTCTGCACAACCACAGAGACAGACTGCTCCGCATTGCCCTGCACACAGACTGCTCCGCATTGCCCTGCACAACCACAGAGAGACAGACTGCTCCGCATTGCCCTGCACAACCACAGAGAGACTGACTGCTCCACATTGCCCTGCACAGACTGCTCCACATTGCTCCGCACAACCACAGAGAGACAGACTGCTCCGCATTGCCCTGCACACAGACTGCTCCGCATTGCCCTGCACACAGACTGCTCCGCATTGCCCTGCACATCCACAGAGAGACCGACTGCTCCGCATTGCCCTGCACACAGACTGCTCCGCATTGCTCTGCACACAGACTGCTCCGCATTGCTCTGCACACAGACTGCTCCGCATTGCCCTGCACACAGACTGCTCCGCATTGCCCTGCACACAGACTGCTCCGCATTGCTCTGCACACAGACTGCTCCGCATTGCTCTGCACACAGACTGCTCCGCATTGCCCTGCACACAGACTGCTCCGCATTGCCCTGCACACAGACTGCTCCGCATTGCTCTGCACACAGACTGCTCCGCATTGCTCTGCACACAGACTGCTCCGCATTGCCCTGCACACAGACTGCTCCGCATTGCTCTGCACACAGACTGCTCCACATTGCCCTGCACACAGACTGCTCCACATTGCCCTGCACACAGACTGCTCCACATTGCCCTGCACACAGACTGCTCCACATTGCCCTGCACACAGACTGCTCCACATTGCCCTGCACACAGACTGCTCCGCGACTGCTGTGCCCCCCCACAGACCACCCCCCTTCTCCAATAGTACAGACCTCCCTGAACAAAACACCCCCCTACATAGAATATAGCTCTGTCCAGCAGCAAAAAAACATCAGCAAGCCCCCCCCCCCCAGGCAGCGGAGGACATTGTTACTGCACCAGCTCACATACACAGAACACCCAGGCAGCAGCTGGAGAGTAGAGGACAGTGTGCAGCTGTGCTGCCTGGGTGTAGAGCAGATCGTGACAGTTTTGGGACTGGGAGTGAGAGACAGAAAGGGGGAGGACACATGCAGGCACGACCTGGAGGTGTGTTTCCAGCTGTAGAAAAAAAAACTGCCAAAAGGTAGCAATGCCACTGCTTACTTGTAAAGCACAGACAACAGTTCAGACGTCTGCCCGGCGCTCCCCCCGTACAGTACAGTCCCACTTCCGGCTAATGGCTATCCATATCTTCATCAAATCTGGCGGGCTGTGGAAGGAGGTGGGCAGGTTATAGCAGCCATCTGAATGCTGATTGGCTGAGAGTCGGCCGGGGGGCGGACAATTTCTGCAGAGGCACAGATAGGATCATGTTGGATCGGCTAACTCTCAGGCATCCTCGGAACATCCTCAGCCACTCACAAGCGCCCCCTTCATGTAGCGCCCAGGGCATTAGCCATATGTGCCATACCCTAGATACGCCACTGGGCACACAGCAATAAAGCAGAGTCCAGAACAATTAGAAGGCCCGAACCATACTAGTGCTCGGGTCATGTCCCTAAATTTAGACACATGGACCCCCCTAAATTTGGAGTACCCGCTACAGTAAGAAAAGGAAGAAATACAGAAGGAAGGATCAGATTTCACAGAGGAATGGAAGATAAGAACTTTTGCATGTTGTTGACTATTACAGTAAGTTTCTTGTGCAACATAATGCCCATCAACTGTTTCACTTCTGCAAAGTTAAAGTGGATGTAAAGGCATAATTTTTTCTTAAAATAATAAACATGTTATACTTACCTGCTCTGTGCAATGGTAATGCACAGCGCAGCCCCTTACCTCCTGTTCTGAAGTCCCCCACTGACACTGTCTGCACCTCCTCTTTGTGCCTCTATAGTAAACTGTGTGCTGCGGGGGGCACTTGTGCGGGTGTGCTTCTGAGCAGGGCTATGTGCGTCCATAGCCACACATAGCACGGCACTGCCTCACTCCCACTACCTCCTCACAGGATTTGATTGACAGAAGCAGGAGCCAATAGCTCCTGCTGCTGTCTCTGTGTCTTGTGTGAAGAGGAAGAGAGAGCAGTACTGCTGCAGAGGGGCACAGTGCTGTATCGAAAGAGAAGCAAGGTAAGTATTTGGGGGGGGGGGGCTGATCATGGAAGGTTTTTTACCTTAATGCAGATAATGCATTAAGGTAAATAAAACCCTATGCCAGGGGTCTCAAACAGGTGGCCCTCCAGCTGTTGCGGAACTACAAGTCCCATCATGCCTCTGCCTATAGGAGTCATGCTTGTAACTGTCAGCCTTACAATGCCTCATGGGAATTGTAGTTCTGCAACAGCTGGAGGGCCACCAGTTTGAGACGACTGCCCTATGCCTTTAGAACCACTTTAATAGTATATTGTTTTAATGCTTAAGCCAATGTTTGTCTGTTAGCCAAGAACACAAACTCCACCACATTTAGTGAGGTCTGATGCTGGTCTGTGTAGCAGGGCTTCCCAGGGGTTTTGTGTAAGGTTAGTGTTCAGCACCAATTGAAGCAGATTGTATTCACGTTTTCAGAAACACCAGGCTTTGGGGCAATACCACCAAATGTGGAGAAATGTGACATGCTCTCTACATCCTCAAGGTCTGGGGGGTGATTGGGACAAATTTAGCAATGCAATATGATGTCTTGTACCAGCACAAGAGCACCTTGTATGCATTCTCTTTGGCGAATATGTTAAAAGAACATTTCAAAGTAGCTCCCCAGATTTAATTCCATTCTGCATGTTCCAGGGTCTCTACGCATTCATATTTTAAGTAGAAGCTGTCACGCTGATATGTGTACTTGCACACACTCTCAGATTTGCCATATTTTTCATTTGGTTGTTAACCCACTTATACAAAATCATCTCATCTGCACTGTAATATACCAATAAGTGTCCCTGTGCCTGTGTTAGGTAAAAAATATGCTTATCTGTATCTATCTCAGCGTGGCTCCCATCGCTCAGCTCACTCTTCGGGTCTCCTCACTTTCCGACTCACAGTTCCAGTGGGCGGGTCCGAGCGCTCCCCCTGACTTTAGCCAGGGAGGAGGGGAGAGAGCGAGAGCCGCGTCAGCTGAGCGCCAAGGAGCCGCACTGGTATAGATACAGATAAGAATATTTTTTACAAAACAAAGGCACAGGAACACTTATTGTTATGGGGGGGCAGGTGCTGACACGCAGAGAGGGGGGGGGGGGGGACAGAGCAGACACAGACACAGAAGAGTAGGCTTCGGATAACGGACCATGGTGTCAGGGCTCAGCAGCCATCATACACCGTGGTCAGTTTACAGAGGGAAGGGTATAGTCAGGCAGGATCAGCCAAGTATTACAGGTGTTACAGGGTGCAAAATTACACAGCACAAGCACCGTGCTGTGTAACATGCTTTAAAGGAACAGAATCTGTGTTTTTTTGGGTGGTTTTTGGGTTAACAATTGTAAAAAAAAGCAAACAAACGCTTTAATTTTATTTTAAAAGAGGGATGGGGTGCAGCTCCCTTCCTATGGTACCCTCGTAGAAAAGGGGCTTCCTGCTATATGAATGCCAGTCAATAAACCAAGTCGGCACTATGTTGTTTCTTTTAGGATGGGTTGTAAAATAAGGCCTTCATTGTCCATTACATACTGGGGGCATATCAGTGACCATTTTCAATTGCTTATCTGTGGTCATTGTGAAAGTGATGGGAAAATTCCTCACAAAGAGTAAAAAAAACTTATAGTCTTGGTACAAAAATTCAAAAGGTCTTGAATGGATTGAGGTTTTACATTTTGTAACACCTACTTGACATTTTGTAACATCCACTTGACAAATACAGAAAGCACTTGAATATATTGCCATGAAAAACGTGCTGTAAAGCTGATACAGGCCACTTCAAAGCTGAGAGTGGAAGAGTAGCCTTTGGTTGTATTAGTTAAATAGATGCAAGAATTAGAGATTATCAAATGCACTGAATTGTTTCTGAGGTAAAAATGTACATGAGTTTTTGCTCTAAACGTCTGTGTGCTCCTCATTATTGAATCACTAAATACAAAATGTAGAAAAGCAAGGAATACAATTAAATGGGTCATGCAAGTCATGGGAACCTAGAACTTACTGGTTGATTTACTAAAACTGGAGAGTGCAAAATCTGGTGCAGCTGTGCATGGTAGCCAATCAGCTTCTAACTTCAGCTTTGACAAAAAACCTGGAAGCTGATTGGTTTCTATGCAGAGCTGCACCAGATTTTGCAATCTACGGTTTTAGTACATCAACCCCATAATGTCTAACTCTGGGAAAAACTAAACATTACTTTTTTACTGGGACTGCACCTACACTGCAAGAGTTAACTGTTTGTATAGTCTAGGGGAGAGTAAAAGCGTTTGATCTCCAACTTCCTGGCAGCACGCTCTAGTGGTGGACTGTCCCTCAGTGCCATTATGCCTAATGCAAGGTATAGACCCTGAGTTGGTCTTGATCACATTAGGAACATAGACCACTAGAGCATGGAGGAGAAGATGTTGCAACAACTGGGCTAGCAGCACGGAGAAGTCGAGAATCACCTAAGTCAGTGATGGCGAACCTTGGCACCCCAGATGTTTCGGAACTACATTTCCCATGATGCTCCACTACACTGCAGAGTGCATGAGTATCATGTGAAATGTAGTTCCAAAACATCTGGGGTGCCAATGTTCACTATCACTGCCCTAAGTACATCTTTTCTATGTACTGTAGATCTACATGAGCAATTAACTCTTGCAGTGCAAGTACAGCCCCACTGCAAGGAATAATTTTTACGTTTCCCAAAGTTGTGGGCTTTAAAATGTGAACATACCTCCTAATGACTTTCATATGTTTAACGTTTTTCTGTTTGTGTTCAGGTCATCTTGAAGTCGTTATATTGCTAATAAATTTTGGCGCTGAAGTTATGTGTAAGGATAAGAAAGGATACACTCCACTCCATGCTGCTGCATCCAGTGGGCAAGTTCACGTTGTTAAACAGCTTCTTCATCTTAATACAGAAGTAAGCCTATACATTTTATACTTACAATATGAGAAGTCATCCATAGCAATCATTTTTTATTTTTTTTATATAATCTTTATTTTAATTTCTTTTTTTTAAATCATGTAAAATCACAACATTTGAGTTGAAGTAAAGCAAAAACCAGCATAACTGGGGAAGCATTAGAAGGGAAATGGGGGGAAAAAAAAAAAGAACGGTATTATTGCAATGCATATTGAAAGTACCATCCTAGTGATCCCAGCAGGGGCCCGCACCTCGCTATAGCTCTCAGCCAATGTGCTGGGGCACAATTCCGCCCCTTGGCCAGTGGGGACCCAACAGGCACCCCCCCAGGAGGAGGGCTAAAAAAGCCTCCATCATACCTCCATCTAGGGGGAACACCTCCTGTGCTCCCTCCGCGGCCCTCTCAGGTGCAGGTCCCGTCGGGGCACCAGGGTTACAAGATGAGTTCTCCAACCATTGTAAAATTAACAAAAATATATCAACTAAAGGGAAACAGAACAACAGGTTGCAAAGAACATGGTGCACAATAGGATAGACCGTGGAGGGGGAGAGATAGAGGGGTACACATTACACATCTGCAAGCAGGGTGTATGAGAGGGCACAATCAGGCATGCGCATCACCACAAGCAGGTCTCTTCAGCTTCAGCGAGGGCTCCGCTAACTCCAGCAGCGCAACATCCAGGCTAGATGGCATAGGTTCTGGGTCAGCAGCATAAGTCTGCCATTGTGCTCAGATCCACTCAAAACGGTCACTCCTGTCCTTGCACCTCGCCACCCACTCCTCCGCCTCCCTAATGTCTTCTACCTTCCTCAGCCACTCTGTGATAGTAGGAATCTGTGGGAGTTTTCAGTAGAGAGGTATAAGCTGTTTAGCAGCGTTCAAGAGATGAGGGAGTGCGCTTTTCTTGTAGCGGCTCAGAGGAAGGGCAGGGAGGTGCAGGAGAAAGTGAGTTGGGGAAAACGGGATGTTGATCTGCAGGGCATCTTTCATATGGTCACGAACTTCGAGCCAGAATGGTCTGACCACTGGGCAATCCCACCAAATATGGAGGAGAGTACCTTTCTGGCCACATCCATGCCAGCAGCGGTCTGTGACTGAAGGGTATATACGTGATAATGCCGCAGGCACTCGGTACCAACGGGTCAGCAGTTTGTAATTAGTTTCCTGCGTCTTGGAGTCAATGGAGCTGGAGTGTGCGAGTCTATACATGTGTGCCCGTTGCTCTGCTGAGAACTCGACTCCTAAGTCTCGCTCCCATTCTCTCATAAAGGCTGGTTTGGAGTCAGCAGGGGCTGATCCCAGAAGCTAGTACAGTTTGGAAATCAGATGGGGAGTGAGTTCCTCTTCCACGAACAGCCGTTCAAGGGGGGTAAGAGTGTCTAACCCTCTTATAGAAGCACCATGGGTCGCAATGAAGTGTTGGAACTGTTTGTGCCTCCACCAGTCCATTGGGAATCGACCATGTCTGTCCCTCAAGGTGTCTAGGGGTATCAGCCCGTCCCCATCCAAGAATTTGCCGCAGCTATAGTTACCATCCGTGACCCAGGATCCAGAAAATGCTGCCTGTTCCCCAGGAGGGAAACACAGGAATCCTCCCAGCGGTGCTAGCGGGGAGCCGGGGGGTGCTAAGGCATACAGAGCATTAGTGCGGTCCCAGACATGGAGGGCATGAGTGGTCAGTGGAGAAGCTGTCTGTGAAAGCCCTCTGTATTACCGGGGCAGCCAAGGTGCATACGATAGGTTGCGACCTGCTAGGCTTTTCTCGAGGGAGACCCACATTTTGGAGCCAGTATGATGGCGCCAGTTGAGAATGTGTTGGAGAGCTATGGCTCTATAATAGCGACGTATGTCCGGGAGGCCTAGACCTACCATCTCCTTAGGTTTCTGCAGTAGGGACACGGCCAGCCTGGGATTTTTATGTTGCCATATGAAACTAATCATTAGGCTTTGAAGCTGTGTGAAAAAGCTTTTGGGAAGGGGGATAGGCAACATCTGCAGGTAGAAAAGGACCCTTGGGAGGACATTCATTTTAAGTATGTTAACTTTGCCTAGCCACGTGAAAGAGCTCTTGGTCCAGTTTTGCAGGTCTCTACGCACCGTGCACAGAAGAGTAGGGAAATTAGCTGAGTATAGTGTGTCAAATTGGTCCGTGAGTTGAATTCCTAAATACTTAATAGAGGATTTGGCCCAACGGAATGGGAAAGCTTGCTGTAAGTTAACGGCCAGCGGTTCGGGTATGGTGATGGGCAGGACCTCAGATTTGGTGTAATTGATCTTAAAATTTGATATTTGTCCAAAAATGGTAAGTTCTCTCATAAGGTTTGGCAGCGAGACAAGGGGGCTGGTCAGGTGAAAAAGCACATCGTCAGCATAGGCTGAGAGTTTGTGTTCCGTGGACCCTACTGTCACCCCACTGATGTCCTTACTTGCCGTATTGTTCTAAGAAGAGGCTCCAGAACTAAGGCGAACAGGAGGGGGGAGAGGGGACACCCCTGCCTCGTGCCATTCCATATGGGGAATCCAGAGGACAGATGGCCGTTAACCTTGACCTTCGCACTGGGGGATGTGTAGAGGGCCATAATCCATTGGAGCACATGAGGACCTAATCCCAGGGTTTCCAGAACAGCCTTGAGGTACGACCAGTCTATTCTGTCGAAGGCCTTTTCGGCATCCGTGGACAGAATGAGGTAGGGGGTAGAGTTGCGGTGGGAACGGGCCCACTGAATGAGCTGCATGGCCCGGATGGAATTATCTCTGGCCTCCCTACCCGATATAAATCCCGTCAGATTTTTATGTCGACATTAAGTAACGATATTGGACGGTAGCTTTGTGGGAGGGTGGGGTCCTTGCCGTCCTTTGGAAGCACCGTGATATGGGCCAACAGGGCTTCGGGTGGGATCGGGTGGCCTGTGGCGAAGGAGTTGAAATACCTGCACATATGGTTTTGGAGTAGGGGAAGAAATTTAGCGTAATATGCCTTGGTATATCCATCCGGGCCAGGGCTCTTTCCATTCGGCAGAGCCTTAACCGTCCCAATAATCTCTGGAGGGGAAATGGGTGATTCGAGGTCTAGTCGTTGCTCTGGTGTCAGAGAAGGGAGCCCGGCCAAAGCGAGGTAGTTGCCAATAGCGCGTAATTTAGCTGTCCGTTCCACGCGGGAGATATCTTTGTCTAAGTGATATAAGTCTGCGTAATAATTTCGAAATATTGAAGCAATCTCAGAAGAGTGCAGGGTCGCCGTACCGCTGGGAGATCTAAGCGTGTGTACATGAGCAGTTATTCGTCGCTTTCGGAGTGCTCTGGCCAGCATTCTGCCGCACTTATTACCGTGTTCGTAAAATTTATGGGAAAGATAGCGTAGCTGTCTGCGGAAGAGATGGTCAAGGAGGCGTGAGAACAACTCCCTCAGCTCAGTCAGTCGTTTGCGGGTCTCAGCGTCTCCCTGGCGTTTATGTCAAAGTTCTTCCTGTTGTAAAGCTGACAGCACCCTCTGAAAGTCTATCTGTCTTTCCTTCTTAAGTCTAGAACCCAAGGAGATCAGTTCTCCCCTGAGTACCGCTTTATGGCTCTCCCACACGACTCCCTCTTTCAAGTCCTCAGACACATTTTCTGTGAAAAAGTGGGTTATGGTTTCTGAAACCTTAGCTATCACTGAGGCATCGTCCAGAAGACTTTCATTGAGTCTCCAAGACCAAGCCTTCGGGAGCCCGTCCGGGACCCTGATTGTAGCGAAAACGGGGGCATGGTCAGACATGATGATATTCCCTATGTCAGCTGACTGCAGTAGTTCTAGAGTATCATGATCCACACACATGAGGTCTATGCGTGTATAGACATCATGCACCCCTTAGTAATAGCTATAATCTCTGTCCAACGCGTGCAGAGCTCTCCACGCGTCGATGAGAAAATTATTCTGCAGCGATTTCCGAAAATGCTTAAGGAAGGCCTGGGAGTGTGTGGGGCAGCCACGGGAGGTATTTAGAAGTGGGTCGGGACTAATATTGAAGTCTCCTCCAAGAATTAGAAGGCCTTCCCTGAAATCAGTCAGCTTTTCTAGTACCGAGTCTATAAAGGAAAGTTGTTGGGTGTTGGGTGCGTAGAGAGTCACAAAAGTGAGTTTAGTGTTGGCTTTGACCCCCTTCACGAATACAAAGCGGCCGTGTTGATCTACAAGGTATTCTGAAGGTTGGAATGGGCAGGATTTTTGAAATGCGATGGCGGTACCGCATGATTTAGCTACCGGGGAGTTGCTAAAGAACCATTGAGTATAGAGATGCGTGGGTATCTTGGGGAGGGACTGCTGTCTAAAGTGAGTTTCCTGCAGGAATACTACTTGGGCCCCCAGGCGCTTCAGCTCGAGCCATAGCTTGTTGCGCTTGTGTGGAGAGCAGAGCCCCCTAACATTATAAGACAGTACTTTTAGTGATGGCATACCTGAAGCCGATGACAGTCGGACCGTCTGCACCCCTCAGTGAGTCCCTTGTGGGTGGTGACAGATGAGAACACAACCTGAGGGCTAAAGCAACAAACAGTTAGCTATCAGAGACAATAAGGGGGACACTGATAAAGAAACGGGGAAAAAGGAAAAGAAAAGAAGAGGAGGGGGAGGCGGGTGGGGAAGGGAAGGGAGGGGAGAGGGGGAGGGAGAAGAGTTGGAAGGAGGGGAGGGGGATAAGGCACAAAGGTATAATAAGGGCCAGACCTTAGTTAGGAGGTCTGGCGCACCATACAGTAGTGAACTACAAAGTCAGCCATGGGGGGGTAACAAACCCCAAAACCACCTGGGCTTGAGCTTGGTGTCCCGCTAGGGACAGTCACCTAGGTAGGTGAGGCCTAAGTGGTAACTGGGGGAGCGGGATATCAGGAACAGTGCGCCAATCTGGGAAGTCAACCTGGTTAAGTTCCAGGGTGTGCAGGAAGCGAGGGAGGTCATCTTTAGTGCGCAGCACAGCCCATCTGCCATTTTTGGACGTCTGGAGGCTAAAGGGGAAGCTCCAGCGGTATGTGAGGCCCGCAGCTTGGATTTCTGCAAGGAGTGGCGCAAGGCCCGTCGCTGCATTAGGGTGCGTCTGGAGAGGTCCTGGTAGAAGGACAGCTGGGCTCCTTCGAAGTCAAAGACGGGTCTATTACGCATCTTTTGCATGATGCGTTCTTTCAGGGTATATTTGTGGAGCCTGCAAATAATATCCCTGGGATTCTCCGGGTCATCTGTCGGGGGCCTGAGCACCCTGTGGGCCCTGTCTATCTCGATCGGGGTCGAGGGTGGTAGGCTCAGGATTTCACGGAACACCCCCTGCAGCGTAGGTATAATGTCCTTAGGTCCAGTGGCTTCTGGTAGGCCGCGTATGCAAATGTTCGCTCGCCTGCTGCGGTTTTCCATATCATCTAATTGGCATAGGAGGGCCTCAATTTGGTGACCGTGGGCAGAGGACTGGTCCCTGAGCTGGGAGATGGCGGACACAGTATCATCAAGCTTCTGCTCCAAAGTCTCTACTCAGTGTCCTAGCTCAGTAGTGTCCATTTTTAGCTGTTCAATGTCCTGCTTAAAAGCCCTTTCAATCCGGCTGGTAAAACGCTCTAGGTCCTCTTTAGTGGGGAGAGACCACAGATGCTGTCTGTTATCCCTGTCGCCTGCCAGGTCTGCTATCACTGCATCCTGATCCTGTGATGTGGTGGAGCGGGGGGAGGTAGGGGGGATGGAGTCACTTAGCACCCTGGGAGAGGGGATAGGAGACAACGCTGGCGGCGCAGTCTGAGCCTCGTGTTGCTGCTGTGGGGCCGTTCGCTCCGGCGCCATCTTGGATCTTCCCCTCTGCTGGCGGGGGGTGTCGGAGAGGAACGAATCCAGCGATCTCTGTCCCTGCTGGTTTGCGGTTTTGGGCTGTGATGATGCCCGACGCCGTTGTGACATGCCCTGGGTGACAAACGGGGGAAAGATCACCCCTGTAGCTGTTGTTAGTGCTGCGGACCGGACGGAGCTCAGGCACGGCACGTCCTTACTCCTCCATCGTCAGACCACGCCCCCATAGCAATCATTTTTCAAAGAAATGACACACTGCACATCTGTATATGCTCCTTTACAGAATTAGACCAATGGAAAAGCTGGTAAAATAGGCAAAACAAAATGAAAAGCTATTTCTGGAAAATAAGTTACAGCCTTCTTATTTGCTGTTGGCAAAATTAAAAAAGAGATTGTAGTCCTTAGAAACATGAAAATTGCTCTTCAAAAAGTTCAAATATTCAGTAGAGAACTATATGTGTAACTGGCATCTTTTATGGCTGTATGCTTAAGATTAACCTCTTCATGACCAGGGTAAATGGTAATGGATATCTTCTGATGTTGTTTTATTATTAACCACTTGCTTACTGGGCACATATACCCCCTTCCTGCCCAGGCGAAATTTCAGCTTTCGGCACTGTCACGCTTTGAATGACAATTGCACGGTTGTGCGGCGTGGCTCCCAAACAAAATTTACGTTCTTTTTTTCCCCACAAATAGAGCTTTCTTTTGGTGGTATTTGATCACCTCTGCGGTTTTAATTTTTTGCGCTATAAACAAAGAAAGAGCGACAATTTTGAAAAAAACACAATATTTTTAGATTTTTGCTATAATAAATATCCCAATTTAAAAATATATATATATTTTTCTCTTATCGTCCATGGACTGACAGCTCTAATACTGAAACATGTGGTATATGTCCCTGCTCGCAGGAGAAGATCTAGGCAGAATGTTAGATGTTAGAAACATACATTCTAGAAAAAAACAGAGCTGAACAGCCCCGCCCAGGGGGGCGGTCCCTCCAGACATAACCCTCCTACCTGCAGCTAGCAGCCTCAGTTTTTTTCAGCCTAGCAGAAGGAGAAGAGGTGGCTTTCTCAGGAGCCAGTCTCCTGGAAGATTTTATTTTTATTCCTTTGGGAATTTTATTATTTTATTTTTGAGACCTTCAATCAACTGTCGGCTGGGCAACAGGTTGGGTACGCTGGTATCCTCGTAGTCTTCCCTGTTCGTCCATCGAGCGTGCTGATCCTCGCCTTGTGTGCTTGCGACTCAGTTCACGACATGCTTCATGACTCCAGGGGTGGCCGGGTGGCTTTCATGCTCCCGCGGTCCTCTCAAGATTGAACAGTAGCATGCTGTATCTTTCGCGGTGGACCGGGCCAACAGCTACTCAGTACTACTCTGTGATTGGTCTGTCTGAAACAAGCCAGTGGGTCCCTCTGGGATGGGTAAGTAGTCTCTTCTGCTGCAGGTGAGTACATGCTAACTGTGTTTCTCTATATGGGGGATTTCTCCATGTCTCCCCCCTGTTATGCTGCTCTCTGCACCCTGTACTGGCGCTGTGCTGTGTGGGGGTACTTGGGGGTCACTCTGGCCTGGTGGGGGGTGCTCATGTCTGTACTGCCCTGTGTAAGTGTTTGGAGACACCATGTGTGTGTGTTTGGAGATGGCATTAGCGCTGTGTGGTGTTTTAAACTGCGCTCGGCGGCCATTTAGCCGTGGTTCAATGGCGCAGTAATACATGCGGCCGGCGGCCATTTTCTTGGAGCCGCAGCGCTTTCACTTTCGGTTTAGGCCTCTATCGCCGCTGCTGCAGCACGAATCTCCTCACACTCTTCTCAGTCTTCACTCGCGCTGCAGCACGGTTACATACAGCAGAACTGAGCGGTCCTTAAATGGGTTGGTGAGTCCTCTGGGTATCCCCTCCTCAGCCTCAGCGCAGCCAGTGGGTGGACTGTATTATTCACTGTAATTGTGTATAAGGTCTCAGAGGGTGGCAGTATGGAGTCTGGTTCACCTGCTTCCCCACACTTGTCAGAGGCAACTGGCAGTGCTCCTGCACCTGCGGTCCCTATGGACCAGTTGTCGGCAGTTCTGGGAAAAAATTCTTGTCAGGATGGAAGCGGTGTGTGAGCACAAGGGAGCTATAAAGCGCCCTCTCCCCACACAATCTCACACATGGGGAGTGCTCTGATTCAGATATGGGCCTAGCTGCTGCTGCTCAGGACCCTAGCTCTGAATATTTTAATGTTTTTGAACAGGACATTCCTTGTGAGGAAGACTCCAGTTCTGAGTCAGTAAATGACAGGGTGCTTGTAAGTGAACTCATTGATTCTGTGAGGGACACTCTCAAGCTGGATGCTGTGGCTGTGGTTCCTAAGGCGGACACTTTCTCCTTTGGTTCTTTTCAAGCTTTTCTATTACACAGCTTCCTCACTGTTTTCCTCACACGCTGCGTCGAGAGCAGCATGGATGATACAATGGTACACAGTGCCCCCCCCCCGGTCGGTGCAGCATGGTGGGGGGGCACTTTATTCATTAATTTCTATAATCCCTGTGAGCCTTCTGTGTAATGTCTCTGAGGCAACAACAGGGTCTCTGCACCTGTGGTTTCCCGCCATTTCCTGGGGAACGCTCTGAGCTCTGACAGTACCACGGTCTGCAGTGTCAGAGGTTACCTTTTACCTGCATGCTGCTTCGGCAGCACATGTAAGCAGGTTGGAATGATAACAGAGAAGTCTATGCGCCTCGGCGCCATAATTAAAACTTATCCTATAACTCTACACTGGATACATTCACAGTGTAGGTATGTGTTATTGATCTCTGTGTCTGCGTGGGTTTCCTCCCACGTTCCATTGCTGTGTCTTCAGTGCCATACACGATATAAACATACACAATATGTTTATACACGACTCTAAATACATTCACAGTATATGTATGTATTATACTCTCTGGGTCGGCGTGGGTGCCCTCCGGGTGCTCCGGTGTCCTCTCACGCTCTCACGGTATGTGCGCTTCGGCTCTCTGCACAGTATAAACATGTTCAATATGTTTATTGCACATGCTATAAATACTTACAGTATGTGTATGCTGTCTGCGTGGGTTTCCTCCGGGTGCTCCGGTTTCCTTCCACGCTCCAAGGGTAATGCACAGCTTAACCATGTGCAATATGTTTATTCACATGCTATCATTCCTACACGGTATATGTGTGCTGTCTGCGTGGGTTGCTTCCGGTTTCCTCCCTCGCTCTGACGGTATGTGCGCCTTTGGCTCTCTGCACAGTTTAAACATGTTCCATATGTTTATCACGCATACTATAATACCTACGCGGTATGTGTATGCAGTCTGAATCTTGTGCGATTTGATTATCCACGTGCTAACATACTTACACGGTATGTGTGTGCAGTCGGCGTGGGTTTCCTCTGGGTACTCCGGTTTCCTCCCACACTCCAAGGGTAATACACAGCATAACCATGTGCAATATGTTTATTCACATGCTATCATTCCTACACGGTATCTGTGTGCTGTCTGCGTGGGTTTCTTCCGGGTGTTCCGGTTTCCTCCCTCGCTCTGACGGTATGGGCGCCTTTGGCTCTCTGCGCAGTTTAAACATGTTCCATATGTTTATCACGCATACTATAATACATATGCGGTATGTGTATGCAGTCTAAAACCTGTGCGATTTGATTATCAACATGCTAACATACCTACACGGTATGTGTGTCCAGCGTGCATGGGTTTCCTCCGGGTCCTCCGGTTTCCGCCCACCTACATGACATGCACGCCTTCAGTGCCACACACAGTATAAACATACACATTATGTTTATACACAACACTAAATACATTCACAGTAGATGTATGTATTGTATTCTCTGGGTCTGTGTAGGGTTCCTCCGGGTACTCCGGTTTCCTCCCACGCGCCAACGGTGTGCGCGTCTTCGGCGCTATGCACACATAGACATGTTCAAAATATTATCACACATACTTTAGTACCTACACGGTATGCGTATGCGGTCTGCGTGGGCTTCACCTGGGTTCTCCGTTTTTTCCCCCGCTCCAATGGTGTGCGCATTTTCAGCACTATGCACAGCATCAACATGTGCAATTTGTTTATTCGCATGCTAACATGCCTACACAGTTGTGTACGCAGTCTGCGGGGCTGGTTTCCGCCTACGCCCCAATGATGTGCGCGCCTTCGTCGCTGGCACAGTATAAACGTGTTTAATATGTTTATCCACACATACTAAACTACATACGCCGTATGTGGTTGTACTATGCTCTTTGGGGCTGAGGGGGTTTCCTCCCATGCTCTAATTGCGCGTTTTGATGCAATACACAGTATAAACCATGGGTTTGTACAATCAGCACTTATTAATGGACCAGAAGCGCTGGCTTGGACTGGGTTCGCCATGCTGAGGTTAGCGTTAGGCCCGGTAGTGGCTGCGTCTCTGGCGTTCCTGATGCTCAATGACTGGGCAAAAGCCTCTGCTTCATTTATCAGTCGACCAGCAGGTGCACTGCAACTGCTTTAGCCTCTAGGGTCTCTGTGTCCGGGGTGGGTCTGCGCCACCTGTAGAGGCTGAGTTACTGGTCCTCTGACCGAGTTTCTAGGGAAGCTCTGTCAGGTTGCCTTTCTTGGCCAACAATTGAGGCACCCTGTAAGCCGGGGCCTCCCTTCTCCGATACATTGCGGGGTCTCCTTGGGTTTATCATACCCATCCCGCTGCAGGACGGTCCTGTCGGCCGTGTGCATTCCAGGGGAAGGGTCCTTACGTCCGGAGGTGTTTTCACCTCCTTTACCGGAGGTGGGGCACCAGATGTGGCCTCTTGACTCACTCGCAAGATGTCGAGATTCGTGGCCAGGTCCAGGGATCCCTGGGCAGATGCGTTGGGGGCCCGTGGGGACAGTATCGCCTGATGTATGCTTACCCTCCGCTACTGTTGTTGCCTCGCCTGTTTCGCAGAGTAGTGGTCGAGGCCATTCCGGTGATCCTCATTGCTCCGGGACGGCGACATTGGTACGCCGATCTAGTTCAGCTAGTCGCAGACGTTCCTTGGTGACTGCCTTTTTGGGTGGACCTTCTGTCTCATGGTCCCATACCTCATCCTGCTTTACAGTCCTTGGCTTTGGCACGGCTGTTAAAGCCAGGTGCTGAGGGACCGAGGTCTCTTGGATTCGGTCATCTCATCTATGTTGTGGCACGGACATCTTCCTCTAGAAAGATATATCACCGTACCTGGAAGGCTTACATCGCTATGTGCGAGGAGCTTGATGGCGTCCACGGACGTATTCCGTTCCCAAGATTTTGCTGTTCTTACAGCGTGGTGTGACCCAAAAGCTGGCCTTGAGTACCATTGAGGGTCGGATTTCGGCCCGGGCTGTCTTTTTTAACGACCGCTAGCGGGCCATTCCTTGATTAGCACCTTTGTGCAGGGGGTTCTCCATGTAAACCCCCTGTCAAGCCTCCTCCCCCTCTTTGGGATCTGAATTTGGTGCTCTTGGTTCTCCAAGAACATCCCTTTGAAAATATCATGGAGATTCCTCTCTTGACCTTGTCCCAGAAGGTGGCTTTCTTAGTGGTTCATTACTTCTGTTCGATGGGTGTCTGAGTTGGCGGCCTTGTCCCGCAAGTCGCCTTACTTGGTCCTTCATAAGGATAAGGCGGTGTTGCGCTCACGACCGTCTTACCTTTCAAAGGTGGTCTCGGCCTTTCACCTTAATGAGGACATTGTTCTTCTGTCCTTGTGTCCTCACCCATTGCATCCCTGAGAGTTTGCGCTTCATACATTGGATGTGGTACGAGCCTTTACTGGTGTACCTGTCTGCTACTGTTTCCATTCGAAAGTCTGACTCACTGTTTGTGTCTGTCTCTGGTCCAAAACAGGGCCAAGCTGTGTCGTCTGCCACCTTTTCTAGGTGGATCAGACAGACCGTTATACAAGCCTATGCCCTTAGGGGCGGGCGCCTCCCTTTCCGGTTACGGCACATTCCACCAGGGCAATTGGTGCTTCCTGGGCTTTCCGACATCAAGCTACGGTTGCACATATGTGCAAGGCAGCGACCTGGTCGTCCATTCATACCTTTTCTAAGTTCTATAAGGTTGATGTGGCTGCATCTTCGGATGCTTCCTTCGGCCGCAAGGGTTGCAGGCCGCTGTTTAAAGTTGCAACTCCTCCGTTGAGGAGTTCTGCTTGTTTGGAGTGGAGTTTGGTTTTTCCTTTACTACGGCTCTCACCCTTTTCTGATACTGCTTTGGGACGTGTTTCAGTATTAGAGGTGTGTCAGTCCATGGACGATAAGAGAAAATGGGATTTTTGTACTCACCGTAAAATCCTTTTCTCTGACGTCCATGGACTGACACAGCACCCACCCTTCTTTAAGGTTTGTACTGCTTTGTTACGAACTGAGGCTGCTAGCTGCAGGTAGGAGCTTATGTCTGGAGGTACCGCCCCCCTGGACGGGGCTGTTCAGCTCTGTTTTTTTCTAGAATGTATGTTTCTAACATCTAACATTCTGCCTAGATCATCTCCTGCGAGCAGAGACATACTGTATACCACGTGTTTCAGTATTAGAGCTGTGTCAGTCCATTGACGTCAGAGAAAATGATTTTACGGTGAGTACAAAAATCCAATTTTTTCCTCAGTTTAGGCCGATACGTATTCTTCTACATATTTTTGGTAAAAAATATCGCAATCGCCATTTATTGATTGGTTTACGCAAAAGTTATAGCGTTTACAAATTAGGGGGTGATTTTATGGCATTTTTATAAAAAAAATATTTTTACTAGTAATGGCGGCGATCAGTGATTTTTTTTCGTGACTGCGACATTATGGCGGACACAGCGGACACTTTTGACACTATTTTGGGACCATTCACATTTATACAGCGAACAGTGCTATAAATATGCACTGATTACTGTATAAATGTGACTGGCAGGGAAGGGGTTAACACTAGGGGACGAGGAAGGGGTTAAATGTGTGCCCTGGGAGTGATTACTACTGTGGGGGGAGGGGACTAACTGGGGAAGGTGACCGATCTGTGTCCCTATGTACAAGGGACACAGCATCAATCTCCTCTCCCTGACAGGACGTGGATCTCTGTGTTTACACACAGAGATCCACGTCCTTGTCTGTGTAACGGACGATCGCGGGTACCTGGCAGACATCGCGGCTGCCAGGCACGCGCATCGGCATCACAGTGACGCGCCGGGCATGTGCGCGCGCGACCGGCAGCACTGACGCGCCCCCCAGTGGCCGGAGGAGCGGAGGCCCTAAAAAGACGGTCTCCCGGCATTGTAGAGCCACCTTGCGGCCGTATATAGTCATACGGCAGGCGCAAGGTGGTTAAAGGAAAACTGCCCAAAATAGTAAAAAATAAAAAATGCAAAATAAATTTAAATTCTCCTACTTCTGATGATCATGGAGATATCACATATGTGTGTGTGATTTGTTCTTTGTACCCATAGTAGAGTCAACAAACAATAGTACACATTTTTTTTTCTACCTAAACACACTAACATTGTCACTAACACTGCCACTAACTGAGACACTGCAACTAACACTGCCACTAACTGAGACACTGCCACTAACACTGCCACTAACTGAGACACTGCAACTAACACTGCCACTAACTGAGACACTGCCACTAACACTGCCACTAACTGACACACTGCCACTAACACTGCCATTAACACACTGCCACTAACAAGACTCTGGCACTAACTGACACACCAATACTAACTGACACTTAAAGATTTTGTCCACTAGTGAGGGGGAAAAGATACAATATATCTTCTCCTCCTGATTAGAGGGAAAGTGTGTTGTTTATCCTGTTATTTTTAGATTGTTTGTATAAGGAGAAAAAAGTTATTATACTCTTGTAAAATTCAAGCAATAAACAGTACCACCAAATTTCTATTTATTTACTGATTTGCATAGGCGTGTGCACAGGGTGTGCCAGGTGTGCCTGGGCACACCCTAATCACCCAGTGCAGGGCCCATTTCTCCCTGCTTCCTAGAGCCCCCATTTCCCTCTGCAGTTCTGCCAGCTTTCCCCTTCTCCTCTCCAGCCGGATGCTTCGGGGGATCTTTCAGAACGAAGAAAGGGGCCTGGAAATTAAATATTCCTTATCTCCCTTCCGGGGATCTTTCAGAACAGAGAAAGGGGCCTGGAAATTAAATATTCCTTATCTCCCTTCCTTATCTGAATGAACACAGTGAGTGATCTGTACCAATTGCTCCTGTGTTCATTCTTAGCTGAAGTTTGTGAATGAACAGGAAGCCTGTCAGCACAGAGCACTTCCCATTTATTCACTGTCCAGTGCAGCTGAGACTGCAGAGAAAGCGACTGGGGAATCTCTGTCCTCAGTCCCTTTCGAGTTTAAAAGTGAGACATCAGGGGTCTGTTTAGACCCCCGATACTTCACCAAAGCCCCCCCAACAGGGCTCCTAAAAAAAATAGTAAAAAAAAAAACGACTGACACAGTCCAATGCTCACACCAATCTCTGCTTTACCGACACCATTTACTGGTTTGCTGATATACACGCATGTATGTTTGTGCTCTGGGGTGCACACTCTAATAAAATATGCTGCGCACACCAATGCTGATTTGTATTGGAAAGATCCACCATATCAGCTGGGAAGTATTGTAGGTTACTTGGGCAGAAGGAGGTTAGTATTAGTCCTGATCACTGTAGTTACTGTATATGTACATAGTGCAGTTGAAAAAACCCCCCACAAATCTAGGCCTATCTACATTCTTTTGAGAGTCTAAATACACCTGCTTAAAACCAAAGTAAACTGTGTACATGTTTAGAGGTGTCAGCATAGTTGTGCACCAGGTGCCATAAAAACAGAGCCTTTCTAATATGCAAACTCTACCTCCTCCATGTGAAGTCAAAGATGTCCCACCAATTTCCATGCTATTGGCCAGGGAGGCCAACTATAAGTGATGGGCTTATATCTATCAGTAGCTTTACAGGCAACTAGTACAGTAATCTGTCTCTCATAACGGCAAAGTAAAATGTGTCTCAAGCACCACTTTGTGATTTTTTCTTAAATGATAGGTTGTCTAGCCAAATACGTTTTCTGGATTAAAATATTAAATGAGCCCTTCACTATATTGTTAATTGTAAGAAAAGATTAGATGTTAGATGTTTATTAACTAATAAGAAGTTATAAATTTAGTGTTAATTGATTCCATGTTCAAGCCTAATTTTAACATTGAGTTTATTCAATTAGCTTTATTTTAAAGTAAACTTCCCTCTAATGTTTGTACCTATAGGTAAGCCTATAATAAGGCTTGCCTATAAGTACTGTAAACATCTCCTAAACTTGTACTGTTTAGGAGATATTTACTGTATACACTGCCGATGACGTCTTTGGCGCATGTGCTCTGAAGGAACAGCTGCCCACGTTGTTTCTTCAGAGCCCTGTGCCTTCAATGACGGCTCCTACGTGCATGCGCGGGAGTGACGTCAAGCAGCTCTGGCCAGTCACACAGCCGGAGTCCGCGGACCCAGAAGGAAGACGGGCGAAGATAGATGGCGGGGATGATGGGGGCTACTAGCACATTATGCCTTTACTTTGCAGGTAATAAAAAAGAAAACAAAAAAGCAGAGTTTACTTCCTCTTTAGGGGTCAATAATTGGAATAGGAACACACTGTAGATATATAGCTTTTCTTTATTTATTTTTTTGATGTTATTGTTTGCAATTGATATTGGTTAAATTACCATCAGTATCTGTGCCCATTTCATATGGACAGTCATTGTGCGCTGTCATTCCTTCATTGCTTTCAACCCTTCATGCATTAGGCTCAATAACCTAAGTGCTAACACCAGCCAAAGCCATCTAATGTGACTGTAATTTTCAAATTTTATTGGATTCAGCTGAAAATAACTGTCACTATTTCAAAATAGAGAAACTCATTCTTGTGTGTGAATTAAGCCTTCTGTGTATAACTCTTTTTTTTTTAAATCAGAAAAAGTTTTATTTGGTTTTCCATAGTACAAATAACGGAAAATGTATTATCAAATACTTACCGTAATTTTCCTTTCCTGATAGGCTCCATGGCAGCATATGTGTGGGTTGGCCCCGCCTCCATAACTACCCAATAGGACCCCCTCCCTATAAATTTTGGCTCTGGGCTCTCAGCCGTGTTCCGTAACTAGCCTACTCCAAGCATTGGGAGGGACTCCTGCTGCCATGGAGCCTATCAGGAAAGGAAAATTACGGTAAGTATTTGATAATACATTTTCAGTTTTCCTGACATGCTCCATGGCAGCATACGTGTGGGAAATAACTCGCCAAACACACCCGGGCGGGCAAAATGCTGAGGCAAGACATTTATTTAACACTGTCAACCGACAGAACTTGTAAACCAAAATTCAGTGATGATAAGGCAGCTGGTTCGACACAATAGTGGGAAACAAAAGTATTAATAGACGACCAAGAGGCCGCTCTGCATATAACGTCAGGTGCGACATGACGAGAGGCTGCCCAAGAAGTTGAGATGCTCCGGGTTGAGTGCACAGTTACTGCCTCTGGAGGAGACAAACCTTTTGCTTTGTAAGCCCTTTGGATGGTCTGAACTATATATGCAGCAATAGATCTGATTGAGGCCCGTTTTCCTCTGTTTTTTCCGTGAAGAAGAATGAAAAGAAAGTCTGTTTGTCTGAAAGACTCTGTCATTTCCAGGTATTGACTTAATGTGTGGCCCACATCAAGAGGGTGAACGTCTTGACCTTCAGAAGTTTTAAAAGTGGGCAGAACAATTTCCTGATTCTCATGAAAGATACATGTAACTTTAGGGTTTGAACCCAGCATGGGAATTAATACTGCTCTATCTGGGAAAAAGGTCAGGAAAGGCTCTTTTGAACCCAAGTTTCTGATATCAGACACTCTTTTAGCTGAGGTGACCGCTACTAGGAAGACGGTCTTGAGAGTAAGATCTTTTGCCGAAAGAGGTTTTTCAGAATCTGTGCTGAGTGTGGTAAGATAGTCCAGTACAAGAGGCATGTCCCATTTGGGGAACCTCAGTTTTCTCTGTGGTCTAAGCCTGACAGCACCTTTAAAGAACTGGCGAATCAGGGGATGATTGGCCCAAGAGATTCCTGTAAACGCTGAGATGGCTGAGATTTACACTCAAAGAGAACTTACTGCTAAAGGCAAGTCCAAACCTGTTTGTAAGAAACTAAGTACATCCTGGACTTCTGGAGAATTACAGGAATTAGCCCTGGAAGACATATGATCTGTAAATTTTGACCAGATACGCTCATAAACTCTGTTGGTGCTATTTGTTCTAGCGTTAAGGAGAGTCAGCATGGCTTCTTCTGGACATCCTAAGGCTTCCAGCCTTCCCCTCTCAAGAACCATACCCTGAGGTGCAGATGAGCTGGGCATGGGTGCAACGTTGTGCTCTGAGATAGGAGATCCGGTCTGAGGGGTAGAGGGATTGAGTCCCGATAACTGAGTGAAGTCAAGAGGGAGAACCATGGCCTGTTGGGCCAAAACTGAATTACTGCTATGATTTCTTCTCTCTCCACTCTGAGTCTGTGAAGGAATTGCAGTATCACAAGTACTGGAGGAAAGGCATAGGCCTGGCTGAATTTCCACCGGTCTGTGAGAGCATCTATCCCGTAGGCTTGGGGATCCTGAGACCTCGAGTAATACTTGATCAACTTGTGGTTGCATGGGGACGCAAACAGATCCACTTCTGGAGACACTCCCAGAGTTAGAAGCCAATTGAATACTTCTATGTGTAGATACCATTCGTTGTTGTCCATTTGAGTTTGTGAAAGAAAGTCCGCTTGTACATTCTGGACCCCTGGAATGTACACTGCAGAGATGTTGCATATGTACTTCTGGGCCCAGGTCATGATTGGTTCTACTTCCCGGAGTAAGGACCAGATGTGAGTACCACCCTGCTTCCTTATGTAAGCAACTACGGTTGTGTTGTCCATCCTGAGCATCACAGAAGAGTCTGTCAACAGATGACGGAAGGACATGAGCACCTGGAAGGCAGCCCGCAACTCCAGTATGTTGGACACAATTCCTTGGGACGGTGTGTTCCACCTGCCCTGGGCTATTTCCGACAGGCAATGAGCGCCCCACCCCTGATTGCTGGCATCCGAAGTTACAGTAATCCAAGTGATGGGACGGATTGTGTGACAGTTGCGGAGATTCTTCCCCTGAAGCCACCAAAGAAGAGATTCTCTCATGGATGAAGTGAGCCTGATGCGTTGACTCTTGCTGGGGGAGTCCCATTGCTGGAGGAACCCCTTCTGGAATGGGCAAGTGTGCCACTGAGCTCACCTCACCATAGGGATGGTGGCTGTCATGGTGCCAATTACCTTCAGGCATTGAAGAGCAGACAGGTGAGAGGAAGCAAGTGTTGCGCGGATCCTGTCCTGGATTTCTGCAATCTTTTCCTCGGGCAATGAAATGGTGCCGTCTATTGTGTTGAAGAGGGCACCTAGAGACACAAGGGACTGTGTTGGAATGAGATGACTCTTCTCCAAATTCAGGAGCCACCCGAATTCTTGGAGAGTGGCGATTACTAGATTCTTGTGTTCCAAGAGTTGACATCTGTCTTGAGCTAGAAGTAAGAGGTCGTCTAGGTAGTGATGAAGACAAACTCCTTTCACTCGGAGCAGAGCCACAATGGCTAACAGAACCTTGGAGAACACCCGAGGTGATGTCGTGAGACCAAAAGGTAGGCAGGTGTTGATCGCCTACAGCAAAGCGGAGGTACTTTTGATAGTCTGCAGCCACTGGGACGTGAAAATATGCGCCCTTCAGATCTATTGATACTAACCAATCTCCAGGATGGACTGACTGCTGGATTGTCAATAGTGACTCCATTTTGAATCTTTCTTTACGAATAAATCGGTTGAGATGCGTTAGGTCTATTACTGGTCTCCAGGTACCGTTCTTTTTCTGTACCATGAACAATGGGGAGTACATGCCTTCTCCTCGTTCGCCCTCTGGAACAGTAATGGCTGCGCCTTGAGTTAATAAAGAGCTTACGTAACTTAGTAAGACTTGTTTCTTTTCTTCTGCACTTGGAAGACTTGTGGGTATGTATCTGAGCCTGGGGGTGCTGTTGAAGACCCACGTGTGGCCTGAAGAGACCGTCTTGATGGTCCAAAAATCTTGAATTGAGGCCGCCCAAACATGCCGGAAGTGGAGGAGACGTGCCCCCACCTGACATGTTTGAACGGGCCCAATTTCAAAAAGACTTCGTAGACTCCTGACTACCAGACGGAGTACTTTTAGTTGGTTTCCTGAAAGAGGACTGTCTGGATTTCCAGGTCCTTGAAAATTCACGACCAGGTCTGTAGCTGCGTGCTTCCCTTGCACGATCTGTATTCTGTGCCCTCGAAAAGGTGCGTTTCTGGTTTTGCAAACGCCTGTCTTGAGGGAGGAGCCCCAACTTACCACCCGTGGCCCTGGGAAATAGAATTATCAAGTTTATTGCCAAAGAGAGAGGAGCCCTCAAAGGGAATGCGGCACCAAGCTTGCTTTGAAGCTGGATCCGCCGACCAGGGATGGAGCCATTAAGCACGGCGTGCGGTAACCGCTGACAACATTACTCAAGCCACTAGGCGAATAACATCAATTGAGGCCTCCCTCAAAAAGGCAGATGCTAGCCTGATTTCCTGAATAGGAGAGCTTTTCGCCATTTCTTCAGAGATACTTCTGAGGGAATCATCCGCATTGTCTGACCATGCTTCTAGGGCTTTTGAGACAGCTGCTAAAGCCAAAATTGGTTTACAGACTGAACCTGCTGTCAGATAGATTCGCTTCAGGTCTGAGTCAATCCGTCTCTCTAGAGGATCTTTGAATGAGACCGTATCTTCCAGAGGAAGGGTTACATATCTAACCAAACGCATTAAAGCTGCATCAACTATGGGAGCTGAATCAAGGTGTTTTACCTCTTCTTCCTTAAAAGGATATCATTTTGCAATTTTTGACTGCATAGAACTTTTGTTGTCCATTTTACCCCATTCTTCTGAGATAATGGCACCCACTTCCATGACAAACGGGAAATAATGTCGCTCTTTACTGAGCTGTTTAAAAAGTTTCCTTTGTTTGGGAGGAGATATAACTGGATCTTCCCAATTCAGAACTTCTCTAACTGCTTTCTGTAAAGCAGGAACTAAGGCATAATCAAACCCCATCCCAGGATCATTCACTTCCGAACCACTTTCTGAGGGAGGAGCTGAGGGATGGCTGGGTTGAGAGATTTCCAGAGTCTCATGCACCTGTCCCTGTTCTAACGAGGGAATCAGTGGGTCTGGAGGAGAATCATGCTGCATTCTAGCATCTTTCTCTTGTAGCGACTCGTTTACGACCCGCTTAACCAATGCTTCCAGGTGTTTATCTGCACCTTCTCTCTCATTGGCTGCTTTTGTAAAACAATGGTCACAAAGGGACTTGCTGGCAGGAACCGGAGCCCTGCACCCCCAACATGGTCTCTCTGACCTCTTGCTGTGAGATGAGGGGGGGTGAGGAGTGTCTCTTCTGGAATGTCCAGATCTAGAAGAATCATGGTGTCTAGAGCCAGAAGAGGAGTGCCGGTGGTGTGATTTAGAGGATCCGCTGTGTCTGTGGGAACTACTCTGTTCAGACCTAGAAGGGCTGAAAGGAAAGATCGTATAGAGAGAGAGAGACAAAAGGCACAAAGTCAAATACAGCCCTACACTCCACTCTATTCCCCCCTCAGCAGGCAGTATAAAGGAAGAATCCCAGTCTTACCTACTGCAAGAGGGTTGGCCACCAAGAGGCAGTGAAGAGTCCATGACAATTCAGCGAGACGCTGCAGGTGGTAACAGCAAACAATCAGATTCCAGCAAAAGGAACAAGTGAAGAATTCAGACCCTTCTGAATAAGCACTTACCTGGGTAGGCTTCTGCAGGTGCACAGGGAAGTCGCCGCTATGCCCACAATCATTCCCAGCGTTTGCAGGCTTCCCCAGGCTTTAAATTTGACGCCGCGTGACGTCACGGCTGCGCCAAGCCCGCGATTCTCGCGCGCATGCGCGAATCAGGCCTCGTTTTTGCTCCGGGTCGCGCATGTGCAAACCGCGGATGAACCAGGAAGAGGGAGCAGCGGCTGGAACGCACAGGGAACCAGCCGCTAACAGGCATGTAATGACACAGGGAGAAAAAACAAAGGCATATGCATAGACAAAAACGACACACATAAACACTGCTGCCATGAAGGCGATACAGGCTTACCACCACCATCTACGATCGATTCGGCCAGGGACACCGCATCCATACACACACCGGGCTTTCAGCAGATAATGGCCACCTGCACACTGCTAGGTAATCAGGCCTGTGCGCACTCATCTCTCCAATGGAATATATAATCCAGCTCTTCAGCACTACTCTGCCATACACTCCATACCCTGCTTCACAGTCAAGGCTTATCAGAGGGATGAGACACCATATCGTCGGCCGATCTTGATCATAGGAACAATCGTCTTCAGGTAGGAGAACTAAAACATATAGTCCTTCGGAGGAGGACAAAAAAGGAACACGGCTGAGAGCCCAGAGCCAAAATTTATAGGGAGGGGGTCCTATTGGGTTGTTATGGAGGCGGGGCCAACCCACACGTATGCTGCCATGGAGCATGTCAGGAAACATAGTATACAAGATAATGTATAGGAAGAAAGAAAAAATTTGCCAACACAGGATATGTTGTAAACCACTGCAGATTTAATAATATATGAAAGAGTTGCGTGTCAAAAATGACAATACAAAAAGCTGCATCAGAAAATTTGAAAACATTGAGTCAGAATAATCAGAAAACCTTGGTCATCAAACAAAAATAAAACCAAAACAAAGAAAAATAAAACATTTCCAGTGTAGTAGCAGATTACACCCGGCCCCAGAGCCCTGGGAACGTGTACCATCCAAAGTCTCTGCCCAACCCACATGGCCATCTTCCTCTCTCAGAGAGCTATACAGCAACCCACCTGTTTGGTCCCTCAAACCAGCTCAGCCCAACTGCTATCCTTGTAGGAGTCTGTCATTGACTAACTGATGGGGTGCCAGCCCCGCAACCTGTGTATAACTCTTAGAAATCCCCTTTGGTCTTAAAGTGGAACTAAACCGATCAATTTCACAGTTTCAAAAAACAGTTATATGCTAACTGTCACATTTGGTTGGGCTCAAGCTATGAAATGGCTGTTGTCATAACTGATCACATATGCAGCACCATGGCAGTTGCAGATCAAACAGCTAAGATGGCAGCTTCATTGGCTGAAAAGGATAGGTGGATTCAGTTCTGCTTTAAGATTTAAGAGGTATTAAACCCAAAAGCAAACATTTATTATATTACCAGTTCTTAGATGTGCTGACTTCATTCGTTTAATTTTTTAGGCTTTCTTTCTTTTATTTTCACCTGGTGATCCAAACAGTAAGTCTTGTGTTTTTCAAAAGAACAAGCTGTAATGCAGATGTAGCAGTTAGAGGGAAGAAACAGATCATTTTCCACTGACAGGGGAGCTTACAAGGGTCAGCATGAATAAATAAATTCATGCAAAACCTTTAACCCAAAAGTGCGTTATAAGTATACATATCTACTATATTTGTGTGGGTATCCAGGTGCTCTGATTTTCTCCAATAATATTCAATATTGTCTTTAAAGTGGTGCAGAAATAATGACAATGCTAAATATATATGTGCAGTAAGCTACTTGTGAATAAATATTAAAGAACAATACTAGGAATACTGCATGTCTGGTTAAATTTAGAGCAAACTTGTTATTTGCTTATGAGGGGAAATATAACAGGTTTAACCACTTCAATATCACTTCATACACCTTCCTGCCCAAGCCAATTTTCAGCTTTCAGCGCTGTCGCAATTTGAATGACGAAATTCTACACTGTACCCAAACATTTTTTTTTATCATTTTGTTCCCACAAATAGAGCTTTCTTTTGGTTGTATTTGATCACCTCTGCGAATTTTATTTTTTGCGCAACAAATAAAAAAAGACAGAAAATGTTGAAAAAAAACAGTTTTTCTTTGTTTCTCTTATTTTTTTTTGTAAATAAGTATGTTTTCTTCTTCAATGATGGGCACTGATATAGCTGCACTGATGGGCACTGATAAGGCGGCACCGATGGGCACCGATGAGGTGGCACCAATGAGGTGGCACTGATGAGGTGGCACTGATAGGCGGCACTGATGGGCACTGATAGGCAGCACTGATAGGTGGCACTGGTATGCGGCACTGATGGGCACTCAAAGATGGCACTGATGGGCACTCATAGGCGGCACTGATGGGTACTTATGGGTGGCACTGATGGGTACTTATGGGTGGCACTGATAGGTGGCGCGAATGGGCACTGATGGTCACTGATAGGTGGGCACGGATGGGCACTGATAGGTGGCACTGAGGGACACTGATGGGTGGTCTGATTACACTAGTGGGTGGCATTACTGGACATCACTGATTTTATTAGTTCTATAATGGTGCCAGTCAGTGCCCATTTGTGGGCACTGATTGGCATATGTTGGGCATAAGTTGGCACATGTGGATGGCCATGGGGGATGTACCTGGCCATCCACATGTTAGGGGCTTCCCTGGTGGTCCAGTATGGGCATCCGAGGGGGGGCTGCGCTGATAAACAGTCAGCGCAAACCCCCCCTGTCAGGAGACCTGCCGATTGGCTCTCCTTTACTTGCCTCTGTCTCTTCCTGTTTACATCGTGATCGTCGGAGGCTCTTTACCGAGATCGCACCACACCGCACCACCCATCGCCACAATGCTGTTATCCTGCTGGACGTCATATGATGTTCAGTCAGGATAACTGAACCACCGCCCTGTCGTCATTTTGCTTTAGGCCGGGCGGTAAGTGGTTAATTTAGTGCCAGGGCCCTTGCAGCACATACTTACCCCTCCTTGGCTCCCCTGCCCCTGCAAAAAAAAATACTCAGTACTTCCAGATATGGGAGAGCATGTGACTCCCTCTCATCCATCCAACCTGTCAACAACTGGCACTTTGAAGGCAACAATGCTATATGGGGGAAGAGGAAGGCTGGATTCACACCTATGCATTTTTAGTGCTTTTTGCATTTTGCAGATTTGCACAACAGAAAGTGTTCCATAGTTAAATGGACTGTAGTGCAAATCTGCAAAATGCAAAAAGCGCTAAAAATGCATAGGTGTGAATCCAGCCGAAGAGAGTACGGTAATCTGTTATGTGTAAGCTCTATCTAGAGTTTCTTGGACCTTACAAATGGCTTCCCCTTAGAATTTAGCAATTTTTGAGGAATAAAAAGGAAGGCAAGTATGTGCTGCTTTTGTGGCCAGTATTAAAGTTAATGTGTGCTTTGCACAGTACACAAAATCATTAATTTATACAGCTGTATCTACAGTGAAAACTGTAGGTCCAGACTTAAAACTCAACCCCTCTTACATTTAAAACCTCTCTACTGGTCTCTGATGCCTTAAATGACATTAAAGGACCAAATTGAGAGTCCTGACGCAGAAGGATTGGTTCCTGCTTCTGCCAATCACAGCTAGTGAGCCAATGAGGAGAGAGAGAAGCCATGGCTCTGTGTGTGAATGGACATGCAGAGCAGCGGCTTGGGAGCGTGCCTGCTTGGGTGTCCCCATTGCAAGCTGCTTGCTCTGGGAGGACTCAGCGAGGGGGGGGGGGAGGGAGCACAGGCGTGCCAGCGGGGGACCCTAGAAGAGATTAATCAGAGCTGGTCTGTGCAAAACCTTTGCACAGAGCAGGTAAGTATGAGCTGTTTGTTATTTAAAAAAAAATATTGCCTTTATTATCACTTTAACTAACCCAAATAAATGTCATCAAGTGCACTCTACACATACAGCCCTAATGTGTTCCTGACAAGAGGTACCCCTGACATGGCTATAAAGTACTTGGTGCCTATTTCGCAGTACTAAGCCGGCTATCATTGGGGACCATCTATAAGGTGATGGATTTGAAGCTGTTCCTTTAAAACTGTACAAAATATATAGCTGATGGGCTGCTAAGTAAGGAGCAGTCTCTATTGGCATTAATTGTGGGCAGTAAGGCATTAAGCTTCTGCTCACCTCTCCTGGTGTGCAACGAATCTGAAAAACTACCAGAGATGGCATCATCCTGCCCTGCTTTTATTGCTAGGATGTTGCTAGGACACTTCCAGCAGTAATGGCTGGGAGTGTTTTAGCAACAGCCTAGCAACAAGGCAGGACGGAATGATGCCATCATCTCTGGGAGTTTTACAGCCAGGCTCTGGGATGTATGGAAATAGCCTACAGCTATAGCAATGGTATTATCCAACTTTATTTAAAGCCACACAGTTTGTTTTTATCTACAGGTTCCTTACCTGCATTGGCAATATTTTGATAAAGGTGAATTAACCCTTGAGAGCCCATTCACACAGGGGCGGCACGACTTGTCCCGCGACTCTGCCGTTCAATCTTCACACGACTTCAAAGGTGACTTGCAAAATGACTTCTGTATTGAAGTCAATGGAAGTCGCCCTGAAGTCATCCCGAAGTAGTACAGGAACCTTTTTCTAAGTCGGAGCGACTTGAGTCGCTCCTATTAGAACGGTTCCATTTTACAGAATGGGACACGACTTGTCAGGCGGCTGAGTCGCCTGACGAGTTGCCCCTGTGTGAATGGGGTCTTAGTGGTTCAGTATTTTCATAATACTAATATATCTCCAATCAAAATGAAACATTTAACGAATCTTAAACATTTATATGTTATTATATGTTTATATTTTCTTACAGATTGATGAAGTAAATATTAATGGCAATACTGCTTTGCATATTGCATGTTATAATGGTGAAGAAAAGGTTGTGGAAGAACTTATCAGCTATGGAGCTAATGTAAACAGGCCAAATAACAAAGGATTCACTCCACTACATTTTGCTGTTGCCTCCAATCTTGGTACAAGGTGTCTCGGTCTACTGATTGGTAACAGGGCAGATGTTAATATCCAGGTTTGTACCATATTTTTGTGTTTACATTATATAAAGTATGTGTGTGCATGTGTAACAAAAAGTAACATTAGTAACAAAAAATAAAAATAAATAACAGTAGCCTGTTCTTTCTGTAGTAGCTGGTCAAAGGAGTCACACTGTTTAAAGTAATACAAATATAGCAGACAACTGTATTTTTTCATTTGCAAAAAGAGCCATATCCTCATGGGAAATACAGTATTTATGCCTTTAAGTCAAGTTAAAATTCCACGAATGTTCTGATGATTTACTGTTCAGAGCAAAGTAGGCTTTATCAGCAGTGTTAAACTATTTTGCTTTCCCCTGTTAACCAAACTGAATATGCAGTACAGTCATTATCTTCTCCTTGTCGAGGGTCCCTACAAATGGCTAGCATAGTTATTAAAGCAGTAGTAAACTCTGCTTTTGAACTTGTACCTACAGGAAAACCTATAATAAGACTTACCTTAAATACATTAAATAGCTCCTAAACTTGCAGTGTTTAGATGATATTCACACTGTATCCAGCCAGTGACATCACCAGCACATGCGCTCTGAAGAGCGGCATACCCGTGTTGTCCCTTCAGAGCTCTGTACCATAAACCGTGATTTCCGTGTGGGAGTTAGGTCACTGCGGCTTAGTCATTTACAGGAGCCTGGAAGGAAGACCTGGGGAAGGTGGAAGCCCTGTCAGCGGTGGCAGCACACTGCTGGAAGGCTTTGTTCTAGGGTAAGTATTTTATAATTGAGAGGGGGGAGTTTTGGGATTTAAATGAGGCACAATGAATGTACCTACATCCCTGATTCAAATAAATAAGAAAGGAATGTGGGACGTTGAATGAGGCAATTGTGGAGGTAGAGTGGTTAGTAAACATTATTTTGTTGTGACAATAGTATGAAACAAATAAAAAAGTATTTTCATATATACACATACACATGCACACATGGCATGAACATAATGTATACATATATGTCAGCTTGGCAGCACATGAGAAGTAATGAATATTGATAAAATGGTACAAATACAAATATGTATATATGTCATAGAAATGGCATTTGGCAATAAGATGAATGATATCAATCTTGAGCATGATTAATTATAGATATACAATGATTCCGGAGCTGAGATGCCTAGCAGTGCTTCCCTTCTGTGTCTGTCTTGAGATATTGGCGGGGGGCTTTTATGCGTCGGCATCATGCTACGACCTGTTTGTGGCGTCTTTTGACGCCGCAATGCAGGGACGTCCTCTGTCCATCTCACACCAGGGATGGGGTTTGCGTGGCTCCACAAGGTGGATCTCACTGTGAACTCCTATTCTCATCCAATGTTGTGCATGACGTTGGTCGGGGACCCGCCCCACACCTGGATTACATAAGCAGGTGAGCTTGATTGCCTTACCATTTCACTATGTGTTTTACATATGTGTATGTATATGTGCATGTGTAGGTATATATATATGAAAATACTTTACTTGTTTCATACTATTGTCACAAATAAATAATGTTTACTAACCACTCTACCTCCTCATTCAAGCCCTACATTCATTTCTTAAAGTGGAGTTCCACCCAATTTTTTTTCTTTTTTTTATTCCACTCCTCACCCCCTTACATGCCACATTTGGCATGTAATTTTTTTGGGGAAGGAGTGGGGGCTTCAGTAGGAGTGGGACTTCCTGTCCCACTTCCTCCTTCCGCCCTGGAGCCGCCTAGGCGATACGTCATATCGCCTTGTGGCGGCTCCTCCCTGTAGGCGATCACCTGGGACGTGACAGGTCCCAGGCGATTGCCTGTCCACTCACAGAGCGCTGCACTGTTCGCGCATGCGCAGTGAGTGCCCAGCCGTGAAGCCGAAAGCTGTCACAGCCGGGTGCCCATACTGTGAATTGACGCGCCGGCGGAGGAAGGGGGAGAGGAGCGGAGCTCCAGGCGGCGCGTCGCTGGACAGTGGAGCAGGTAAGTGTATGTTTATTAAAAGCCAGCAGCTACAAAAAGACTTTTAATAAACATAAAAAAAGGGTGGAACTCCGTTTTAAGTATTGTATAATATGCTAGTATGTGATGCAAACTAGCACAAAATGACATTGCCCTGCAGGGGATATAACGGAAAATTTATATCAAATACTTACCGTAATTTTCCTTTCCTGATGGACTCCATGGCAGCCTACGTGTGGGTTAATCCCGCCCCTCATACCTCATAGGACCCTTCTCCCATAAATCTTTGCTCTGGGCCAGAGGCCGTGTTCCATAATTTAGCCTACTCCAGCCACTGGGAGGGAACTCCTGCTGCCATGGAGTCCATCAGGAAAGGAAAATTACGGTAAGTATTTGATATAAATTTTCCGTTTTCCTGACAGACTCCATGGCAGCCTACGTGTGGGAAATAACTAGCCATACACACCCGGGTGGGCAGAGTGCTGGACAAAAGAAAAAAAAGGTTTAATTGGCACTATCAACAGACAAGATACGTAAACCAAATTTAACAGAAGATAATGGTGCTGGCTCTACGCAGTAGTGTGCCATGAACGTGTTAATTGAAGACCACAAGGCCACCTTGCAAATAACTTCTGGAGGCACGTGACGTGATGCCGCCCATGATGAAGACACTTCTAGTTGAGTGAGCAGTCACTGCTTCTGGAGGCGCCAAGCCCTTGGCTTTATAGGCCCACTGAATGGCCTGAACAATCCATGCTCCGATAGATCTGGAAGAGGCACGCATTCCCTTATACTTCCTGTGAAAAGAACGAGCAGGTGGTCGGTCTGACGGAAAGAAGCTGTAGCTTCAAGATACTGACTCAGAGCTTTTCCAACATCTAAGGGATAAACACTGGAATCCTCGGTAGATCTGAACGTTGGAAGAGCAATCTCCTGATTGTCATGAAACACAGATGCCACTTTGGGGTTTGAACCCAACATAGGAATTAAAAGGTTTAGAAATGGCTCCTTGCATCCCTGAGAGCTGATTTCAGATACCCTCTTGGCCTATGTTATAGCCACCAAGAAGACAACTATTAGAGAGAGTCATTTGACAGAAGATTGATCTTCATGTTCCAACTCTCTACCTAAGAAAAAATCCAGGACAAGGGGAAGATCCCAATTAGAAAAACTTGGCTCTGAGGTCTGAGCCTTATTGCTCCTCTGAAAAACTACTGAGTAAGAGGGTGTCTAGCCCAGGAAACACCCGTAAAGGCAGAGATTACAGCGATTTGGACTCGCAGCGAGCTGACTGACAATGAGAGATCCAATCCTGATTGTAAGAAGCCCAGAATATCATGTATCTTTGGGTTATTGCAAGAACCTGCAGTGGAAGAGGTGTAGTCTGAAAACTTTTTCCAAATCCTCTGGTAGACCCTGTTGGTGCCTGTTTTTCTGGCATTTAATATTGTGGAGATGGCGATACTTGGACAGCCTAGGGCCTCCAACCTTCCCCTCTCAAGAACCAGATCATCAGATGTAGATGGGCTGGGCATGGATGTAGAAATGCCCCTTGTGATAGGAGATCTGGTCTGGAGGGTAGAGGAACCGGGTCCTGGAAGCTGAGTTGCATCAGCAGTGGAAACCATGGCTTGTTTGGCCAGTACGGGACTATTGCCACTATCTCTGCTTCTTCCATCCTGAGCCTCGACAAAAAACGGAGAATGACAGGAACCGGGGGAAAGGCATAGGCCCTGTGGAACCGCCAATGGTCTGTCAGAGCATCTACCCAAAAGCCTGGGGATACCAAGACCTTGTGTAGTATCTCTCTAGTCTGAAGTTGCATGGGGAGGCGAACAAGTCTACTTCCGGAATGACTCCCAGGGACAGGACCCACCTGAAGACTTCGGGGGGGGAAGTCCACTCGTTGTCCAAAGAAACTCTCAACAGAAAATCTGCCTGAACGTTCGGGACTCCAGGGAGATAGACAGCTGTCAGGTTGGCCAGGTTTTTCTGGGCCCAGATCATGATGGGCTCTATTTCCTTTGACAGGGAGAGACTGCGAGTACCCCCCTGTCTCTTGATGTATGCAACTGCCATTGTGTTGTCCAGTCTTAGGAGGACTGAGTCTCCTGCTGTTAAGTGGTGAAAGGCCTACAGAGCGCAGAACGCTGCCCGTAGTTCCAGAACATTGGAGACTATCCTGTGAGAGGGAAAATTCCATATGCCTTGGGCTACTTCTGTCAGCCCCTGTTGCTGGCATCTGTAGTGATGGTGACCCAAGACACAGGTGCGATGGAGTGACAATTGAGGAGGTTCCTCTGTTGTAGCCACCAAGGAAAGCTCTCCCGCATGGATGAGGTTATTTGGATAAAGTGATCCCGAAGCCCTGGATTATACTGCTAGAGGAAACCCTTCTGGAAGGGCCGCATTTTCCACTGAGCCCACTTTACCATGGGTGTTGTTGCCACCATGGTGCCAATGATCTTTAGGCATTGAGAGGCTTGGAGATGAGGACGACATTGCAAGCCAAACTCTGTCCCGGATCACTGGGATTTTTCCAGGGGTAACAAGATGGTGCTCTTGATAGCGTTGAAGTGTGCCCCGAGGAATACCAGGGACTGCGTAGGATCCAGATGGCTCTTTTCCAGATTCAGAAGCCAACCAAACTCAAGTAGAGTGGAGATGACCTGGGATCTGTGGATTAGCAACTGCTCCTTGTCCCGAGACAACAGCAGGTCGTCTAGATAGTGATACAGATGGATACCTCTGGTCCTTAACAGAGCCACGACAGCCAACAAGTTTTAAAAACACACGAGGCGATGTTGTAAGCCCGAAGGGGAGACAGGTGAACTGCAGACGAATTTGATCGACAGCAAAGCGAGGGTATTTCTGGAATTCTGATGCTATCGGAACATGGAAGTAGGTGTCCTTCAGGTCTATAGAGACAAGCCAATCACCTGGTTGGATTGCTTGACTGATCATGAGTAGTGTCTCCATCTTGAACTTCTCCTTCTAGATAAAAGAATCCAAGTGGGTTAGGTCTATAACTGGCCTCCAGGAGACGTTTTTCTTCAACACCATGAAGAGGGGCGAGTAGACCCCCTAAAACCTTTTGTCGTCTGGAACTGGAATTGCAGCGCCCTGAGCCACAAGAGAGACAGGAGAATTTGCTTTTTCTCTTCCGAGAGAGGCAAGGATGCCGACTCGCTCTGTTTTAGGCAGGTGCAATATCATAAAGACTTAGGGGATTCTTGTCCACCGGAAGATGCCCCTTTTGAAAACTTCTGGCCTGAAGGCTGTTTTTTCTTCCAGGTTTTCTTGAACTCACGGCCAGGCCTATAGTAGCGAGCATTCCTTGCTCGATCTGAACTTTGCCTGGGCTGTGTTCTCTTTTGGTTTAGCAGACGGCGATCCTGGGGAAGGAACCCCGACTTGCCCCCTGTGGCACGGGTGATGGCACTGTCCGATATGTTCCCAAAGAGGGACGAACCCCCAAATGGAATCCTGCACCATGCCTGCTTGGAGGCAGGGTCAGCTACCCATGGGCGCAGCCGCAAGGCAAGCTTAGCCGTGACAGATGTCAGCATGATCCGAGCCACCAGGCGAATTATGTCTAGGGAAGCCCCACGAGAAAAGCCAGCGTCAACCTTAGCCCATGAATAGGTGAGCTCCTGGCCAGTTCTTCCGAGATGCTCCTCAGAGAAGCATCTACGTCGTCTGCCCAGACTTCCATCGCTTTAGAAAGGGCTGCAAGAGCTAGAGCTGGTTTGCAGGTCATACCCGCTGTAATGTAGATCCGCTTGAGGTCGGTATAAATTTTCCACTCCAGGCAATCCCTAAAGGAAACAGTATCCTCCAATGGGAGTGTGACGTGCCTCACCATCCTCATTAGGGCTGAGTCAATGAGAGGAGCCGACTCCAGGTGTTTTACATCTTTGCTTTTAAATGGGTACATTTTTGATACCTTCATTAACAGGCAATTCTTCCTTTCAACACCACCCCATTCGTCGGTAATTATTGCGCTGAGTTCACACAAAAAGGAGAAATTAGGGCGTTTTTTTTTTGAGGTGTTTAAAATATTTCCTCTGTTTGGAGGGTGCCTCCACTGGCTCTTCCATCTCAAAGCTTCTTTGACAGCTTTTGACCAGCTGTGGTACTAGGGCAAATTCAAAACCTGCACCAGGGTCATCTACCTCCACCTCACTGTCTGAGGCTTCAATTGAGGAATGGCTCAGCTGTGAAGGGCCTGGAGCCTTGAGATCATCCCTAATAGGGACTGACATAGTGTCGCCAGCAGGGTTGTGGGTATGACCAGAATCCCCTTTACTCAGGGACTCACGGACCACCTTTCTGACCAGTGCTTCCACTTGTTGGTCTCCACGCTCTCTTTCTTATGCGACTTTAGAAAAGCCTAGCTCGCAGAGCGATTTGCCTTCAGGAACCTGGGCCCCGCATACCCAGCAGGCTTTCCTCACAGAGCGGCTGGAGTGGCGGTGAGAGTGACGCCCAGAGGTGGTTTTAGACTCCTATGTGTGGTACCTAGATCTAAAGGAAGATCTGACGTCTGGACCTTGAAGAGGAGTGACAACGTTGAGACCTAGGACGGTCTTTGCCGTGCTTTGGTGTTCAGACCTAGAAGAGCTGAGTGAAAAAGAAAGGGTTAAGAGCTCCTGAATGAGTGAACCCAAGCATCACAGGTAGAAAATAAATAAATCCTACCTGCAGCGCAAGAGTTGGCCACAAGAGGGCGGTGACAGATCCATGGCAAGGCAGTTTGAAAGTGAAATGAATCATTAAAGCCTTATGAGAAACAGGAGTGACAACAGGCATGAGAGAGCACATAACAAAACACAGCCAGCACCCAGGGAGCCTGCAGCAAACAATTTACCTTGTAAACCAGAGCCCAGTGCCTGGGTAAACACCGCATAAGCCTGCAAGTCATCCCAAGTAATAGCTGCTTTGACAGCTATTTAAATCTGCCACCGTTAACGATGTCACCGCCCCACAGCGCGCCTGCGCCGGAAAAAGTTGCCATCCAGTGGCGGCCAATCGCATGCGTGACCGCCGCCGCCATTTTGGCGAAACTGCGCCTGCACGAACCAAGCACGGAATCTTCGTTCGCGGCTTGCGGATGCGCAGCGACTTCCTGAAACGGCGAGCTGGAACGCATCTGCGCTCCAGCCGCCGTGGCCACTCACTGGAGCTTGATAGAAAATAAGGAGACACACAAAACACAGAGATACGGCTGCCATATAAAAGGAATATCTTTGTACATTACCACCACCACGGCACGATCCGGACCAGAACCTGGGACTGGGGAGCTGTTCGCTCGACCCACCGCACGATCGGGCGTTTACAAAGCCTCCCGCTAATAGCTGGGACGTTTGGCCATATTGCCGCTTGCCTGCCAATGGCCAGGTTAGTAAGCTCTTCATGGTATCAAATCATATCGCCCATGTCCACCTGCTAATAGCTAGGATTGCTGGACTGCAGAGACGATCACCGCTAACCACCAACGTATCGCCGTGCACACCGCCAGGCCTGGATTACAGAAAAACTTCATGAAAAGGTAAGACTATATCTTGGTCCTAGGAGGAGGACAAAAAAAGAAACACGGCCTCTGGCCCAGAGCAAAGATTTATGGGAGAAGGGTCCTATGAGGTATGAGGGGCGGGATTAACCCACACGTAGGCTGCCATGGAGTCTGTCAGGAAATAAAAAAAATTTTAAGGCTGCGATTTACTACGACTTTAAGAGAATGCTTTTGCTGCTGCATAGGAAAGAGAACCTTACAAAGATGCCCTGTCTACAGTGGTTAGCCAGGTACGCTTGTCATTCTAATTTGAGGAGAAAAAAAAGCCGATCACCGGCGGCTGTCAGAGGGACATCAGTCCTCATCAAGGAGAGCAGCCGCAGAGTCATCTGTGCCCACCAGTGCCACCTGCCAGTGTCACCTACCAGTGCACAGCAGTGCCACCTACCAGTGTCCACCAGCGCCACCTACCAGTGCCCACAGTGCCACCTACCAGTGCCCACAGTACCACCTATCAGTGCCCACAGTGCTACCTATCAATGTCACCAATCAGTGCCTCATCCCCAGTGATGCCTATCAGTGCCACCTACCAGTGCCCATCAGTGCCCACCAGAGCCACCTATCAGTGCCACCTATTAGTGCCCATTAATGCCATCTATCAGTGCTACCTATCAGTGCCATCTATCAGGGCCCATCAGTGCCATCTATCAGGGCCCATCAGTGCCGACTTATCTGTGCCTATCAGTGCTGCCTTATCTGTGCCTTTCATGCAGCCCATCAGTTCCCATCAGTGCAGCCTATCAGTGCCCATCAGTGCAGCCTATCAGTGCCCATCAGTGCAGCCTCATCAGCGCATATCAATGAAGGAGAATTTTTTTATAACAAACTATGAAACATGTTTTTTTTCTCGAAATTTTCCGTCTTCTTTTGTTTGTTTAGCAAAAAATAAAAACCCCAGTGGTGATCAAATACTACCAAAAGAAAGCTCTGGTTTGTGTGAAAAAAATTATAAGAATTTAATTTGGGTACATTGTTGCACGACCGCGCAATTGTCATTCAAAATGTGACAGCGCTGAAAGCTGAAAATTGGCCTGGGCAGCAGGGGTTTTAAGTGCCCAGTAAGCAAGTGGTTAATCTTTGTCATCAGAGGGACACTGGTAGCCATCTTGGCCTCAAAATGGTTGCATTAGGTAGGTTGTGTTCAGCTCGTTTGTAATTAGCGAATAAAGTTGTTGTTTATAAGCTGGAAATATACAGTTTGTGGTCTTTGTTCCGCATGAAGCCAGTATTCCAGGAGTGATAGCCCAAACCAGAAGCATGGGAAGATCCAAGAAGTCATTATGTGATCTAAGCACATGGTCTAATGGGCCTTGCATACAATAGTGCTGTATGCGGGTACCTATTTTAGCCTATGTTCTTTTGAGGTGTCGTAGAGGAGTTTCATCTCAGTTAGAGGACACGCCTAAAGGATATATTTTTGCGCTCATAAAGGCTATGAGAACCTCTTGCTGGGCATAATGTAATTCTTGAGAGGGAAAATCGTGTATGTTGTAAGGTACATTTTAGTGTTTACCAAGTCTCTACTAAGTGGGTTGAAAGCATAGGTGTGCACAGCCTATTGCATTAGGGTGTGCACCCCAAAACTCAAAGACACATGGCTTTCTCTGCAGCCTCAGCTGCACAGGGCAGTGAATGTATGAGAAGTGCCCTGTTCTGATTGGCTTCCAGTTCATTCACAAACCGAAGCATAGTAAACTGTTTACTATGCTTCAGTTATGAATGAACACAGTAAGTGAGTGTGTTCACTGTGTTCATTTAGAAAAGGAAGGCGCTGGTATTTACTAGCCCCTTCCCTCACTCTCCATCCTGAAACATCCAACGCAGCAGCTGGGGGGCAAGGAGAGGAGGAAAGCCAGAAGCATTGGACAGTGGGGGAGGGGCAACATGGGGGAAGCCCCGCTAGTAGGGGGAATCGGTACTGCACATAGTGATTAGGCACACCTGGCACACCTCCTGCTCACACCTATGGTTGAAAGTGTAGTGGATTTTATCTTTCTTTTTATAGGTCATTACAAATATGTCCATGTCCATATTAAAGATAGCTTTTGTCATATGATTTAGCTTTGTTAGGTCTAGCTGCCACATGCTGGCTGTATATATACACTGGAGCTGATTTACTAAATAAGGCAAATACAATGGAAATACTGATGCTCTCTGTCTGTTGAACACTCCTGTTAGTTCTCCTGGGTTGTAGTCCTGATACCCAAAGTTACAGGAGGTGCCCTGAAGAACATGCTGGCTTTTTGCCCGGATTTGCAACATTCAGGGAGAGCCCCTTTAGAAACCCTCAGTCTCCTGCAGCATAAGACTAAATTATTTTTTTTTGTTATGTTGGGACTCTGTTTTATTACTAGGTAGTTGCACAGGGATGAACTTTTGACAAATAATGCTGCGTACACACGGTCAGAAATTCCGCCAGCAAAAGTCCGATGTGAGCTTTTTGTTTGAAATTCCGACCGTGTGTATGCTCCATCGGACTTTTGCTGTCGGAATTTCTGCCAGCAAAGATTGAGAGCTGGTTCTCAAATTTTCCGACGGAAAAAATTCCTATCGGAAAATCCGATCGTCTGTAGCAATTCCGACGTACAAAATTCTGACGCATGCTCGGAGAAAATTCAACTCATGCTCGGAAGCATTAAACTTTATTTTCTCGGCTCATCGTAGTGTTGTACGTCACCGCGTTCTTGACGGTCGAAAGTTCAGAGAACTTTTGTGTGACCGTGTGTATGCAAGCCAAGCTTGAGCAAAATTCCGTCGGAAAAACCATCCAAGGTTTTTCCGACGGAAAATCCGATCCAGTGTACGCGGCATAAGTGTCAGTGTCATTCTCTCAGAAGTGAGACTCCATGCTGTGAGGGCCAAATGTTATGTTGCTTGCTGCTGGGAAGATCTGTAGAGTCTCAGTTAGATAGTGAGGATTCACTATGAAACACCTCTGCTACAGTTTAGGTAATAAAAAAGTGCCTGATCCCGTGCGCTACTATGTGCACAACAAACCAAAACAAAAAAGTCAAAATATTGGGCTTTGCTGCTATATATCTAAATGTGTTCCAGCATAAACGAAATCTGTGAATATATATAAAATGATAAAGCACTGCCCCTATGCTGTATTATGCCAAAAAAATAAAAAATCTTAGATAAGCAGTGTGTAAAACAAATGAAAAAATAATCAATAAAGATATTCTGTGATAAGTATTAATACCAAGTGTGAACTAGAGTAGAAGTAATTCAAGTTAGTCACATCAAAAATATATATGTACAAACAAATATTATCGCACCACTGTGGTCACAGTGACTATATTCCATACAATGGTAGGTAAATTAAACAGTGAATAAAGTCCAATATGCAGATGTGCTCTTCCATGAAATCAGAGCAATTAGCGCAAAATCACCTCAGGTGCCCCTCCACCTTCCAAACTATGCGCTTACCTCTAGTTTTGACTTTCCGCAGGTCAGTATGAGCTTTCCACTTTAAGGGGTATACCAATTCACCAATAGTTTAATGGATTCTATTCCTGGTACATCCGCTCCAACATGCAACAATCTGTTTAGGTGGTACTCAAAAGGCAACATAGTGCTGAATCATTTAAAATAACTCTTTAATAAAAGCATAAAATATAAAGACTCACATTTTTCAGTGCACTTCCTTTAGTGCACCCAGACAGTAAGCTTGCCACATTTGGGGTGTGCAGCCCCCTTCAGAATCACTTGGATGTTGTAATCTTGGATCTAGACAGCCAGGACATAAACTTCCTGTATGTACGCAATGACGTCACTAGGCCCCGCCCCAACACGTTTCATCACTCATCACGTGACTTACTCCAGGAGTAGCTTTGAGTCACTTACTCCTTGAGGTAGTGTGTGAAAAAAAATGTTTTTTTTGTAATTATGACTATCTTGTATTTGAATTCTTCATTATATGATGTGTTTACTGTCCAGCACTTGTAATTACATTTTAATATTTAATTGTTTTGATCTATAATTATACATATTCTTAGCTTTATGTATTACTTAATTTTAGAGCAATGATGGAAGAAGCCCCTTACATCTGGCTGCTGAGCATGGGAGATATTCAAGATCACAAAAACTGATACTGAATGGTAACTAACAGAATATATTCAATTCAATGCTGCTGTTTTCAACATATGTAACCCTGTCCATATTATTGTGATGTTTATTTTGTTGTTTACTGTCTTACCAAAATTATGGGCTGATCCTAATCTTTACAAATCTACCCTTTTGCTCCACTAGTAGTCTGATTTTGGTATGAAAAGTTTGCTCTGCTAGCCATGTGTCTTTTATTAACTCCCGATCGATTAGTTGGCAGGTACTACCTCCACCAATCACAGACCACCTTTATGGGGGAGAAACAGGCTGGGGTGGCATAGGCTAATTTTCTTTTGATAAAGTGTTTTTTTACTCTGCACTTCAGGGAATGCACGAAGACAAAATCCACAGCAAACTACTTTGCAAAATACTAATCAGACTGCAAGTAGCCTTGTTTCCCCATTCAGCTCTTTTATTTCTTATCTCTTTTTCATCTTCTTAATCCTTCCACTCTATAACATGCACTGTCTACCTCTCCTTTTCACAACTGTCTCCTCTCTCCTTAAACTCTTATTTCTTCACCCCTCTTCTCCACCTTACAGCTCATATATAGTACCCTCACTTCTGTCCTCTACTTAATACTGCACTCTTTAACTCCTGCTAAATCTAAACCCACACACTGTACTAATTAAACCTCTAGGACACTGGGGCATGTTCCTTCCTTTAAATAACACTCCCATATTAACTCCCTTACCCTTCTGCTTCTCCTAACATCTGGAAATATATTCCCAAACCTTGGGCCTCCATCATTTAACTTTGGCCAACACACCCATCACCCCATGCCCTCTGCCAGCAGCCACAATCCACACAATTTAGTTTCTATTCCTTTTCTTCCCAAAACCAGCCTCCCTTTCTCATGTACCCTTTCAAATGCTTGCTGTCATGGTCTGGAGTCAGGCTCGGAGGCCAGTAGTTAGAGCAGTAGAGATGCACCCACAGATCAGCTGGATAAGTACAGAAGCAGTTCACCCTGGCAGATGACACAGGCTCACTTGAGGTGGCGGAGTCTAAGTACTAACCAGTGTTCACTAGAGCTCCCGATGGTCGAGATGGGTTTTGCTACATGTTAGTACCAGGTTGCGGTCCTCAGGGTCACCCCACCAGGAGGTGAGCAACCTGTCCAGTAGCAGATATAACTGGTAGAGATAAGCAAATGTGCAGTCAGTAAACAAGCCAAAGGTAATGAGGTTGCAGGTTGGGATCAAGCATAACTGTATTCAAGGAACAAGACAAAAGTCCGTAATGAGTGGAAGCGAAGATACGTACAGTAGCACAAGTGACAAAAACAAGATATTGGCTGGAAGTGCATCCCAGGTGGCTCAGTATGAAGAGACATTGCCAGACACTGCAGAGTTTGCAAGTTCAGACCTGGGTCCTGGCCCCCACTCTGTCTGTAATAAACTCACTTCTGTCCATTACCTTTTTTTATCACTAACTCATTTAATCTGCTTGCTGTTACTGAAACCTGGCTTCACACATCTGACTCTGCTTTTCCTGTTTCCCTCTCCCATGGTGGTCACTCTCCTAGATCCAGTAAACAGAAGGGATGTGGAGATGGAATCCTTCTATCTCTACAAAGTATCTTTCAGGTTCCCCACTCAACTCCCTCTCTGTCACTCTTCTCATTTCAGGCACACTGTATTTGTCTATTTTCTCTAGTTTCTTTGAGAATTGCTCTGATCTATCAGTATCAACCTTCCTTGATGAATTCTCTGCCTGGCTACACTACTTTCTCTCTTCTGATATTCCTACAATCACTCCCAGTGACTTCAACACCCCTGTTAATACTAATACTCCTGCTAGTTCTAAACTTCTCAGTAGAACATGCTCTTTTGATCTGAAGCAATGGACACATGCTTCTACTCAATCTGATGGCAACTTCCTTGACCTTGTCCTATCTATGCACTCCGTGTAACCTCTCCAAGAATCCTTTTCCTCTCTCTGATCACTACATTATTAGTTTCATTATCTCTCTGTCTTCCACCTCCCCTCCCTCCAACCGCCTAACAATCACCTGTAGACTCTTTTGCCACTTTAATCCTTCTCTTCTCTATTCTGCTACTGGCCACCTCTATGACAAAATCTCACCCCTGCCCCAACCTAGCCACTTCTGTCTACACTGTCATCCTCCCTGGAGACATTCACCCCCCTCACTGCATACAGAATCAGGCCCTGACCGCTACAATCTCAACAAACAGAGGACACCAGAGATCTCAAAAAATGTAGCTGCTCTCTAAAGTGTCTGTGGCATAAGACTAGGTCTCACAAAAGACTTCAACCAATACAAATCTGCTCTCCAAAAATACAATTCCTGCCTCCACACTATGTAAACCTATTTTATCACTCTCAATAACACCCTCTCATCCAGTCTCCGTCAACACTTTTCTCTTTTACTCTTCGTTGGATCTCATCCTACCTATCCCAATGCACATTTAATGTCACTTACAACTCTACCTTTCCTCTTCCTTTTTCCGTTTAGGTCCCCTAGGTTCTGTTCTTGGACTTCTCTTATTATTGATCTACACCTCCTCCGTAGGTCAGCTGAAAGCTTCCCATGGCTTTCAATAACCATTGCCAAACTAAGCTGATGACACCTAAATCTATCTTTGTACCCCTCAGCTCACTCCATCGGTCTCCTCAAGTATTACAAATTTACTGACAGACATATCAGTTTGGATGTCACACCACTTCCTCAAACTCCATCTATTAAAAACCAAGCTCAGAATAATAATAATAATAATAATTATTATTATTATTATTATTATTATTATAAGTAGTAGTATTAACACCCTAACCCTAACAAAAAATAACCCTAAGCCCGAACCCCAATTCCTAATCCTACCCTAAATTAACCTTAACTCTAAAACTAAAAGCTGATGGAAAAGCTAAAAACCCTAACAACATATAATGCAAGAGATGATCATTTTCTCTATTGGATAATTAAAGAACAGCAAAGCTCAAAAAACACTGTATAAAAACACGCAAATCACGCATACAACCGCGCCAAAGTCGTGCAGAAAAATGCGCAGAAAAATGCTCAAAGATGCTACGCTCAGGTGTGAATGCAGCCTACATGCTTAAATGAACCCCTGCACATGCTTTAAAAAATGAGGGTTTAATGTCACTTTCATCTGTAATGTTTGTTATTTTTATAACACAGAACTACTGTAAATTTTCAAATGTTGACATTTTTCTTTTCTTACTTTTGTGCGTCTTTAAGGGGCCAGTATTGATGTGCAAGACAAAGTTGGAAATACTCCGTTACATGTGGCTGCTAGATATGGACGTGAGTGTTTAGTTAGCCTCTTTTTGTGTAGTGGAGCCAATACAGCAATGTAAGTATATATTCTCTTGTACATTTCTTATAATTAAATACAGTGTTATGTTTCTTATAGCAAAGAAAGAACAATAAAAACATCAAATTATATTTTTTCAGATGTGGTGTCCACAATATGTTTCCTCTGCATTTAGCGGTTTTATATGGGCATTCAGAGTGTTGTAGACAGCTCTTGTCGTACGGTAAAATACATATTTTCAATCACTATACTGTACATGCTATTTATATTTTATGCTGCAAATTATTATTTAAAAAAAAAAAAAATTATTTATAACAGAGGAGTTGATCCACACGGACCCGCTGCAAATTATTTAATGGGTTTCTTCAGCTCTTGTGCAAGTGGGGTGGAAGAAAAGTAAAGGGGTATTCATATGTTGAAACATGTGGCTTCCCTAATATATTAAGCATAATCATATATATTTTGGCGTATTTAAAAACAAATCTACTTACACTGATGTATATTGAAAAGATTTCTAGAATCCTCTGGAAGGTTTCTGAGATGGATGAAGGAGCTGACCAGCAATTAATTCTGCAATTAATTCTGATCCTTCCCATCAGCAGAGATCCTACACCAGAAATGGAGGGAACTTGGAGCATCATTTTTCCCAGGGAAGGACATATCGCAGCCCTTCTACTGCACTTTATTTATGTATTCACTTGAGTATAGGGCCATGTTAATAAGGGATAGTACATAGTGTTTTACACCAAGATTTGTTGCAAGTAACTTTGGTGATGTGGGTCAGTTTTCTCTGGTTAGGGTGGGGTCAGGACAGAGTTTAATGAGACCCTATCACCAATATGAAAACATAGAAAGAGCACAGAAAAAAAATATTTAAATGACCAATTGACTCTGAACTTGCTAGTAAATTTGACTAGTCAATATCGTAGCACAGCCCAATCCCTTCTTCCATGCCGTAGCCCTTTCCTGTTCTGGGGGGTGTTACCCAACTCTTCAGCCCCTCCCCCCCTCACCTTTAGCCTCTCCTCCACACATATCCTTTTTTGTAGCAGCCAGGGAAAAGAAAAAGGGAAGGCTATAAAGTGTCACTTGAGTGGCAACTCTGAATCTGCTGGGACTGTTGACATCTGTCAGGAACCATGAATCAGACGGAGACAGATAATTCTGTAAAAATCACACCTTTTAATATATTGGTAAAAATTGTACAAATAGTAAACATAGTCAAAACATAGCCAGAGTTTGGTGATCAAAGCAGGTAGTCAGTGCAAGCCAGTAAATCAGGAAGCCAGAGATCGGCGTAGTCGGAGACAGAAAACAGGATCAGGAACCAGCCAGGCAAGTCTTTAACAGGAACACAGCAGAGAATCTTCAGATATGTTGACCAAGGCGAAGGCATGGGAGAACTGAACCAGGCAGTTTAAATAACTAGAAGGGGCTGGCTGACAAACAGGAAATGATCACCAGGTGAGGCACTGTGGAGCGATAAATGCTAGCAATAAACCGACACCTGAGCACTGAGAAGGGAGGGGTGAGCCCAGCCCTGACAACATCACATCCAAGATGGTGTCACCCAGCAACCGTCTCAAAACTATTGGATGTCTACACAAATTAGACGTTTACAATTAAATAAGATTCCTAAAATTATGGGAAGATTGTTTTAGATATTAATTGTTTTAGATATTAATGGTCTGGTGACAAGGTCTCTATAAAAATCAAGGAGGAGAGGGTGCTAAGACCATTGCATTGTTCAGACCAGCTTTTTCAACTGGAGTGCCACCAAAGGTCCTCAGGGCTGCTGCAGCATCCTGGTAGAAAAAAACTGTCAGATGAGACTGAGCTCCCGATCCCCAGCTGAACTGTACATTGGCACTAGGAGCTTGGTCAGACTATTGAAAACATTCAACAACAAAAAAAAAAGCAAAGGGAGGGGGAGTGTGTGCTGTGCTCTCTGCCTCCCCCTACAGGGCAGTACCCGGCTATGTGAGAGAAGGTACTGCAACTTTTTAAAGAGCTGGATACATGTATCTGTATGTGTGTACGTGTGTGTGTGTGTATTTGTACATGTGTCTGTATGTGTGTGTCTGTATGTATATGTAAATGTGTGTAAATATTTGTAACACATATAATTTTTTTTCTAAATATATTAGAAATATATTTCTCTTCTATGTGTGATATGTCTGCGTGCATGTGTCTGTATGTGTGTGTGTTTATGTGTCTGTACATGTGTTTGTACATTTGTATGGGTTTTTATATATGTGTTTGTATGTGTGTATGCGGTTGTACATGTATGTGTATATGTGTTTTTTAATGTGTGTGTGTGTATACATGTGTTTGTATGTGTGTGTTTTAATGTGTGTGTGTGTGTGTGTGTTTTAATGTGTTTGTGTGTGTGTATATACATATGTGTTTGTATGTACATGTGTTTATGTGTGTGTGTACACATGTGTTTGTATGTGTGTTTTAATGTGTGTGTGTGTACACATGTGTTTGTATGTGTGGGTTTGTTTTTATATGTGTGTGTTTATATGCGTGTATGTATGTATGTTTCTTTTAATCCTGACTCCTATTCCTATACGATCAGAACTGCTTTTTTAGGGCTGCTTTTAAAGGACTGCTTTTTAAAGGGGGAGCAGCTGGGGGTCGTAAAAACAGCTCAACCAGGTGGTTTTACCACCTCCCAACCTCACATTTGCATAAAGCCCTTTGTTCACATCTGTGTGGCTGCGTGCTGCTCTACCCGTAGAAATGCAGGGAAAGAAGTCCCCAACCCTTTTTTTAAAAATAGCGCAGCACCAAAAACACCCCGTGTTTGCCAATATTTGGGGTACCATTATGAAATAACAGCATTCCTAAAGAGCAGAGTATTTGTCTGGTGTCAGGAATGAGCGCGATTTTGCGTGCGTTCCACCACATGCAGTAACGTGAACCAAGCCTTTGACAGTGGTGCCTTGAGACTCAAAATACTTTTCAAGGGTGCCCTGACTGGAAATAGGTTGATAAACACTGGTCCAGACCATTGTCTTTCCATCGCTAAATAGTGTAATTATGTATAAGACAGTTAGACTGACCATTGTCTAATGATAGCAGTACTACTTTGTGCTTCGTTTATGTCCTTCAATACAGTCACAGATATGAGAAAACCAATACAAGTATTTTATTTAGAAACAGTTCAAGCACATCCCTTAAGGCGCTGTATGTTTATGCAATTTATGCTTTACAAACACGTTTTATGTTGATGCATTAAATTTTATACATCTGTTCCTAGATTTTGAAATAAATACACCTGATATTTTTGGAAGAACATGTCTTCATGCTGCAGCAGCAGGGGGGTAAGTTACTTGTTATTCATATAGATAAGCAAATAAGCCCCAAATTATTAATATACAATATAGATGCTCTCCTATATAGATATATAGCTTATGTTTTAACAAAGTTTGCAAATTTATGAATCCCATGAATATTATTATATGGATTAATCCCTTTGCAAACCTGACTAAAGACCAAAATAAGTTACTTGTTGTTTATTAATGGCTTTTAGATATCCTTGTGATATCATAAAGGGATTACTCACAGAGCAAAATTTACCATTTGGCATTGTAGACCTGTGCCTATGATTCCAACTTTTAGGATGACTCTTCCTTCTGGTGTCCCTAACTTTGTGTGAAAGCAAAAACAACCATGATATAAAAATGCACATCATAAACAGTTGACAGTTATGCATTAAAGTGGAAGTTCATTCAAAACGTATTCTATCTATCCTGTAAAAGGAAAGATACCCATTGTTACCTATTCTGAAGCTGCTTTGGTGCAGTCACATGATCTCTCCAGTGACGGCTTTGGTGTGGAGGAGAGTTCACTGACAACAGCTGCAAAACTTGGGTGATGATATCACCCATAGGGTAACTATGGGGCATGCGTTTTCAGCTGTTCCTCCTCTACACTGAAGCCAGCGCTGGGTCCTGGTCATGTGACCGAACCGGAGCAACTTCAGAATAGGTAAGTATAGGCATCTTTCCTTTTACAGGGTAAATAGAATAGGTTTAGAATTGGGGTTGGAGTAGATTTAAGCTTAGTGAGGTTTTGACTTGCTTTCCACTTTATTCTCATTCTTGCATCCGCTGAGCATGACATTTCTGTTTCAATGTTTTTATTAAAGTTTTGCCAAGTGTTGTCCATTGAATACCAAAGAAGAAAGGCAGATCTGCAGATGATAATGAAGAGAATCAATAGTGAAGACATTACATAGAGGCAAAGTTATTCATGTAGTTTTTTAGAAATGATTATCCATTAACTGTATTAATCTGTGAATTTATGGCCTTGAGGCATAAGTAGTACAGTCAACATGGATGTATATTTGTCTTTCTAAAATTTGTAGCCTGCTTGGAGAAATATATAAAAGGCCCACCTGTCACTGGTAACAAGTAAAGATGAAATGGCTGGTATCTCTCTGATAGTAGCCCTGCGTGTATTTTTAAATTAAGATATAAGAAAAAAGTTGAATTTGAAGAGGGCCTATTGTCTGCCATGTTATGTTCTTGGCTGTAGCTTTGTAAATCATGTATAAAAAGTGTGTTAAGTTAGGGAGTATCCCCTATATTAAAAGTAACTCTTGATGTTTTAATACAGGATCTGCCATTGTTAACCTGATTTTAAATTGGCAAGCTCCAAAGCTAGCATTCTTGTTATTACTTTACATCTTATTGAGTCACTAAGCAGGGACAAGCATGTGTGTTATAGGACACCTGATATACATATGCTTGTTCCAGTACAGCGGGGGCCAGAAACCAGTAGATCGCAGCCAGATGACTGGTAGATAGCGGTCTGGGCTTGCTGACTCGCCATCCCAGAGTGTCAAACAGAGTGCAATGCAAAGTGACTACTTGTAGTTGGAGCTGTAGTAGAAAGCCAGAGCCATATAAGCTAATGCCTCCTCTGTAGTGCTGGCTCCTGTCCCATGCAGAGTGATACCAACTTCACTCCAGCTCTTATCCCAGCTAATGGTCTCCAGAGTGGTGCCAGCAGCAGGAAAGAAGAAATCTTCAAGTCAGTGTGAAGCAATGCACTGGGCATAATAGCATAGGGCTTCTTTCACACTGATGTGCTGCGGTTTACCCACACCGCGAGTAAAGTGGAGTGTACCGGCAGCTTTCCTGCAGGTTTGCTGTGCTTAGCCATAGACTTCAATTATCTTCTGCGGGTTTGGTGCACTCTCTATGGCAAAGCGCAGCTGACCCAGCAAGTTCTCAGATGCACTGCGCTGCACCCGTGGTTCAGGTAAACCACAGCACACCTGTGTGAAAGCAGCCTTATAGGGGCTCAGAACAGTAAGGGTTCATTTACATTTGTAGTTTGAGGGGTGGTAAAACCCCATATTTAAGACATGTTTTTACCACCCCTGCCCCAACTGCACACCCTTCAGCTGCAGTGCTCAGGGGTATACACATGTCACAGCCGCAGCAAGAGTTATATGCCCTGCCATGGTTGGTGGGTGTAGCACCTGCAAAACATGACCCATTTAAGTGAATGAGGCTGCTCTGCAAATGCCCTGCAACCTTTGCAGTACAGCAAACAATGGGTTAAAGCAGGCAGCGTTGTGTTGCTTTCCCACCACCTGCTTTAACGCCTTGGACCCTGCAGAAGCATGCAGTTGTGGGGCGCTTCCAAAGTGGCCCCATTTGATCTTCGACTTCTCCCACGTTGTTTAGGTAGATCTCCACCTCTTTAAGGTTACCTACCCCTACAGTACAGGGACTTACAAAGTAGTGAAGCAAGGGTATAAAAGCCAGCCCTGGAGCTTGCACCTTCAAAACCACATCAGCAATGCCAGCTTCCATATGTATACCCTTTAGGATCTGATAGTGCTAATCTGGTCCAGATGCATTGTTTTGGGGGCGCAAGTGCAGAATGCATTCACTTAAAATTATATTGTCTTTCTTTGTGGCCTTTTTCATGCTGACATGAACTACAAATGTTGACATGAACTACAAACACTTAGGGCAACAGTGTAAGTTTTTGTGGGCCTGTTCACAATCGTTGCATAAACCAATTTATAACAAAGAGAATTATATGTGTGGTATTTCTTATGAAAACTTGATTCCTTGTTTTGCTTGTAGAAATGTTGAGTGCATAGAAGTTTTACAACAAACTGGAGCAGATCAGAGTAAAAAAGACAAATGTGGTCGGTAAGTTAAAATGCTAAAACTGATGTTTGAAATGTGTTCATAATATCACAATTGTGGTCCTAATATCTAAAGCAGTTTAAGGCTTCATTCACACTAGAAGCTAAACACTGCTAAAAAAAGAAATTGCTGGGTAAAAATGCTAATATTTTAGCACAGTGTGTAAGTTATGTTTAGTAGCATTATGTTTAGTAGCGTGTTAAGGAGCAGGGCCATCTGCGTCTTTAACAACCAGTGAAAAACTGGTTGCTAAGGAGCAGGCCAGCAAGCTGGCCGCCGCGTCCTTAACAACGGATGAGTCATCTGCTGTCAGCAGGGTTCCCCGCTGACAGCTGAATGGAAACAAAACAATTGCTGGCAATCCATACCAGGCCCTTCAGGCCCTAGCCCCTATTGCCTTGATGCACCTGACGCAGTCACTTTGTCTACCTACCTGCTGTGTGACTCTGCTTGCAGCCGTTGGTGGTAGTTTTTAAGTGACTTAGTTAATCGGTTTACATTCTGTTAGGTTACATTCTGTTCTTTTATAGCTCTGCTCATACCTATTTTTTACTTAGTAGTAGAGGTGAGCATACTTTTTCAGAGTTATTTTGACACTGGTTCAGTCATATTGGCCTCCCTTTCCTAAAATTATTTAACTGTTTGGGTTAAAAGTGAACTTATTTCTTTTTTAATACCAGCCAATGCTTCCAAGAAAACAGTGGATTTTAATATAGCTAGATGGCATTAAAGTATTTCATATTACTTGCTGTATCATTCTAGTCAAAACCATGAAATATTTAAAAAACACATCAACTTTAAAAATAAACTTTCTTTATAGTCCCTTGAAGGACAAAGGAATCTATGAATCCTCAATGCAGTCAGGTTACTGGAAAATAATCCTTCAACTATGATGCTTCAGTTTTTTGCTAGTATTCTTGGAGGTTGGATTGCTAGTATATATAGTATACTGTGTGTTTGTGTGTGTGTATATATATATATATATATATATATATATATATATATATATATAAATATATATATATATATTGTGACACTGGGGATTTTTCAGCTCAGTGATAGATGCATTTTTGTGTAGTGAGTCCACATCAGAGAGGCGTTTTTAGTTAAGGGCCTGGTAGCCCACGTTTATTAAATGGAAAAAACAAAAAAAAAGTCCACTCAGGAATCCCATGCATGGTTTTATTCCAGCTAATGGTCTCCAAAGTGATTGGTAGCCTTTTTTTCTTTCATGATTTTTGATATATTTATTTGTTTTAAATATCGCTGCTTGATCTAGTCTCTACATAGCAGCTACCTATATTCTCAGCAACAGCTTTTGAAGCCATCCCGAACCCCATTAGACTGAAAGATTGCAGGGTTAGCCTGGAATGTGATCTTTCGAACACTTGGCTATGCATTGGAGCACTTTCCAAAAATGTATGTACTGTGTTAATCAGCTGCAGATCACTTTCCAGGTCCAGAGCCATGGCACACAGCCTCTGGTGTCTGAAGACTCACATAGTGAGTAAAGCCTATATGATTCACAGAGGGGTTCTGCCCACATAAAGGCAATTACCAATACTTCAGGGGACTTCCTCTCATGTGGAAATCTTATCTACCTTCAGAGATTTCTATGCTGATGTGTATTCATCTAAGGTGTCGCCTACTGTGGAGGAGATTGACTCCTTTTTAGACCGGTGCCAAATCCTGCGTCTTTCGGCCCTGGATGTGGAGCAATTAAACGCCCCTCTCATGGCTGATGAGATGCTGGAGGCATTGGCGCTCTCCTCTCCTGGTAAGTCTCCGGGCTCGGATGGCTTGCCGGCGGAGGTGTATAAGAGCTACTCGGATACACTGTTACCGCATTTGCGGGAGGTATTCGTGGATGCGTTGGAAAAGGGAAGCCTGCCTCAGTCCATGAATGAAGGGATAATTGTCCTATTGTTAAAACCTGGTAAGGAGGCCCATTCCCCAGATTCTTATAGGCCCATTTCCTTATTGACGACAGACGTGAAATTACTGGTAAGAGTGTTCGCTACCAGACTGGCTAAAGTCATACAAAAATTAGTCCACAAAGACCAATCAGGTTTTATCCCTTCCCGTTCAATGGCCCTTAATATTAGTTGCCTCTTTCTTAATCTCCAGGTGCCTGGCGAAAACACGGGTCAGAGAGCGATTCTCTCCTTGGACGCTGCCAAAGCTTTTGACAGCGTTGAATGGCCCTATTTATGGGAAGTACTGAAACGCTTTGGACTAGGTAACACTTTCATCAAATGGGTACGGTTGTTATATGCAGCCCCCACGGCTCAGGTCCGCGTGAATGGGGACCTCTTCACGCTGACGTACCTGGAGAAGAATCTCCTGCCTCTTTTCAAAAGACTCCACGTGTACGTGTAGTACTTGGTGCAAACTCCCATTGGCAGTCATTGGCAGGATAAACCTAATTAAGATGGATTGGTGCCCCCAACTATTATATATCATGCATAATTCCCCTCAGTGGATACCCCGCAGATGGTTTACTCGTATAGACACCCTATTTAGGTCCTTGATTTGGAAGAAAAAAGTGGCTAGGATTCGTCTTTCTACTTTACAATATGATAAAGATCAGGAAGGAGCAGCAGTCCCTAACCCTAAATGATATTTCCTTGCTTCCCAGCTGCAGAACCTGGGTGGTTTGGGACACTTGTGCGAATCTGATTCTTTTGAAACCCTGTTGCGGACGGGGACACAGAATACTTCAGTGTTGGCGAGTTTGGAGGTGGGGTTTCCTCACCTGCCACAGGCGGCGCCTACTGTAGTTCTCCTGAAAAAACTCTGGTCCACGGTCAGGTCCAGCTTGCGAATTTCATGATTTATTGCAGACACACCACTTTGGGATAATCCCAATTTAGCAGAAGTATTCAAATTGGACGGTTTCCAGTCATGGAGAATGGCTGGTATCTGCAATATTGCCCAGTTATACACTCAAAACATATTAAAATCATTTCAGGACCTGCAGACTGAATTTAACCTACCCAGACACCAATTTTACAGATACCTTAAGGTCCGACATGCTCTACAGGCCCAGGGTCAGATTTCCCCTCTCTTACTTTCTAGACACCCCTTGATAAAATACGTTTTTTTTGGTCAGGAGAAAAAGGGCCTAATATCCCATATTTATTCTACTCTATTGTCGACCGTACAAGACGCAACGACTTTACAGAGTAGAAGAGGTTGGACAGAAGACCTGGGGGTCATAAATGGTGAAACTTGGGACATATTTCTACAAGCAGGTCCTCTCACATCAGTTTCACAATCACACAGACTGTCTCATCTGTTTTTGTTGCATAGGGCCTACCGTACGCCCATACAATTGTTTTGCTGGGGAAGAAGAGATTCTTCTTTATGCCCTAAACACTGTGGGAGGAGGGCTCGCTCATTCACCTGATGTGGCGCTGTCCCAAGCTGCATCGGTATTGGGGTGATATCACTGAGTTTATATCCTCGGTGTGATGTTTGTGCTGGAACCCTGTGACCCTTCACCCTTTTTCCTTATGCATTCTGGGGGAGGGGCTGCACCAGGAAGTAGAGAGGGTGTGTGTGTGAGACTGGAAGCAGCAGCAGCATGGATGCATAGATCTGGTAATAACAGAAGCCTGTTGTATTAAGACTCCTCCATGTAACAAGTCATCATGTTTCTGAGTGAGTAATAAACCCTCTCCATGGTTAAGAAGTTCATTCGGCCTGTGTGTGTAACTTGCTGAGCAGATACTGGCAGCATTGCTAGCACCCCGTGTCTAAGGGACATAACAGTGGCGACGAGGATTGTGGATTTTAGCACACATGGCCTTCATAGGGTTTATTCAACCATTTGATCCTGCTGCTGAATCATGGAACTCCTGGGTGGAGAGGCTGGAGCAGTATATGGAAGCAAATAGTGTGGCTGCAGAAAAAAAAGTTGCAGTTTTCCTCACAACATTGGGTCAAGCTGCATATGGCACTCTCAGAGACCTAATTTCTCCAGACAAGCCGGCCTCTAAGCCCCTGCCTGAGTTAATTCAGAATCTACATGAGCATTACAACCTAAAGCCATTAGAGATTGCGGAGCGGTTTAAATTCTACAGTAGAAGGCAGAATGCTGGGGAGGACATAAAGACTTATATCATTGCTTTACGTAAACTAGCTGCCACTTGTCAGTTTGGAGACTACCTGCAGACGGCTCTCCGTGACATGTTTGTCATGGGACTCTGCGACCCAGCCATACAGAAATGTTTACTCACAGAACCCGACTCGACTCTGACGAAAGCCACTGACCTTGCTACGGTCATAGAGTTGGCTACACGGGACGCCACCCTACTGAAGGCACCACCTGAAACTCCTGCAAGCCAGGGAGAGGAAATATTCCACTCTGCTATCACCCGACACCCAAGACGGCCATCTCCAAATCTGCCTAAACCTCGCCACCCTAATTCTTCTGTCTCTAGGACACCAACTTGCTACCGTTGTGGTAACACTACTCACAGTGCACCTGCTTGCAAGTTCAAGGTTGTCATTTGTTTTCTTTGTGGAAAGACTGGCCATATTGGGCGTGTTTACCACAGCTCACGCTCCCCGAACACTACCACAAAAGTTAAACGTAAACAGACATTTCATATGGATACTGACAATAACGGCTCCAGCTCTGATGAGGAAACCTGTGTCCAGCATGTTGGACTGTTTCGGGTAGCTGGGAGTACTCCTGCGATAAAAGTGGATGTCACACTCAATGGCTGTCCTGTCTCCATGGATGTCGATACAGGGGCGGCTGTGTCTGTCATTTCATGGACTGATTTAAAGACATCGGGTCTGTCCCTACCGCTCCAACCTACAAATCTCACACTACAAACCTACAGCAAAGAACTACTACAGCCTTGGATTATGTGAAACCCCTTGTTACATTAGGCAACCGCAGTCAATCTCTACGCCTTTATGTTGTCAATAAAGGAGGTCCTCCGCTGTACGGTAGGGACTGGATCAAAGCCCTGGGCATGCCTCCCCTTGCCATTGCCCAATGTACATTGCTTTCTGAGGTAGACCATTGGGTGGAATCCCTAAAGTCACGCTTTAAGGGGGTTTTTGAGGACTCTTTGGGCACAGTAAAAGGAAAAATGGCCCTCCTCCTCTTGAAGCCTGGTGCTACACCTCGTTTTTGTAAGGCAAGATCAGTACCTTTTGCCTTGAGAAAGAAAGTGGAAGCAGAGCTGGACCACCTATTGGCTAAAAAGATCATAACTAAAAGTTGATAGAAGTGAATGGGCATCGCCAATTGTGCCTGTCAAGAAAAAGAATGGAGACATTAGAATTTGTGGAGATTTCAGGGTTGCCCTGAACAACCAACTTCTTGTGGATCAATACCCATTGCCTCGACTTGAAGATCTATTTAGCTCATTGGCTGGGGGGCAAAAGTTTACAAAAATAGACTTAAAGCAAGCTTACCTGCAACTGCAAGTACACCCAGATTCACGCCATCTGTTGACCATTAACACCCATAAAGGATTATTCCAATATAATCACATGGTTTTTGGCATAGCCCCAGCTTCAGCCATCTGGCAGCGAATCATGGATGAGGTCCTGGCAGGCATACCTTTCACTCAATGTCTACTAGATGACATGCTCATCACTGGCCCCACTGATGAAGAACACAGAAAGAATGTTGAAACTGTGCTAGAGAGACTCCAAAGGTATGGTTTACGTGTCAATCTTTCAAAATGCGAATTTCTAAAGTCTCGACTGGAATTTTGTGCCCACACTGTGGACCGACATGGGTTACACACTACTGAAGAAAAGGTTAAAGCCCTTACCCATGCCCCTACTCCCCAGAATGTAACACAGCTCAGGTCCTACCTTGGCCTCCTAAATTACTACCACCGTTTCTTGCCGAACCTAGCACACCAGCTTTACCCATTACATCGCTTACTGGATGCAAGAGCTAAATGGATATGGACAGCCAAATGTGAAGAAGCTTTTCAGCTTTCTAAAGAACTCATTCTGTCTTCTCGAGTTCTGGTCCACTATGATTTAAAGAAACACGTCACATTGGCTTGTGACGCCTCGCCTTATGGACTGGGTGCTGTGTTTTCCCATGTCATGCCAGATGGCACAGAGCGCCCCATTTCTTTTGCCTCCAGGTCTTTAACCTCAGCAGAGCAAAACTACTCCCAGATAGACAAGGAAGCTTTGGCCAATGTGTGGGCCACAAAAAAATGTCATACGTACATCTATGGTCGGGAGTTCACACTTATCACTGACCACAAACCTCTGTTGTCAATACTGAACCCTCAGAAACGAATTTCCACAACAACCGCATCTCGCTTACAAAGGTACGCTTTAGTCTTGGGAGCTTATACTTATTCTATCAGATACCGCTCCCATGATGCCCATGGCAATGCAGATGCTTTTTCCAGATTGCCAATTGGAGACCACTCACCAAGAGACGTACGCATAGTGGAAATACACAGGCCGAAATCCTGCATGTCCACCTCCTTAATTGCCAGACATACAGTCACAGATCCCATCCTGTCTCAGATATTCTTATATGTTCAGGCTGGATGGCCAGAGAAAGTCCCAGGTGAATTTCATCCGTACTTTGCCAGAAAATGTGAGCTTGTGACTAATGCTGGTTGCCTACAGTGGGGCAACAGAGTGATTATACCTCAGTATTTGCAACCAACCATGCTAAGGATACTGCATGAGGGCCATCCTGGCGTGGTGCGCATGAAGCAGCGAGCCCGGAGTTATGTTTGGTGGCCACAAATGGACACAGCAATTGAAGATTATGTGACTCAATGTCCTGGGTGCTGTCAAGCTCAGCGACGCCAAAAGAAAGGAACCCTGCTACCTTGGCCATGGCCGACAGAACCGTGGTCAAGACTCCATCTTGATTTTGCTGGCCCAATCCAGGGTAAAATGTATTTGATCATTGTAGATGCACATTCAAAATGGCCGGAGGTTTTTCAAATGCCTTCTGTTACCTCAGCTGCTACCATTCTAGTCTTAAGGAAGCTCTTTGCTCAATATGTCTTGCCAACAGCCATAGTCTCGGACAATGGGACTCAATTTACATCGCATGAGTTTCAATCCTTCCTCAGTGGCTTGGGCATCTAACACTACAAAACAGCTCCTTATCATCCAGCCTCAAATGGGCTGGCAGAACGGTTTGTGCAGACGTTTAAGAAGCACTTACTGTCCACTCTGGACCAGGTCGGACTGTCAGAGGAGAAGCTGCTGGAGTTCTTGACCATGTACCGAAACACAAAACACGCTACTACTGGGCTGTCCCCAGCTTTTCTTATGTTTGGCAGGCATCTCCGCACCAAACTGGATTTAGTTCGTCCACAGGAACAGTCACCAACACCTCATCCGCCAGGCCGTCCTGGATTCCATGCCGGTGATCTTGTATGGTTTCGGAATTACAGAGTTTTGCCTCATTGGCTTCCTGGCATTATTGATGGACCTTTTGGACAACGAATGTACCTTGTTCGCCTGGAGAATGGCGTTTGTGTTTGAAGACACCTTTCGCAATTGAGAAAGCGCATTTGCCTGCCAGTAGAAACAAACCCGACCTCTCTTTCTACCCAACCACCAGAGTCTACTCAGGGCTCTACTGGTGACATATGGCATGGTGTCTGGCATGATCCCACAAGTTTACAACCAACCCCTGAAGCGGTTGAGCACCATATTCCTGAGGAGCCCGGACATGTGCCTAGAGTTGCAGAGACTGATTTGTCTGTTGGACACCCACTGACATCTCCAGAACCTTTGACAGCCTCTACCCCTCCTGGTGCTGTGCCACTTCGTAAGTCTGCCCGCCAAAGACATCAAACTCCTCGTTGGCAAAGCACTGAAATCTTACGGGACACTTTGGAGGTCAGGAAACAGAGACAAAGGGCTCATAACGTGATGCAGGAGCCACAGAACTAAGTTGGAGATACTACTTGCTGAACTGATCCTGCTTGCCTTGTTATTTGATGTGTTAAGTATTTTGTTCTCTTGTTATGTTTATTTTTTTTATTTTTTTGTTTTTTGTTTTTTTTTATGGGAAAAAGAGGAGATGTGATGTTTGTGCTGGAACACTGTTACCCTTCACCCTTTTTCCTTATGCATGCTGGGGGAGAGGCTGTACCAGGAAGTAGAGAGGGTGTGTGTGTGAGACTGGAAGCAGCAGCAGCAGCAGCAGCAGCAGCAGCATGGATGCATAGATCTGGTAATGACAGAAGCCTGTTGTATTAAGACTCCTCCATGTAACAAGTCATCATGTTTCTGAGTGAGTAATAAACCCTCTCCATGGTTAAGAAGTTCATCCGGCCTGTGTGTGTAACTTGCTGAGCATATACTGGCAGCATTGCTAGCACCCCGTGTCTAAGGGACATAACACTTGGTTTATCAAGTTAGGGTCCTTTTGGATCCCCTAATATGCATACTGGAAGCAGTAGATGAAGAAATATACCCCCATCCTACTACATCCTACTAATATTGCAGTGATCAGACTATTGTATTTAGTACGGAAGCTAGTGGCGAGGTTTTGGTTATCCCCACATGTCCCGACCAAAAAACAATGGATAGAACAGGTTAACTTCATCCTTATACTGGAGCACCTTACATATCAGCATAGAAATGCTGCCCGGAAATTTTGTTCCATATGGCAGCCCTGGTTGGAGACCCCTGGGTTAGCATCCCCTGACTGATTTTGCATAGGTTGCTGCAAGTATAAAAAGCACTTTTATGCATAGAGGAGATCAGATTCCACTTTGGGTACCCGATGCATAGGTAATGTAATCTAGGCACATGTCTTCTGTTTATGGTGGGGATTGGTTCAAAGATGTAGATAGACTGTGGGAAATATTGTTTAGTTGGGGCCTTATGTTTGGCTGTGTTGGGATGGTGGGGTCGCACCTGCCTGCCCAGCGCTGCCTACCTTATTTTTTTGGTAAGATGTGTCATGGTATTACTTTTGGTGCCACTGTTTTATTTTCCTACAATGTACATGCTTCACTGATGTGACAAATGTTGTTCCTTTTGCTGTGGTCTGTAACCTGTGTTTTATTTTTTCTGGCACAATAAAACATTTTCCTGATTTAAAAAAAAAAGCCTATATGACTGGGAGCTACCACACAGTTTTTAATGTTGGGAATCTTTTCAAATTTCCCACAACTGCCATTTCTCACAATGCGGGGTTAAGGCTGGGGGAACTGAGTGCTGATGTCATTCACTATGTGAAGGGCTTCATGCAATCTTTTTTCTCACCATTTCAGCCTAGCAGAAGCACCATCCTGGTGCTGCTCCTACACCTAAAGCACCATGTAGATCTTCCAGTCTCTGTTCTCTTTCCACTGCCTGTCTACAATGACTTGGCCACCTACTACGCTTACTATCACCAGCTTTTGGTGAGTATGCAAGGCCTTTCTTCACTTGGGTAGCCATATTTCCACTATGTGGTGCAACATGTCTTCCCGTAGACGTAGAGAACATTCCTGCTGCAATAGGTGACCTTAGCCTATACTCTTCTACTGGTTCTCGGGGCATTTACCTGATATCTCTGTAAAAGGCTAATGCCTGTTATCTAGAATAGAACCTGGGACCCCTATTACAAAGGCTTCTTCAGCTCCAATGGACAAGGCCTTCCCATGTCCATAAGGACCTCCATGTCCACTTTGGACTTTTTGCCTGCTCGTGACCAATTACTAGAGAATTCTGCTTGCAGAGGCTTTGTGTTCTTCAGCAGCATCCCCAGCAGAGTTTAGCTCTGTTTCCTCTGGACCTTCGACTCAAAGTGTGCAAGAGGCCCCTGTTAATATCGCTGATTGAAATTCCTCATAGTCTACTACTGGGGAGGATGTTTTTGAGCCACTTGCAGAAGACCCAGATTTACAAAGGGTTGTTTACAACCTTGTTGATGCAGTGCTTGCTACCCTGTATGCAGAGGATGTTGCAGACCTTGGGTCTTTTAGAGCATCCACAGCTGCAAAGATCTTGCCTTACCTACCTACCTACCATTTAGTTCATTCTTCTTGGGGACAGGGAACACCCTGTAGCATCATGGCCCCCTGCTATAATGTAACACAACATTTCCCTTTTGAGAGGTAATTGATTGCCAAGTGGTCTCTACCCACCATAGATGCACCAGTAATCTAACTTAACAGGCATGCTACTAAACAATTTCAAGGTGTGCTCACCTATTGGCATTTTACTGATGAGCAATTAGATTCCTTATTGGTTTCCAATTTGCATTGTGTAATGTGAGTAATCCACGCTACCCCCCTACGAGTGTAACTGTAATGGTGTAAACACACTAAAACAATATTTATAAATGTATATATGCTAAACCTTAAAATGTTTATAGCATGTACACAAAACTTGAAATGGTGCTGCAAATAATAGAGTCAAGCCCCGTACACACGATCGGTTTAACCGATGAAAACCGTCCGATGGATTGTTTTCATCAGACAAACCGATCGTGTATGGGACCCATCGGTCTTTTTTCCATCGGTTTTAAAAAATAGAACATGTTTTAAATTTTTCCGATGGATCAAAAACTGATAGAAAATACCGATCGTCTGTGGGGAACTCCATCGGATAAAAAACCCACGCATGCTCAGAATCAAGTCGACGCATGCTCAGAAGCATTGAACTTCATTTTTCTCGGCTCATCGGAGTGTTTTACGTCACTGCGTTTGGGACGGTCGGTTTTTGGACTGATGGTGTGTGGCCAAGACTGATGAAAAACAGTTTCATCGGATTTCTGATGGACAAATCCATCGGACTAAAATCCATCGGAAATCCGATCGTGTGTACAGGGCTTTACAGTTATCATTCCATTTGAATTTTTTTGTTTTGTTTCATATCTTAGCACTAATCTACACCTCACTTGGATGAGGGGACTTGTTATTATTGTTATCATTTTTTTTATGTTGTATTTTGTTTTACCAGTCACAAGGTTGCGCATATATATATATATTTTTTTTTTCACAATTTGCATTAACTGGAATAACTCTCCACCCTGTGTTGGTGTTGAATTCATTTGTGAAACTTTGTCACTTTTCTATTAGATCCCCTCAAGAGGACGCTGCCATTGCTGGGGTAGGCACTTGCTTCATTGAATGTTTGGAACAAATTCTTGAAGCTTTGTACTTCATCTGTAATGGATTGCAAGCATCTATGCTTCTTTCTTGCATGGCATTGATGCCGCATAGAACACTTTGGCTTTTTCTCTAGGATAGAAAATATATGTCCACATCTGACTTGGTTATCCTTTGGGGTAAATCGCCTCTTTGGGCCTGCTCTTCACATAGTCATTAACAATGCCTATGGTGGTTGATGGTTAGATTGCATTCCTGCCTCCATACAGGAGGTTGGTGGAAAGAGCCAAACGATCCCCTTCTCCTTCATCCACTACAGTGACAAAAGCACCTAGACAGTCAGAGTGTTTCCTCCCACTCATGTCACAGGGCTTGAAGCCAGAGGTCCTCTAATACCTCTGCTCACCTTACTACATGAAGGTGTGTCCCAGCTTCAACAAGTGAGGGGCTGTTTGCTCATCCTGCTGGGTCCCTCTATAAGTAATCTCCCCAGCATTTGGGTGCTCAAGCCAGCCCTTGTGGCCTACATCCTTGAATAGGGCATCTCCTTCTTCTGCCCTGCTTCACCCTTCTGCTTTTGCAGCATCCCATTATGCATCCTCCCAACTGTTTGGGTTTTCCATATCCAGATATCTCTGATTCTTACCTTAGTAGGAGCCCATCCTTGGGAACTGCATCCTATGTAAACTCAAGCTCTTTCTTGCAGGGGATTCTTTTTCCCCTTTTTGTCTTTACTCCTCTTGTGCTGCTTGATATTGCACAGCCCTATACCTCTCCTGAGGGGACTGTTGGTCACCAAGATCCACAGGGTTCAGTTCCTAGTGCTTCTTTACCCAGTGAGGACCTTACCCTTTAACATCCTTTGCCACTTTCAGACCCTGTTCACAACATGGTCCTTATGTTCATCTTGGTACTTTTTCTTGGCATCCTCACTGTGGAACACTCAGAAAACTCTCATTAAAAATTGATCAGTTTCCTGAATTCATACAATATTGCTGAGAATCATATTGTCTGCAAACTTCATCTAAATACGTTTAGCCAGGTATCTTTAGATCACCATCCATCAGGGATATTCAGCTCAATCTTTTCATGGAGCCCCTCTCTCTGTGGACCCTCAACTTCTTCCACATGTGTAATAGATTTTTTTTGTCCCCCACTTCAGGGTTGTGGGATTGTTGAGCGATGTCCCTTAAGTATAGTCTCTCATTTTTCTTTGGACTCTTCTTGTGTTACGGAGACTAATCCCTGGGACGAAGCGCTAAATTAGTCTTTTTTGGACTGAGATGTTCCAGATGCTGTTTTATGGTCTTTGGTGGGTATCAGTTGGTTGCATCCCCCTGCCCATGGGAGGACCCCTTTACTGGGCATTTCCTGCTATCTAGTCCTTCAGTCTGGTTCTCTGGAACAGACAATTCCTGTGTTGTCAAATAATTCCTCTGTGGGTCGATGTTTTTACCTGACCTTCATTGGATATCACCTAGGTGCTGCAGTACCTTCACCTTCGGAAGAGTTCATCTTGGGAACTCTCCCTGTGACAGTTCAGACGACCTTCTCTCTATGCTTGCTGAGTGTGTGCTGAGATGATCTCCACAGTGGACAGTGAGTGTTCAGCACTTCTCTGGGACCCTAGTTTCCTTTTCCCCTTCGACACGCAGTGTAAGTCTGGAGTCCTTTGTGAAACTTGTTTATCAGAAAACATGTTCCTCTTCTGCATCCAAGCTGCAGTCTTAAAGAGACATGCCCTTTAGATTCCTTTTCTTTTCCTATCCTCAGGTGAAGCTACTAGTAGTTGAAGATTTCTACCCCTCACTCCACAGTGGTGGGTGCTACTCTCCTCAGGGGTGCCTTTTTAGAATCATACTGTTGCTAACTGGTAAGGCAGGGTTACAATGTGGTCTATCACTCCTTAAGTACATCTCTGGATGTTCGGTTGCAAGGCCCCCCTTAGTTAACTTCTTCTGATCCTCCTGTTCCTGTACATCAAATTGGCGTTTGTTATATCTCATCCCTGCCTTTCCTTTAAGAAGGTTTCTTTATCCACCAACATTCTCCTTTGGGCGAATTCAGGTTTAGTACCCCTTAGTTTCCACCAGACTTATGGGCCACTTTAAACATCAGTATGTTCCACTGTGAGGAATGTCTTACCCAATGTCTGTCTCATTGAGAAGTTGGTTGCCTGAACTACTTTCTTAAGATCCCTCCTTTACCTGAAGTCACAGGGTTTATAATGTTGGGTTTGAGCAATTTTTGATGACCGTCTCGCCTCCATTCTTGGACTCAACTCTCTTCCAACTTAAGGATTGGTTGTTTTTTCCTGGGTTTTGGCCCAGTAAGTTTTTTTTCTTGTTGACCACATTTGTTGTTGGTCTAGATTTCTTCCTGTTCAGTGTCTTCCACCTGTCTTTTGGTGGATTTTTAGTTGGTCATCTAGTTTTGTGTGATCTGGCCCATGGTTCTTCAAGCACTAGTTTTCCTTTAGATATGATTCTCTGGCCTGGTCTGGACCACAAGGTTAATCCTTGTGCTCTCCCTTTGGTATTGTCAGTTTTACTGTTTTACATGGCATTTTCTTCATCCAGTCTTACATCTGGCATCGATTCTTTCAAATACTCTGTTGTAGATAGTCCCTTCACCTCTCAGTGGCTGTTTTCCACCACTCATTTGGACTGCTTACGGACATTCTGACTCTATAAGAATCCCGAAATACCCATATCTCTGAATGGATAAGAATAAAAATGAGATCTTTGTACTTAATCTAAACCTTTATTTTGAAGTGCATTGAGGAACACAGGTCCCTGTGTTATTAGCTTGCCCACAAAACTGAAGCATTATGGGTAGAGGAGGGGTTATATGGGCCCGGATCAAATTTTTTCTTTTGTGTGCCAGTGTCCCAACCTCCTGTAGGTGACAGGATAATTAGGCTGTATTCGAATTCCTAAATACCTGTGCCCCTCAGTGGACTTTAAGAACAAGATTCTATGACAAGTACAAAAATCCTATTTTATTCAGAATAAAAAACACCCTTTCAACTAATTATTAAATTGTTATAAAGGTGTGTTTCCAACAATTGTGCAAACATTTTATCAGTATTTTATATAGAAGTGAAATTATACATACTGGATATATACAAACACATCTCACATGTCCAATATCCATATACAGCCTGCAATATAGAATTTTACATAAAAGGATGTTCTATTTGTTCTCCTTTTCTCCTCCTAAATCTCTACCTCCTACCCTAACTCTCCCTGCCCTGTCAGCAACTGGGTCAAAATGGTGAGAGTGAAGAAGTACTATTTAAATGTGACACAGACCCTCAAGATATGCTCAAGGAAAAGTGGGTATGGAGAAGGAAGGCTGGGAACTCACTAATTAGCATTTTACCAGGCAGTTGCAGGACACAGACCATCTAAATGGCATGAAACCATAGACATATACTTAAAAAAAATTGCATTTATCCACATGATTGAATGTTGGTCCATTAGATCTTAATTCAAACAATTCTGATAGATAAAGGTGATATACTTGGATAAAAACAGACGGAAAATTATGTATTTATTCAACAAAAATAGCAATAGATGTGATGGTATACTGTGGAAAAAGTACACGCTTGGCCTCAGAAGCTGGTAATGTTTTCTTTCAGAGAAATTTCTTCCTGTAGCAGTATATTTCACATGCTGCTCCAGACAAGATCAGGCTGCACACTCCACAATCACATCTCAGGAGCTGGCTTGAATTGTCTCCACCAAAGCAATCAATTGTATCAGCAGCAGGAATGTGTCACACCAAGATACAAAATAATCTTGCTTTGTTATATTCGCACTGAATAACTGTCCACCAGTCTCACACATTGACTCAGCCAAATGTTTTGTCCATTGATTCTTCTATCCCTAAGTTATGGGCATTCACAAGGAAATTAAAGGAAGCTGTAGGTAAGCAGGGATCAAATTTGGGAATGCAGCTTTCAGTAATCCTGAGTATGTACATTGTGACACCAAAATGCCCTTCTGGAAAGCAGCATTCTAATGAACAATTATGAAGTTGCTGATGTGAGTGACTGTTCAATGGACATTGTATTACTGGCTAGTGCTACACATGTCCAGTTAGGCATCTAAAAGCATCTATTTGTGTTCATGTGAAAATTTTGAGTATAGCCTCAGTTAATAGGTCCTACAATAAGGTATAAAAAGTACCATCATCCAGTGCGGACAGTTGCTGAGGCTGTCCTCTCACACACTCAAACCAAGGAAAATTGCTTATGGACTATCCCGGTATTGATAGACAGATGATAAACTGCAATAAAAACATAATTTATTACATATAAAAAAACATAAAATTTAACAAAATCAATATACCAATAAAAAGGGAGATTTAACCTTACAGTATACAATTACTCGTAGGTTTCTCCCAAAAAGAGATATCTGGTAATGGAGTTATCCTCGTAGATTAAATGTCCTCTACTAGTTGCGCGGTCTTAATGTCGCTTCACCAGGAGGAATAATCTATAAAAACAGGTAATTTATTTAGAGCATATACAAAGGTTGACAAGTGTATAATGAATATAGGTCAGCAGTAATATTTGAGTGGTTGCTTACCCAGAAGCCCAAAGGCAGAAGAGGTCCCAGGACGCCACTAGATTCCCTCCGCGGCGGACATGGGGGTTTGTTGGTGAAAAGTGCATCTAAGATAGTGAAGATGAATATGTATAGGATGGTAGATAAATAGTATAAAATAATCCATTGAGGTAAAAAAATGGGAAAGGGGGAGGGGCGGCAGCATCTCTGCAGTAAAGGGGGGGAGAGGAAAGGAAGAGAGAGGAAGGGGGGAAGGGGGAGGGAGGAAGGGGAAGGGGGGAAAAAGGGGGAGGGAGAGGGAGGAAGGGGGGATGAGGGGGAAGGAAAGGAAGGGGGGGAATGGGTGAGAAGAGAAGAAGGGACTGTCATTACTACAATGGAAGAACGGGGTAATAACCGACTAAAAAGTAATACAGATTGGTAATCCAGGTTCACCGATAATAACCTACCTGATAGAAGCACTCTGCGACAAACGTTCAGAGAGTGTCTACCTCCAGGAGGGGGGGCCGGAGATAATCACCGGAAGAGCCAAACCCAGAAACAGGATGGACAATAATAATAGTGCCAGCTAAGTACTAAGACTGGACAGCATCTCTGTAGTAATAACGCATCAAGCATCAAGGGTACAGAAGCCTGGTAGGGAACTTCTCTAAAAAGTTTTTTGTTACAGTCGGCAGACAGCCAAATCACATTGGTCGAGTCTGCAAATAGACAGACAAACAGGAGTCAAATGATGGAAAGATAGGCCTATAACAAGTCCAAAATTCAGGGTTTCACCATGGTAAGGGTGGCCGATGTCCCAGCCTCCTGGAGAAGGTATCCGCACTGCTCATCAACGCACCCTCTTTCCTCCACTTCACCTCACTTTGTATTCATCAGGGGGCTACTATGCAAATCTTAAAAAAGACAATGTTGGGTTGGCAATAGATGTATACAGTAAAAGGGTCAAAGATGATCTTGCCAAGTATTATTGAAAGCCTAGAGCAGCTTTTAACAATGATATATTTATTTTTAGGACACCCTTGCATTATGCATCTGTTAACTGCCACTTACACTGTATTGAGGTTTTGGTGAACTCTGGTGCAAATGTGAATGAAGCAGATATTTGGGGCCGGACATCTTTGCACTATGCTTCTGCTTCAAATATTGACCGCAAGTAAGTGAAACATATTTAAACCTATGTGCAAGACTGATTTGTATGTATCCAAACAACACTGGCAAGTGTTATATATACTTCTTCTTGCCTTTATTTTTTCACTATGATTGGTATAATTTTTTTACAACAAAAATGTTCCTTTATTGAGGCAAAAAAGAGTCAACATTATACAACAATTGTCCAAAATGGACCAAATCAGAAAAAGGGTAGAAACAGTACATATGGAAATCATATAGACAAGCATATAAGAGATAACTTGTACAACAATCTAACAAGGGTAACATCCACACAGCAGAACTCCCTCCAATCCTGTCAAAACCGGAGCCTAAACCAGTATTACACCCCCACCCCCCAGGGTCTGCGTCAGAAGGCCGCTCCCCGCTACGCTGTCCAAGGTAGCCAGATTTTGTTGAATTTTTGTGGGCAATTCCTGTTAATGTACATTAATTTATATAGTGGTAACACCGCAGTAATGGATTTCTCCCATGATTCCACCACTGGGGGGGAGGAAGCGTTCCAACGCAAGACAATTTCCCTTTTCGCATAGAAGAAGAGGTAGGTGATGAGTAATTTGGTGTAGCGAGGTCTCTGATCATCATCCTGAATGCCCAGGAGTGCCAACTCGGGGGACACAGGAAGCGTCAGTTGGAGGCCACCATTCATAGTGTCCACTACCTTAGCCCAGTATCTAGCAATCTTAGGACAGCTCCAGAACATATGGAAATATGTGCCCACATCAGCTTGGGAACGGGGACAGTCTTGTGTGCGTTGTGGGCACACCTTGTGGAGTCTCTGGGGAGTATAGTAAACTCTATGCAGGAACTTGACCTGAATCAACCTTTCTTTTGTGGAAATCAGTAAGGCAGTACTGTCAGCTAAGCAGTTATCCCAATCCTCCCTATCAAGATCTGGTATGTCAGTCTTCCACTGGTCCCAGAGTCTGTCTACCTTAGCGGAATCAGTCCTCAGCAGGTCTAAATATAAGGCAGATAAGGGCTTTTGGAGTCGCTCTTGGGCCAACAGCTCCTCAATTGGGTCCATAGACAGTCTGGGCGGAGACGTGAATTGGGCTCGAACAGCGTGACGTATCTGGAGATACCTGAAATACATCCACCCCGGCAGTTGATATTTGGCCCGGAGGGTCGTAAACGGCACCAGAGCTCCCGCTCAAAAGACATCCCCAAGCATTTTGATTCCGTATCTAGCCCAGATCTGGGGATCAGGGACTGTCCTAAGATGCGGAAGGTTAGGATTCCCCCAGAGTGGACAAAAAGGGGACCAGCTTCGTGGGCTGATAAGCCCCCGTCTGGCCACCATCCAGGCCCTCAGGGTCGTGCGAGTTGGCTGTGGAAGAGCTGCATATGCCCTATGCCCCCTGTAAACTAGGTTACCCAGCTCTCGGAGTGATCCCAAAACCGCTGCCTCTAGGCAAACCGCTGCGTTACTTTTGGAAAGGACATACCACCACCGGACCGTAACTAGTACCGCCGCCCAAAAGTAGGTCCGGTAGTACGGCATCGCCAAGCCCCCGCAACGAACGGGGAGTGTTAGGGTCGATTTAGCCAATCTTGGGGTTGTGCCACCCCAAATGAAGGAGCCCACGCATGGATCTACCTTATCAAAGGAGTTGGGTATCCAGGTGGGGCTGTTTCGAAAAACATAAAAACTTTGGGAGAAACAGCATTTTTAAAAGATTTATACGCCCCATGAGGTTCAGAGGTAGGGAGGTCCAAGAGGCGCACCTAGACCGAAGCTGGGACAGGACAGGGAGCAAATTAAGTTCCTTGAAGCTCGATAGTTCCTTCCGCACCTGGATACCCAAATATTTGAATTGATCCACCCAGAGCAAAGGTGCCTCCCCACCCGGATCACGGACCTGTGAGTCAAGGGGAAAAATAATTGATTTGGACTAATTAATACGAATCCCCGAGAACCTACCAAAGGTGTCAAATATCTCCAATGCTGCCGTCAGTGACTCTCCCGCATTCCTGCAATGATTGGTAAAGTTTACTTGTAAAAGTTCACATAACATAGCGGGACAACTTACTTTTTTCATATTTGTTTTTGGCTTGTGTGGGCAAACTTTTGACAACATCAGGTGGTCAAATCCAAGGGACATTATAACAGTAATTTGTATCAATGCTCATTGTAAATTTTGTTTCCTGGTGCCTACACATGGCAGCATACATATGGTAGTGGTTCAGCCCCACACTACCCACAAGGTTAATGATGAATATAAACATTTCCCCAAGATAGAATACTTTGATTCTCGTAACTAGAATCAAAATTAGAGGGTGGGTAATGTATGATGCAGTGTTTAAGCTCCAGGAAAGGAAATTTACGATAAGTATTGATACAAATACTGTACCTGTTTTTGTGGGGCCAATACACATGTGGAAAATAACTAGCAACATAAGAGGGTATGATGCAAAGTGTATTTAATGAGAGACGGAAGAATAAAGCAGCCACCACTCTAGCACAAAACTTTATAGATGTCCAGGATGCCAAAACCATGCAGTAATGTGACATAAATGTGTGAAAGTTTAAAGTAACAGCATGACAGATGTCCTCAGGAGTAAGGAGAAATGCCTACAAAAGCTGTCCATGATGCTGTTTTTCCTGTGCCACGCATATTCCATAATTGGAACCCCTTGGAAAGGGAGGTGAACAACACCTGGTAGAGGAACTTGTGTAATGGCATGAGAATTATGCAATTTTGAAGATGAGTGATCATGGCATCTGGGTCATTGGTAATTATCTCTGGATCTTTTGTTTGAAGAGTTATGAGCAGTGCTGCAAACAGACAGGATGCAGCAATTAGAGGTACTGTGTATATGTGTGAGGTTCTTTTTCGGACAGAGTACTTATCATGTCACAAAGGTAACATACCAGAAATTATAAGGAAAGCCTTGAAAAGAGCCTCCAACAACAACAGCCTAACTTGTCCATCCTGCTGACAGGCTTTAAATACACTAGTGAGGTTGCCTTATTAGAGCAGGCTTCCTTTATCTTATTGGGTCGCCATAGCCATAGCCAGGCACCCTTAACCATCCACAAGATGGCTGCCATGGCCCTAAGCCCATCCAACATAATGACCTCACATGCAGGATGGGCCATAACCTAAAAGTAATGCATGCTGCAGAGATCAGGCAGAGAGGCAGATGAAGAGAAGGAGTGGGGAAGTAGATGATGAAAAAAGGGGATCATAAAAGGGAGACAGATGAACAAACAGGCAGAAAAGGGGCATACAGCAGGCACAGAAAATTATGGAAAAAAGCTGCAACTGCAAAAACCTAAGGACTAAGACTTCATCCAGGAGAGACTGCACCTGGATGGATGCCATTATCTGCAGTGCGTAAGAGAAATGATTGGCAAAAATCTTAGTCTGTGAGAATGTTGAGGATAAAAGAGAGAATGAGGGTATTTTGTCTGAGGGAGACATTTATGGTCATCATTAGACAATGTATGCTACCATGTTGACCCCAGGATAGTGTTTTTTCAGTAAGCTTTGCGTTATTGTACACTGAATGTACATCTGAAAGTAATCTTCTGTATGTCTTTCACATTTTTACATGCTTATGGTTCCATATTTTAATTATTTTATACACAATCTGTAAATGTTTCTCTTGTTGGCTATGTATAGATCAAAGATTTTAATTAGAATCCCATCTTAAAAATACTTAAGGTCAGCCCACTTAGCCTTATTGACAGCCTATTCCTATCAGTTAGGTCAGACTTGCAGTGAGACAAAAAAGTAGTAAAGAATTTCCTGTACCAAACTACTAAGTAGAAAGCAGAGACCTGCACATATAATGAGCAAATGTGAATGCCCCCCTGTACAAATTGAAATAGATAGATAACTGCTTATTCTGTTTCAAGCTGAAAAATTGAAGACCCTCTCTTGCTGTGGGGCTGAGCACTGCAACGGTTGAATGCTTGATTATATCTAGGGGAGTTGGTAGGACAGTTTGACTTACCCAATCCTCCGCTCCCACAGGCTACTCCATCCTGCTAGGCCTGTCCCAGCAGCCTCTTCTCTTTTTTTTTTCACAGGGGTTCATGAAGCTATTACTACTTCAACATTTAAAGGACCGATCTACCTATACAGAATTATTTTTATAAAATGGTTAATGTTAAAGAGGATTTTATAAGCTATATGGCTAAATATGTACAGTAAATGCTTTTGGATAATCAGAACATAATAATTGGGTGAGAGAGGTTAGAAAAGGAAGGATTTGCCAAGGCCGTTTCATGTATTAGAGTGTAGGAGCTTTAGAGTATCCCTGTGACCATGATGGCTAACTAAAAATTCTGAAAGAACCTACACAATCATATTACAGACATTGGCTTTACAAATGATCAAAGAAAGCTGTAAATGCCCAGTGCTATCCTGAATCTTTGTGTCTCCTTGGTAAATACCTGGAGTGCAACATAGAAAGATATTCCAATTATATAATATAACACATTTATTGTTTTCAAGGAGAAGAATAATTGTGGGAAGAGAACATGAAAATACAGAAGAAGCTGATTTATCCTCTCCGGTAAAAGAAAAAGAAGCAGCCAAGTAAGTTGTCCATGCTATGCAATAAGACAATACCATTCTTTATCAAGACATTTTAAAACACTTCTTACAGATATGTTAGCCTGCTACATGATGCAGCTCTTGACCCATACCCACACTTGACAGTGTACATGGAGCCAGTAACATATGGATGTCTTTAGGTTCTTGGTTGACTGTCATTAGGTGTATTTTTTTCCTTGTTCTTTTCGTAACCTTGGATGTGAAAAAGCCTTTGGCAATTTTGTGGAAATTTTAACGGATCATGGTAGCATACTACCAATGGAAAGGAAACAACTAGAGATTCGGACTTTAAAGGCAATTTGGACCACATACATTTTATAAAAATATATATTTTATTTGTACATACATAAAAACTTGCAAAGGCAACACATAGAAGCTAAAAACATGTAATCACATATGCTTAATATTTGGGCAACAGCGGCCAAGTATACTGCAAGATGTTTGTTACACCATATCAGGTGAGTGAGCCCCTGTGCGTTAACGCGTTTTGCTGGTTTGCTTCATCAGGACACATGAAGAGATGATGTAGATAGAGACAGGTCTCACTGTATTGAAACAAACACATATGATATTTCAATATATCTTTTCATCGCATATGGGAGGGCTGGATTTATATTCACCTTGCCTGAATGTGAATACACATGCATACAAATTGGATCTCCCCAGGCGGGAACCTGAGCAACAGGATAAGCCAGATGGTCTAAAAGCCCACGTAGTTTAATATAAGCATAAAGCTAAAGAAATGGAAAGAGATGGCCATTATTACTCCAAAAAAGGAGTGTATATACATAAGTAAGGTGCAGCAGGATGAAAGTACAAAATAACGAGGGGGAAGAAAAACTTACTTGGTATTCCAAAATTCTATATATAGGAGGAATCTTCCACCACCTATCCAGATGGCATATGACTTAGAACCCCACCAAGATATATACACATACTTCTCAAACCATCAGGGTAAAAGCAGGCACTATAGTAGGCAGCACAACATCAGGTCAAACAATTGCTGTCAGGGGGAAGGGTATATGTCCCTTTAGACCGAGATGGCCTATAGGGGATAAAAATATAAGTATGTTGTTTACTAGCATCCTATTTTAATTCTTAGGATGTTAGCTATTCTATCATATCCCATATTAGTATTGATACTCACCAGTCCATGCTGCTAACAGGTAACCCCAGGAGATACTGGTCATTTGGGGCAGACCAAATGGCTTCCTATATACTCCAGCCGACGGAAGAGACACCTAACTAACCCGCCGGGTTCATCTGGCGGCACGACCGCCACTGCTCACCACACAGGCGGCCGAGGACACACCCCGACCACTCTCCAGGGCGGTGCCACAACAGAGCAGTGGCGACCCGCCCACTGGGACGATGATGGAAGATGGGGAGGCACAGAGGCCGGCCCGCCTCTCCTCCCACTCCTAATCCAGGCCGAGCACTGAGGTCCGCCTGGGGGGGGGGTGGATTCCGACTTGGCCATATTACCAATGATTTCTATCTAAACCATAACAAGATCAAAACTGTTGGTGATCATACCCCATACCTCCCAACTTTTTGAGATGGGAATGAGGTACAACTATTAGCAAAAGTATGTAGGCATAGGACACACCCCCTGCCATGCCCCCTTTAAAGGAGAATTATAAAAAATAAGATTAGTTAAACCCTCAAGTGCTTTTTTTTTACCACTACTATTCCTGTATACTGACTTTTAAAATTTACAAATGCAGCAATTTGGAAATTGGATGAAAGGTTTAGCACTGTGAAACACTTTTTGAAAGGAACTTTGTTCCAAATGTGAATGTACAATATACAGGTAAAGCGCTGCGTAAATTGACATATTAGTATCTGTAATAAATAAATAAAAATAAATAAATCCGGGACAGTCCCTTGAAATCAGGGACAGTTGGGAGCTATGTCTTACCCCTTGATCCATTCAGACATTTTTGTTATCAAAAGTAGCTGAATTTGGCAAAAATGTATGGTATACTTTAAACAATAAACAATTTTTAGCCTCCTGGCTATGTTTTTCTCAATCCTAGTCTCTTTCCAATGTGATTCAGATTCCTGTACATTCAGGCACAGACAGGCTTGGACACATAAACAAGCTGCCTCAGCAGCACACGCTCGGGGCAGGACCCCTATTTGAGTGAAGACTTTTTTTCTGGACAAACCCACCTCTCCTTAATTGTACTACTAGGTGTGCTATCTGTTTTGTAATGTTAGATACCTTTTACTGGTTCAAAACTGCCTCACTGCCTCACAGTCATCAACAATATATTGGGGTTGATTTACTGAGGGCAAATAGACTGTGCACTGTGCAAAGTGCAGTTGCTCCAGAGATTAGTAAATGAGTTGAAGCTTCACTTTGCAAAGAATACGCAATCACATGCAAGAAAAAAATAAATAAAAATTACTTGCCCCCTGATTGGATGATGGAAGTCAGCAGATCGTCCCCTCATTTCCTAAGCTCTGGAGCAACTGCACAGTCTATTTGCCTTTAGTAAATCAACCCCATTATGTCACTTTCCCAGTACTCCTGTCACTCTATTATGATTACATATAATCCAACCTTTCCAAGTGCTGCCAGGATCTCAAGCAGCCTCTACTGGCTAGTGCTGAAGAACAGGGGTCAATTTCATCTTCACAAAGCTGTATCTGCAGTATGGCTATATCTTTTTCAATAATTACTGTTTTATTCCAAAATGTGCTCAGATTCCTATTCAGGCAATCAGCAAAATAAATTGCCTGCAACAAGAGCCGCCTTATGCATAATATGGCTGCAATTTACGACATGCAGTTAAAATAGGGATTATAGTACCTTCCCTTCTTCTCTCTCCCACCTGTATAACACAGGTGATGGCCCTCCAGAACCACTCCACTTCTTCAGCACAGTTTCCTTACTATATCCACCAGTCCCCAACAACAACACAACAGCAAGTTAGAACAGACTTAGATGCTGTTCTTGTTATTTTTCCCCTGCATTAGTTGGGTGAGTATTGTGTGAGTGTTGTCTGTAACATAAAGTGTAGGCCATGCTGTCTTTGGGGACCCGGTATTAAGCTATTGGTAGTGTTAGAGCTGCAAAAGTGGTAGCAAACATCAGGGCCGTTTGAAGGAATTTGGGGGCCCCAAGCAGATTGAGAATTTGAGGCCCCCAAGCGGGGGGTGCTACTGATTTTTTTTGGAGAAGCGGGGGAGGTGCTACACAATTTTTTGGGTGGGGGGGCCGCCAATCGCGGGAGGGGGGGCCGCCAAATCGCGGGAGGGGGGCCGCCAATCGCGGGAGGGGGGGCCGCCAAATCGCGGGTGGGGGGCCGCCAAATCCCGGGAGGAGGGGGCCGCCAATCGCGGGAGGGGGGCCGCCAATCGCGGGAGGGGGAGCTGCCAAATCGCGGGAGGAGGGGGCCGCCAATCGCGGGAGGGGGCTGCCAATCGCGGGAGGAGGGGGCCGCCAAATCGCGGGAGGAGGGGGCCGCCAAATCGCGGGAGGGGGCCGCCAATCGCGGGTGGGGGGGCCACCAATCGCGGGAGGGGGGCCGCCAATCGCGGGAGGGGAGGCAGCTCTGCTGGGGCCCCAGGCCAGCTGGGGGCCCCAAGCAGTTGCTTGGTTTGCCTGTCCTGTTCCGACGGCCCTGGCAAACATTCTTGGCCATAGCCTAAATAGTTCATCAAAAACGTTCAGACCTTCAGATTTGTAACTTCATTAAAGCAGGCAGTGTTCCCAGGTTGTTGACGGTGTTCATGCTTTTTTTCTCTGACCACATTGTCCACCTGTAAGTGGCAAAGAGAGAAACAGAGATTGGTTACCTGTGGGAAACACACCAACAGCTTGCAATATGGTATGTCAGTGTTTGACTCCCCAAGTGGTGTTCAGAGGACAGTGATCAGCAACTGTTGCTGCTGATGAGTGGGAGTTACTGCAAGAGAAGGCAGTTGAAAAATCGTTTTTGAATTATTTCACAAAATATGTATTTGGCTATCTGTGAACTAATAAAGCTGCATGGCAACTACACAGCTATAAGGCAGTAGTATTTTAGACCTTGTTATTTATTTTGCAAACCATTTATTTGGCTAGCTGTACCCCAGTTATCACCACAATACATGATGTACTATTGGGCTTTGAGCAGTAGTATTGGAAACATTTTTATTTGTGGTGGTAGATAACAAGCAGAGGCCAATAAAAAATATATCCCTAAATCTTCCTAATTTCTCTCTGTTTCTTACTTTTTTATCAGTTCTTTTTCACTAATGTGTTAGCCTTTCTATGCGTAAAACTTCATTGTCCACCTTGTACAATCCAAAAAATAAAGCTAAAAAACTAATTACATCTGGCATAATTAAAAAAGCAATCTGCTACTAGTGACAACAGTTCGCACATTGCACCAAGACCTTGGAATTTGCACTTCTTATTAAAAGTTTATGAATAAGAATAATTGAATTGATGCAACGGGTATTGCTTACATTCTTCATAGCAAATAATAATATTTATAAACAGGTGCTTGCAATATCTGCTTGAGAACACAGCCGACCCATCAATTTGTGACAAAGCGGGCTATAGTGCCATCCATTATGCTGCTGCCTATGGTCACAGAGAAGGCTTGGAATATGTAAGTATACAGTATGATACAGTCACAGCTTAATACACAAACTGAATTCATTGTAACATTGTTAAAGTGACACTAAACTCTGGTTTGTAGGTATGCATTCATACCTCAAAAGTAGTTCCTTCCATTGCTCCCAGCATCATCTCCGAATTCCTTTTTAATGCTGCTTCCTGTTAGAGGGTGGCTACATTCATTGGTCCCACTGTTTGCAGAAATGTAGCCACCCTCTCTTGCTTGCTCCTGAGATAGACTATGGGATTTGTAATGTGCATAGATAAGTGCGCATGGCCACAATTAACATGTAGTGATCATTGCAAACAAACAAATGAAGGGAAAAGGAAAGGTTTGGGAGCTAATGGGAGATGTTACAAGGAGACAGAAAACACAGTAGGAAAAAATATATTGAAAAATTGAGAACAGGTCTGTTAAGCAGTGGATGTGAATGGATTATTTTTGGAGAATAAGGATATTGTTTAGTGTTAGTATACAACATGTTCTCATGCTAAAACAAATCAGTGGTAATAGGTTAAAAAAGATTTTATTGAACTGACTTGTGGCTGAATCAATGTCAAGTTTGTTCAGGTATCTAGGCTTGTAAGTGACGTTTCCGTCCTAATGAACACATTTTTTGTCCAGTGAGTGCTAAATTTAAACTGATTGTAAATGCTTGATTTATTTTTTATTTTATTAAAATAACAAACATGTCATACTTACCTGCCCTGTGCAATGGTTTTGCACAGAGCAGCCTTGATCCACCTCTACTGTGGCCCCCTGCCCCTGCCAATGCTCCTGGCTCTTTCCCCCTGCAGAGTGCGCCCCATAGTAAGCTGCTTGCTATGGGGGCACTCGTGCATGCTCACTCCTGAGCCCTGCTCACACACACAGAGCATGGCTCGGCCCGCCCCCCCCCCACTCCCTCCTTACTGGCTGTGCTGGAAAGCAGCAGGAACCAATGTCTCCCGCTGCTGTCTCAAAGCCAGTGAGGAGGGGAAGAGCTGCAAGAGCCTCTGCTCTCGTGCACATCGCTGGATTGAGATCAGGCTCAGGTATGTATAGGGAGGGGGGGGGCTGCACACAGATTTTTTTTTTTACCTTAATGCAGAAAATGCATTAAGGTAAAAAAATAACTTCTACCCTTAGAACCACTTTATATAAAAATGATTTCATATATGTAAATGGTCTGCATTCTCTGCAGCCAGCAGATGGAGCACTTGGCTACTTTTTATTTTTCTCTAGGATCTCCTCATTAGCTTGAGGAAAACTAGTTTAGAAGAGATCAATAGCCCAAGCTGAAATTTACACACAAAAAGACCCACATATACAATAAACGTTGCATTAGGTTTCAGGCATTCGTTTAGAATGATTGTTAAAGCATCACTGCACAAATAGATTTTGGTCAATTTAATTTAAAGCTTTAATTTCAAGTTTATGAGGTTTTATTGGTATGATATTTTACAGTGTATCATATTGTTTAACTAAGTATTAAAGCTGTATTGTTAATTTCAGTTTCTCACTGGGAGATTTTGCCTCGTATTCTGAATTTACATGAATACACATGAGATTCCACCTCCAAGGCACACATTGGTCTTTCTTCTGTATCCTCTTCCTAGCACATACACTCTTCTTTCTACTATCTATTGCTAGCAGTGAAATGGTCCTTCCACTACACCAAGATCACTAGTCAGTTTTCATAACAGCAAATCTATATGCATTTAACCTCTCAGTGTAAGCATCAACTCTTTGGTGGCCAGCCCCCAGAATATGTGCATTAACCCCTCAGTGATCAGCCACCAGAGAATGTGCATTAACCCCTCAGTGATCAGCCACCAGAGAATGTGCATTAACCCCTCAGTGATCAGCCACCAGAGAATGTGCATTAACCCCTCAGTGATCAGCCACCAGAGAATGTGCATTAACCTTTCAGAGCCTAATCTCCAGTGTGTGAGGATTTGCTATCCATTATGCTGCTGCCATAGGTGTGCGCAGCTTATTGCATTAGGATGTGCACCCCAAAGCTCAAACAAACATGTGCGCATATATACAGTATATACTGTATGTATGGCAGAGCCATTTAGAGGTACTTCCCATCTCCCTACCAGCACAGTAAAAGAGAAGCGTGGAAGAACTTTTTATGGCAGAGCTAGTCAGAGGGAGATTTTTCCCATCTCCCCGCCAGCACACAGAGCGATAATGCTAGTGCACATCGGGTGATTAGGGTGTGCCCAGGCACACCAGCACACCATGTGCGCACGCCTATGGCTGCTGCCTATGGTTGCAGAGAAGGCTTGGAATATGTAAGTATACAGTATGATACAGTCACAGATTATTTCACAAACTGAATTCATGGTAACATTGTTAAAGTGACACTAAACTCTGGTTTATAAGTATGCATTCAGTGTGTGAGCATTTGCCTAATAACGATCAGTCCCCAGAGTATGTGCATTTACACCTCAGTTACCAGTATCAACATTATCCAAATGAATTCACAAGTTTACCAAAATATCCTACAGATAATGTCAGGGTGGCTGTCCTCCAGCTGAAGCTTAGTAGAAGTTGGGTGATGCAGAAGGACAATGACCCTAAGCATTAAAGTAAATCCACCACAGAATGGCTTCAGAAAAAAAAAGTGCCTTTTCGGAGTGGCCCAGTCAGAGGCCAGACCTTAACCCCAAAGAGATGCGGTGGAATGACCTCAAAAGAGCTGTTCACACCAGACATCCTACAAATGTGTCTGAGGTGGAGCAGTTTTGTAAAGAGGAATAGTCAAAAATTCCTCTTAAACATTGTACAGGTCCGATCCAGAGCTACCGAAAGTGCTTGCTTGAAGTCATTGCTGCCAAAGGAGGTTCAAGCAGCTACGAACTTACTTTTTCCATTGAATGTTTAATGGGTGTGTTCAATAAAAACAGAAATTCGAATTGTGTGTTAACAACCTAAAGTGGTTGTAACGACAGAAGGTAAAAACCTTCTGCACGCTGCTCTCCCCGCAGCTTCCTAAATACATACTTGAGCTCGATCTTGATCCAGCGATGTGCATGAAACCCAAAGCTCTCTCTGCTTTCTCTCTCCTCATTGGCTTAGATACAGCATTGGGAGCCATTGGCTCTTGCTGCTGTCAATCACAGCCAGTGATGAGTGAGCAGGGGAGGGGTGGGCCAGCACGGCTCTGTGGGCCTTATGGACACACAGAGTGGTGCTCGGGAGTGAACGTACACGAGTGCCCCCATAGCAAGTGCCTTAAATGGGCACTCATCAGAGGAGGAGGAGCTGGGAGCGCTGGTGGGGGGAACCGAGAAGAGGAGGATTGGGGCTGCTCTGTGCAAAACCATTGCACAGAGCAGGTAAATATAACATGTTTGTTATTTAAAAAAAAAAAAAAAAACAAGCCTTTACAATCACTTTAAGCACATTGTGTTTGTCTATTGATGTGACTTAGATGAGGATCAGATCACACTTTATTTCAAATTACAGCAAAAAAAATGTTAATTTTAAGGGGTTTACATACTTTTTCTTGCCACTGTATATTTCTTTCAAAATGTGGTTTGTATATAGTAAAGCTGAAGCTTAGTAAAAAAAAAATAAGCATCTTTACATTACAGCTTTAGTTACATTACTAACCTGTAATGCCCCACAATACGCTGGCTGTTGGATTCTGTAGAAATCCTCACTGCGGGGCTGCCCTGTCCTCTTCCTGGTGCTGAACTTCCAGTACTGTAAGGGTTAACAGCCTCAGGTCTCCGAGGTCAGCTGATAAGATAAGCAGACAGGGACACGCCCACTCCTGCCCTCTCCTTCATTTTAGAAAAATTATTTCACTGATTACAATGCCTGTAACATGATTTTGTGAATAAGGGAAAGTCTGAACAGTCACAGGATTTTGTCCCCCCATTCATAGATGGTGTTACAGGTAGTGGAATAAGAACTTTTCGCAATAGAGTAGAGAGCAGGCGGGGGCGTGTCCTTGTCTTATTATTCTTAGTGAAGCTGAGCCCAGAGACCCAAATCTATTAACCCCCAAAGCATCAGAAGTTTATCAGCAGAAGGAGAATAGGGCAAGGCAGCAGTGAATATTTCTACAGAATCTGGCAGCCTGCAATGGTGGGACATACTTCATTACAAGCTGTAAAGAAAATTCATTTTTTGTTTTTTTTAGCTAAACTTCAGCTTCAAGGTACTAAATATAATATAAGTGAGAAAATAAATGATGAGCAGATATCAGCATAAGGAACTATATAGATAGAGGCACCACCATCCCTGTGTGATAAATAAACAGAGGGGGATAGAATATGGGACTTTAAGGGTGCTTATGACAATAAGAGAAATAGATTGCCAGACATAGATTTTATAAAAATAGAAAAAGTATTTATTGACATATATATATATAAAAAGCTAATACATATACATGCCTATGACCATCACCGGTATATACCTAATACCAAAATCTAAAACAGTCATGCAGATATGTATAGTTGAAGTCAAGCGTCCATAGATTTCCTACAGTTTCGCCTATTAGGCTTCATCAGGGAATAGACGTTTATACGGTTTTTAACACATTGAAACGAAAAACTAGTAGGTATAAAGAAAAGGAGAAAACATATTAGTAACATATCACAGACATAAAGATCACTTTAAATGCGTTTGAAACAATACATGGGCACATCCCCAAATGACATGAGAAACATACAATGAAGATGTCCCTACTAATCAATAAATCCCCCATTCTGTACCTCCAACACAACCTGGTCAAAAGATGGTTATGACCATCATCATGGATTGCCCCGGAAATGGCCGCCGAACGCTGTCTCTAAGGGTCACAGTCCCGTAGGGGAGGGTGGGTTTTAAAGTTGCAGAACAAGGTTTTTATTCGTTAGTGCAAATACCTTTAGGTAAAAAAGAAAAGAAAGGACACAATCACATTTGAAAAACCAGCAACAAAGGGTGAGGGGGATTGCACTCCCATAAATAAATGAGAAACCCACTCCCCAACCCGCTTTTTATTAATCGGTTTAGTTGAATTATAAGGTTCAAAATGCGGCGGCGAGGTATATGTATATATTCCTTCTATAGGGGCAACTTTCCAACAGGGACCCATCTGCAAAATCAGAGGCAGCCAGACTTATTATTAATCAATGTATATAATGCATACACATTAATTAAAGAACTATAAAATAAATTGGATGCTCACCAACAAGATAAGGAACTAAATCTTGAAGTGTATGCTTCTCCTGATTGAACATGGAGGTATACTCTGCTTGTATATTGATATCAACAGGGTCTACCTTAGAGATGTCATATTCATGAATTGTCCCGCAGGAAGACACAAGCCACAGGGAGCTATATGAGTAGAATGAAAGCATCAATTATTATGCTCCATCCGTAGATAACCGCCAAAAAGTAAAGTATAAAAAGATTTACCTGCCTTATACAAACGCCGCCGGTTGAAACCTCCACCAATGTTCCAGACAATTCAATGTGAATGTCCGGATTATATATCCTCCCCCGACCCGCCAGAATCCGGCGTGTGACGTCACATCACATGGTGTGCGATGTCAGGCCGCCAATGGTGAGTACACGGACGTCAATGAGGAAGATGTGAGTACGCCGGCTGACGTCCACTAACAGGAAGTGATGACACTTCCTATGAAGAATCAAGCACAGAAACATCCTGTGCTGACACTGCCAAACTCGATGTGAATCAAGGGGTGTGTAGATTCAAAGATGTTTGCAGAGCAGTCTATGCCATGTACCACAGAGCCTCCGGTATGGGCGGACATCGGGCCGGAACCACGCCAGTCTAATGTGCACCCTTGAGTGTCCATACGGGGTGAAAACCAGACACAGCGTAGACAGCCAAATCAGGGGCAAAACCATGAGTGAAAGGAACGGAACATAAGGGGGAAGGGGGAGACGATAACATAAGATGGAATTTTGTTTATCATACCCATGCATTCTCCAAGCACATTCAAAGAAAGAACATAAATATACAATAAGTATAAATGTGAGTCACATAGGCAATTACATACATGTTGCCTAATGTGATAAAAAACACAAAAACAACAGTATAGCTTCTACATGATACTGCAAACATCAATTAATATACATTATAATCTTAATCCCTCCAAAATATTGAGGGAAAGAACATTGGCATAAAGTTTGTGATGCAACCCCCAGGAAATGCGAATCCCTCCCCCCCACGCCCCAAAAGAACGTTCTCCATGGATCAAAATCCCCTCTAAAGGCTAAATCCCACATGAGATGTAATTATACACAGAATGAGGGGTGACCAGGACACAATCAGGCACCTGGTCCCTATGATGTAATTATAGATTGGGGGGGGGGGGGAACCAGCAATGGAATAGTTCTACAACTAGATAAAATCATTGTAGAAACGGTTTGAAGCTAATGCCTTTATTCAGGCCAGGGAATCGAGTGGCTTGTAAGAGATAGATCCACCTGCTCTCCAACTGGAGGAGTTTTGTGTCAATCTCCCCCCCTCTTTCATGCTGGGGTATATGTTCCAAAACAAAAATGTTTATGAACTTAAGATCAAAATTATGATAGAGGCCTACATGGCGGCTGATTGGAGTTTCCATTCTATGTTTGGCAATTAAAGAGACATGGTCCCTTATGCGACAAAAGAATGGTTGTTTTGTTTTGCCCACATAGAATGCGCCGCACAAACATTTCATGAGGTAAACAGCCCCAATGGATTGACAGTTGCACCTGTGTTTGGGTGTCCAGATGTTGTCATTGGGAAGGGTTACATTTTTACCTGTCAAAATATTCATACAAAAATTACATTTCCCACAGGGATATGTACCCGGGGATGATTTTTTGAAAGTTGTTGTTTGGACAAAATGACTGGACACCAAGATATCTTTCAATGATTGTGATCTCTTATACGTAATCTCCGGGAAAGGTTTAATGAATCGCGATATTCTCTGGTCTGCTTCAAGTAAATACCAGAATATAAGTGAGACTGTGGAAATGATGACTTCAATAAAGTCATCATATACCTTCTGTGTAACACTTTGCCTGTCCCAGACTGCCTGGGCCTCTCACAGAATGTCTCCAGTTTCCCATAGTGGAGTTGGGGCACATTCTTAACCCTTCATCCCACAATGCAAAGCTTGTTCTTGAGTCACCTATCTGCAAGCTTAGGATTTGCGACATGGGGGTGTGCTGCTCACTATGCAAATACAGACTTATGTCAGCTCAAGCATGGGTGTCCGCTGAAATTTTTTCAGGGGGGGGGGGGGCGCTTCGGCAGCGGCAATACACAGTCGCATTTTTCCCTTTCTTTGACCGCTAGCGGGGGTTAAAAGCGCCCCCCCCACGTTAAAATGTAAAAACACCCCACTGTGCCCCCTGCATCTTTCAATATCTCTTTGTCACTACTGTGTACCCCCTCTCCACAACTGCACCTCTGCACCCCTTTACATTACACAGCACCCCACAGCTCTGGACCCCTTTACATTACACAGCACCCCACAGCAATGGACCCCTTTACATTACACAGCACCCTGCATCACTGGACCCCTTTACATTACACAGCACCCTGCATCACTGGACCCCTTTACAGTACACAGCACCCTGCATCACTGGACCCCTTTACATTACACAGCACCCTGCATCACTGGACCCCTTTACATTACACAACACTCTGCACCCCTTTACATTACACAGCACCCTGCATCACTGGACCCTTTACATTACACAGCACCCTGCATCACTGGACCCCTTTACATTACACAACACCCTGCTCCCCTTTACATTACGCAGCACCCTGCATCACTGGACCCCTTTACATTACACAGCACCCTGCATCACTGGACCCCTTTACATTACACACAAACCTGCATCACTGGACCCCTTTACATTACACAACACCCTGCATCACTGGACCCCTTTACATTACACAGCAACCTGCATCACTGGACCCCTTTACATTACACAGCACACTGCATCACTGGACCTCTTTACATTACACTGCACCCTGCATCACTGGACCCCTTTGCATTACACAGCAACCTGCATCACTGGACCCCTTTACATTAAACAGCACCCTGTATCACTGGACCCCTTTACATTACACAGCACCCTGCCAGACATGACAGTGAAAATCGGCGGTGACAATCATCGGCGCCGGCGGCCCTGGCCCACCGATGTGCGGGAGGCGGCCACGGCTGAATGGTGTCTTAGTTACTCTTCAACACATCAACACTCTTTTACGATTCCAGGGGGGGCAAACGCCCCCTTGCCCTATGGAGCGGAAGCCCATGAGCTCAAGTAAAACCTTGGATTGCAAGCATAATTCGTTCCGGAAAAATGCTTGTAATTCAGAGCACTCGTACAGTGGCTTAAAAAAGTATTCATACCGTTTGAAACTTCCCACATTTTGTCATGTTACAACCAAAAACTTAAATGTATTTTATTGGGATTTTATGAGATAGACGGACACAAAGTGGCACATAATTGTGAAGTGGAAAGAAAATGATAAACAAGGGGATTAAAAGCAAAATCCAGCAGGAGCTACAGAGTATAAAAGAGAAAAGAGGCACCTCTAAGTGTAGCAATATGGTTACATTTAATGAAGGTACAACATTTACCAACTCACATGGTTGATGATTAAAAGAGGCACATCTACATATGCAGGCATCCGGGGTAAAGCTGTCCACATAGACCATCCTCTGCACCGCCGGCTCTCATCACTGTCAGTCTGCAATCTTGACCAGGAAGACTAACCTGCAGTTGAGAGATCTGAAAGCAAGGCTTGAAGCGCTCATGGAGCGCAGCGTGGAAGGGATGACGTCAATGATGGTGCGGAATGTGGACAGCTTTACCCCGGATGCCTGCATACTTAGATGTGTCTGTTTTGATCATCAACCATGTGAGTTGCTAAATGTTGTACCTTCATTAAATTTAACCATATTGCTACACTTAGAGGCACATCTTTTCTCTTCTTATACTCAGTTGTGACATGATGCTACTTGTATATCAAGACATCGCTCGTTTATCAGATCAAAATTTATAAAAAAAATTCACTTGTCTTGCAAAACACTCTCAGACCAAGTTACTCTCAGTCCAAAGTTTTACTGTATTTGTATTTTGGGAGGCCTCCAGGTGGCGCTGGAGAACCACGCTGTAACTTGAAAGATATGAGCTCATACAGTCAACTGTCTGCAGCAGCTTCTACCTTATTTAACTCCGGGTAACCTGTCTAATGTCAGTTACCCCATGGAAGAGATGCTGTATGAGATAATCAGGCATTCAGACATTTTTATGTTTGTTTATGTTTTGTGTGTAGCTCTGCATTTAATAATGTAAGACATTTTACAAAATTAACACAAACCTTTCTATTTAGCTACTAAAAAGAACTGAAGATATCACTGATGTTGCAAACCCTCCAACTACGAAGAGCCCTTTACACTTGGCGGTATGTATTTTAAATGTCTACTATTATTAATGTGTATGAGGTTCTTGACCTAAAAGGGAACCTTAAAGTAGAACTAAACTGCAGAAACTGTACCCACAAAAGGCAGGTAGAGGGCAAAAGACTACTTACCAGTATTGCCTGTGGTCCTCTTCAGCTAACATTTCTCCTTTGCTGACTCACCATGCTTTGTTCTGCACTTTTACTGTGTGTAGGCAGCCATTTTGGTAGAGGCGGGGCTTTGCTTCTTCAGTGCAGAGCCTCCAGCAGGGAGAACATTGAGCATCATAGTAATGATATGACCAAAACTCATTCTAAATCGCCTTACACTATGCAGCAGTGAGTTAGATCTCAAACTGCAGGTATTATGAGGTTGTGGGCACAGGAGTGCTTAGATATGCTCACATAGCAGGAAGTGCACTGCTAATATTTAGGAAGAATTCCAGACAAAGGGTACACTTTTACTTGTTAGAGATGCACCGAAATTTCAGCGACCGAATTTTGCTGCCATTTTACCTCGATTTTACCATGATTTTTCTGTGCTTATGGGTCACGTGACTCAAAAATCGCATCAAAAACACAACAGGGGTGTGTTATTGATGCGTTCTTGCTGCATTTTCAATGCATTTCAATAAGGAGGTGCATTTTTGGTGCAGTATTTTCTTTTTATTTGACCAAAAATGCAGCAAGCAAGATTTTTAAAACCACAACTGAAGTGCAACGGACCGGTGTGAAGAAATACATAGATTTTAAAGGGGTGCATTTTTCCTTGAGTTTTTCTAGCGCTAAAGGTGCCAATAATGGCCGACAATAAATTCATATTTATTTGAATTCATTATATTAATTAAAAAGTCGAATATAATACAATTATATATAAGAATGTATATATTTGTTTAAAACTGTAATTTTCGGTTTCGGCCAAGTGCATCCTGGATTTTTGGTTTCGGCACCAAAATTTACATTTGGTGTATCTCTAGTACTTGTAATATTTTTAGGATATGCTTGTAAATGTTATCAGCTTAACAGTAATATGATAATCCATAACAGTAGATATTATTAATGTGTTCCATTTTACAGGCTTTCATTCTTCCCTAGTGGTGATGCACAGTGGTTGTGCATTAACATTCTCTCATAAGATCAGCATACTTGTTACAATCTTAGAATCTTTATACAGTCTCCTTTAGATTTACCCAACCTCTAAAATATGAGGATGAAAGCAGTTGCATTTAGCTCTGTCACTAGGTGTCTCTGTACCGGAATAGTGCTGGTAACAAAGAATAGTGTAATCCGGTGCTAGGTCCCTTTTTGTTAGAGCCCTCCTGTAGTGATGTCTTGAGTGAGTCAGTGCCCATATATAAGATCGGTTGGTAAGAGCCATAATGCAGTTGGGGCATGGGAGCCTGAGACCCCACCTTTCGGCATATGTAGTCAGCAATTTGAGGCCCTGGACAGGGCTTGAGGGCAGAGAGAGGTAGACCTGCACCCAGAAGCGCCAGCTGTAGACTTCCTTACCTTTACGGTGGTGGAGGCTAGGGCGGGTTACAAAAGGCCTTTTGGGCCAGAGCAAGCATTCCCTTGAGTGAGGCCCCCTGAAGGAACTGGGAGAGGTGTGCCAAGCTAGAGGTGTCTGCAGTCATCCTATCTCAGAGGAACTATCAGCAAGGAACAGTGAGTGGACACAAACAGCCTAAGGTGACCCATAACCTCTGAGTACTAATCGCACCAGGTGGAGGGAGATTGAGCTAGGGAAGATGACGTACTATATGTGCCAGTGGATACTTTCACATGTGATTGCTGCAGATCGTCCACTACATGTGACTGGCAATGTACTGTCAAGTGACTCTGGATAGTATTTGCCATCTTTCAACCACCACCAACAAAGTGCAGCAATCCTATTTCTGTATGGACATTAATTCCTTTGGCATATAAAGGTTAATGGCCGGGAATGTTATGAGCAGGCCTCTAGCATGGAGAGGGCACAAGATGGCAGAGGGTTAAAGCCTTAAGCAGGTGGGTAGTTGTCCTGGAAGAGAAGAAGCGAGACACAGACTTGTGCTCCTGGCACACTTACATAGCCATTTACAACCCCCCTTACAAGGACCTACCTAACTATCCAGTCAATTTGGATCCACTCCGGCATACACAGTTGTTGGTAGATCTATAGAGATTGTACAATCTGATTGTAACCTGTGTAGTGAGCTTTAGTGTAGGATAGTGTAAATAACTTAGATTTTACTTTAGTAATTGTTGATAAGGAGCGTGACAGAAGTGAAATACAGATAGCCACTGGAGGGAGAATCTATGAATCCGTGTATGTATTGCAGTAACAGAAATATGATAGCGCAAAATTCTCAACCTGAATATCAAGAAATCCTTTTGCTAGCTATCTTTAAACTTCTTTTTACCAAGTAGCAAAAAATAAATAAATATATATTTCTTTATCGTACATCATGGGACACAGAGCCTTAAGTAATTTACTTAATGGGTAATAGGCCTACCTTCAGGTGTTGACACTGGTAACCCCTAATTAAGGAAGTTTACTCCCTATATAACCCCTCCTCCTTCCAGGAGCACATCAGTTTTTTCGCCAGTGTCTAAAGGTGTTGGTCACGAGTGAAGATGTGCTCTGAGGAGCTCCAGGAGGGATCCATGCTGGATTTAAATTCCTCCATAAAAAGAAGCCAGATCCACCACAGTGCCACTGTGGCCTAAATGGATGGTACCTGGGACCTCGTATCCGAAGCACAAGGTTTTGCCTGTAACGCCTCTCTTTGTAGGGCTGGACCCCAGGAAACCAGGGCTTAGGTCTTGTTACATTACCTATTTGCTTCCTGATGGAGTGCTATACATGGCCCAAGGCAGTGGAAATCCCTTTTCAGGGACCCCCGTCCTTGAAGGTTTGGCTAAACACAGCCCACCGTGATGGGTGAAAGCCGGATTTTTTCTGTTAATTCAGAAAAATCCTGGGACGATGATAAGGTAAGGAAGAAACTTAGGTACTTTCAATGTCTATGTATTTCTTCCATTAAGGAAAAGAGATTGTCATGCCTTAAAGTCTCCACTAGTGGGAGCCTATGCACTTACCATACTCTGTCGTCTTCACTAAGCTCAGTCCGTGCTTGATTGGTACAGCAGGTGGAGGGGATATTCTTACCAAGGTAAGATAAAGCCTTTTAAAATAGTTTTTTCCCCCCTCTGATGGGACCAGTGGGTTAGGGAGACAGCAGCGCTGCACCCCCCTTACTTACCCCCTCCCCCCGCCATGGGGGACGCAGAGGTCCCGCTATGTACCACGATAGGATTGTCTGGCTGTTTTTTTGTTTCTCTGCTCCCCTCCCCCTCCCCTTCTCTTGTTTGGTCAGGGATCCATAGAAAAAAAACAAAAACTTTGTTTTTTAAATGGAAAAAGGGGGTGGAATTTTTTCCGGAGGGGGCGGAGCCTAAACGCAGTACCGCGAAAATGGGAAACATATAGCCATGTCAGTCTCTCCTCCGCTGCTGAGGAGGAAGCATACACAGAGACACACGAGCTGTGAGACACGTATGGGTTGCACTGGCATTCCTGATTCAGGAAAGACACTCTTTTCAGCACTAGGCTGAAACTTTATAGCGGCTTTTAAAGTCATGACTATTTTCAGCGATTTAGTGCAAATTGTATAGCGCCTCTGTTTTTGTACTTAGGACTATGCCTACTAAAAAAGACACCTCAAAAGCCAAAAAAGCTAAGATTTCACCCCCAGGCATTGAGACTTCTAGCTGTAATTCCCTGCTGTCATTCTCGCCTGAATTACCAATTATGGCAACACAGGGTGAGCCATTGGAACAAATTGATGGTGCAACTGCCTCTCACATCTCAGCACCTAGATATGTGACTGAAGATGCCCTCTCCTCCTCCCTCCAGGGTATGGAAGAAAGATTAGTGTCTTTAATCGCATCCTCTATTCAGAGTGATAAGAAACGTACTAGCCCTTCCCCCACTTTAGCTTTACTAGGGGAACAGTGGACTCACGATGAGGTGTTACCCTCAATCGATCAGGAAGAAAGACAAACCGATGATTCCTCCTTGGAGGAGACAACGGTAGATGAACCTTTTTCAGCTTCCCAAACTGAGAAATTGCTGATACAATCTCTTACAGAAATGGTTCGCTCCACCTTCATGCTGCCTCTAACAGAGTCTCATGAAAACCCGGCCTCTTCCTTAGGTTCTTTGAAACCTTCCCATGCTTTACATGCGTTTCCAGCACATGCATTGCTAGAACAGCTTATCTTTCCGGAATGGGATCATCCGGATAAACATTTTCTCCCTCCTAAGAGTTTTGCAAATCGCTATCCTCTGGAGGAAAGATTCTCCAAAAGATGGAAAGTACCAGCAGTTGACGCTGCGATTTCCAATGTGAATAATAACTTGACTTGTCCTGTAGACAATGCACAAATGCTTAAGGATCCAACAGATAAGAAGTTGGAATCCCTGCTAAAATCTGCCTTTTCCATAGCAGGTGCCGTCACTCAGCCAGCAGTCGCCGCAATAGGCGTCTGCCAATCCCTAAAGGACCAATTTAAATTGGCCCTTAGAGAACTTCCTACACAACAAGCTCGGGATTTGGCTGAACTACCTAAGGCATTATGTTTTGCCATAGATGCCATTAAAGATTCCATTCACCAGGAATCCCACCTTACGCTTATGCTTGTACATATGCACAGGATCCTGTGGCTAAAGAATTGGTCAGCTGAAACACCATGTAAGAACCTCCTAACTGGGTTTCCCTTCCATGGGGAGCGACTTTTCGGAGAGGACTTGGATAAATATATCAAGACAATTTCTAGTGGGAAAAGCACGCTTTTACCCGTCAAAAGAAAATACAAATGCCCTTCATTTAAACGGGCCCTTTCCCTGCGCCAAGGGCTTCCGGCTCTAAGCAGTGGCGAAGGCCTCCACCGTCAGACTCTAGAGGAAGACCTCAGAGTCAGACCCAGGCTCAAAAGAAGCCCTGGGGTAGGAAATCTGCAAAACAGAATCCTAAAGCCTCGTCATGAAGAGGCAACCCCCCTCACCAAGGTGGGGGGGAGACTTCTGCACTTTTCAGAAGTCTGGAAAAAGGAAATTCAGGACACATGGGTCATCTCCATGGTAACGCTGGGATACAAGCTGAAATTCTGGACATTTCCACCATCTCGTTTCCTAAGATCAAGCGTACCCAAGGATCCAGAGAAGAAACAATCTCTGTTTCAAGCACTAGACCGATTAGGATCTCAAGGGGTGATCATACAGATCCCCACAAGGGAACAAGGTCTGGGGTTTTATTCAAATCTTTTCATGGTACCAAAACCAAATGGAGACGTCAGACCCATTCTAGATCTAAGAAAGCTAAATCAATTCCTGAAGATCCGCTCCTTTCGCATGGAGACAATCAGATCAGTAGTTTCTATCCTTCTAGGAGGAGAACTTCTCGCGTCAATCGACATCAGGGATGCATATCTGCATATCCCTATATTCCCTGCTCATCAAAAATTTCTGCGGTTCGATTTAGAACAACAGCATTTCCAGTTTGTAGCCCTGCCCTTCGGGCTAGCCACAGCACCCCGGGTGTTCACCAAGGTGCTGGCCCCACCTCTAGCCAGGTTAAGGGCACAGGGCATAACAATCATAGCGTACCTAGACAATCTATTACTTATAGATCAATCAGTGATTCGCTTGGAGCAAGCTGTACGCACTACAACCGACTATCTGAAAGCATTGGGTTGGATTCTCAATCTGGAGAAATCTTCCTTAATACCGCTAAAAAGACTGGAGTACTTGGGTCTGATCATAGACACAGCCCAGGAAAAGGTGTTCTTGCCTCTAGCAAAGATCAACTCTATAAAAGAATTGGTACGGCGGAACAGGTCAAATGGCAATCCCTCCATTCGCCTCTGCATTAGGTTACTAGGAACCATGGTGGCTTCATTCGAAGCAGTTCCTTTTGCCCAGTTCCATTCAAGACTGTTGCAAAACAGTATCCTGTCTGCTTGGAACAAAACAATTCAAGCCTTAGACTCGCCAATGCGGCTGCCCCCAAGAGTGGCCCAAAGCCTCACTTGGTGGTTACTAACCCAGAATCTGCTGAAAGGAAGATCCTTCAGACCAGTTATCTGGAAGGTCGTAACGACGGATGCCAGCCTCTCAGGCTGGGGAGCAGTACTAGAAAGGACAACTGTCCAAGGACAATGGTCAAGGACCGAAAGAGGCTTGCCCATCAATATCCTAGAGATTCAGGCAGTACGTCTGGCTCTAAAGGCCTGGACTTCCAGGCTACAGAATTAACCTGTCAGGATTCAATCTGACAATGCCACAGATGTGGCCTATATCAATCACCAAGGGGGCACCAAGAGTCTCTCAGCGCAGAGAGAGGTGAACCATATTCTAACTTGGGCAGAAAGGAATGTTCCTTGCCTTTCTGCAATATTCATTCCCGGAGTAGAGAATTGGCAGGCGGACTACTTAAGTCAAAAATAATTTTGAATAACCAAAATAGTAGCGCTTAGTGTCTTACAACACAAATCTAAATATAAACCATATACACTCCGTGAAATGGTGCATAAATGCGAATGTTCATGAATATACACCCTGTAAAGAAATGTGCATACAATAAACTCATCAAGTGTCCATAATGTTCATGACAGTGAATTTAAAACAATTACTAGAAAGTGTTTAACTGAAAAAGAGTCCTTAAAAAAGTGTGCAAAAATAAGTCCATAAAAGTGCATCCAAAAGGTGACTTCAAATAAAGATGATGACAAACAAAGCTTTCTTGTGTTTTCTTCAAACCTTCACCACACCAATGTGCTCAGTGAATCTGTCAGACCATCATGTGGGGACACCTCCCATCTCAAACTCCTGAAGATGAGCCCCTCCTTCAGGTAGTGTTCAAATGTAAAGATGTCCCACCAGGTTTTGTCCTATTTTTCCATAAGGGACTCAAGTGTTTTTAGTGAACCTGAAATATCCTCTTCACATTCTGTCATTTCCTGATTAGAGGAAAAAATACAATCTGGGTCCATCTGTCTGTTAGATAGAAAATTGATGGCCTCCATAGCTGCAAATGGTGAAACTATAAGTAAATAAAATAACAGTGTACTAAAGAATAAACCGCCCCTTTCCTTAACACACTCCACTGCGCCTTGGAGTAACGTCTGATAAATTCAGACTGAATTGCCCCATCAGCTGCTACTTAAAAAATAAAAAGTGAAAAATAATTTTGAATATTCCAAAATATTAGCGCTTAGTGTCTTACAACACAAATCTAAATATAAACCATATACACTCCGTGAAATGGTGCATAAATGCGAATGTTCATGAATATACACCCTGTAAAGAAATGTGCATACAATAAACTCATCAAGTGTCCATAACGTTCATGACAGTGAATTTAAAACAATTACTAGAAAGTGTTTAACTGACTTGCACTCACCACAAGAATATGCCTCGCACTCTCATGCTTGTGCTGTGATATTTTAATTAAAAGTTTTGATATACTTCACTATTGGAAGCATTTGTTTTTTCATGTGGGAGACTTGGCTGACCTTCTTTCATCATTTTGGAATCGTTTGTGATACCCTGGGGGGTAATCAAGCTGATTAGCCAAGCATGAGAGTGCGAGGCATATTCTTGTGGTGAGTGCAAGTCCTTAGGGAGTGGAATCACTGAGCACATTGGTGTGGTGAAGGTTTGAAGAAAACACAAGAAAGCTTTGTTTGTCATCATCTTTGTTTGAAGTCACCTTTTGGATGCACTTTTATGGACTTATTTTTGCATACTTTTTTAAGGACTCATTTTCAGTTAAACACTTTCTAGTAATTGTTTTAAATTCACTGTCATGAACGTTATGGACACTTGATGAGTTTATTGTATGCACATTTCTTTACAGGGTGTATATTCATGAACATTCGCATTTATGCACCATTTCACGGAGTGTATATGGTTTATATTTAGATTTGTGTTGTAAGACACTAAGCGCTACTATTTTGGTTATTCAAAATCATTTTTCACTTTTTATTTTTTAAGTAGCAGCTGATAGGGCAATTCAGTCTGAATTTATCAGACGTTACTCCAAGGCGCAGTGGAGTGTGTTAAGGAAAGGGGGCGGTTTATTCTTTAGTACACTGTTATTTTATGGACTACTTAAGTCGCCAGCAGTTATTCCCAGGGGAATGGTCGCTTCACCCCGACATATTTTGGGCTGTTTGCCAAAGATGGGGGACTCCGGACGTAGATCTCCTAGCATCCAGATTCAACACAAAGTTGGTCAACTTTGTGGCCAGAACAAGGGATCCATTCGCATGCGGAACGGATGCGTTGGTGACCCCATGGGATCAGTTCTCACTGATATATGCATTTCCCCCCATCCAGTTGCTGCCTCGACTTCTTTGCAGAATCAAGCTGGAAAGGAAGCCGATTATTCTGGTAGCACCAGCATGGCCCAGAAGGTCATGGTATGCAGAAATCGTAAAGATGGCAGTGGAGGGCCCATGGTCCCTCCCACTACGGTCAGATCTGCTCTCTCAGGGACCGATATTCCATCCTTCCTTACGGTCTCTAAATTTAACGGCTTGGCTATTGAAACCCACATTCTAAAGAGACGTGGGCTTTCCTAGTCAGTTATCTCCACCCTGATCAATGCCAGGAAGCCAGCTTGCAGAACAATATATTATAGAGTCTGGAAGGCTTATGTTTCCTGGTGTGAATCCAAGGGTTGGCACCCTCGGAGATATATCATAGGCAGAATTCTTGCCTTTCTACAATTAGGGGTAGAGATGAAATTGGCCTTAAGTACTATTAAGGGCCAAGTCTCAGCTTTATCGGTCTTATTTCAGAGACCACTTGCTACTCATTCTTTAGTCCGGGGCTTTATACAAGAAGTAACGCGGCTTAATCCGCCCGTCAAACCTCCCTTGAATCCCTGGGACTTAAATTTAGTTTTGTCTGTGTTACAAAAACAGCCATTTGAACCGATACAACATATTCCCCTAGTCCTTCTGACAAGGAAGTTGGTATTTTTGGTTGCTATATCCTCAGCAAGGAGGGTATCAGAGTTGGCTGCTCTTTCTTGTAAAGAGCCGTATTAAATTTTTCATGAGGACAGAGTGGTACTACGCCCACGTCCAGGCTTTTTGCCAAAAGTAATTTCAGGTTTTCACCTGAACCAAGATATTGTCCTGCCATCGTTTTTTCCAAAACCATGTTCCAGGGAAGAAAAGTCACTACATTGTCTTGATGTGGTGAGAGCAGTGAAAATCTATTTAAAGAAAACTGCTTAGATTCGTAAGACTGATGTCTTATTTATTCTGCCGGAGGGTCCTAAGAAGGGACAGGCAGCGTTGAAATCCACTGTCACTAAGTGGATTCGGCAAGTGATAATTCAAACTTATGATTTAAGGGGCAAGATTCCCCCGTTTCGAGTTAAGGCTCACTCTACCAGGTCGGTTAGTGCTTCTTGGGCAGTGCGTCATCAGGCCTCCATGGCTCAGATCTGTAAGGCCGCAACTTGGTCTTCAGTGCATACATTCACAAAATTTTATCAGGTGGATGTAAGGAGGTATGAGGATATCGCCTTCGGGCACAGTGTGCTGCAAGCAGCAGTGTAGATCCTCAAGTCTGGGTGTACCCTGCGGGTTGTTTCTCCCACCCCTCAAGTGGCATTGCTATGGGACGTCCCATTAGGTAAATTACTTAAGGCTCTGTGTCCCATGATGTACGATAAAGAAAATAGGATTTTTATTACAGCTTACCTGTAAAATCCTTTTCTTGGAGTACATCATGGGACACAGAGGTCCCTCCCTCTTTTGGGATTTAGACATATTGCTTTGCTACAAAAACTGATGTGCTCCTGGAAGGAGGAGGGGTTATATAGGGAGTAAACTTCCTTAATTAGGGTTTACCAGTGTCAACACCTGAAGGTAGGCCTATTACCCATTAAGTAAATTACTTAAGGCTCTGTGTCCCATGATGTACTCCAAGAAAAGGATTTTACAGGTAAGCTGTAATAAAAATCCTATTTTATATATATATATATATATATATATATATATATTGTGAGGGGGTTAGCTCGGCGGCGGGTGTGTGTGACCCCCGAGATGGGCTCCCCACACAAAAACAGGCCCAGCAAACGGAGGTTGTGGTTTTCAAAATCAAAAAGGTGCGGTTTATTTTCTATTTACAGTGACAAAACACAGCAAAGCAAAAGAAACATAAACAAAATAAATCCTGGTCAACTTGACCTCTGACTAAACATACAGGTTTCCTAACTAACAACTGGGATCAGCCTAGTGCTGTCCTAGTCCCTAAGTCCCTGGTTTTAAATGTCCAAGCAAATAGCCACACAGGCTTTGTCTCACCGCACAGGGGTTCACTCTCCCTAGACAGTCCACACAGGTCTGGTTCCAGGCATGAGCTAACCCCTAATGAAGCTGGGAGTTCTTATAGAGGCCTAAATGAGCTGACAAGCTTCAGCTGGTCTCATCAACTCCCTGTCTGCACGACGCCCCACACTCTCCCTAGAGGTATGAGTCATCCATGAGCCCACTAGCCTCAGCTGGGCTTATACAACTCTCCACCTAGTTGTATAAGTCGGCGTAAAGCCTGAATCTGGGCGAAATATATCTACCCCCCTGGATGCAACCAGGTGACTTTACCTTCCTGCTGTCACATACCCCCCCCTCTTGTTTTAACCTCGGGGTTGGAACACCAGCAATCAGGCATTCATGTACTCGAGACAAAGCATCCACATTCCCCATTTGAACGCCAGGGCGATGCTTTACTGTGAAGTTGAATTCCTGGAGGGCCAGGAACCACCTATTCACTCTTCTATTTGTTTCCTTGTTTTGAGCCATCCACTTTAACGGAGCGTGATCCGTAACCATGTCAAAGTGCCTACCTAGCAGGTAGTACCGAAGGGAATCTAGAGCCCACTTCACCGCTAAACACTCCTTTTCAACGGTGGCGTAATTTACCTCATGGGACTTCAACTTCCTGCTGAGGTAAATGACTGGGTGCTCTTCCCCGTTCCAGACCTGGGACAATACTGCTCCTAACCCCACATCTGACGCATCACTTTGTACGACAAAGTCTTTAGAGAAGTCGGGTGAGTACAACACTGGCTGGCTACATAAGGCTTGTTTCAAGAATTGGAATGCTGCCTCAGCCTCGGGGGTCCATTTAATCATGACCGACCCTTTCCCCTTCGTCAGGTTGGTTAGGGGCACAGCCTTAGAAGCAAAGTGGGGAATGAATCGCCGATAATACCCAGCGATTCCCAGAAAGGCTCGTACCTGCTTCTTGCTGTTGGGACGTGGCCAACTCTGGATGGCCTCGACTTTGTTGAGTTGGGGTTTTATTACTCCCCTCCCAATGGTGTACCCAAGATATTTGGCCTCCTCCTGCCCAATGGTACACTTCTTGGGGTTAGCCGTAAACCCCGCTTCCCGAACAGAGTCCAGGACTGCTTGCACTTTTGGCAGATGTGAGGCCCAATCTGTGCTATGGACAATTACGTCATCCAGGTAAGCCGCAGCATACTTCCGATGGGGCCTCAGCATCTGGTCCATTTTCCGCTGGAATGTGGCCGGCGCATTCTGTAACCCGAACGGCATTCTTTTATATTGGAACGCCCCGTCTGGGGTTACAAATGCGGTTTTCTCTTTGGCCGACTTGGCCAGGGGGATTTGCCAATACCCTTTTGTGAGGTCAAGAGTCGTCATGTATCGGGCTGTTCCCAGCCGGTCGATCAACTCATCTATACGTGGCATGGGGTAGGTGTCAAATTTTGTAACTTTGTTCAACTGACGAAAATCGTTACAAAATCGCCAGCTCCCATCCGGTTTAGGCACCAACACAATGGGACTAGACCAATCACTTTGGGACTCCTCTATCACCCCTAAGTTCAGCATTTTCTGTACTTCCTCCCGTATTGCCTCCCGTCGGGCCTCTGGGATCCGATAGGGTTTTAACTTCACCCTTTCACCGGGCGGGGTAATGATGTCATGCTCTACCCCAGATGTTTGTCCCGGCAGCTCAGAGAATACCTCCTTGTTGCGAAGCACAAACTCCTTAACCTCCTGTTGTTGGGGTTGTGACAAGGTGGCTGCTATTCCAACCTCAGGAATCACGCAACCAGTTTGAGCTGGTGACCAAGTGTCTGCGACTAGGGACTCTCTATCCCTCCAGGCTTTCAACAGATTAACGTGATAGATCTGTTCGGGCTTTCGCCTTCCTGGTTGTCTGACCTTGTAATTCACTTCGCTCACTTTTTCCATTATCTCGTAGGGGCCTTGCCATTTGGCAAGGAATTTACTTTCAACCGTAGGGACAAGTACCAGTATCCTATCCCCCGGGGAAAAGGTACGGGTCTTGGCTCCACGGTTGTACACTCTCTGCTGTGCTAACTGCGCTTGGGCCAAATGTTCCTTCACGATGGGCATTACCTGTGCAATTCGGTCTTGCATCAGGGCGACATGCTCAATCACACTCCTGTGGGGAGAACTCTCACTTTCCCAAGTTTCCTTGGCAATATCCAACAGCCCTCTTGGGTGTCTCCCATACAGTAACTCAAAGGGGGAGAATCCCGTAGAGGATTGGGGCACCTCCCTAATAGCAAACATCAGATAAGGAAGTAGACAGTCCCAATCCTTTCCATCTCTATCCACCACTTTCTTCAACATTTGTTTTAGGGTTTTGTTGAACCTTTCAACCAGCCCATCGGTTTGGGGGTGATACACAGATGTACGTAATTGCGTCACTTTGAACAATTTACACAGCTCCTTCATAACCCGGGACATAAAGCGTGTACCTTGGTCCGTAAGCAGTTCTTTACAAATACCCACCCGGCTAAACACAAGAGATAGCTCTTTGGCTATGGTTTTGGCCAAGGTATTTCGGAGAGGGATCGCTTCTGGATAACGGGTGGCATAGTCCATTATAACTAATATGTACTGGTGCCCCCTAGCGGACTTGATTATAGGACCTACCAAATCCATGGCGATCCTCTCAAACGGGACCTCAATGATGGGTAGAGGGACCAGCGGGCTACGGAAATGTGGCATCGGGGCCGACCTCTGACACACAGGGCAGGAGGAACAATAATTTTCTATGTCCTTCATCACCCCCGGCCAATAGAATCTCTGTAATACCCTCTCTCGGGTTTTCTCTGTCCCCAGATGACCTCCAAGAATGTGCCCATGGGCCAACTCCAACACCAACTTCCTGTAAGGTTTGGGCACCACAAGCTGCTCAACGGTTTCTTCTGCCCTTTTTGCCACCCGATACAGTAGGTCCTTCTCTACGCTGAAGTATGGGTAAGTGCAGGTATTATCTGGGTTCACTAACTCGCCATCTATTTTCACTACGTTTTCCCGTGCCTTTATTAGGGCGGGGTCTTTCAACTGTTCTGTGGCAAAGTTTTCCCTGTGAACCTCAAGATCAGAAAACTCCACAGACGGTAGGTTTTCGTCTGAGGAGGTGGGCTCCTCTCCAGTTTCTTGAGTCTCCCCTGCCAATACTGATAAGGGAAATTCCGGAGAGTCCTCACCACTCTCAGGGGAGTTCTGGCTATCACATTCCTGGTACATAGGGGCACCAGTGGGGGGCTCAGGATCATCCCACAGTTCCCAGAACTTCGGAAAATCCCTTCCCACAATGGCGTCATGCGGTAACTGAGATACTAAGCCCACTGGATGAGAGAGGGTACCTTTGGGGGTCTCGAAACACACTGTAGTCACTGGATACTCTCGGGTGTCCCCATGCACACAAATAACAGCTACCTTGCTATTCCCAGAGACCTCTGTTTTAACTAACTCAGCCTTTATCAGGGTCACAAGGCTACCTGAATCCAACAATACCACAACATTTCTACCATTAACACACATTTTGCATGAATGTTTCTCAGTTCCTCGAATGGCAGTGCATGCGACTGTCGCACACAGCGACTGACGTCTGCCCGTCAGAAAGTCACACTGCATGGGTTCCTCCACAACCGGGCAATTGGCTGCAATATGTCCCGCTTGCCGGCAGCGGTAGCAAACGATCCTTCTTGCGGCCTCTTGAGCCGCTGATTTCCCAGGCTGTTCTCGCCAAACTTGGGGTAGAGCTCCCACCCTCTCACTCTCTCCACCCTCACCCCTTGGAATCCTCTTATCCGCCCCTGGGGATGGTCTGGTCTTAGGGTGGAAAGTCCGAGTGTCTCTGGAAGAGGCCGTCAGGTTCTCTGTAGCCAAGTATTTCTCCACACGATCCACAAGACCATCGGCCGTCTCTGGGTCTCCATGGCTTACCCACTTTTGGATGGCAGTAGGAAGAGCTCTCAAAAACCGATCCATTACAACACGTTCCACAATCTTTGGTGCGGACAAAGTCTCTGGCTGTAGCCACTTTCTGCTCAGGTGAATGAGATCATACATTTGAGACCTGGGGGGGTTTTCCAAGCTGGAAAGTCCAGTTATGCACACGCTGAGCCCGGACAGCCTGGGTGACACCCAGCCTTGCCAATATTTCAGCTTTTAGCATCACATAGTCTTTTGCTTGGTTAGGCTCTAGGTCATAGTAAGCTTTCTGCGATTCACCAGTTAACAGAGGAGCCACCAGTCCAGCTCACTGCTCCTCAGGCCACTTTTCTCTTTCAGCGGTCCTTTCAAATGTGGTCAAAAATACCTCTGGATCATCCTCTCCAGTCATTTTTGTCAATAAACGACTCACCCCAAAGGACGCGGTATTAGTGGGACGGCTTTCCTCACTGGTCTGCGGACGTTGCTGCATTACTGCTTCCATCTGTTGTTGTAGTCTCTGCTCTTGCTTCTGCAACAGGTCTATGAAGCGGGCCTCAGATTGCTGCTGGGCTTGTTGCTGAGCCTCCAGACTCTGTTGCAAAGTTGCGTTTGTCTGCTGCTGGGCTGCAAGGCTCTGTTGATGAGCTTGCTGCTGGGCTGCGAAGTTCTTTTGCAAACCTGCATTTGTCTGCTGTTGATTGGCATTTGCTAGAGCCAGCTGCTTCAGTATCTCCTCCATGCTGGCTTAAAAAAAAAAACTGCCACTGGTTCTCCACCAACTGTGAGGGGGTTAGCTCGGTGGCGGGTGTGTGTGACCCCCGAGATGGGCTCCCCACACAAAAACAGGCCCAGCAAACGGAGGTTGTGGTTTTCAAAATCAAAAAGGTGCGGTTTATTTTCTATTTACAGTGACAAAACACAGCAAAGCAAAAGAAACATAAACAAAATAAATCCTGGTCAACTTGACCTCTGACTAAACATACAGGTTTCCTAACTAACAACTGGGATCAGCCTAGTGCTGTCCTAGTCCCTAAGTCCCTGGTTTTAAATGTCCAAGCAAATAGCCACACAGGCTTTGTCTCACCGCACAGGGGTTCACTCTCCCTAGACAGTCCTCACAGGTCTGGTTCCAGGCATGAGCTAACCCCTAATGAAGCTGGGAGTTCTTATAGAGGCCTAAATGAGCTGACAAGCTTCAGCTGGTCTCATCAACTCCCTGTCTGCACGACGCCCCACACTCTCCCTAGAGGTATGAGTCATCCATGAGCCCACTAGCCTCAGCTGGGCTTATACAACTCTCCACCTAGTTGTATAAGTCGGCGTAAAGCCTGAATCTGGGCGAAATATATCTACCCCCCTGGATGCAACCAGGTGACTTTACCTTCCTGCTGTCACAATATATATATATAGTATATACAGTACATTTGCTACACAACCCATATTGTAATAGAATAGTATTAAAACTTACCTTTCCTTTTTAATTTGCAACATTGTTGATGTACAGAACTTCCCCAGAAATTTAATTTCCTGCTTGTGTGACTGTTTCACTGCTTTTCTCAGAAGTCTACACTAAGATGCAAGTCCAATTATTTTTTTCGGTGGCATCAATAGAACACTACACGTACATCAGCTGATTCCTAATGATAAAGTCACTTCCATTCAGAATCAATGTGCACAATTGCATAATTAAATGTACTTGTTTATTTTTATCAGCAAGGATTTATTCTTTGAAGGTAATTAAAACTGGACATAGATGAATCGTACCCCTGCTGAACCGGCTGAATTTCAGTCCATCTATGGTTGTTCCCATTTAGGAGTCGTCGATCTAATGATCTACTCCTATCAAACGGGGCTGTTGGAAAACTTTTGTTCGATCAGCACTGCAGCCAATCTGCTGCAGTGTTGATCAGTGTATTTTGACAGTGTGAAGTCCCCGCTGTCAGAATACAGTAGCGCTTGAGAGACAAAGAATAAGAAAAGCATGACAGAGGTACTTTGTTCCAAATGAGGCAAAGACACTGCAAATCAGGGACAGTGGGGAGGTATGCATATAGCACATTGCCAAGCTACTCTGTATATGTCAACTCTTTGTACACGGGTACAATTCCGCTAGCTCAACAGTCTTTCAGTGTGCTATGTAAATTGCTAGGTGCTATATGGAGGGGTGTTGAGGTTCAATTCAAATCGAGGTCCTTACAGTGTGCAGAGAGCAGGCGTATTATACATATATTTTTTTTTTTATCAGATTATTTCTCAATGCATTTTATTAGTAGTTCTATCATCACTATTTAGGCATACAATGGACATCATCAAGCTTTAGAAATACTGCTTAACAATTATGCAGATGTTGATATTAAAGATGAAAAAGGACGAACACCACTGGATCTTGCTTCTTTTAAAGGGCACACAGAGTGTGTTGAAGTTCTTATTAGTCAAGGAGCTTCCATTACTGTGCATGACTCAGTTACTCAAAGAACTCCATTTCATGCTGCTGGTAAGTTCTCTTTATTCTTCATTATATCATAAAGTCAGATATGCATTTTAATGGCCAAACTTTGATAAAAACCTTGACACATGTGGAGTCCAACACAGATTCCTCATAGAGTTTTAAAACTGAAGGATGCCAGTAGTGGCGTGGATGTTTTAAGTCTACTTTTATATACACTTTATGATCAGTAAAATATATTCCTGGTCAGCGAATCTCTGTGGTTAATAAAATACAACAGATAGATCCCAGCAGCTTTGAAATGCAAAGAAGAGCGTGGTTTTACTGACACAATTTTCAATTTACAATATTACTCTCTCCTTTCCCCGAATGTCTTAGACCTGTAGATTAATGCTATTTTCACCAGGTCTACAAGTCACTAAATACTGGAGCTGCGGAGAGATCACAATCCTTAAAATCCCTCATCCCCCTGATCTCCTCACCCTACCCCCCCTTCTTCTTCTTCCTCCTTCTTAGATACGGTTTATTACCTTCCCACCCATATCAGCAGTTTTTGACAGGGGCGTTTTCTGGCTGGAAAAAACCCAGAACGTGGGTCTGGACATGGCGGAGTAGAGTCATGTACTGCTAGAGCTCCAGCCATCTCTTCAGCATTTTAGTCCTTTCTATGAAGCTATACCTCTCAGAATGAGTTCAGCAAAGCGGAGGAAGGTGAAGTCTCCAAAAAGCCTCTCCCCTATCTGAGATCCAGCATCTATTCTCTGGTTCGCACATGGTGGAGACACGTGGCATGCCCCTTCTGTTTCTTCTGCCTCTTCGGCTGCCTCCGGAGTCTTTATCTGGCTTCCCAGATGCCCTGGTTTCTCGTCCACCGAACTCTCCTAGACCGTCTGCTACCTCACCCTCTGTTCAGTGAGACCCTGATGCTAAGTTTTCTAAGGCTTGTCTATTGAAAATGTAATTGCTGAAAGCTCTGGCAATGAGTCCTGCTCTTTGGCTGTTTCCAACCACTTCCCCACATAGGCCTGCACTCACGTGGACTAGAGTGTTTAGTATTGAGTGCCTTTTTTTTTTTTTTGTCTTATTAGACTACTTTTGCCAAGTTCTCTCTTTCTTCTCCCTTTTGTTTTTCTCTTTTTTTTTCTTTTCCCACTTTCCCCCTCCCCCCTTCCCCCCCCCCTTTCTTCCAAGTGTGATGGATGGGGTGTGAGTAAACACAAAGGGACTAAATGTTCCAGAGAAGCGGAGGATGCTTCTTAATGATCTGAAACACTCTCATACAGATATACCATAGCGTTTGTGCAAGAAACTAATTTTAAAGCGGATGACTTCCTTTCCTTCATAACAAGTTCTTCCCCTGTGCATATCATGCCTCTAACCAGGAAGCAAAATCCAAGTGTTCCTATACTGATTTCAAGTCCTACCCCTGGTCTTTTTTGGACAAGTGCTCTGATACAGGTGGTCATTACCTGTTTCTGAAAGGCCACATAGGTGACATTAAAGTGACGTTGGCTACCATATATGCACCAAATGTTCACCAAGATTCTTTCCTTTGTAAAACCCTCTCAAAGCTTACAGAGTTTGCGGAAAGGGAAATTGATCCTAGGGGGAGAGTGTAATGTTTCTTTGGATCCTGGAGTGGACGCCTCTTCTGTCGCTTCCTCTGTTCTTCTTGGCTTCAGGAAACGTATCCTGCAAACGCTACCTGACCTACAGTTGGTCGATGCCTGCAGCATCTTGCACGCCGGGGAACGGGACTACATGTTCTTTTCTTCCCCCCACCAATTGTATTCTCGTATTGACCTCTTTTTGATCCCCCACCAACTCCTCTCTTCTGTTTTGGATATTTCTATAGGACACATAACCTGGTCAGATCATGCACCGATTATGTTGCGTCTATCCCTGACTTCTTCAACTTGCTGGCGCTTGAATGAAAGTCTCCTGCAGACCCCCGAAGTTCTAGCAGATGTCTCAAAAGAACTCACGGCATACTTTCAAACGAATGACACACCAGATAGCGACCCTGGTATGGTGTGGGAGACTCACAAAGCTGTCATCTGTGGGATCTTGATCAAACATGGATGCCGTATTAAGAAAGCTTGCAAAACTGCTGAAGTTGTTAGCTGACATCCAGGCTCTTGAACTGCAACATAAAAAGACACCTGTTCCCTCTTTGGGGAACGATCTTGCTCATCTTCACTGACAGGTTTTCGGACCTCCTTCGTTATAAAGCCAAATCGGCTTTCTAATCATGCAGGAAATTGTACAACCTTTCTCCCTCACCTTTATTGTCCTTCTTCCATGGTTTGTCATGACTTAGAGGCCCTATTACCACTGCAGAATGGCAAATGGCAGTGAAAGCCGCTAAACCCGGGAAAACACCCGGCCCAGATGGGTTTACAATACAATATTATAAGACCCTACTGCCCTTATTAGGCCCACATATGCTTAAAGTGTTCAATGATCTAGGATAGTCCACTTCTCTCCCTCCGGTTGCACTCTTGGCACATATTACAGTCATTCCAAAGGAAGGAAAGGACCCTTCCATCTGTGGCAGTTATCAGCCAATCTCATTGCTCAATGTAGACCTGAAGCTATTTACCAGGCTCCTTGCCTCACTTCTCAAAACCCTGTTGCCCCAACTGGTCCACTTAGACCAGGTGGGCTTCATTCCTTCTTGGGAATCGAGGGATAATACTATTATGCCGCGTACACATGACCGTTTTTCATGACGAGAAAAATGCAATTTTTTTATTTGGTCATTAAAAACGATCGTGTGTGGGCTTCAGAGCATTTTTCACGACGTGAAAAATGGGCATTAAAAATTTGGAACATGCTCTAATTTTTCTCGTCGTTTTTCATGTCGTTGTTTTTCTCGTCATGAAAAACAGCCGCGTGTAGGCTTTAACGACGTGAAAAAAACGCGCATGCTCAGAAGCAAGTGATGAGACGGGAGCGCTCGTTCTGGTAAAACTAGCGTTCGTAATGGAGATAGCACATTCGTCACGCTGTAACGTACTTAAGACAACGAGGCTGAAACGCGCGAATCGTCTCTCAAACTTTACTAACACGAGGATCACCAAAAGCAGCCCAAAGGGTAGCGCCATCCGAATGGAACTTCCCCTTTATAGTGCCGTCCTACATTTCGTACGTCACCGCGCTTTGCTCGAGCATTTTTTTTCATGATAGTGTGTAGACAAGGCAGGCTTGAGAAAAATAAGGTCGAGAAAAACTTTGTTTTTTTCAATGACCTTAAAAACGGTCGTGTGTACGTGGCATTAAAGTTCGTAACCTAGTCCATTTGGTCAAACACACTGGCTCTCCCTGCGTTTTTTTTTTTTTCTTTTAAATGTTCTTTTTTTTTTTTTTCAAAAACAGAGGAACAAATATCATCAGACAATTTATCACAACCATCATATATAGAACCATTGTACCATATATAGCCACCTTGTACTTTTGGACTGAAGGAATATTAATTAATGACTTCTCATTATTTACCTCTTTTCCTTTTCCTACCCATTCCCTCCCTCTCTAAGCCAACCTCCAACCCCCTCCAAACACCCCTCCCCCCCAAAAAAAAACCCACAACAACGGAGGGGATGGAGGGGTTTGATTCATCCATTTCCTCATTTACAGGTTTGGACTTCCCTTCGTAACATTACAATTATTTCTCTTATCATCCATGGACCGACACAGCGGCTCTTAATCACTGAACGTGTGGGTATATGTCCCTGCTTGCAGGAGAAGACCTAGGCAGAATGTTAAATGTTAAAACATTCTAGAACAAACCAGAGCTGAACAGCCCCGCCCAGGGGGGCGGTCCCTCCGGACATTACCCTCCCACTTGCAGCTAGCAGACCTCAGTTTTTTTCTGCCTAGCAGAAGGAGAAGACGTGGCTCTCTCAGGAGCCAGTCTCCTGGAAGATTTTACTTTTAAATTTTATTCCTTTGGGAATTTTATTATTTTATTTTTGAGACCTTCAATCAACTGTCGGCTGGGCAACAGGTTGGGTACACTAGTATCCTCGTAGTCTTCCCAGTCCGACCAATCGAGCGTGCTGATCCTCGCCTTGTGTGCGTGAGACTCAGTTTACGACATACCCCATGACTCCAGGGGTGGCCGGGTTGCTTTCATGCTCCCGCGGTCCTCTCAAGATTGAACAGTACCTACTGTATCTTTCGCGGTTGACCGGGCCGACAGCTACGCAGTACGACTGTGTGATAGGTCTGTCTGAAACAAGCTAGTGAGTCCCTCTATTGGCACCGAGGGTGTTCTCCAAGGTGCTTGCGGGACGGGTAAGTAGTCTCTCCTGCTGCAAGGTGAGTACATGCTGGCTGTGTTTCTGGGTGTGGGGGGTTCTCCCTGTCTCCCCCCTGTTATGCTGCTCTCTACACCCTGTTCTTCTGCTGTGCTGTGTGGGGATGCTTGGGGGGTCACTCTGCCCTGGGGGGGGGCGCTCCATGGCTGTTAGGCACTTGGGAAGTGTTCTGGGGGAACGTGTGTGTTTTTTTTACGTGCGCCATTGGCGCGGTGTTTTAAATTTAAAAAGTGCGCCATCGGCGGCCATTTTGCCGCGGCTCAAAGCACAGTTATACAGGTGCCCGGCGGCCATTTTCTTGTAGCCACGGCGCTTTCAGTTTAGTTTTCGGCCTCTAGCGGCGCTGCTGGCCCCCACCCGACTCTGGGGTAGGGGGGACGACTTTGCAGGTTCACGGATCGGTGAACCTCCCGGATCTCCTACCGGTGGGTGGGCGAGGTGATCACCTCAGGTTACAGGATAGGTTTCCGTTCCTGGTCCCAGACAGATTCTTCCCTCGAATCTCCCTCTCCTTCCTGCCCATCGGGCAGCCCTATGGGGCCTATTCAGGATTGCCCAGGTCCGGAGTGATTGTGCACGTTCCGTCACAGCAGAGTTTTCAGGGATTCTACTCGAATTCGTTTGTCGTCCCAAAAAAAGGGACAGGGTTCGGCCTATCTTGGACCTCAGGTCCTGAATGCCTTTGTGAAGGGGCAAAAGTTCTGCATGGAATCCATTCGCACGGTGATCAATACACTCCGTCAAGGGGATTTTCTGGCGACCTTGGACATCAAGGACGCCTACTTACATGTTCCGATCTGCGCAAGTCACCAGAAGTTTCTACGCTTGAGATCGGTGAAGTCCACTATCAATTTGTGGCTCTTCCTTCGGCCTAGCCTTGGCACCGAGGGTGTTCTCCAAGGTGCTTGCACCGGTTCTAGTTTTGATGAGACGGCGAGGTATCGCTGTCGTGGGCTTCGGGTGGCTCCTAAACATTCAGGAGTCAGTCCTGGTCCCGAATCAACGTCTGGAGTATCTCGGTCTGATTCTGGATTCCTTGGAGGCAAAGGTATTCCTACCTCCGGGGAAGCTACTGACACTTCAGTCTGCAGTGCGGGTGCTGACATCCCAAAAAATGGTCGTCAATTCGTTTTTGCATGGGAGTCCTGGGACTCATGGTGGCCTCTTTCGAGGCCGTTCCGTAGGACCAATCACACACCAGGGTCTTGTTCACTTGGGACAAATCCCCGTTGTCTTTGGATTTTCCGATCCAGGTGAGTCACCTGGTCAGGGCGTCCCTGACATGGTGGTTTGGGTCCCCGGCTCTTCGGTCCGGGAAGTCGTTCCTCCCCGTCCAATGGAAGGTGTTCACTACGGACGTCAGCCTGAAGGGCTGGGGTGTAGTCTGGGGAGTCCTGTTGACTGTGCCTCTCCTCGTGGTCTGAGAGATTGCAGGATCGCTCCATTAGGATCCAGTCGGACAAAGTCACGGCGGTGGCGTATGTCGACCATCAAGGGGGGACTCGGAGCTCAGCTGCGGCTTCCGAGGTCCCCCGTACCCTGAAGTGGGCTAAAAGAAGCGTGTCGGCTCTGTCGGCCGTTTACATTCCAGGCATAGAACTGGCGGACTATTTGAGTTGCCAGACGCTGGACCAGGGAGAGTGGTCCTTGCACCCGGAGGTATTTCAACTCCTTTGCCACACAGACGGTGGGGCACGCCGGAGGTGGACCCGATGGCCTCTCGACTCAATCGCAAGGTGTCGAGGTTTGTGGCTAGATCCAGGGATCCTTGGGCGGATGCCTCAGAGGCGTTGGTGGCCCATGGGGTCATTATCACCTGATATATGTTTATCCTCCGCTGCAGTTGCTCCCTCGCCTGCTGCGCAGGGTGGCGACCGAGGAAATTCTGGTGATCCTCATTGCTCCGGATTGGCCTCGGCTTCACTGGTACGCCAATCTGGTACGTCTCGTCGCGGCCGTTCCCTGGCGGTTGCCAATAAGGGAGGACTTTCTGTCTCAAAGTCCTATATTTCATCCTGCCTTTACAGTCTCTGGCCTTAACGGCATGGCTGTTGAAGGCCAGGTGTTGAGAGACCGAGGTCTCTCGGACTCGGTCATTTCGTCCATATTAAGGGCACGGAAGTCTTCCTCCAGAATAATTTATCTCCGTACCTGGAAAGCTTACATCACCGTGTGCGAAGAGCTGGACTGACGTCCTCGGACGTATTCCGTCCCTAGAATCCTGCGTTTCCTGCAGCATGGAGTGGCCCAAAGGCTCGCTTTAAGTACCATTAAGGGTCATATTTCGGCCTTGGCCGTCTTCTTTCGGCGACCACTAGCGGGTCATTCCTTGGTTAGCACCCTTGTGCAGGGGGTTCGCCATGTGCTCCCTCCTGTCAAGTCTCCTCTCCCCCCGTGGGATCGGAATTGGTACTCTAGGTTCTCCTGGAACCTCCTTTTGAGAATATCAGGGATATTCCCCTCTTGACTTTGTCTCAGGAGGTGGCCCTTTTAGTGGCAATCACTTCTGTTAGACGAGTGTCTGAGTTGGCGACCTTGTACTGCAAGTCGCCATATTTAGTCATCCATAAGGATAAGGCGGTGTTGCATCCGCGACTTTCTCTTTTGTCAAGGGTGATCTCGACCTTTCAGTCCTTGTGTCCTCACCCATCGCATCCCAGAGAGTGTGCGCGGCACACTTTGAATGTGGTACGAGCCTTGCGGGTGTGCCTGTCTGCTACTGCTTCTATTCGGAAGTCTGACTCTCTGTTTGACTGTCTCTGGTCAGAAACAGGGCCAAGTGGCTTCGTCTGCCACCATTGACTAGGTGGATCGGACAAACCGTCTTTCAAGCCTATGCTCTCATGGGGCGGGCGCCTCCCTTTCCGGTTACGGCGCATTCCACCAGGGCAATTGGTGCTTCCTGGGTTTTCCGACATCAAGTGTCGGTTGCACAAGTGTGCAAGGCAGCGACCTGGTCGTCTGTTCATACCTTTTCTAAGTTTTATAGGGTTGATGTGGCTGCATCTCCGGATGCTTCCTTCGGCCGCAAGGTGTTGCAGGCCGCTGTTTCAAGTGACAACTCCTCTGTTGAGGAGCTCTGCCTTGTTTGGAGTGAAGTTTTTTGTTTTTTCCATTTATACTGCTCCCATCCCACTTGACACTGCTTTGGGACATCCCACACGTTCAGTGATTAAGAGCCGCCGTGTCGGGCCATGGATGATAAGAGAAAATAGGATTTTTGTACTCGCCGTAAAATCCATTTCTCTGACATCCATGGACCGACACGGCACCCACCCTTCCTTTTAAGTTTGTACTGCTTTGTTACGAACTGAGGTCTGCTAGCAGCAGGTGGGAGGGTAATGTCCGGAGGGACCGCCCCCCCTGGGCGGGGCTGTCCAGCTCTGGTTTGTTCTAGAATGTTTTAACATTTAACATTCTGATTAGGTCTTCTCCTGCAAGCAGGGACATATAGCAAACAGGAATGAAAAAGTCTTCTGGACTGCAGCACTTAAAAATAAAAGCCTTTATTTTAAAATAAGAAATCCAAAATACACACTGTACAACGGTACACAGGTGAAAAAAATTTGGCTGACATGTTTCGCACTGTGCTAGTGCTTATTCATAGCTATGAAGGCTATGAAGTCCAGAAGATTTTTTCGTTCCTGTTTGCTGTCAATAGCGTTGCTTGCACCTTTGTCTGCTGGAAGGAGGTGATTTGAAGGATTCCCACACCTGAGCGGCTCCCTTTCTCAAGCAGGGACATATACCCACACGTTCAGTGATTAAGAGCCGCCGTGTCGGTCCATGGATGTCAGAGAAATTGATTTTACGGTGAGTACAAAAATCCTATTTTTTCAGCTATCCCATCTAATAGTCTCTTCCCCTCCTCCGAATACATAAACAGGTTCCAACTCCTCCATATTTGATCGTACTGGACTTTTTTATTTTGAGTTGAAAGTACCAAGTCCTCCATAGCCCCTATCTCTCTTACTCTATGTAGCCATGCTCTAATAGAGGGAGGTCTAGGATCTCTCCACTGCAAGGCAATCCCGGCTTTGGCTGCGTTGATCATATGACTCAGTATTGATCTTTTATAGGTCTCAACCGGGATTTGTGAGCAGTGGAGAAGGAAGAAAGCCGGGTCATCTAGTATCTGAGCGTCTGTAAGCTTCCGCATGATTCTCTGGATCTCCATGCAGTATTGTCTTACTTTTTTACAGGCCCAGAATATATGTACCAATGTCCCGCGTTCTTCCCCACACCTCCAGCAACTCTCTGAGTACTCCGTCGAGAATTTATGAAGTCGTACTGGGGTATAGTACCATTGCAACAGGAGTTTATAATTAAATTCCTGGGTCCGTGTACAGACCGAGGAATTTAAGGCCAAATAAATAATCTGTTTACGTTGAGTTTGAGTGAATGTTCTCTCCAGGTCTCTTTCCCACTTACTAAGGCTCAGCAACTCAAGGTCATCTGAGGGTTTATTTAGTAACCCATACATCTTAGAAACCACCCTGGCAAGTGGTTCTTTGTCATTACAATATGACTCGAGGGTAGTTAAGTTCCATTGAAACTTTATTGCTGGTCCCAAAGATCTCAGGAAGTGGTTTACTTGGAATGCCTGCCACAGCGTAATTTCAAAGGGTCCTCCCTGTTGTGTCAGTAATTCAATGGTTGGCAAATTCCCAGATTGCAGGAAGTGTGAAGCTTTGTATAAGCCTATTTCTTTAAGATTTTTAAAGGCTCCTTCTTCCATGCCTGGAATAAAGCTGGGATTTCCCATTATGGGGAACAGGGGCGATTGTTTCAATGAGAATTTCTCATTGCAAGATATCTTAGCTGTAATTCTCAGGGTTGTACCAACTATGGGGTGTTTCTTAAGGGCAATCGGTAATACTGTATAGCACCATGGTGCTCTGCCTAAGGGAATTGGACTGAACTGTTGTTTCATATCAACCCATTGTTTGAGCTCACTATGTCTACACCAGTCCACAAGTCTTGCTAAATGTACTGCTTGATAGTATTTGATTATGTCGGGGACAGCCATCCCCCCACAGCACTTAGGTGCCATCAAGACATCACGTTTAATCCTCGGCCATTTCCCCACCCAAATGAATTTTTATAAAGAGGGAGCGTATCTGGTGGAGGAAGGTCTTTGGAATCGTGATCGGTAACGCTTGAAGCAGATATAAAATTTTTGGAAGGACACACATTTCAATTATATTAATCCGGCCAAACCACAAATGTAATCTGTGTTGCCATTTGTCTAGAAGTGATTTTATTAGGGTATATACTGGTGGAAAATTCATCTTAAAGGTATCCTTTTCTTTTGCTGGTATATATGTACCCAAGTACTTAAGTGCTGGCCCCCACTTAAATCCAAAATTAGATTGAAAATTATTACGTATTAAAGATGGAGTTGCTACGCTCATGGCCTCCGACTTAGTCTGGTTTATTTTTAAGTTAGATAGAGTACCATACTTCTCAATCTCTTCTACTAAGTTGGGAAGGGAAAGATGTGGACTGGTCATAGAGAACAGGAGATCGTCCGCATATGCCGCAACCTTATGGGAGCGCCCTCCCACCTGTACCCCCCGGATGTTTGGGTTTTGATGAACTCTATTCAATATTGGTTCAAGTGACAGGGCGAAGAGTAAAGGTGAGAGGGGGCACCCCTGGCGTGTGCCATTTGGAATGGCAAAGGGTTTGAAAAGACTCCATTTACTTTCACGGCTGCATGTGGGATAGCATAAACACTCGTAATCCAACTGATCATACGTTCCCCCATGCCTACCTGCTTTAGTACTTCAAAAAGAAAGCGCCAATTTACCCTGTCAAATGCTTTTTCAGCATCGGTATTCAGAAACACACAGGGAATGTTTTTCTCATTGGCGTAATGAACTAGGTTAAGGATTTTTGTTGTATTATCTCTCGCTTCCCGTGTGGGAATAAATCCTACCTGGTCTAAATCTACTAAGTGAAAGAGCCATGGTTGAAGATGTGCAGCCATTATTTTAGTAAAAAGTTTCAGGTCAACATTCAACAAAGAAATCGGTCTGTAACTTCCACATTCTGCTGGATCCTTCCCCTCTTTTGGGATTACCGCAATGTGAGCCATAAGTGAATCGGAGGGGAATGAGGAAGTCAGACCTACTGCATTAAAAGCCTTCATCATCTGACCACTTAAAATCGGGAGGAATTCCTTGTAATATCTCACCGTAAAACCGTCTGGGCCCGGGGATTTTCCGGGTCCAACTGTTTTTAGTATTCCAATCAATTCCTCAGTAGAAATGGGCTTTTCTAAGGTCTGGCGTGTTGGAGATGGGAGTCGGGTAAGGCCTGCTGATGCCAAGTTCTCTTCTATGGCATGTGCTGGAGTCGATGTTTGTTTCAAGTTATATAGGGAGGCGTAATATTTTCCAAATGTCTGGGCAATCTCTTTTGGCTTTCGTATTAGTTGTCCCTCCCTCCCTTTTATTTGTGGTATATATGTTAACCTGTTTTTTTCTTTAGTCTTTCCTGCTAGTAGTCTGCTACATTTGTCTCCCAGTTTGTAGTTTGTTTTCCTTCCTCTCTGTATTAAAGCTTTAGCTTTAAAGCGCAGGATATATGTAAGTTGTCTTCTCAAATGTCCCAGTTCTCTGCCTACATGGGTTGATTGCATAATTTTGTGTTGCATTTCAAGGCCTTGAATTTTTTCCAATAGTTCCCTAGTTTTTTTTGAGTACTGATAAAGAGAAAGCCTTTGACAGGGTGAACTGGACTTTCCTGTTTACGTTCTTGAGACACATGGGGTTTGAACAAATGCTTCAGTGGATCTCTAGTGTGTATTCTGCCCCACAGGCCTCGGTTAAGGCAAATGGAGTATTCTCAGAGCCATTCTTTATATCTAACGGTACCTGACAGGGTGGTCTACTTTCACCTATGTTATTCGCCTTATCCTTGGAACCCTTTCTAAACAGAATTCAGTCAAACCCCGCTATCTCAGGATTACAGGTGGGAGAACTCAACCACAAAGTTTCTGCTTACGTAGGTAATTAGCTCTTCTCCCTGTCTAAACCGCATATATCTCTGCCTAATCTTTTGGAGGAATTTGACAGTTATGGAGCCTTATCAAACATGCAAATCTATTTCTCTAACTCTGAAGCAATGGGAGTTGCCCTACCTTCTCCATTACGTCACACTTTACAAACACATCACATATCGCCAAACCCAGCAGATATTTTTGCTTTAAATTTCCCACCCCTACTTAGTAAAGTTTGCACCCTTCTAGACAAGTAGCATCAAGGACTACACTCTTGGTTTGGTCCCTGTAACATCAAGATGAGTATCCTACCAAAGTTCTTGTATTCCTTCCAGACATTACCAATTTCCATTCCTTTGGCCTTCTTTTGCCAAATAAATGCTCTTTTCACCAAATGCATATGGGCTCATAAACAACCCAGGCTCTGTAGACGTCTCCTGACGTTGCATAAATGTCATGGAGGAATAGCTGTCCCTGATGCATTGAAATACTACCAAGCCGCTCACCTTGGCCGAATGATCGACTGGTGTAGACACAGAGATTTTAAACTTTGGACGTCCATTGAGCAACAGTATAGCCCTGTCCCCCTGCGCAGGGCGCCATGGTGTTACGTGGCTCTACCAACATCTCTCAAGTCACACCCCATTATAGGCCCCACACTCCGGATCTGCTCTTAAGTCTGCCGGAATCCTGAGTTCTCCTCCCCTCAGTCACCGCTGTTCCCTATCTTGGGAAATCCTAGTTTCCCCCCAGGTACATCGCCCGGCAATTTTCGGGGTCTTATAGAGAGCGGTTGATTTCAAGCCTCTCATTTTTTGAGCTCCGACATTTGGCCCCTGATTTCTACATTGACGCAGCCAGATGGACAGTACGGGTTAAATTTTTGGCAAGCATTACAGCTACGTCATTATCTTCAATCCCTGGGAGCCATGGACCACTTCCGCCATCGATTGACAATGTTTGAAGCATATTGTGAAGACAGTGACCCTCTTCCCCACCCCCTTTCTAAGACGTATGCATTACTGGTCTCCCCATCTGATAATTTTGTTATGCCTTGTCTTAGTAAATAGGAGAGGGCTTTAGATAGAACTTTCACATCTAACCAACAACAGAAAATCATTCACCTTGCTTTGAAATCATCCATATGTACGCGCACTCAGGAAACCAATTACTAGCGCACTGGTATAATACTCCGTCAGTTATGTGCAAATTATTTCCGGAGGCTTCGGATAGATGTTGGAGATGCCAAGAGGATCGGGGGACCCTGATACATATTTTTTGGACTAGTCCAAAACCTAAACAGTACTGGTCGGAGGTGAAAAAGATAACTCTACAATTTACTGATTTACCAATACAAGAGGATCCTGCCTTCTTTTTGCTCCACTGCTCGCACATTCCCTTGAAGAAATGCAATAAATCAATTATTCGTCACTTGGTTAATGCCGCCAAAGCCTGTATCACTCTGTGCTGGAAAGAAGCTAATTCTCCTACTATCGTTATGTGGCTTAATAAAGTTAGGAACATTAATGCTCTGGAGGACCTGGTGCTGACTGCCCAAAATAGAAGAGAGCAATATACCAAAACATGGTCATACTGGAACATGTTTGTATATACAAATACGAGGGTAAAGCCCTCTTTGAACACTACTCTGGAGATTGAAGTCTTCCCGTCCTTTCTTGCTGTGACCACCCCCTCCCCTTTTTTTTTTAACCTTCTCTTTCCTCACACCCCAATATCTTTCCTTTCTGAGACCTACCTTTTTAGCGCCTGTTGGTGCCCTTTAGCCTTTTTTGTTTTCTATTCTCTTATTTCTTTTTTTTTTTAAATGAGAGCATCCATCTGGGAGTATTTCTTTATATTCCCTGCAATTGTCTCTTTGTTTTTGGAAGTGAGACTTTATTGATGCTTATGAACATACTGCATTTACTGTATCGAACACTATACTTCCATGATACTTTAGATTGTCTACATTTTTTCTCTTTGTGAGATAATGTATTGATTTTGTATAGTTATACTCTGTTGGATGCTTTTATGCCTTTATAAAATAAAGAATTAAAAAACAAAAACAAACAGAACTAGTGGGTTTTGAGAGGATTTTTTCAGCTGTAAAACAGCTCTAATGCTGCGTACACACGATCGGAATTTCCGACAACAAATGTTCGATGTGAGCTTTTGGTCGGATATTTCGACCGTGTGTAGGCTCCATTGGACATTTGCTGTCGGAATTTTCCACAACAAATGTTTGAGAGCAGGTTCTCAATTTTTCCGACAAGAAACATTCTTGTTGGAAATTCCGACCGTGTGTAGCCATTTCCGACACACAAAAGTGCTGCGCATGCTTGGAACCAATTAGACGCATGCTCGGAATCATTGTATTTAATATTTCTTGGCTCGTCGTAGTGTTGTATGTCTCTGCATTCTTGACCATCTGACTTTCTGAAGAACATTTGTGCGACCGTGTGTAGGCAAGACAAGTTTGAGCCAACCTTCGTCGGAAAAAAAAACCCCCACGGTTTTGTTGTTGCAAATTCCAATCGTGTGTACGCGGCATTACTTTGAAAAAAGCTAAAAGACATCTTAAGCCCCATACACATGATCGAACTTTTTGACAACAAACTTCAAAATGAGCAAGTTTTCAAAAAAATCCGACCGTGTGTACGCTCCATCGGACAAACTTTTTCAGTTTTCATTGGACAAAAGTTCGCTCTGCAAACGGACAAACTTTTCGGCAACAAAAGTCCTACGCTGCAAAGTCCTGCCGTGTGTACAGAAATCCATCTGACTTTTGTCCGAAGTTCAAATGCGCATGCTCAGAAGCAAGGTCCAGCCGAAAGCATTCTGTCTTGTAAAACTAGCGTTCGTAATGGAGATATCACATTCGTGACGTGGCAAGTTATGAAATCTAGAAATGCAGCGCACATTCTCTTCTTCTTTAATAATATGAGGCCTGCATGAGTACACATTTCAAGGCTAAAAGTGAGTTGCTTACAGGTAATCCGTAACCAGATCAGATTTTAGTTAATTTTTGTTGAAGGTGTTAATGTGTAATGTATTGTTTGTAGAAAAAACGAATTATGATTATTATTATTCATGATTTATATGGCTCCAACAGCGTTTGTGCAGCACTTTACAACATGGGGGGCAGACAGTACAGTTACAATATAATTCAATACAGGAGAAATCAGAGGGCCCTGCTCGTTAGAGTTTACAATCTAAAAGGGATGGTCAAGGGGTACAAAATAACTGTGGGGGCTAAGCTGATGAAGAAAGTACAGTTGTTAAAGTGGTTGTAAACCCCCGAATCCTTTTTTTTTTTTTTTTTACAACCTGCAAAAGAAAGACATAATGAGCTAGTATGCATAGCATACTAGCTCATTATCAATCACTTACCTGAGATCGAAGCCCCCGCAGTGGTGCTCAGACACCTCCGTCGCCACCGCCATGTTGCTCCCCTCTGCCTTCCGTGTATCGCCGCTCCAGCGCTGTGATTGGCCCCGGAGCGGCGATGACATCACACGCATACGCGCTCGGGCCGGCAAGCCCCATTCAGAAATCCGGCTACTATGCCGGCCCGATAGTGCGCATGCGCGTGACGTCAGCGGCGCCGGTTTCAAAAGCAAATATCTCCTTAACCGTGTAGGTTAAGGAGATATTTCATGCACCTACAGGTAAGCCTTAATTTAGGCTTACCTGTAGGTGCAGGTTGTGCAAGTGGGTTTACAAGCACTTTAAGTGGGTGAAAGAAAAAAAGAAAATACATATATTTATATATGTATATACATATACTGGTTATATGTCTAATCTGCACACAGAAAAGATGACCCTTTTGGGGTATTCGTTCAAAGGGGATTTGATCACGAAGCACTAAGAATATTTTACAGTATAATTTTGAATGCAAGGCAATCAGCAACATTACACGTCTGACTATTATTGCTGACTTCCTTGTGATAATGCTAGTTACTTTGCTGTTATGCTGATCCTTGAGGTTCGATGGTACATGAATCACTGACTTCAGTTCTACATTTTCCATAACAGCAAAAACAGCCCATGTACTACCTAAATAATACATTTTTTTACAAGTGTACATATTTCCTATTTACAATGTTTGCCTATGTGTTTGACCTGGTGATCACAGAAATAAAAAACACTATTTAAATAACTGATTTATTTCAAACAACCATTTGTTTTCTAGAATACTTTTCTCTCCTAGAACTTGTATCACATCTCATGTCTTTTCTTTTGACCAAATTAAACCCTCATTGATCCAGAGAAAGACAAAAACAAAATTAATTGGTGGGGTTTCTTTTATTCTATCTTGGCAATGTGTTTTCTAACATAGTAATTTAATATAATTATATAGCTGGGTTACAAAATGACAATTCAATATAAAAAAGAAAAAATACTCAAAACCTCATTGATCCAGAGAAAGGCAAACTCCCTTTATAATATCATGTGGAATGATCCACTACACTATGAAAAAGAATATATCTGAGAGTGTTTTAATTCAACACTAAAATTAACCTTTATATTGGTAAATACAAGATACCCAGAATCTGGGCTTTGTACTGGTCTAAGCAGCTCAGTCCTGAAGCGGACTATATGAGTTTTATCCCATTACTTTAACCATTTCGAGCATGTTTACATTCCTATAATACTAAGGGAGGATAGAGATTAGTTTGTGGTGCTCTTATCTTTCTATCTACAAACTTTATTTTAAAAAGTCCTTCCTCTTGGATAGAATCTGATATATACAGTCCTCCAAATGTTAATTGCGATGCTGATTGTCAAGTTAGAGACGTTAATCTTGGTAACTGGTTGTGCGCACTCCTGCATTAGCAGGAAAAGTAAAAATTTGGGTGGACTGATGGCTGACTTTCACTGCTCTGTATTTTCTACTGAGATGATATTTCCCATTATCATCTTTGTTTGGGCATTTTTTCACATACAGGGATGCAAAGTCACTTGATGTGTCCTTGACTCACTTTCCTCATTAGTTATGGAAGAAAATATGTCATCTTGCATTGAAGCATCTTAAAGCTAAAACAATGTTTGCACACATGCTTATGATGTGTGTCCTATTGATGGATGCTGCTGCATTGGGTAAAAACACTTTGCTTTCATTCATTCTGGCACTGCTGTAAGCGATGAACTTCCTACGGTGAAGGCTATGTGGGTCACTTGCATTCCACGTTCTCCATTCATAAAAACGTCTATTCTTTTCAAACAATACAAGGATACATGTGATTGGAGAAACAGATGAGCATTACAATCTCCCGTCTTTCAATTACAGAACATTTTGTGTTTTGTGAAATTAATACAAGATGTTTTATGATTTGAGGAGGTGGAGTGTGTATGACCCACATTACCTTCACTGTATGCAGTGTACTAGTTCCTGGAGTCACCTTGTTACCATTCTCTTGAAAGTGCAATACGTGTAGATTTTCCATATAAATAATATTCAGAATAATATCTGTACTTTTTGTTTTTCCCCTTAGTTATAAATGGACATACCTCATGTTTACGTTTATTACTTGAAATAGCTGAACAAACTGAAGTTGTAAATGTGGTGGATGAAAAGAAACAGTAAGCATTATGTTTTGCACACCTTGATTAGCACTTTCATTTTTATCCAACCCCTTTAGTTTGTATTTTGCCAAGGTGCCCAATAATTGTTCAGTCTCATGAATTGCGTCTTTCGGGCAAAAACACACCTAGAATAATAATTGACTTATGAATAGTTCACTATATATAATGATTTATCTTTTGTGGAATGTATGTGTGCTGCAGTATTTCAAATTTCCTGCTAGCTGACTAGTAGCCTTAGACTACCTTTACCAAGGGCAATTATGGGCATACAACTTATTTTTGTGGCAAGAATCTGTAGAGTTTTGCAGCTGTGATCGCAGGTGTACAGTATGTGAATAGGTGTGGTTGGGATGTCTTTACAAAGCAATGACAGGAGCCATTGCTGTTCACATACTGTAGGTAAATCTGCAGATGCAGCAGTTACTTGCAGTCAGGGACAGATGTCTGACCCTGGATGAAGTCTGTTCATTTCTCTCTGTTGCTAATTTCATGAAACATTACCACAATAACGAAATAAGAAAAAAAAGCTGCTGAAAGGTGTTTAGGCTGTAGATACCTACAACAGCTTGTATTTCCCCTCTCTGCTCGAATGTGCCCGAGAGGGCGAGGTAGGTGGCACAGACAGTGAATTGAAAAGAGTGGAGATGGGTAGAAGAGAAGTCCTCTGACCAGCAGGAGTGAGGTGGATGGGAGGCGCTGTGCCCAAAAGGAGGAGGTAGGTAGTATGAGGAGGAGGTTTAAGCATGAAGATGGGGGTCTGTGACCTGGGAGGTAACGTAGGTGGTAGGGAGACACAGTAACCAGAGAAGGAGGTGGTGCAACAGAGGCACGGTATTACGTGTGCTTCTGTTTTAATTACAAAAGTGGCAAAACAGAAGTTAAGTTATTTTATTATTAAGGATATAGCGCTTATTGTTTTCTGTAATTTGTCTTGTTCATCATGACATCAGTAAACTATGGTTGCTATAAAAATAAAGCAGCTTGAGACCTGGTAACAGATTTGCCAATGTTTTGCAAAAGCCTACGGAGAGCAGCTCTGCAAAGAAATGAATCGGCTTTCAGGTTATATTGTCAAAGTTTCACTGAACAAGCTGAAGTTAGAAGCTGATTGGCTACCATGCACAGCTGCACTGGATTCTGAGTGCTCCAACTTTAGCAAATCAATCCTATTGCTCTATTACAAGCTTAGGCCCTAGTTCTTGTTTACGCTTGCCGTTAAAATAGGTGGTTGAGCCATGTTACTGCCCCACAACTGCCACCTTTAGCCCACGTTCACGTCGGGCCGTTTTGACATGCGATTTGACATGGCTATTGCTGGCAACGGACCGCCCACCATGCATTTACTGCAGCAGGGCGACCGCTCTGCGGCTAGATCACGTACCTAGTACGTGATCTGACACCTTCCGAGTCTGGGGCACACGCGCGTGATCAAACACAGCGAGAGCCCAGCGGCTTGTATCATGGACTCGGTGTCTGCCAGCACCCACCGATTACACAGTACACAGGCAGAACGACAATCTGCATATGTAAACAAGTCAGATTGCCGTTCTGTCAAAAGGGAAGGTATTAACCCTGTGTTTCTGCAAAGCAGAAACACAGATCTTTGCCTTCCCCTAGTCAAAGCACCTCCCACACAGTGAGTAAGCACAGGCTAGGCACACAGGTAACCCTTTGATCGCCCCTGATGTTAACCCCTATCCAGCCAGTGGTATTAGTACAGTGCATATTTTTTAGCACTGATCACTGTATTCGTGTCGCTGGTCCCCAAAAAGTGTCAAAAGCGTAAGATAGGTGTCCTCCCCAAAATCGCAGTCCCCCTATAAGTCATTGATCGCCACCATTACTAGTAAAAATAAAAATAAAGAAATAAAACGATCCCATAGTTTGTAGACACTATAACTTTTGCGCAAACCAATCAATATACGCTTACTGGGATTTTTTTTACCAGAAATATGTAGCAAAATACATATTGGCCTAAATTGATGAAGAAATTAGATTTTTTACATTTGTTTTTATTGGATATTTTATGAACTTTCTGTTTATATTTAATAGCAGAAAGTAAAAAATATATATATAATTTTTTTTTTTCAAAATTGTCAGTCTTTTTTTGTTTATAAAAGAAAATAACAGTGTAATAAGAAACAAATCGCCCTCTTTCCCTAATACACTCCACTGCGCTTTGGAATGACGTCCGATAAGTACCGGACCAATTAACCCTACAGCTGCTACTTCAAAAATATAGAAATGAAAAGTGATTTTGAATAACCAAAATAGTAGCGCTCAGTGTATTGCAACACACATCTAATTGTAAATTATATACACTCTGTGAACAAATGCATACATATAAATTTATCAATATATTGTATATTGATACATTTATATGTATGCATTTGTTCACAGAGTGTAAATAATTTACAATTAGATGTGTGTTGCAATACACTGAGCGCTACTATTTTGGTTATTCAAAATCACTTTTAATTTTTTTGTTTATAGTACAAAAAAATTAAAACCGCAGAGGTAATCAAATACCACCAAAACAAAGCTTTATTTGTGGGAAAAAAAAGGACAACATTTTTATTTGGGTACAGTGTTGCACGACCGCGCAAAAAATGGCCTGGTCATGAAGGAGGATAAATCTCTTGGAGGTCAAGTGGTTTTACCCCTGTTACATTTGCCTGGAAGTACGGCCACCAAATGCACTTCACTCAAGTACATGTGTGCTGCAGGCTTTATTGAGTTAAAACAGGTGCTGAGGAGGTTATATATTGCCTTCTCTCTGCCTGCCAAATGCCTCTGGAAAGCAGTCCACTGCAGATTGCTTTTCAGAAGGTTGAAAGGTCTGCGGCATGTGTAAACGAATGCTTTTCTCTAAAGCAGCAAGCTTTATGCTTCACTACAGATTGCTGAAGGAGGACTACAGGTGTCAGCACTCACATGAATGAAGCCTTATAGACCCCTGTATATAAAATATATGCTATAAATAAACTACTGAGAACTGGAGCTAACTATAGCCACTTGCTCTCTGGAAGCTTTTACCCCCAGGCCATTTTTTGCTATTTGGTACTATGCTACTTTCACTGACAATTGTGCGGTCATGCAACACTGTACGTGAATGAAATGTATTATTATTTTTCCACACAAATAGAGCTTTCTTTTGGTTGTATTTAATCACCTCTGGGTTTTTCCTTTTTTTTTATATAAACAAAAAAGGCCCTAAAATTTGAAAACCATATTTTTTACTTTCTGTTATAAAACATGTCCAATAAAAAAATTAAAAAAATCGAATTCCTTCATGAATTTAGGCCAAAATATATTCTGTTACAAGTCTTTAGTAAGAAAAAATCCCAATAAGTGTATGTTATTTGGTTTGCATGAAAGTTATAGCGTCTACATTCTCTACAAACTATGGTATATATACTGGAAGTTTTTTTTTTAATACTAGAATTGGCGGTGATCAGTGACTTATAGTGGGACTGTGATAGTGAGATGGGCAGTCTGACACTAGCTGACGCTGGCTAGGGAGTATACTAACTGATGAACTGACACTGGCATCAATAGTGACACTAATACAGTGGTCAGTGCTAATACTATACCCTGTCACTGTACTAATGATACTGGCTGGGAAGGGGTTAAAGTGGTTGTAAACCCACTTTATAAACAAAGACCTACAGGTAAGCCTAGATTAAGGCTTACCTGTAGGTGCATGAAATATCTCCTTAACCTATACGGTTAAGGAGATATTTGCATTTAAATGCGGCGACGCTGACGTCACGCGCATGGGGTTAACCCCATTCACTAATTTGGCTAGGTCGCAACATTTGACGACGTAGCCGAACTCGACGGCACACGAGCGCATGCGCGGAGTCACATCTTCGCCGCTCCGGCCAATCACAGCGCCGGAGCGGCGCTGTGATTGGCTGGAGCGGCGATACCCGGAAGTAACCTTCCGGCTATCGCCGCAGAGATGGATGCGGCTGAAGAGGGAGACGAGGACGGCTTCGGGGGCCCCGATCTAAGGTAAGAGATGCATAATGAGCTATTATGCTAGTCATATTAGCTCATTATGGCTTTCTCTTACAGCTAGTTAAAAAAATAAAAAAATTTTAGGAGGGTTTACAACCACTTTAACAGCTAGGGGTTAACATCATAAAAAAACTGCGAAATTGCCTGTCAGTGTACAGAGCTCTGAAGGGGTTAACAGCTAGGGGTTAACACCATAAAAAAACGGCGAAATTGCCTGTCAGTGTACAGAGCTCTGTGTTGTTTACAACACAGAGCTCTCTTCCGTGAATGAGGGAGACGATCAGCGGGTCCCAGACATCAATCATTGGGCCCTAGGCAAGACCATCCCCGCCCCCCCCCCATAAAAAAAAACTTTAAAATAAACCTAAAAAAATGATATATAAAAAAAACATATGGTTTGCAGTCCAAGTCCAACTACTGTTACATTTCTACATGTACAGTATATTGATATATTGATTTGGATACCTGTGAATTTTGCGTGTATCTATGTTTACATTTTAAATAGCTTTTTTGAGTTAGATGGGAGATTAAGAGATAATTTTGTTCTTAACCAATTTTTTTTTTTTAACCAACAGAACACCTTTGATGCTCGCAGTTGAATATGGGCACATTGATGCTGTTTCCTTGTTACTTGAAAAAGAAGCATCAGTAGAAGCAATGGACATATATGGATGCACAGCTTTGCACAGAGGAGTAAGTTTATTGTGTTTTGTAAAACAATTTAAACACTTAAACACAAACAAATACTGAGCATCTGTACTGCTTATGATAATTCATACAACACCACTTCTTATCCTGCAAAACAATGAAAAATGATTTAAACAAAACTCCATGGTGATACATTAAGTGATACATTAAACTTACATAGATTTGGGGGCGTGGCCTGACGCGGCATGTGAACAGACCTGTTCGACGGAGCTCCCGCTGTAGATCCTGTTTGTGATCCTTTCCTCGCCACCTACAACGCCCGATTCAGCCACAACCTGCGCCTAAAGACCTCCAGAGACCCTCGGTTCCAGCGGTGCTCGATAATCCCGGCATGATGACCCGGGGAAACAAAGGAGACGCTGCGGCTGCGGCCTCCCAGGCCTTCCAAGATGGCGCCTGGATGTCTCAGTCTCTGCCTCCCAGGACTCCACGAGGGCAGGAGAAGAAGACGGAGCTGGGGGGTAAGTCCACCAAAGCCCCTAAAGGGACAGACCAAACGAGAGACCTGCTATATTATGCCAGGAAACTGACAGGCCCGGAAGATTCCCTGCAGACTGTTGCACAGGGTCATGCAATGCCCGCAGAGCAGGCTGAGCAGGGACACACTGACATGCTGAAAGCTGAGGATGATGAAATGGAGTCAGCCCCTGGTTCTGTTCCAGCCTTGCTTGACCAGCAGACAGAGGACAGTCCCCAGCCCACACTCAGTGAAATCCTGCATGCTGTTTACAGGTGCACTGCCTCAGTGGATGCCCTGAAGGAGAGATTTGGGGGGCTGGAGGAGAAAGTTAATCTCCTGAGACATGATATACAGAAGGTCAGGGAGAGGACCACGGCCGTGGAGGGCAGAGTCAGTGATATAGAGGATCAGATGCCACACATGACCCGGGAAGTGAGAGTCGCTGCTCAGCAGGCACGCCAGGCCTTTGATCGCCATGATGAGATCGAAAATCGCCTGAGACGCAACAATGTACGCATTGTGGGGCTCCCAGAAAAGGTGGAGGGCAGGGACCCCACGACGTTCATAGAAGGCTGGCTACAGGAGACCTTTGGTAAAGAGGCTTTTTCTCCGATTTACACGGTGGAACGGGCGCACAGGGTGCCACCTCGCCCCCTCCCCCCCGGTAATCCCCCGAGATCCATGCTTGCTAGACTCCTTAACTACAGGGACCGGGAAGTGATACTTCGAATGGCCAGAGAAAGGGGGGCTGTACATTATAACGGAGCCCGGATCTCCTTTTATCCTGACTTCTCTGCAGAAGTGCAACGCAGAAGATCAAAGTTTATGGATGTCAAGAAAAGGCTGCAGAGGCTTCAGCTGTCCTATGCCATGCTATACCCAGCCAAGCTTCGCGTAACAGCCAGAGATGAGGCCCACTTTTTTGAGAATGCACAGGATGCTGCGGACTGGCTAGACCGCAACGAACAAGACTTCCGCAGGAGGGGACCGGAGAATGGTGCAGGTTGATGTGGACAATCCTATCTATATCAAGAGCAATCCGGGTAAAGAAGTGCTGTTGCTGAAATGATGTCACTATGAGAGGATCAATACCTACTTGAAGTTACCAGCGAATAGTTTTCCACTAACTTTTCTGAATTTTTTTTTTCGCTGACCTGAGTTTATGGGTGGAGTGTGTCTCTGCACCCCCCCCCCCCCTATGTACCGTTTGCTGTTATGGTGAACATGGCTTATGTTTTTGTGCCCTGTTGGCACTGGAAATGCCAGTGTTGCTATTACTCAACACCGGTGGGGAGTCCCCAGTGACGCCCAGTTGGCAGTCCAGGAGCCACCGGCAGATGCAGATAAGTTTTACTGTTCTTGTTTTTCTTATGCTTCCTACTTCTATTTTTACTGTACTGACACCACAGCGCCGATGCGCAGGAATCTCTGCCACAGTTTCTGCAGGATTTTTTTTTCTTTCCCAAGGGACTGTACTGTTCTAACTGATGCACCACAGTCAAAGCTGTTTGAACCACAGGGCTGTTTTTTGATAGCTGGATGGGGGGATACAGGACTGTTGCTCTCTTCTGGGTACTCCTCCCACTCAGACAGAACTCTTAGTATACAATCGCCATGTCTTCTACACCCATAGTGTCGTGGAATGTCAGAGGGGTAAATGATCCTCTGAAAAGGACCATGATATCCACTGTATTGCGTAAATTTCACCCGGCCATAATTGGCTTACAGGAGACCCATCTATTGAAAGATACGACTAGTTTCTTGGGATATGCGTGGGTGGGGCAGGCCTATCACTCCACTCACTCCGCCTATTCACGCGGAGTGAGTGTATTGATCCACAAGGCTCTGGTATACCAGGAGTTAGATTCGCTTATTGATATAGCTGGGAGATTTGTATTTCTTTATTGCAAACTGTTTACCGTTACTATGATTCTGGCGTTTGTATATGTGCCTCCACCTTTTTCTAGAGAGGTGCTGCAGTTGCTGCTGTCTTACCTGGCAAACAAGCCTGACGTCCCACTACTGTTGCTAGGGGACTTTAATTGTTACCTAGACCCTAAATTGGACAGACACCCCCCGGTGATGCCCCCTAAGGGCAACCGGGGTACGGCTCTTGGACGCCTGATGGAGGAGGTGGGGTGGGTTGACATCTGGCGGGTTAGGAACCCCAAGTGTAAACAATTCTCCTGTTTCTCCAAGTCACATGGTTCCCTCTCCTGTATAGACCTGTGTCTGGGCACTCCCAACATGGTTAGTTGCACCTCTAAGGTGGAGTATTTCCCACGGGGGGTATCAGACCACTCCCCGCTAGTACTTTGGTTGGTAACTCAACCGTCTAGCTCCCTACCTAGAGCCCCATGGAAACTGAATGCTTATTGGCTCAAACTGTTTGCATCCCCAGAACGTATTGAAACCAAGATTGAAGTCTTTCTCCGGGCCCATGAGCACTACCTAGACCCACTGCTAAAATGGGAAACTTTGAAAGCCTATCTTAGAGGGGTATTTATCGAGGAAATACAAATTGTCAGGAACAACTCCTCTGCCTTGGTGGAGCGGGTGGGAGACCAGGTGAGGCAGCTGGAACTCGCTTATGTGACTAGCCCCACTGACTTGGCCAGGGAGGCTTGGATGTCGGCCCAGGACTCTCTGGACCGTCTGCGATCCTCACAGGCAGAGCGGAAGAGGTTCTTTACCAAACTTGCATTTTATGAGGAAGGGGAACAAACTGGGCGATTGCTGGCCAAGATAGCGAGGTCTCAAACACAATCCCCGGCCATCGGTGCTATACGCGCCTCTACGGGTAAGGTGGTTAATACCCCTGAAACCATTATATCCGAGCTGGCGTCCTTCTATGAAGGCCTTTATGGATCGAGGGATGCCTACTCGGATGCGGACCTTGGAACATACATGGCTAGTATTGATCTGCCTGCTCTCTCCACATCTGCCAGAGAACAGTTAGATGCACCAATTACTCTGGGCGAGCTGCAATTAGCGGCAAGCTCTTTTCCTACATGTAAAGCCCCCGGAGAGGATGGCCTGCCCATAGAAGTGTACACTCAATTTGGGGAGCACTTGTTACCTGAACTATTGAAGGTCTTTAACGCCGCACTAGAGGGTGGTCAGCTGCCTGGTTCCATGGCTAGGGCTAATATTATTTTACTGTTGAAGCCGGGAAAGGATCCGGTTGACCCTGGCTCCTATAGGCCTATATCGTTGCTGCAGAGCGATGTAAAAATCCTGGCAAAGGTCCTGGCGCGCAGGGTCAACGGGATAATCACGTCTATTATCCACCCAGACCAGGCTGGCTTCATGCCGCAGAAGTCCACCGCCACCAACTTGAGGCGCATGTTCTTGAACATGCAGGTGCAGGCAGACAATGGGGGCCGTAGGGCGCTCTTGTCCCTTGATGCCAACAAGGCATTTGATAGTGTCAGTTGCAGGTTCCTCTGGGCGACGTTGGCCAAGTTTGGCTTTGGGGACAAGTTTATAGAGTGGGTCAGGCTGCTGTACGCGTCCCCCCAGGCGACCATTAGGGTCGCGGGTAGGATGTCACCGGCCTTTGCTCTGGGTAGGGGGACGAGGCAGGGATGTCCCCTGTCCCCCCTGCTCTTCGCGATCGCTATAGAGCCATTGGCTGCCCTGATACGGGCTAGTGCCCGCGTCCGGGGATTCCAATACGGCACGCTGCAAGAAAAAATCATGCTGTACGCGGACGACATGCTGCTGTTCCTGGAGGACCCCACGCACTCCATCCCTGGGGCTATGTCAATAATAGAGCAATTCGGCCACTACTCGGGATTGACCATTAATTGGTCAAAATCCGCCCTGATGCTGTTGGATGAGGATGGTGGGGTAGCCCTGCCGGACTCTTGTCCCATCCCAGTTGTATCTAGCTTTAAATATTTGGGGGTACAGGTGTCGCCCAGGCTGGGGGACTACTGCTCCCTTAATGTGCACCCATTGCTGTCCCGGTTTAGGGACAAAATTAATACTTGGAACACCCTAAAAATGTCACTTGCAGGTAAAGCCAATCTGATCAAAATGATTTTAATGCCACAACTACTTTACTTTCTTCATAACTCGCCTGTAGTAATACACCTGAAAATCTTCCGAATAGTGAACACTCTCTTCCGACGGTTGCTATGGCATACTAGGCCCCCTCGGATTAGACTGGAACACTTGCAGCGGGCCAAGGACAGTGGGGGGCTGGCGGTTCCCAATCCTTGGCTGTACTACATAGCGGCCCAGTTACAGCATTTGATCGGCTCTATGTCCCAGGACCCGGGGAGCTCGGCGGCACGACTGATGCTGTCGGCCACTGGCGCTGAAACTATCCCGATGGGGCTGGAGGCGCAAATGTTCCTCAAATCCAACAAGCGGACCCCGACGCTCGCACTTATCCAGAAAGTCTGGAATAAGGGCCGACAACTCCAGGGAGTGCAGGGATTCACAGAGGACAGCCCAATATGGGGCAATAGGTCTTATGTGGAGTTGGTGAAGCTGCAGCAGGGGCCCAGATGGCGTGCCCATGGTGTGGCTCTGCTGTCCCACATTTTCGTTAACGGCAGGCTTCTCACTTTCCCCGAACTGCAGGCCAGATTTGACCTCCCAGCTCATATGCATTATTACTACATGCAGCTTCAACATGCGGTTGCGGCACACGGGAATGCGGTGGAATGGGTTCAGTCGCCCGCCCCGGTGTTCCGTGTGCTGCACACTAGCACTGAAACAAAAGGATTTATCTCACAATGCTACCAGATGTTACTGGCAAGTCACCTACAGGCATTCCCGAGCAGGGCGGAATCCATGTGGGAGAAGGACATAGGTACACTGTCAGGGGACCAATGGGAGGAGGCGTGGCGGTCAGTCACTACTTGTTCTTTAAACGTTGCGCAGAAAGTGTCACAGCTATATATATTATTGAGGGTACATTACACCCCGCTGAAATTATATAAGATGGGTAAGCTCGGGGACCCTGTGTGTGGTAGATGTCAGAGGCACAATGGAGATCTCATTCATCTCCTGTGGAGATGCCCTAAGTTTCACAGGTATTGGACTGAGGTGGTGGGTACAATAAACAGAGTGTTTCAAACTACGATCCCTTTGGACCCTAGGTGCTGCCTGCTGGGGATCTTGGAGGAAGCGATCCCTGGGGAGTTGACCAGGGTCGCGGTCTCTAGGGCCCTGTTTCAGGCTAGGAAGCTTATTTTGATGGGTTGGAAGTCAGTCTCACCGCCTACCACCACCTCTTGGGTAGCACACATGGGGAATACTCTTATAATGGAAAAGTACATATACCAGCACAGGGGAAGCCCGAGCAGGTTTGAGAGAATTTGGTCCCAATGGCTTGATACCCCTGGCCTGAGCCCCAGGGAGCTGGTGATGTCCCGACTTTTGCAGTAAATTTGAAACCAAGCGGCCGAGGATTAATATGCTTATACATGCAAGATTGTGGTGCTGTTTTTTATGTGATCTTATATGTTGTTTTACAGTTCGCCAGCAAGGGAAACCTTTGCTATTTTTTGTACAATGGAAACTGTTGTGATCTATCTGGTGTTCAATAAAAACCTTTTTGATTCAAAAAAACTTACATAGATTTGATTGTGACATTTATTCTTAGGTAATGACAGGCCATGAAGAATGCATTCAGATGCTACTGGATCAGGAAGCATCGGTATTATGTACAGATCTAAAGGGACGGACGCCGCTTCATTATGCCGCTTCTCAGGGACATTCTACACTGCTTAGTGAATTGTTGCAGATTGCACTTTCAGAAGAAGACTACAGCTTCAAGGACAATTACGGGTATACGCTTTTGCATTGGTCATCATATAACGGTAAGTCAATCATGTAAATGTGAAGCTCAGCAAACACAGATATGTTTGTGCTTTAACATATAACAAAACCATGCCCTATTAATACTGTTTTTTCTGCAGGCAATGAAAATTGTTTAGAGGTACTTTTGGAACAAAGGCCTTTCCGTAATATCAGTGGAAATCTTTTTTCACCTCTACACTGTGCAGTGTATGTATTTTTAAATCTCTTATTTTTTTTCTACAACATACTAATATCGTAGTAACTCTTTACCATAAACAATAACAATCACAAGTATTCTGTGAAGTGAACCTTTTTTGTATAAGGATTCTCTGGAAATAATTTAATAATTTAGTTCAATATAACATTGTATGTAAATATAACGAGGAACTACCAAACCAATAATTTCACAATTTAAAATATGTAGAATATATATGTGCTGTTTAACTGGCAGTCTATATGTAAGCCTGGTGAGTTATTTCTGTGAATTACTAGACCAAGCTTCATTACATAAAATTCACAATTGCAGGTCTTCCCCTTCTCATGTCACCTGCCTGCACATTGTACTATAAATGAACACTATCACACTTCTAGGGTCTTTTTGTGGTCTCCTCTTCTCCTGCACTTTTTAAATACCCCCCTCCTCAGCACCCAGCTTCTTTGTGTGACCTATTTATAATTATGTTTTAACATCTCCATCCTGGTGCTTAGACAACAGTTTAAACTTTTAGCTGTCTCAGACTTCATGGAACAATAAGATTGAATACATCTGTAGAACAGTGTGTTTATTGTTTAACACATTTTCATACCTCCTATCATTTTCTGAACACTCAACATCTGCCTTGTCACATTCCATGTGGATTGGATTATTAAGGTGACTGAACTACCCGTTTGGCTATAAATTGTTCCTGGCATTCATAAGGAGTGCTACTAGCTTTACCATTACCTACATAAATGAGAACATTCTCAGAAAACCAACAATTACTCTGCCTCACAGGAATTCAACATTGGTAGCAGGATGTGAATTACAAGCATACCTGCAGCTAAAAGGGATTTTCAAGCAGAAAATATATAAAACCCACTGTACACAGGTGCCTTTTCACACACATGCTCTGAAAACACAATTCACGATGGAAACATTAAAATTAGCATAGATTATGCGATGTATGGCCAAACGTGTATACCAATAATTTACCCTTATTGGCGATTCCATACCATTCTGAAACCATGGTGTTGCCCCTCACCTTTGCAGATACAACAGTCTCCACTCTACTTGGAAGGCTTTTTATAAAATATTGGAGTTTGTCTGTGGGAAATTGGGCCAAATTAGCCAAAACAGCGTATGTGAGATACCGATGTTAGATAAAGAAAATATGATGAGCGATCAATATTGCAATTCACCCCAAAGATGTTTATTAGGGCTAAGGTCAGGGCTTTGTGCAGGTCACTCGATTTCCATCCATACCATACTCATCCTTATCAAACCATGTATTTTTAGACCTAGCTTTGTGCACTTGCTTGTCATGCAGGAACAGAAAGGGACATTTCTTGAACTGCTGCCACAAGGCTAGAGGCGCACAATATTCTAAGATGTTGCATTAACAGTACATTTCATTGTCTCCCTTGAACTTAATAATTTTGAGGGGTGTCCACGTACTTTCTGTCTGTAATGGTAGATGTAATAGTAAGATGCCTGTAAATGTTTGGCTATAAGGTGTACTGCATTTACTGTAGCCCTTTGCAATTAGAACCAACTAGCTACACAGTCATAGTAAGTTGCACCAACGAGGATATGGTTGAAGGTTTTGTAGGCCAAAGTCTTTAAACAGGAGCTTCATCTTATCTACCTAAAACCAAATTTCAACTTTCTAATAATTGTCCCCATTTCAATAAAACATATTTACTAGTCCATGGAGTCCAACGATGTCTATTTTGCTGGAATTTGAGCAGAATTCTCTTTGCGCCTCCATGTTGAAATGGGATCCTGCATATGCAAAACCATACCGCAGGTCTTGGCCAGGTCTATTGGACCTGATCATGTAAAAAAAATTATATTCCAATAAGCAGTAAGAGATGTTTCCAAAGGCAGAGATTCAACGGCATGTACTCACTATTATTCATGGTCAAAATAAAAAGAAGTCATTGGAGGCTGGTCATTGTCCTGGAAGTATTATATTAGTAGATCTGAAAGATGTATATTTCCATATTCCAATGCAGCCAGATTGGCAGTGTTATCTATGCTTTTTCAGAATTGGGGAAGCAAGCTATCAGTTCCTCTGCTTGCCCATTGGGCTAACCACCTCTCCTTATGTTTTTTACAAAAGTAATCTTAAGAAAGAAGGCGTCCACATCCACTATTATTTAGAAAACATCTTAGTCCTTGCAAAAAACAAAACAAAACTATAGCTCCACAGGTAGAAAGATCTCTTCAGAGGTTCAGGTGGATTATCTGTCACAAGAAGAGCAGCCTGTCTCCCCTTCGGTCATTAGTTTACTTAGGGGCACTGTTGGATACAAAGAACAACACTCATTTACATTTCTGTCACATCCATCTAGCTGCTGGTCCAGGTGCTTCTTGGATCCGTCACTCCCACATGGACACCTCACAAACAAATGTGAAGCCACACATCGCTCTCACAGAACAACACAATTTTGCTCCCATAAGAGAAAATACTGATCATACGTAGTTGGATAGTAGTCCTAGAAATATCTCATCTGTCAACAACTCAGTTTCTAGGCGATAGGTACACTGGTATCCAGAATGGAGATGTGTTTTGTCTGGAAAACCCAATAAACATATAAAAAAAATAATAATAATTTAATTCTCAAGCCAAGGACCTTGGCCCTTGATTACAGGTATGTCTTTCTTCTGGTCAAGAATCAAGTTTCTTCTGAGACTTCTGTCAGAAAGAGTCAAAGTCATAGCGATTATGCCTTACTTGCCAAACCACCCTTGATTTTCCTTCCTGTTACAACTGAATGTGAAGGACTCTGTACCGTTGCCAAACCTCACAGATCTACTACAACAGGGCAAAAAAATACACCCATGCTCCTTGAATCTCAAATTGATGGCCTGCTTCTAGAAATGCACAACCGAATGGCCCAAGGTTGCTTATCCAGGGTAATTTCTACACTACTTTTCTCCAGGAAGGAAATCACAAACAGGACTTACAACAGATTTATAGATTTCACCTCTACTGTCCTCTCTCTGCCAGATAAAGCAATAGCCTGCCATATCTTAGAATTTTTCCAGAGGGGCCTGGATAAAGGCTTAAGTGTTTATTTGTTGACAGTCTGTATTTTAGCACTTTCTGCATGTACTGCTGAATAAAGGGCTACTAAGTTGGTTGTACCATTTTTCAAAGTGACCAGATGTCTCCACCCTGAAAGAAAGCCATGTTTTTTTAAATGGGATTTCCCAATAGTGTTGGACTTTTTGTCATCCCTGAGCGTTAGCCTGAGGGAAGATTGTTCACTTAAGGACCTTGCGCTTAAGTCTGACTCTCTGTTAGCAGCCACTTCTGCTGGGATGGTGACAGAGTTAGGAGCCTTAGCTACAAAGAAGTGTTCCTTTCCCTTTACCTGGACTAGGTAGTATGGCACCATTACAACCCTTTACTCTGAAGAAGATCTCTTCTTTCCATCTAAGCCAAGAGATAGTTTTACCACCTTCCAGAGACATGGAGAACAGTGAAATTCATCCACTGGAGGTGGGAGGGACTTTGTAGGTTTACCTTGAGGCCACAGTAGACTGCAGATATCCAACCACCTTCATGTTCTGCCTTCAGGAGGAATAAAGAAAAGTGGGCCCCCACTAGAACAATCACCTCTGTAATTGACCTTCCCTATAGGGTAAAAGGTTTGACTCCATTGGAGGGAGTCACTGCACACTCAATGACTCAAGAACTTTGTTGACTTCCTGGGTGACGGCTTGCCAAGTGTCTCCAGAAACCATCTGCAGGGCGGCATTCTGGTTTTCAGTTAACACCCTTATTTCCCATTATTTTGTCGAGCCTGCCTGTTTTTCAACTGTATATTGTGGTGAGAAAAATACTGTCCACAATGCTTAAATGTACATGACACCCCCCTGCAGCCAACAACAACACCAACAAATTAGTCTTTTAACTGTTTTGCCTGTGTACCTCAAAGGTACCTCCCCCAGTACCATAATACCCATTTAATTTGAATGAATTTTAACATGACTGTGTCACTGAATTCTATATTTTTTTTTTTACTAAGAAAGCTAGAATCCTTTAAGTGCAGGTCAAATATGATCCCTGATCAGTGTCATTTAGTGTACAGTATGTTAAGAGGGACTCCCCTTATTTTTTCTATCCTAATGTTTTACTTTATTTTTTTCAACAACAAAAAAAAACATGCTCTCTTGCTTATGCTTTCTTTAATTGAAATACTACTGACTAATTTTTTAAACTGAAACAATTGGGCATCCAATTACAGAATTTAAAATGCCTACATGGAAGGTATTTTAACTGTCACAGGATTAACTGTTACGGGGTGTTTCTGTCTGGTACAATATTTTTATTGGAATATATAGAAAAGATAAGCCAAGGCCAGGGGTCAACTTAGGGTGCCTGACTGAACTTTAAAGGGGTTGTAAAGCTTTGTGTTTTTTTCATCTTAATGCATTAAGATGAAAAAAACACCTTGCACTCTCGGGCCCCACAGCCCCCCGTTTTACTTACCTGAGGTACGAAACTCCGTGGGCTCGTTCCCGCAATGGTTTCCTCCAGCTTGAGGCGGCTCTTCATTGCAGATTGATAGCAGCGCAGCCATTGGCTCCCGCTGCTGTCAATCAAATCAATAACACGTCACGCCGGGGCGGGGCTGAGTGATACACTTGGCAGCTATAGCCGCCACTGTATCACACGGGACGCGCCCGCAAGCTAACCCCCTTGGGAGAGAGCTTCCCAGAACGGGGGTTAGCTCTTGTGGGGAGGAGCCGAGACAGCCGCCGAGGGACTCCAGAAGACCAGGATCGGGGCCACTCTGTGCAAAACAAACTGCACAGTGGAGGTAAGTATGGTATGTTATTTAAAAAAAAATACCTTTACAACCCCTTTAAGGCACAGGGGCTGGAGGGTGGAACAATCCACATGAATATATGGAAACAAAGCTTAAACTGGTAATTTAATGAAATAAAAAATAAATGTAAAAAAAGGGGGGGGGGGCAAGGAGCAGGGGGGGAAGAGAGAGATGGAAAGAAAGACATTGGAAGGAGAGAAATGTATGAGACAGGAAGAGAAAGTTCCCCCAGGCTGGGAAATGGGTGGGGTCTATTAAACATGTCCAGGCTGGTCAACAGGGTGTTTCTTTTAATACTGAGTTTTACAAAGCCCCGATAAAAAGATGAGCCAGTTTGGTGAATTGATTATTCTCTCCTGCGGTTAAGCAATGCATGGTGCCTGCTGTGAAACTGACATTTTGACAACTTTCTTTTCTTGGTTCACAGTGCAGACATACGGTACTTAAAGTGTATGTAAACCCTAACAATTTACTTCTCTTATTTGCTCCCTTTTGGTCTGTTAAACATACTATTGGGATAATTTTGCTACATCTGTTTGTTACAGTTGTCTTGCACAGGTCCTGTGTTATTTCAAAATCCCTTCTATGTCTCATTTTGGACTACAGATAATTCGCCTTTTTTTTTTTCAAATAGCGTTTTTTTTTATTTTATTGATCGCCTTTTTGTTGTAGAGATCTCAGGATTGTAGTGGTTGAGTAGTTGAGTAGTTTAGTAAGCACTGGATGGGGCTGTCAGCACTCCACAAAAATGCTGTGTTGTCAATACACAGCAAGGCTTTAGAACTGAGTGCATTCCTGGCAGATTAATATTTTTTTTTCTGTACTTGCTGTGTCTTCAAAGGGATAAAATACAGGGAAATATGTAAGACCCCTTTCACACTGAGGAGTTTTTCAGACGGTTTAGCGCTAAAAATAGCGCCTAAATACCGCCTGAAAACTCCTGCCCCTGCAGTCTCGAGGGCTTTCACACTGAGGCGGTGCGCTAGCAGGACCGCTCCAAAAGTCCTGCTAGCAGCATCTTTAGAGCGGTGAAAGGAGCGGTGTGTTTACCGCTCCTTCACCGATCCTTCCCATTGAAAGTAACAGGAAACCGTGGTAATACCACCGGCAATGCGCTAGCTAGCGGGGGTTATTACCGCACCGCTAGTGTCCGAATACCGCCGCAATACCGCCACCGCACCCACCGCCCCAGTGTGAAAGGGGCCTAAGTATTGCAGAGATTGACTGCATATGTTTTTTTTTGTTTTGTTTTTTTGGCCTTGATGCTTTCAAAATGTTAATTGACCCAGGACCCTGCATTCACTATATCTGGTCTCCCACAGTGCACAGAACATGGAAATGCAATTATTTTAGTAAATATAAACTGCTAAATACCTTTTCTCATCAGCAGTACATAGCTAGACTTGGGACTTCTATCAGTGTCTGGTTAAAGCTTGTAGTAGGAGTTTTCATACTGCACTGTCTGTCCTTTTAGGGTGCAGGAACCCTGACCCTCTGTCTGGACAGTGTTGATTGGCCCTGTGCTGATCACATGCACCCTCCCAAGAAAAAGAAAAACCTCTCTAGCAATACACACCAAACTGAGCATGTGCAGAGTGACTCCAGTAACTGTCTTATCCAGACATATTTTGGAGACAATGCAAGAAGGGGAGGATCAGAAAAGACAGTATCAAACAGCTTTTTTGCACAATGCAGAGGATTAACCCCTTAGGTTCCACAGTGAGTATAACAAGCATACTTTACTGCATATACACACTGATTTTATTGTTGTGGGTTTAGAAACACTTTAAAGCGGTGTTCCGGCCCAAAAAAAATAATTAAAAGCCAGCAGCTACACATACTGCAGCTGCTGGCTTTTAATAATAGGACACTTACCTGTCCTGGAGTCCCTCAATGTCAGCATGTTTCCATCCGCTGTCGGGTGCTGCCGCCGCCATTGTGGGTAAGGGAACCCGGCAGTGTAGCCTTTCGGCTTCACGCCGGGAGCCCCACGGTGACGTCACGGGCCATGGCCCGGACTCCCGAACGTGGAAAAGGATACCTATCAAAGACAGGTATCCTGTCCCCCCCCCCCACCCCCGAAAGGTGCCAATTGTGGCACCGGAGGGGGGGGGGAATCAGATGAGCAGAAGTTCCACTTTAGGGTGGAGCTCCACTTTAAGACCAAGAGAAACTCCAGAAAGGTGTAATTCCCTTTATGATTTTAAGTGAGGCAGTATTTTGTTCTCAAATTTCTTATAGTGTAGATCTGAAAAACCATCAGGTTCAGTTTTTTTTTTACTGGATATTAGGCATAAAATGAAGCCTTGTCGCTGGAATTGCTAACTTCTCCTTCTGAAAATGCTAGTTATTGCAGTTAATCATTTATGCCAATGAAGATATTAGACATATTTTCTTTTATTTCAGGATAAATAATCATGAAAACTGTGCAGCAATGCTCCTTGGATCTATAGGTGGAAGCATTGTTAACTGTAAAGACAAGAAGGGAAGGTATGGCCAAATGCTCTAAGGTGAATGAGACTTGCCATGAATAATGTTTTGCATGTGGTAATTTACATTTATGGTAAAGCCATGTCTAAAAATAAATGATAGTACAATGGTTTATCTAAATTTTTCCAGTATTAAAATGATCTAAAATGATTACCTTATTGGTTCTAAAGTCTAAAGGTGTTTTTACCTTAATGCATTCCCTGCTACCTTTTCTTCCCCCATCCCTAAACACTTACCTGGCTACTTGGATCAATGTAGTGCTGTGCTCGGCTGCAAGTCTTCTCTCCTCTCTTCTTGCTCTCACAGGCTTCACTGTTAGCAGCAGGAGCCATTGGCTCCTGCTGCTGTCGCTCAAATCTTGTGAGGAGGGAGGGGGGTGTGGGTGAACTGTGCTGTACTTGTCTGCACAAACTTCTCCCACTGCAGCCGGCTTGTTATGGGGGAACTTGCAGGGAGAAGATGCGGATAGTGCTGGTGGAGAAGGTAAGCATAAACCTCTTTTTTATTTTTATAATAATAAAGAACCTTTTAGTATCACTTTAAATCACCCACCGTTTTATGTATGATATATATTCTGGAATTGCTGGTCTGTCAGGTATTTTGCAATTGATCATGAATGCAAAAAACAAAGACCTTCTTTAATCTAGAAAATTTATTAATAAATATGTCTGCATCAAAGTGCATATCAAAAGAAAAAGAAAAAAAAATGGATTGTATTGTAGCCCTCTTTTGGGGCGTTATGAGAAATGGCCCTCCCCAAACAGGATAGTGGGCTCCATTCACAAAGCGATATCTTACTGCTTCGGAGTATGCGGTAAGATACCGCACAGCGTTTTTCAAAAGTGGGCAGTCACTAAAAAGCACTACTAAAATACAGCATGAATTATTTTATGAAGTCATGTGGTATTTTAGTGGTGAAAGCTGGCATCCTTTACACAGGCTGTAAATTTACACAGGCTGTAAATAGCTGGTTGTTAAGGAGCATGCAGCGGCCGACATCCTTAATCACCTCCGGATTGCCGCACACCGATATACGTTGGCTGTTTGAAGAGGTAACCCAGGTATCCTCCTCTTCAGCGGGCGGTCCGGTTTCCAATAATAGTGGTCTCTGCAGCAGATTCGCCGATCTCCTGTGCCCTCTGCCGCTTACCGGAGCCGTCGGCAGCGGCGGAGGTATATCAGGTCCTTCTGATGGCTGGGTATGGAGACGAGTGAGGGGAAGATGGCCCCCACCCGTCTCCATACCATAGCAGGGCAGAAGCTTCCACCCATAGCTCTTAAAGGGACATTTTTTTTTCAAATAACAAGTGCATTTTAGTGTAAATATGAGATCTGAGGTCTTTTTGACCCCAGATCTCATATTTAAGAGGTCCTGTCATGCTTTTTTTCTATTATAAGGGATTTTTACATTCCTTGTAATAGGAATAAAAGTGACACAATAAATTTTTTGAAAGAACAGTGTAAAAAGTAAAAATAAAAGGTAAAATAAATAAGAAAAAAAAAATGTTTAAACACGCCCCGTCCCCCGGACTGGCGTGCAGAAGCGAACGCATACTTGAGCAGCGCCCACATATGAAAACGGTGTTCAAACCACACATGTGAGGTATCACCGTGATTGGTAGAGCAATAATTCTAGCTCTAGACCGCCTCTTTAACTCAAAACATGCAACCTGTAGAATTTTTTAAACGTCGCCTATGGAGATTTTTAAAGGGTAAAAGTTTGACGCCATTCCACGAGCGGGCGCAATTTCGAAACGTGACATGTTGGATATCAATTTACTCTACGTAACATTATCTTTTACAATATCAAAAAAAATTGTCTTCTTTTTTTATTCCAAAAAGTGTATTTTTCCAAAAAACTGCGCTTGTAAGACCGCTGCGCAAATATGGTGTGACATAAAGTATTGCAACGACCGCCATTTTATTCTCTAGGGTGTTTGAAAAAAAATGTATAATGTTTGGGGGTTCTAAGTAATTTTCTAGCAAAAAAAACAGTTTTTAACTTGTAAACAACAAATCTCAGAAAGAGGCTCGGTCCTTAAGTGGTTAACAACCAGCAACTGTCATGGTTGTTAAGGAGCGGGCGGCTGCTGGATCCTTAACATAGGATGAGTCATCAGCTGTCAGAGGGGGTTCTCCGTTGATAGCTGAATGTAAAAAATTAAATATAATGCCGGAAATTTAAAATTAAGTAAAAAACAGCGTGTGGTTCCCCCCCCCCCCCCCCCCCCCATCTATACCAGGCCCTTATCCGAGCATGCAGCCCAGCCCAGCGGCCATCTGCTCCTTAACAACCATGTTGTTTACTGGTTGTTGAGGATGCCAGAAGCTGCCGGTTCCTTAAACACTTCAGCCCCGGAAGATTTGGCTGCTCAATGACCAGGCCATATTTTGCGATACGGCACTGCAGCGCTTTAACTGACAATTGCACGGTCCTGCGACGTTGTACCCAAACAAAATTGACGTCCTTTTTCTCCCACAAATAGAGCTTTCTTTTGGTGGTAATTGATCACCTCTGTGGTTTTAATTTTTTGCGCTATAAACAAGAAAAGAGCAACTATTTTGAAAAAAACACAATATTTTGTACTTCTTGCTATAATTAATATCCCCAATTAAAAAAAAAAAGCTATTTTTGCGCTCAGTTTAAGCCGATATGTATTCTTATACATATTTTTGGAAATAAAAATCGCAATAAGCGTATATTGATTAGTTTGCACAAAAGTTATAGCGTTTACAAAATAGGGGATAGATATTTTTACTAGTCATGGCGGCGATCTGCGATTTTTATCGGTACTGCGACATTATGGCGGACACATCGGACACTTTTGACACATTTTTGGGACCATTGGCATTTATACAGCGATTGGTGTTAAAAAAAATGCACTGATTACTGTCTAAATGTCACTGGCAGGTAAGGGGTTAACACTAGGGGGCGATCAAGGGGTTAACTGTGTTCCCTGATGTGTGTTCTAACTGTAGGGGGAGGGGACTCACTATAGGAGATGACAAATCGTGCTTCCCAACTTGTAGGAACTCACGATCTGCATCTCCTCTCCTCACAGAACAGGGATGTGTGTGTTTTTTTTTAACAGAAAAGTTTTTTATTTTTTTAAATTTATTTATTTATTTATTTTTTTTAATTTTTTTTATAAAAAGACAAACACACATACACCGAAATGACAGTACATTAAGGGTAACATTTGCATTTTGACCTCAATACATCTTAGCAGGCAGCATAGCACATAGAAATAACAACGAAGGGGAAGAGGACTCGTGAGAGCAACACCAGTGGGAGAAGTTATTCAAGCAAGGGAGAACATCAGTGCGCCTTCGTGCTGGTGGTCGTCCCCTCCACCCAAGGCCAAGGGAAGAGCCAGGGGGAATCCAGTGGATAGAGGGCGATGGAAGGGGAGGGGGGGGGAGGATAAAGACAGGGAGGGGAGCAGAGGGGAGAGGCCAGGCAGCCCCATCAAGGTGAACAGGGGAGATCGCCCGTGAGTGGGAGGGAGTCTCAGTCAGACGTGTCGGCCCAGCCCGACCAGACCTTCCCAAATTTGGCAGGACAGTTCCTACTCTCATAGGTTAACCTATACAGAGGGAGTACCTTAGCGATAGCCTCAAGCCAGGATGATTTAGTAGGGAGCTCCGGTCTCCTCCAACGGAGCAGGATTTCCCTCCTTGCATAGAAGAGGGCAAAAGTTATACATAGCTTAACGTATCGGTCGCCCTCAACCTCACCCAGGTAGCTGAGGAGGAACACTCTCGGATCCAGCGGGACCTCAACACCGCAACGATCCGAGAGCTCCTCCGCCACCTCTCGCCAGTAGGGAGCCAGTCCGGGGCAGGTCCAGACCATATGGAAAAAGGAACCCGGCGACACCAGACACCTGGTGCACAACGGACTCCTGGAAGGATAAATCCTGGCCAGCCTAACCGGGGTATAGTACGCCCTATGAAGGAACTTCAGTTGCATGAACCTATCCCTAGAGGCGATCATAGAGGGCAAGTACGAAGAGACACAGTCCTCCTAGGTCTCCTCGTCTAGGTCGGGAATGTCCGCGGTCCATTTAGCCAGCACCTCAGTCGTGTCCGTGTCGTAAGCCACCGTGAGTCGGAGGTAAAGGGAGGAGAGAGGCCTCCCCATCACCCCCGAGATCAGTAGACGCTCGATCGGGTCTGAGTCTAGGGTCACCGGGTCAGGGAACTGAGATGTAAGGGCATGTCGTAGCTGGCAATAACGAAAGCTCAGGGAGGCGGGGAGGCGGTATGCGCTAGACAGGTCTCTGAAGGACTGGATCCCTCCTCCCGGCATCACATGCCGGAGGGTGAGGATGCCCCGCCGAGCCCATACCACCGGATCCGGGACCGAGTCGAGATGAGGGAGGAGGGGATTCCCCCATAGGGGGGGGTATATACGGGGATAAGGTACCGGCTTTGGCATATTTCGCCCTAGCGGACTTCCAAACCCGGATGACTGTAGTCATTGGCCCCGTGACCGAGGAGTGTGCCTTCGCACCCCGAAAGACCAGATTTGACAGGGCCGCGTAGGATCCCAGGACCGCCGCCTCGAGCGTGACCGCCGGGTTCTGCCGTGGCTGGGAAAACCACCACCGAACCGTGACAAGGACCGCCGCCCAGTAGTATGCTAGAAAGTTCGGTAAGGCCAGTCCACCCCTCGAGAGTGGGAGGTAGAGGAAGCGTTTCGCCACGCGGGGGGGGGGGGGCGCCCAGCCCAGATAAAGGTCATGACTATACTATCAAGCTTCCGAAAGAAGGACCTGGGGATGGGGACGGGGGTCTGTCTGAAAAAATATAATAGTTTAGGTAGATATATCATTTTGATAATATTCCCACGTCCCACCGGCGAGAGGGGGAGGGAACGCCACACCGCGCATCTCTTAGTGAGTTGCTCCAGTACCGGGAGGACATTCCTTGTCAGGTAGCCTTTCGACTCTAACCCAACATGCACACCAAGATAAGTGAATTCGTCTACCCAGATCAGGGGCGTGTTAGAGTCTGTACGGGCCAATGTCGGGTGGAGCGGGAACAGGACTGATTTGTCCCAGTTTATTCGGATTCCCGAAAACCGGCCGAAGGTGTCAAAGTGAACTAACGCATTGCGCAGGGAACCCGCTGCGTCCGCAAGATACAACAGCGTATCGTCTGCATAGAGCGACAGCTTCTCCTCCAGGGGACCCACCCGCACACCCCGAACCCCCGGATCCCGCCGGATAAGGGCAGCTAACGGCTCCAGGGCCAAAGCAAATAAGGCCGGGGAGAGCGGACAGCCTTGTCTGGTCCCCCTCTCCAAAGGAAAGGAGGCCGACAGGGCCCTGTTGGTGCGGACACGGGCCCCGGGCCGGGAGTAGAGCATCCGTATCCAGGAAAGAAACCGAGGGCCAAAACCGAAGTGGGAGAGAACCGCCCACAGGTAGCCCCACTCGACCGAGTCGAAGGCCTTCTCGGCGTCGAGCGAGGCCACCACCCCGGGGGCCTCATGGCCCGCAACCGCGATGTGAGTGTGTAAGCGTCTAAGGTTGATGTCTGTACCCCTTCCCGGCATAAAGCCCGTCTGGTCCGAGTGGACCAGGGCTGTGATGACGGTGTTCAGCCGATTGGCGAGAATCTTAGCCAGGATCTTGGCATCTACATTGAGGAGGGATATGGGTCAGTACGACGAACAAAGAGTGGGATCCTTACCTGGTTTGGGGATAACCACGATCACCGCGTCGTTCATGGAATCCGGGAGGGAGCCAGACTGAGAGGCATGGGCAAAAAGTGATTGTAACCTAGGGGCCAGTTCTTCCATGTAGGCTTTGTAAAAGTCTACCGGGAACCCGTCCGGGCCCGGGGACTTGCCGACCTGCATCATTTTGAGTGCCACCCTTATCTCCTCCAGCTGGATGGGGGCATCCAGCTTGCGCGCAGAGGAAGGAGTAAGGACGGGGACATCTACCTCGCCGAGGCAGGCCGCCAAGTCCACCGACTCATATGCCACCCTGGAGCTATATAAGCTTTGATAAAATGCGGCAAAGCATTGGTTAATTTCAGACGGGGTAGAACGGAGGGACCCGTCCGAGTCCCTGATCCGTGCAATGGTAGAGGGTCCCGATTGCTCCTTAGACAACCAGGCCAGGAGCTTCCCCGCTCTCTCCCCCTGCTCAAATATACGCTGGGACTGATGGAGCAGTTTCTTCTGGGTCAAAGCAGATCGCAGAAGAAGGGCCTGCTGTGTCAAGGACTTTAAGCGAGAGTAGTGTCGGGGGTCACGGGTCCTAACATATAGAGCCTCCTGTCTAGCAGCCTCGTCCTCCACCCCAATTAGCTCGGCCCTGCGCTCCCTCCTCACCCCAGCTATGATCGATTGGTATTGGCCATGGGAGGAGGCCTTAAAGGCGTCCCACACCGTGGTTTCGGGGGCCGAGCCCGGGTTGGTCGTCCAGTAATCTCTCAACGTCTCCCCAAACCTTGGCTCCACGTCTGGATCTGACACCCAGTACCTAGAGAGTCTCCAGAGATTTTCAGTCCGGTCGGTCGTGGCCGTAAGGGACAGAAGGAGAGGGGCGTGGTCTGAGATCCCCCTGGGGAGAACAACAACGTCCCGGACCCTGGGCAGGACAGGCGCCCCCACATAGGCCAAGTCAATCCGGGAGAACGACTTGTGGGTGGCTGAGTGGCAGGTGAAGGCACGAGATTTTGGGTGCCTCCACCGCCAAACATCTGTGAGCGCAAAGGTGTCAGCCCACTCCGCCAGCCCCCGGCGGGTAGAGCCCGCCGGGGTAAACCTGTCCATGTCCGCGTCCGGGACGAGGTTGAAGTCACCCATGAGGACCACGTTATCACAGGAAAACTGCGCCAGTCTGGCCAAGATAGTACCCAGGACCCCCAGGGAAGCCGGAGGCGGCAAATATAGGCCCACCAGAACCCATGAAAGATTATAAATCAGAGCATGTATCAACACAAATCTACCACCTGGATCCAGAACCAGGTCCAGTAGTTTAAAGGGCAGAGATTTATGAATCAAAACACTGACCCCCCTTGCATAGTTAGAATACGTGGAGTGGTAGTGGTGGGCCACCCACGGTTTCTTAAGGCTTAGAGTCTTGCTTCCCACCAAATGCGTCTCCTGTAACACACAGACTTGGGGATTGTATTTCTTAATAAATTGAAATACCAGGGAACGTTTAACGGGGGAGTTTAAGCCTCGTGTGTTCCAGGAGAGAATATCAAGAGTAGCCATACAGGCCCGTGAGGGATAGGACAGGAGGAGTAGTAGGGTCTAGAGGATCCAGACCAGTCCCCACGGCCGGAATACAGCCGAAGGGAGAGTCAGATCCCCCGCCAGTGGAGGTAACAAAATAATGAGCAGTACTGTCATGTAGTATATAACATAGGAACAAAAACATAACAGGGCGCCAACAGGGCCACCCAACCCCCCCCCCACCCCACCCCCCCCAGAACGCGGAGGAGAGTCTGTTTCCCAAAACCAACCCCAGCCTTCAGGCTGGACATGAAGGCAGTGAACAAGCGGCTATTCGCCCTTGTATAACCGAACAGTCAGTTAAATCCGTATATCCATGGAAGGATAATAGTTTGTGTGGAACACCCGGAGCCCCGGGGGCGCAGATCTTGAAGAACGTGGTTTCAGCAGCCCAACCAGGAACAGTCAACAACAGAAGGGTGCAAGAGCTCTCTGTAGGGATGGGCCCCACCACCTCCAGGATGGTTGGAGAGAAGGAGGGCAGGAGGGGGGAGGAGAAGGCCCACACAGCGAGGATCCAAAGTGGGGGACGGGGGGGGACGGTGGAACGAAGGACCAATGCCCCCCTCCCCCCCAGACCGGCCAGACACATTAAGGGGCAGGAGTTCACAGTTCATGGTGCCGGAGGAGCGGGGAGGGGGGGGGCACCCACAGTCCACAATCCGGGGGCTTTACCCCCCAAGTCAGCAGCAGAGTGGGCCAAACCAGGTAGGACCCCCCCAGGATGACCCACAATAGGGGAACCAGGACAAAATTCACCCCGGACCGTCCCCCATCAACATCCCAGAGTGCTTACTCACAGTCGGGCAGCATTGAGGAGATTCTGGTCCCGTCAGCGCGGCAGTGTCTCGGCCCAGGCCACTGCATCCCTCGGAGATGTGAAGAGTTGCACCTGTTCGCCATCTTGTACCCGCAGCTTTGCTGGAAAAAGCATGCTGTATTTGATCCCACGATCCCTCAGCATGGCGCGGGCCTGATCGAATGATTTGCGCTGGCGCTGCGTCTCCACTGAATAATCCGGGAATACTAGGAGTCTGGCATTTTGAAACTTCATCTCACCTTGAAGACGGGCTTCCCGGAGGACCGTGTCTCTGTCCCTATAATGGAGGAGCTTAAAGATGAAGGTGCGCGGCGAGGCTCCCTGCGGTCCCTTGGTTGCTGGAATACGGTGTGCTCTTTCAATAGAGAAATGAGGAGAGAACCGGGCCGCGGGAAGGAGGGTTGGCAGCAGCTGTTCCATGAAGGTGACCGGGTCCGTGCCCTCCGCCCCCTCCGGCAGACCCAGCACCCGCAAATTGTTGCGGCGATTACGGTTCTCGGCATCTTCTGCTCTGTGCTCGAGTGCCTTGACCCTGATCTTCAGGGACTGGAGATCTGCATGGTGTCCCCTCTGGGCGTCCTCCACGTCAGAGACCCGTCTCTCCGCTTCCGACACCCGGTCCCTGAACGAATCCAGGTCTCTACGTATCAGGGCAGTCTCCTCCTGGACATGGCCAATCTTTACCGTCAGGGTAGACTGGCAGGTTGTTATGGCCAGCATGAGGGCTTCAAATGCCGTGGAGCCTGCCTGTATAACTCCGTCCGGCGGGGCGTCCGTCTGAGCCGCCATGTGGAAGGCGGAGGGGGGAGGCTTGGGCCCAGGCTTCGGCGGAGTGGCTGCAGCGGCGGTGTTTCGGCGCTCCTGGCTCCCGGTCTTGTTGCGGCGCATTCCCTAGGGCACAAGGCGGTGAAAGATGCCGGATTAAGCCGTGTTCCACAGCAGGATGAGTATAAGGACGGATGTTAGAGCGGGAGCTCAGCCACTAGACGTCCGCTCCCGTCGCCATCTTGGACACGCCCCCGGGATGTGTGTGTTTACACACACACGTCCCTGTTCTGTCACTCGTGCTCGCGATCGCTCGTGGCCACCGGTCATCGCGACCGCCGGTCACGAGCATCGGCACCCCCACAGTGCAGGGGCGCTCGTGCGCCCGCTATCCCGCTTAAAGGGACCGACGTACAGCTACGACGGTTCGCGGGATCGTGCCGACCTGCCGCAGTATAATGACGGCGGCAAGTGGTTAAATATTGCATGCCGGGACCACTACTTATTTCAACTTTATTGTAATAAACAGGTTCACTTACTAATATACAACAAGGTGACCACTACATACATACAGTAGCACAGATCTAGCCATCTTGCGCTGTGCACATGAAATAATAACAAAGACAGAAAGGAGATACTCAGATTTAAATATACACTTAGCCAGGGCCGATCTGCCCTATACGCTTGCTACGCAAGCTGCGTAGGGCCCCAAGTAATTACTAGGGGCCCCCGAATCTTCGCCGCTAGAGGTCCGCGGGCCGGGCGGAGACAATTTTCTTGTAGACAAAGAGGAGGGTCAGGGTGGCTGCCAATAGGAATTGAGCTGCGGCACCGCCCACCTCCCGCCCCGCTGATGTCTGTCTGTGTGTGAGTGAAATGTGGGAAGGGGTGGGGGTGGGCGGCGGCGCCGCAGCTTAATTCCTATTGCCAGCCATCCGGCCGGCTCCTCCACTGTCCCCTCTGCGTAATGGCGGCAGAGAGAGTCTCTGCTGCAGGGGCATCACACCTGGTGTAAGGGGGGCCTCTGCTGGGAATGCCTGGTGTAAGGGGGGCCTCCGCTGGGAAAGCCTGGTGTAAAGGGGGCCTCCGCTGGGAATGCCTGGTGTAAGGGGGGCCTCCGCTGGGAATGCCTGGTGTAAGGGGGTCCTCCGCTAGGGAGGCCTGGTGTAAGGGGGGCCTCCGCTGGGGAGGCCTGGTGTAAGGGGGGCCTCCGCTGGGGAGGCCTGGTGTAAGGGGGGCCTCCGCTGGGGAGGCCTGGTGTAAGGGGGGCCTCCGCTGGGGAGGCCTGGTGTAAGGGGGGCCTCCGCTGGGGAGGCCTGGTGTAAGGGGGGCCTCCGCTGGGGAGGCCTGGAGTAAGGGGGGCCTCCGCTGGGGAGGCCTGGAGTAAGGGGGGCCTCCGCTGGGAATGCCTGGTGTAAGGGGGGGCCTCTGCTGGGAAGGCCTGGTGTAAGGGGGGCCTCCGCTGGGAAGGCCTGGTGTAGGGGGGGCCTCCGCTGGGAAGGCCTGGTGTAAGGGGGGCCTCCGCTGGGAAGGCCTGGTGTAAGGGGGGCCTCCGCTGGGAAGGCCTGGTGTAAGGGGGGCCTCCGCTGGGAATGCCTGGTGTAAGGGGGGCCTCCGCTGGGAATGCCTGGTGTAAGGGGGGCCTCCGCTGGGAATGCCTGGTGTAAGGGGGGACTCTACTGGGAATGCCTGGTGTAAGGAGGGACTCTACTGGGAATGCCTGGTGTAAGGAGGGACTCTACTGGGAATGCCTGATATAAGGAGGAACTCTACTGGGAATGCCTGGTGTAAGGGGGACTCCGCTGGGAATGCCTGGTGTAAGGAGGGACTCGGGGCTTCCACTGATTCTGCATTATGGTGAGTTGAATAATTTCATTCTATATTACAATGTAATAATAGAAATAATGCGCTTCAGTCATCCTGACACCATAACAACCATGGTGCCGGGATGATTGAAGCGCTAACACCAGGTGTTTGGAGTATCTTTATCTGCTGATTTGTTAAACTTTCTGGAATACACATATTTCTATTCTGGTGTAGGATCTGGGCCTGCTGTCCCTCCACCCCTCTTTCTTTCTTTCTCTCCCTCTCTCTTTCTTTCTCCCTCCATCCCTCATTCATCTCCGACTCTAACAACACCCTCTCAGAGCCACGCCCATGTAAGCCACGCCCACTATTCCACGTAAACCACACTCATTTTTTGCCACCGTAAAGGGCCCCTTAGCAGAATTTTGCTTAGGGCCCCAGGGAGGTCAGGATCGGCACTGCACTTAGCAGCTGTAGTTACACTATTAGATCAAAGGAACACTTGCATAATAGTGTCTTCTGGTCCAGGATTTAGTAGCATGGACAGTGCATGTGGCTGAGTCTTTCTATCTTTCACCACTCCCTCCCTTCAGGGCTCCAAAGCTAACAACCCAGGGGCAGGAAGTGCATACATAATATATTTACAGGCATTTACAAATCCAGACAGTAGAGGGCAATAGACCCTGCAGAAGGTGCATGCAATGATTGTCTGTAAGTAATTTGTTCATAGGCTTAAGCCCTGTACACACGGGTGGGAATCCCATCTATTTAAAAACCGTCGGTTTTCCTGATTGGATTCCTGGCAAGCTTGCCTTGCCAAGCCCTGTGTACAGACGGGCACTCAAAAGAACCGCCGTTCTTTTGAGTGGCAAGAACGCGGTGACGTCATCGACTACGACGAGCCGGCGCTCGTCACATTCGATGCCGTCGCCGCCATCTCGCTACACCCCACACTAACTTTGTATGCTACCGTGCATGCGTCGAAGTCTTTTCGAGCATGCGTGGGTTTACCTTGAACAGGTAAGCATACAGACGACCGGTTTTCTCTGCAAAAAACAAGCAGGTTCTCTATTTTTCTTGTCGAGATTCCCGGCAGTTTTCATGACGAGAAACCATACACATGAATGGTTTTCACAGCAAAAAGCTCTCCCAGAAGTTTTCTTGCCGAGAAAACCGGTCGTGTGTACAGGGCTTTAGTGTTGGCAGTCTGTGTGCTATTACACAATAAATGCAGAGACCCGTTGTGACATTCTGCACTCACAGTATGACCTCTTCCAGGTTGATTTATACTGGGTGTTTAGTATGTCGTCCAGCCCGAGCTGATTTTTTATTTTTTTATTAATGCAGGCTGAGGGCTTATTAAAAAAATAAAATAGCCTGGATTTGGACTTTAATTCACAGACAACTCAACCTGAATGATCAGTATATATACCAGTATGTATACCAACTCTACCTTACACCATACTGACACAATGTCAACTCTACCCTACTTCTTATGGAGCAAAAATATGCTTCAGGAGATGCAACCTTTGAAATCTCTGGTTTTATTCTTTAAAGCAGAGTTCCACCCTAAAAATGAAATTTCTATTAACAGCTTGCCTTTAATGTAAAAAAAGAAAAATGTAAAAAAATTTTTTTTTTTTACTCACTTCTATCTGGCTGTTACTAGGCAGATTTTGTAATCTGCCTAGTTCCTGGTCCTAGGTGGTTCAACTTCCTGTCCTAAGACCCCATTGCCTCCTGGGAAATGATGACACTCATTTCCCAGGAGTCTCTGGGCATTACTGTGCCTAAAAATCGCCCAGCATGCACCTCTCCCTGAAAACCAGGAAGAAAAAGGAACTGGGCTTCACATACCCACACATATGATGGATACGGCCACAACATGAGCTGGAGGATATAAGGCAAGTGTTTGCAATGATTTCTGGAACAATTGGGGAGCTATTAATATGTTTTAGGGACTATTTAATGTGATTAATTTTAGCTTGCAAAAAAAAATTATGCCCGTAACCTCGCTTTAAGAGCTACACTGGCTTTCCCCTTACTGGGACATACCGCGCAGTGTCCCTGTTAAGAACTGTGCTTACACCCCAATATTAATATACTGAATTCTCACCCTCTAATTGATTCCTGGGAGGATTTGCTATGCATATACTTAACAAGGCATAGTTTGACAGTTTCATTGAATAATTGCAACATAATTGCAACAAATGAGCTGCAATGCCTCAAGTTTTGACTACAGACACCAGCAGTTTTAGTATCTTTTTTTGTAAATTCTTTATTTAAGAGAAAAGGACATGCGGATACACAGAGAGCTCACAGATGCTTATCAAAAAACAGCAAACATTCCCCACCCCCTCATGAGTATAGATATTACATTGGAGATATAAAGCCCGTTGTCAGAGGGGGGGGGGGGGTCACAACAAGTGTCAGGCTTACAGGAGCTCTCCGCCCCCCGCATGGCCGTATTTTTGTGGCAAAAGCCGATTTAGATAGAAATAGAAACGTCAAGCCCGTGAGAAACAGGCTTGCACAGGCCAACACTCTAGTGTTGGTCATACAGAAAAAGCAGGGAAAGTAAGAGAAAAGAAAGCAAGGAGTGCAAGAATACAAGAGGGGAAGGGGGGGGGGGGTGAGAAAAAAAAACAAAAAAAAAAAAACAGGGGAACAGGGTGCCTCCAGCCACAGCCTCCCCGCCTGGGGAGCAGTCAAGTTCGATCCTCTCAAGTGGATCGAGCCATTAGGAGCCCACATTCCTCCGAGAAGTAAAATTCGTGCCAGAAGTACCATGTTTTGGAGAATTTCTCACTTAGGCCTCTTTCCGTTGCTAACAAGTCCTCCATGTCATGGACAGCCTTCACTCTGCCCAACCAGCCCGCCACCGATGGAGGCTGAGTCTGCTTCCAATTCAGCGGGATGCAACCCTTTGCCGCATTGATCAGAAGCGGCAATATGGACTTTCTATAGCCCTTAGTTGGGATATTGTGGTGGTGTAGAAGGAAGAGCTCAGGTGACAACGGCAACTCTCTGTCCGTAAACTTTTGGACGATGCGGTGTACCTCAGACCAAAATGATTGTAAGATGCGGCATGACCAAAAGATGTGGAGGAGCGTACCAACCTCCTCCCCGCACCTCCAGCACATGTCCGTGCTCTGAGGGAACATCTTGTGTATCTTTTCCGGAGTGTAGTACCAACGGGACAGAAGCTTATATTCCATCTCCTGGTGCCTTGCACTGATAGAAGTTGTTTGAGCGAAGAGAAGGATTCGGTCAACCTGTTTCCCCGTAAGTTGTAGGCCCAGCTCCCGTTCCCACTTGGTAACATAGAGCGGCCTAAAGTCCGGAGGGGGAGAAACTAGGATTTGGTATATCAGGGATATTGCATGTCTCAACGGGGACAGGTCCAGGCATAACAACTCAAAAGGTGTCAGCTGCCGCCCATAAGTACTTGGAGAAGGCAACGTGTGGATGAAGTGGGCCAGCTGGACCTTTTGCCAGAATGAGAGCCCAGTCAGAGCAGGGTCCTCTAGGATTTGTCGTAGAGTATGCCATTAGTCATTTGAGAGAAAGTGTCGTACCTGAGACCTGTCCACCGGTTTCAGCGCCAGGAAGCTAGGGTCGTTGAGACCCGGACTAAAAGCCGGGTTGCCCACAATTGGGGTAAGCGGGGACGGGAGCGGTGCGATCGAATGATCACGGAAGGCCTTCCAAGCTGTCCTTATCGTCACCCCTACTGTGGGGTGATCAGAAATCTCCTTTGGCAGGGGAGGTTGGCACCAGGGCAACGATTCCAAGTGGGCCCCAGTCAAGGCTCGTTCAATCTGCACCCACTGCTTCAGAAGGCCGTGACGGCACCAATCCAAGGCACGCGTTAAATGACATGCCTTGTGATAGAGAGTAACGTCCGGTAGGGCTACACCACCCTTCACCTTTGGCAGCCGGAGAATTTTCTGCGCCAACCGCGGGGGCTTCTGGGCCCACACAAACCGAATTAGCGATCTGTTAACCGCTCTCAGGAAGGACGCCGGCACCCGTATGGGTAATGCCTGAAAGTGGTATAACAGTCTAGGTAAGACATTCATCTTCACAATGCTGCAACGGCCAAACCAGGAAAACAGGCCATGCTGCCACTCTTGCAGGTCTTTTTTTACGGCCGTCAAAAGGGGAGGAAAGTTGAGGGGGAAAATCTCTTCCGTCCTGCTGGGTAACAAGATACCCAGATATTTGATATGGGACATAGCCCATTTGAAAGGAAAATCAACCCGGAGCAGGTCAGTTAAAGGAGGAGGTAAGGCGACCCCAAGTGCTTCCGATTTCTGATAGTTAATGCGAAACATTGACACCTCTTCGTATAGCTTCAGTTCCTTGAGTAAGTTCGGAGTGGACACAAGGGGGTTGGTCAGGAAGAAGAGCAAATCGTCTGCGAAAGCCGCGATCTTGGGGGACAGGGTGGCGTCCAGGCGTGGTCCCGTAATGTCCGGGTTGTCTCTAATGATACGCAGGAAAGGTTCTAGTGTGAGGACGAATATCAGAGGCGACAAAGGGCACCCCTGTCTCGTCCCATTCGCAATCTGAAACGGTGAGGAAAGGTGGCCATTCACCTTGACCTGGGCCGATGGGCAGGAATATATTGCCAACATCCAATTCATCATGCGTTCCTGCAGGCCAACCCAGCGGAGAGTTTCAAACAGGAAAGGCCAACTCACCCTGTCGAACGCCTTTTCGGCGTCCGTCGAGAGGAGCAGCATAGGGGTTTTACGCGTCTTTGCAGCGTGGATCATGTTGATTGCCTTAGTCGTGTTGTCACGCGCCTCTCTAGTAGGAACAAAACCGACCTGGTCGGAATGGATTAGTTGTGGCATTAAGTCAATCAAACGCATGGAAAGCGCTTTCGTGAATATCTTGAGATCCACATTGAGCAGCGAGATCGGTCTATAATTTTGGCATCTTAGTGGATCTTTTCCCTCCTTCGGGATCACGGCAATGTGTGCTCTCAAGGCATCCGCCGGGAGGGGCGTCCCCTCCCCTGTAGCATTATACGCAGAGAGAAAATGCGGAAGCAATACTTCTCCAAAAGTCCTGTAATAGAGAAGGGAATATCCGTCCGGACCCGGCGCCTTCCCCAAATGCATGCGCGACATTGCCACATTCACCTCCTCCACTGAGAGAGGCCTGTCAAGCTCGATCAGGTCCTCCTCCGAAATCCGGGGGAGACCAGACCTCCTCAAATAGTCCCCGATCTTCCTCCCTGCATTCGACAGACCCCCCACAGATGTTGGACTAGGGAGATTATACAAAGTAGTATAGTATTCCCGGAACATTTCCGCGATACCTTCCGTGGTGTGAACCCTGTTGTGAGAATCACTAATCAATTCAGGAATGAATGTACGAGCCCTCTGATCTCTCAGAGCCCTCGCCAGCATCCTACCACATTTGTTGCTATGCTCGTAGAAAGAACGGCGGCACTTCGAGATCACTGCTTTGGCTCTAAACAGGGCCAAGGAGCGCAGCTGGTTTCGCAGGGCTGTCAACTCAAGAAGGATCTGGGAAGCGAGGGATTGTTTATGAGCCGATTCCAAAACCCTGATTTTGTCTAAAATGTCCACAATTTGTTTCGCTCTCTCCTTCTTGATGCGTGATCCCATTCTGATCAAGAGGCCACGAATGTAACTTTTATGGGCTTCCCATACCATTGTCGGGGCCACCTCCGAGTCAGCATTCGTGGCGAAGTATTGTCTCAGTTCTCTAGAGACCTCTTCCTCCACCTCGGGCATCTGAATTAACGAGTCGTTAAGCTTCCACGACCATTGTCTCTCTGCGGGGCAAAGCAGATCGATGTCTATAAAGACTGGGGCATGGTCCGAAAAGGTAATAGAACCAATCGAGGCTGAGGAAACCCTGGACAAAATCGCCTGAGGCACCATGAACATATCAATTCTGGTATACGAGTCATGGGGGTGCGAATAGAACGTGAAGTCTTTGTGGCTTGGATGAAGGATACGCCATACATCCACCAAGTGGAGAGCATGGAAGTTTTTCTTAAGGCGCTTAAGTGAGGCGTAAGAGATTTGGGAAACACCCCTAGATGAGTCCAGGATCAGGTCCATGACAAAGTTCATGTCTCCACCCATAATCACCATCCCTTTAGCAAAGTCAACCAATTTGGTCATAATTGGCTCCAGGAAGGCGATCTGGTTGGCATTTGGGAGGTACAGATTGACCAAAGTCACCAGGGACCTTCCCAGCGTCCCCTTCACAAATAAAGCTCTCCCCTCTGCATCCCCCCACTGGTCTTTCAGTTGCCATGGGGTATCACCCCGAATCAGGATACTCACCCCTTTTGACTTAGAGTCAGAGGAGCAACCGTGGTACACTGTCAGGAAAAAGCGGCCATGCAGTCTTGGCAGCTTATCAGCACGGAAATGTGTCTCCTGCATGAAGCACACATGGGCCTTCATATGTTTTAGATCGGTTAGCACCATGGAGCGTTTCTCAGGGGTATTCAGCCCCTTCACATTTATAGAAACTAGACGCACAGGCTCTGTTTTACCCGTGGGCATGACTGCGGCCAGAAGAGGCAGGCAAAAAAAAAAAAAAGGGGGGGGGGAGGGAGGCTAGGAGGGAAAGGACAGAAGAGAGCAGAAGAGGAGAAAACAAAGAAACCTAGTACGCCTCAAGCGTAAGGGAGACCTAGTCTCAGTGCACCCCAGTAACCCTGAAAGCAGGAGTCACTTGACGGGTGCGACCCTATGTGGGGAAAGTGTTTGAACACAACAGGGGTCGGAGGCTCCCTAACCCGACCCACTTCAGATGCTACAGAGAGCCGGATGGTTCTCAGAACAAAGTGGCCTGATAAGGATGGCCCAGCAGCCCGGCAGCGCCGGCCCCGGGCCCCAACATGGGGCGCCCGAGCCCCGGCGCAACCCGCCCCCCAGGCCAGACCCCAACCAGGACAAAACAGTAGCACAGTAACCCATCACACGGCCCAAATACATGAAATGGACATTTAAACATCTTAGTGCAGAACAAAGAACAAAACCCAAGTAATTATAACCAGGAGGCCCAGCAAGAGAACTTATAAATAGCGCCCTAAAAACCAAAAAACCAAAAAGGGGGCCAAGGGGAAAATGCACACACTGGTACCGAAAGCTAAGCTTTGGCGCCCCCGCATGCCCAGGACGGGGGAGGCCCGACCAGGAGAGCGGGGACCGCAAGATCAAAACGGCCTAGGAGGGGGGCCCCCCCAAGGAGGAACCCCCCACCGCAGCCCCAGCATGGGTCCCACCCCGGCCCCCCCTATAATCGATAAAGAAGCCGGCCGCCGTAGTAGTAGCCCCCCCGCCCCGGCGTACGGGCCAGGGAAGCCACCAGAGTATACATGGGGAACACGCGCCCGCTCCTTCAGGTGGCTTATCCCAGATCTGTCCAGGGGGCAGCCCACGGCACCAAAGATGAAGACAGTGGGTAAAGCCAAAATCCGGGGGACAGAGGAGGAAAAGGAAGGTATACAGGGGGGGAGGGGAGGGGAAGACAGAGGAAGGGGGAAGAGGGGGAGAAAGAGGAGGGGGGGGGAAGGAGGAGGGAGAGGGGGGAGGTGAGGGAGGGGTAAGGGAGGAGGAGAGGGGGAGAAGAGGAAGGGTGAAGAGCGGGGAGGGGAGAAAGGAGGGGGTGAAGGGAGGAGGGTGGAGAAGGGAGGAGGGTGGAGAAGGGAGGAGGGAGGAGAGAGGGGGGGAGAGAGGGGGGGAGAGAGGGGGGTGAGGAGGGGGAGAGAGGGAGGGGAAGAGGGGGGGAGAGAAGAGGGGGGGAGAAAAAAGGGGGGGAGAGAAGAGGAGGGGAGAGAAGAGTGGGGAAAAGGGGGGTGAGGAGGGGGAGAGAGGGAGGGGGAGAGGGGAGGGGGAGAGGAAAGGGAGAAGGGGGAGAGATGGGGGGAGAGGGGGGAGGAGAAGGAAAGAGTATGGGAGGGAATGGGGAGGGGGGAAGGGAGTGAGGAGGGACGTGGGGGGGAATAAGGGACCGAGGAAGGGGGGAGACAAGGAAGGGGGGGAACGAGCAAGGGGGGGAGGGAGCACATATCAGTAGGCAGCATCCCCATATCCCTGGCGCCCGCCCACATAGCATCCCACCCAGGCATTTCAAAACGGCACAGCAAGACCTCCCTCCCCTCCCCCCCACAACCACCCCTATATAAAAACACCTGCCATCCAATCAAGCGACAGTCCATGGCTCCCCTTCATAGCTTGTCCTCAGGTGGGCTCCGAGAGCGGGGCGCAAAAGAAAAGTCAGCAGGTGGGGGAGAGGGGGGGCGGCCCCGGGGCGGCCCCACCGAAGAACGGCTCACAGTCACACATAGCCTGGAGGGTGAGAGGGAGAGCCAGGGGAAGACGCCTCCACCGGGATGGGGCGAAACAGTCACCGAGGCTCGGCCGTGAGCAGCAACCACCAGGGGGGGGAGGGGAAGGGCAAACCCGGTCAGACGACCCCCGCCAGGGCGGGGGTGATCCCACAGGGCCAACCCGACCAAGCTCAGCATACACCCGGGAAGGGGGGGAGGGGGAACGGCACAGGGCAGCTGTCCAATGAGCGGGACCAAAAAAAAAGTCCATAGCATGAACTTGTAAAAAAAAAAAAAAAAAAAATTCAGTTCACAGTGTGTGCCACCCTGTATCAGAAAAAACTCACAGTAGCAGGACTGGCTGGTCAGGCTTCGTTATCCTGGGCCCTAGCCGGCAGCTGATCGCCTCTCCTTCGTCTGGTGGAGCGGCGCGGCAGACCCGGTCCCGGAGCTCTGGGAGCTTGACGAGGATCTCTAGCTGGAAGCGGTTTCAGCCAATCAGCCAGGTGGAAGGGTTCCATACCCAGAAAAAGGAACAGGTCCGGGAGATCTGCATGGCGCCTCAGCGTGAAGGAATTTCCCCCCTTCCTGAGCGATAGCTGGAGTGGAAAGCCCCATCTATATGGCACCGCATCTCGCCGCAGCCGCTCCAGAAGGGGTTTCAACATAGCCCGTCTTTGTAGTGTTGCTCTGGACACATCAGAGTAGATCGACAGCTCCGCTCCATCAAAGTCGATCCGGTCCTTGGTCCATGCCGCCCTGAGAACTTGCTCCTTGTGTGCGTAGCGGTGCAGGCGGCAGATGACATCTCTAGGGCGGTCAGGATCCTGCGGCTTCGGCCCCAGTGCGCGGTGGACTCTGTCGAACTCCAGGGCGGCTGGAGTCTCCGGGCCTAGAAGCTGCCGGAAGATAGCCAGGACAGTGTCCAGGAGATTCTCCGGACCCGTTGCCTCTGGCAATCCCCGAACCCGGAGGTTGTTGCGGCGACTCCTGTTTTCCTGGTCCTCGGCCTGGAGCTGCACCTCAGCCAGCCTCTCCTGGAAGGCCTCCTGGCCCTTTTCCAATTGGGTGACCCGGAGCTCCAAAGCGCTCCTCTCCACCTCACCCCGTCCGACTCGGTCGTCCAATGCGTGAACCTCAGAGCGAAGCCCCTGGAAATCACGGCGGTGCTGCTCCTCCATTCGTGCCATGAGGCCTTCCATCTAGGCCTTAGTCGGAAGCGCCTGTAGCAGGGACCTGATGTCCGCGTCCGTCTGCGAGGATCCTGCAGATGCCATAGAGCCACCCTGACTGTCATGAGAAGGCACCAGGAGGGAGGGCAGCCCCTCTAACGAGCGCGGGACACCTTGCTGTGAGACAGCCATGGATGTGGAAGGTAAGTCACCCTGTCCTCTCCCGCCACGTGGTGCTGCAGGGGGGATAGCTGTCGGAGCCGGGGATGTAAGAAATCTTCTGATCGATGCTTCTGGGTTAGCAGATCTTGATCCCCTGGTCTTCCTCCGTCTCTTGTATGTCATTTCAGGGTTGATTTTGCTAGCCAAACGTCCATTTCAGCCATAGATTGCAGGTCGGGAGTCGGGAGCTCAAACAGAAAGATTCCTCACTCCGCCATGTCCAAGCCACGCCCCCAGCAGTTTTAGTATCTTACAGTATTTCCACTATAATCAGTGACAGTGGAACTAGAAGAATACAGTTGGGTGTGAATTCTAACATATCAATATTGCGAGTACAAATTTATGTGATGCTGGTTACAGCCAATAGTGATCATATAAGCAAATTGCTTACAAGACAATTATAGTATAACCCCTTCCATCCTATCAAAAATTTTAGATACACTTTACATTTATCACTAAGTTTGCAAGAGAATCTCAAGCTATGTCCCTGGGAAGAATATCTGGCTATGGAAATTCTCTGAAAGCAGTGTTTTTAACCCCCTTAGCGGTAATCCCGAGTTGGGCTCGGGGTGAGTTTTTCATGCTAAGAGCGGTAACCCCGAGCCAGACTCGGGATTGCATTGCAGGATACAGGGAAGTTACTTACCTTGTTCCCTGGATCCTGCGATGTCTCCCTGCAGTGTGTGCGAGCTGTCTCCTCGCTCAATCCACACTGCCGAGTGCCGAGCTCCGTTCCCTGCGACGTTGCAGCGCATGGGGACGGAGTTCTGCGCCAAATTCAAAAAGTTAAAAACACACAATACATACAGTATACTGTAATCTTACAGATTACAGTACTGTATCAAATAATTACACACCCCCTTTGTCCCTAGTGGTCTGTCCAGTGCCCTGCATGCAGTTTTATATTATATATACTGTTCTTTCTGCCTGGAAACTGGAGATTGTCCATAGCAACCAAAAAGTGTCCCTTTATGTCAAAAGTGGTTTTAGACGAGCTAAAAAACAGCGATAATAAATTAGAATCACTTGCAGAATTGAGCGATAGCGATTTGTGGGGAAATTCGTCATCAAGCACTAAATCTAATGACAGCGACAATTCTGCAACTGAGCAAATTTCTTGGTTTTTGATTTGATTACATTATTGAATCATTTTTATTATAATTACTTTACTATTTGTTATCATTATTTATAGTTATTTATTATATTATAATTTATGATTTTGTGTTTCAAACTTTATCATACCCGGGATGTCTACTAGACTCTTGTTTGGTCAGGTTTAAGTGAGTAATTACTAAGAATTGCAGGCCTACAATACATAACACCAAATTTTCATGCAAAATAATTGTACCGATTTTGGTACATAATTCCAGACAGAATCATACCGCCAGGGAGGTTAAAGGTAAAGCACTGTCTTGTACCAAAAAATGTCAGGTAGTCCTGAGTACCTCATCAGATATGGAGAAGCATTTTGTCAGCCCCATCAGATGATTGGTAGCGATCTAAACAAGGTGATCTTATTTTTTTTCTCTAAATGCTTCACTGAAAAGGTTTATTGATGAAAGACGAAATTTTATATATTTATCTTTTTTGAATCACATTACCAATCGCCTTTTTTATGAAATCTATTTTGTTTTTCTGCCACATAAATATGTCATGTAACAGACTAGAAGTTACTTTTTGCAACACAGATTTTTCTTGGGAGAGGTTTTAGAACAATAAATTATTTATTGCACTTTCATAGATCTGATTCTTTTTAAATTAGACTGAGATATTGAAACGGATTTCATGTGGCTGACATTAGAAAAAGTTTTTAACTGTTTTATCTTCTCATAGGACTCCTCTTCATGCTGCAGCCTTCAGAAACCACACAGAATGCATTCAACTTCTTTTAAGCTATGATGTCAATGTAAATGCTGTAGATGTAACTGGAAAGACACCGCTAATGACCGCTGTTGAAAAGGGCCATTTAAGTGCTGCAGGTTGGTGTCAAAAATATGACATTAAATGTAATCCTTTATATTTTTCCAATTAACTGCTGTTAAATTGAAAATTGCATGCCTAGTCTTACATTCAGATTTTCTTTGATATGCTTTAGAAATTCTGATCAAAAGAACCAGTGTGGACTTGACTGCAAAGGATATTTTTTCAAATACAGCACTTCACTTGGCATGCATGGCAGTAAGTAAAAAGTATAGATTTCTCAGGAGCAGTTGACTTTGGATAACTTTAAAAACATAAATCAGGATAATTTGTTGACACTAACATCATATTAGAAAAACATCAGATCTTCCTATATCGCCCAAACCTGATGATGTAATTAACATTCACTCAATTACTAAATAAAAACCTTTTTCTTTGCTACCAGTTATTATCTTAAGAGAAACTGACAGAGATCCTTGATTAAAGGTAGCTCTTACAGCTTTAGATTTGTGCAATGCTTTGTATCATCAATGTAGAATTACAAAAAATGCCACATGAAATAGCTCATTTTCCCTATTTTGTGGAAAGTGTGTTGATTGTATAGTGGTAATTTATTATTAATGAATGTGTATTTTTAGACATTATTAGCAATGTTAAGTACATTTCCAAGCAGAGTTGTCTTTTAAATCAGCAAATTAGGCCAGCCTAACAGAAAAAAGAGCCTTAAATTCAGCTCCTGAGAACACCAAAGGATATAAAATGCAATACAGTATATGTAATTCTACAAGAGAAAATTGCAGACTGGAAAAATGTTGCAAGAAACAGTCAAAAAACAGATGACATATTACAAGAGACTCCCAGAGATTGCTGTCATTACAGTTTCTTTACAAACCATTGCATCCATAATTGTTTCCTTATAGCCACTGAGCAATCTGTTGTTGCCACATATTGTATGATAATATTGACAGCAAAATCAATTATAAAAAAATACATACATTGTAAAAAAGAGAAAAGGTAGTACAAAGCTCAGAAAAATGGGGAAAAGAAAAAATACATAAACTGATCTAATAAACTAGCTGTAGTCTACTAAATTTATTGTTTCCTTTTATTGGCCTGACTTCTTGCAATGCAGGTACCATCATATGGGTACACTGTGTGGCAGTTCTTATTGGGCACATGTGGTGCTGAAGGAAGCACCATCCTTGTCCTCCTCATTTGTCACAGTTCACACAATGACTATCAGGTTTCATGCACAATAGAAAGCTAAAAACTGCTTTGGAAACACTGGACAAAAAACTTTAGCTAGCTCTAGTTTTAGCGTTATTTGCTGGCATTTAGCAGTGTTCAGCCTAGTGTGCAAGCTTCAGCATTAAGGAGCGGTTGTTAAGGAGCGGGCCAGGAAGCGTCCCTAATGCCGCGTACACACGGTCGGAATTTCCGACAACAAATGTTCGATGTGAGCTTGTTGTCGGAAAATCCGACCATGTGTATGCTCTATCGGACATTTGCTGTCGGAATTTCCGACAACAAAAATTTGAGAGCTGGCTCTCAAATTTTCCGACAACAAAACTTGTACACAATTTCGACGCACAAAATTCCACGCATGCTCGGAATCAAGCAGAAGGGCCGCACTGGCTATTGAACTTCATGTTTCTCGGCTCGTCGTATGTGTTGTACGTCACCGCGTTCTTGACGTTCGCAATTTCCGACAACATTTGTGTGACAGTGTGTATGCAAGACAAGTTTGAGCCAACATCCGTCAGAAAAAAATCCACGGTTTTGTTGTCGGAATGTCCGATCGTCTGTACGCGGCATTACAATGGATGAGTCAAAAAACAATTGCCGGCAATAATAAAAAAAATTAAACAAATGCCCCCCCCCTCCCCCTCTCCAATCCATGCCAGGTCCTTTGGGTCTGGTATGAATTTTAAGGGGAATCCCAAGCCCAAAAAAAAACGGCGCTCCCCAAAATCCATACCAGACCCTGCATCCTTGCAGGCCAGGAAAGGGGGGAAATGAGCGAGCACCCCCCCAAACATACCAAGCCACATGCCCTCACATGGGGGCCCCCCTCCCACAGCACCTTGTTGCTATGTTGATGGGGACAAGGGTCTTTTCCCTAGTGGTTGTGGGGGTCTGCAGGCGGGGGGCTTATCAGAATCTGGAAGCCACCTTTAACAAGGGAGCCCCCAGATCCCCCTTGGACCCAACATGTGAATGAGTATGGGGTACATAGTGCGGGTAAGCAGCCCTGACCACAGATAGCATTTGTCACACTTCAACTTAACCAAGACCTGGTAGGATCCTTCTCAGTCTCAGAGCTACAGAGTTGCACGCAAAGTGGGACTTCATGGGCTATAATAAAGTGCATGGAGACTCAGATCTCCTAGTGTAAAAACTTGTCCTTTTTTTCATTATATAAGTACTGTATATGATGTTCAAAGCTAATTGCCTAATTACATCATACACTAAAGTGATACAAAAGTCTCAGTTTTTTGGGTTTAAACATGATATACTTACCTGCTCTGTGCAGTGGTTTTACACAGAGCAGCCTGGATTCTCCTCTTCTCTGGTCCCTTGCCAGCGCTCTTGGTCGCTCCCTCCTGTTGAGTACCCCTACAGCAAGCAGTTTGCTATGGGGGCACCTGAGCCAAGCTGCAGCTCTGTGTGTCCATTCAGACATGGAGAAGCTGCCCCAGCCCCTCTCTCTCCTCATTGGCTCACTGACATTGATTGACAGCAGCAGAGCCAATGGCGCTTCGCTGCTGTGTCTCAGCCAGTGAGGAGGGAGAGTCTCGGACAGCCAAGTCTCTTGTGCAACATCGCTGGATAGAGATGGGCTCAGGTAAGTATTAGGGGGACTGAGAGGGGCTGCTGCACACAAAACGCTTTTTATCTTAATGCATAGAATGCATTAAAAAAAAAAAAACCTCCTGCCTTTACAACCAATTTAAATATAAAATCACCAGCATATTATTTGATGGGAATAAAGTAGAAAGTCCCTGTTAAAAAAAATCCAATGAAACCAATTTATTAAAGTCAGCATCTTCTTTAGGAGGCTGTATTTATTGAAAATATGTTTAATTCACTAAGAGTTTGAAGACACCGTATGTAAAAAAAAAAAAAAAACTGCTGCTACCTACAGATACCCACAGCAACCTCCATAACTGGCCAAATTCTGGGTTGTTCTGATAGCCAAAGCTCTGACACTTCCAGGTAGTGTTGAAGTTTGCCCGAGCTACCTCCTGAACATTCCAATTAGCCAGTAAGGAAATCCATCACAGGTGGGCTAGTAGGAATGTGTGGAGGTAAATGGTAGTTGAAAGCTTCAATGCCACTTACAAGTATTGAAGCTTTGCCTGTCATAACAGCCTGACATTTAGCTGTAACAGCAAAAGGCTCTAGGTGTCTGTGCCCCCGGTATTGCTGTAGCAGTTTTTTTTAATTAGAACTGAAGTTTTGTTTTTGTTTTGTTTGGTCTTTTTAATTGCAAACACTCTGAAATTGCAAGTAAAAACAGTGCATGCATGCAAAACGATGGGGTTGATAATTTTACTACAGGCAAATAGGCTGTTCATTTTGCAGAGAAATCACACATTGCAAAGGAACTTTTCCCAGAGCTTAACCACTTCAATACCATGCACTTATACAGCTTCCTGCCCAAGCCAATTTTGAGCTTTCAGCGCTGTCGCAATTTGAATGACAATTGCGCGGTCATGCTACACTGTACCCAAACAATTTTTTTAGCATTTTGTTCCCACAAATAGAGCTCTCTTTCGGTGGTATTTGATCGCCTCTGCGATTTTTATTTTTTGCACAACAAATAAAAAAAGAGCGAAAATTTTGAAAAAAACTACGTTTTTCTTTGTTTCTGTTAATTTTTTTTGTAAATAAGTACCTTTTCTACTTCAATGACAGGCACTGATAAGGCGGCACTGAAGGGCACTGATAAGGCGACACTGATGGGCACCGATGAGGTGGCACCAATGAGGTGGCACCGATGAGGTGGCACTGATGGGCACTGATAGGCGGCACTGATAGGCGGCACTGATGGGCACTGATATGTGGCACTGATGGGCACTCATAGGTGGCACTGATTGGCACTCATAGGCGGCACTGATGGGCACTTATAGGCGGCACTGATGGGCACTTATGGGTGGCACTGATAGGTGGCACGGACGGGCACTGATAGGTGGGCACTTATGGGCACAGATGGGCACGGATGGGTACTGATGGACACTAGTAGGTGGCACTGGTGAAACTGATGCCCAGCAATACCAGCCACCACACATTGGCACTATCATGGCACGACCACAGTCAGTGCCCATTTGTGGGCACTGATTGGCATATTTTTTTATGTATTTCTTGTGTTTTACTACATGTGGATGGCCATGGGGGCCATCCACATGCTTGTGGCTTCCCTGGTGGTCCTGGGGGGCTTCCCTGGTGGTCCAGTGTGGGTATCCGAGGGGGGGCTGCGCTGATAAACAATCAGCGCCAACCCCCCCTGTCAGGAGAGCCGCCGATCGGCTCTCCTCTACTCGCGTCTGTCAGACGCGAGTGAGGAAGAGCCGATCAACGGCTCTTCCTGTTTATATCCTGATCAGCCGTGATTGGACACGGCTGATCACGTGGTAAAAAGCCTCCGCCGGAGGCTTTTTACCGAGATCAGTGTAGCGGTGTGTCAGAATGACACACTGCTCCACTGTTTGCCGCGATGCGCGCCCCCCCGGGCGCGTGGCGGCTGTTATCCTGCAGGACGTCATATGACGTCCAGTGTGGATAACAGAACCACTTCCCGGACGTCAATATGCTATTGACTGGGCGGGAAGTGGTTAATAAATGATGTGAAGCTGTGCTGACTTTCGTCATCCAATCATGTGTAAGCAAAACATTTTTTTTTTATTTCCTTCTATGTTACTGGGTATTTTTTGAAAAGTGCAACACCCTCCTTATTTACTAAGCTCTGGGGGCAAACTCCCTTCCAAAATGAACAGTCTATTTGTCTTTAGTAAATAAACCTCACAGGCTTTATTTGGTGTGATATACACAATTTGACACAATGTTGATTTACTAAAGGCAAATTAATCGTTCACTTTGCTAGGAAAAAAAAAGATTGAAAAGAGTACTTAGGCTCCATGGACACTAGCGTTTTTTTTTTATAAGCTTAAAACACGCTACAAATTACGATGGTAAATGCTTATAATAGTGTTTTTGTGCTGGCTTGTAGTAGCGTTTTAATAGCTTTTAGACATTTTTAATGTTTAGGAGTGTTATGCGGCGTACACACGCTCTGAATTTCCGATGGAAAAAGTCTGACGGAATTTTTTCATCGGATATTCCGACCATGTGTACGCCTCATCTGACTTTTTCCGTCGGAAATTCCAACTGAATTAGATAGAGAAAATGTTCTCTTTTTTTCCGATGAAAAAAATTTGTATCGGAATTTCCGTTCGTCTGGATGCAATTCCGACGGACTAAAAACCACGCATGCTCGGAAACAATTTGACGCATGCTCAGAAGCATAGACCTTAATTTTCTCGGCTCGTCGTAGTGTTTTACGTCACCGCGTTTTTGACAGTCGGATCTTAGTGTGACCGTGTGTATGCCACACAGCTTGAGAGGACTTCCTTCGGAATTCCGCTTGTGTGTATTAGTGTTTTATTAGCGTTTTTACAGTACATGAAGAAAAAAAAAGCTTGAGAAATGCTGTTAAGAGAATCTTAGTAGCATTTAGGAGCGTTTAGCATTTTTTTCTGCTGGAAAAACTCTACTAAAACATTTTCTTTCTGCTCCTAGATGCTGAAGCTCAGAAAATAGGATTTTTTACTCACTGTAAAATCCTTTTCTCTGAGTTCATGGACCGACACGGCTTCTCTATTGACAAAGTGGGTATTATCAGTTAATTAGGAGTGACTAGGCAGAAAACTTGTAAAAAGTGTTGTATCACACCTTCTACAGTACCGCCCAGGGGGCAGACCCTCTGGGTATATCCCCTCAGTCTGCAACTTGCAGATCAGTTCGTCAAAAAGCAGTACAAACTTAAAAGGAAGGGTGGGTGCTGTGTCGGTCCATGAACTCAGAGAAAAGGATTTTACGGTGAGTAAAAATTATATTTACTCTTTCGTTCATGGCCCGACACAGCTTCTCTATTGACAAAGTGGGACGTCCCAAAGCAGTGTCAGAGAAAAAAACGAGGGGTGGTAACAGCATAAAAGTAAACTTCACCCCAAACACAAAACAGCACTCCTCCAACGGAGGAGTTGCAACTCTAAACGGCCACCTGCAATATCTTGCGGCCGAAGGAAGCATCCGAAGATGCACACACCTTAACTTGTAAAGTTTTGTGAAAGTGTGAATGGACGAGCAGGTCGCCGCCCTACACACCGGGTGAAAACAGACGCTTGATGCTCCCAGAGCTCGGACAGCATCCAAAATATACAACGTCGTTTCCTTAGGATTGGACGGATGAGGACACAAGGATGGCAGTACAATGTCTTCCTTGATGGAAGGTCAAAAGACCTTAGGAAGAAGGCTGCGGACGCAGCACAACCTATCCTTGTGGAAGATCAGATAAGGAGCCCTGCATGACAAGGCTGCCGGCTCAGAAAACCGTCTTACTGACGTAACACCAAGAGGCATCTATTGCCCTGGTTGAATGCGCCAGAATGGAGACGCCTGACCCTTCATGGCGTAAGCCTGATCACAATCTGTCGGATCCACCTAGAATGGTGGCCGACGAGACTGCTGGGCCCTACTGGGGACAAGCCACTGAAAAATAAACAGTGAGCCTGGATTCTGGAACGGAGCAGTACCAGACAAGCATTCTCTAAGAGCTTGGATCACGTCCAAGAATGCAGCGTCGTCTCCTTAGGATTCGACGTATGAGGACACAAGTATGGCAGTACAATGTCTTCCTTGAGGAGAAGAAGTGATCTGGACTGCAGCACTCTGGTTAAACGTTTTATTTAATGAAGAAAATTAAAATGCCAAAAAAAATCCAAAAATAAATAAATAAACAATCCATCCAAAGACAATCGAAGGTGAAGGGACATGCAGGGTGACAGCTAACGCGTTTCACATCAGGGTGTGATGCTTACTCATAGCTCATTAAATAAAACGTTTAACCAGAGTGCGGCAGTCCAGATCACTTCTTCTCCTCAAGCATCAGAGCATAGCCAGCACCTGGAAGTGAAGCAGGGCGGGAGCTAATTGAATGAACCTGGAACCTTCGAGCGGTACATTTTCCCTTCAATGTCTTCCTTGAGCTGAAAAGTCGAACACGACTTCTAGGAAGAAAAGAAGGCTGCGGACGCAGCACCGCCTTATCCTTGTGGAAGCTCAGATAGGGAGGCTTGCATGACAAGGCTGCCCGCTCAGAAACCCGTCTTAGCTGGCGTAACAGCCACCAAGAGGACTACTTTCTAAAAAAAAAAAAATGTCAACAAGGGAATCTCCCTGATGTTCTAAAACAGTGGTTTCTGAGACACTTAGAGGCCATGCCGTTGAAGCCATAGCCTGCAAGCAGGATGGCATATGGGACCCTGCACCAGCAGGCCCTTTCGTAGTGGTAGACGCCAAAAGGACGTCTGCTACACAAGCCCCACGGAGGTAGTGGAGGGTGGGCCGGAGGGGCCGCCTGCCGAACCCACTGTACAAACGTTCTCACTAGAGAGTGAGCCACCAGGGGTCATTGAAAGGACAGCCAGGGCAGATACCTGCCCCCTAATTGTACTTAACAGTAGAATTTTTGGCCCGTTCCCTGCTGAGAACAGCAAGACTCTGGAACCAAATAAGTACGCGGATGCCACCTCATTTCCTCACAAATGGATGTGTAGGTCTTCCAAGTGCAACGGTAAATCTTCCTAGGGGATGATTTCCGAGCACTCCTCATGGTAGATATCACCAAGTCTGACAGGTCCCGGTCTCTTAGCACCTGGCTCCCAAGCCATGCCCTCAAGCCAGTGACTGTAAAACAGGATGGCGTCTCGACCTTGCGACAACAAGTCCTTCCTTAGCGGTAGCTGCCAAAAGGTGTCTGCTACCAGATGCACTAGATCGGCGTACCAAGGACGCCAAAGCCAATTCAGAGCAATTGGGACCATTGTAAATCTCTCTGTTTCCAATCTGTGAAGCAGATGAGGAAGGAGTTTCCGAGGAGGAAGCCATAGATTAGTCGGTACTGACTCAACAGTGCCATCAACGCTTCTGTCGTGTTTGCCCATGGGTCACTTGACCTGGCCACAACCTCAATACCTTCCGATTGAATCGAGAAGTCAGGAGATCTACGACTGGCGTGTTTCGCCTCTGGTAAGGAAGCCCCTTAGGAGGTGAGCGACCTCCAATGCTGCAGCAGCGTTGCCTGCTCCTCCTTGATGATTGACATACGCCACAACTGTGGTGTTTGTCCGACTGGATTCTGACTGGACGCCCTTGTAGCTTCTGAGACCATGTGGAGAGGCAAAGCCAGATCCCCTGACCTTCAGGCCAATGATCTGCAATGGGATTCTTCTGGAGTCCAGTGAACCCAGGTTGACTGAGTTCTTCAGACTCCTCTGCAACCGGAAAGACAGGCATCCACCGTGACCACTATCCAGTAAAAGGAAGGAACAACTTCCCAGACAGAATGCCGGTGAAGTCGGCCACCAACTAGGGAAGCCCTGTTTAGGTGGCTCACCCGGATCTGGTAATCCAGGGATGAAGGGCACTTGACCCTTCAGGACAGAGTTACCCTCTGTAACACTTGCGTGTGAAATAGTGCCTATGGTACCGCCTCGAAGAAGGCTACCATAAGGCTCAGGACTCGCTTGCAGAGGTGGCATGACAACTCCTCCTTGGGATGTCAACTGCCGCACCGCAACCCGACGGGTCTGCAACTTTCCCATAGGGGGAAAAAAACGTATGCCTCTGAGGAGTCCAGAAGCAACCCTAGATATACTAGGAGTTGGGATGGTACCAATACTGACTTCTAAGTGTTCAGCACCCAACCAAGTATCGGAGGGTCTGACAGGTTATAGACCCGCTCACTTCTAAATTTAAGTTTGAAGTGACCCTCAGAAGAAGATCGTCCAAGTTGCCCATGATAGCGATGCCACACTGTCTTAGTAGGGCCAGCCTTGTGGCAAGCACCTTGGTGAACACCCTTGGTGCTGATGCCAGGCCAAAGGGGAGAGCCACCATTGGTAGTGGTCTTCCCCGGCTGCCAACGCAGACATCTCTGATGCCTGGTGCATCTGGAGACATGCAGCATGTGTCCTTGAAGATCAAGGATGCTGGAAAATCCCCTGGATGGAGGGCAGCGACAACAGAGCGAGCCAACTCCTTTCCGGAATCTTTGTACTCTTACAAAGCAGTTGAGGGTCCCAATATCCAATATAGGACGAACCCTCTTCAGTACTATGAACAGATTTGAGTAGAACTCGTTCCTGTACTAAGACAGGAAGGTTTACCCTGCGTATCAGCAGGTTTTGTACCGCCCCATGTAGGGCTTCCCGACAAGTCGGCAAAAGCTGGCGGTTAACAGGGAAATATCTGTTCGGTAGGCAAGCCAGGTTGGGCTTGCAAACCCAGGGACGCTTCTGTCCCTCAGCAGGCGCTTTATCGGCCTGGGGTTGTTTACTTGCCGCACTAGGTGGACGAAGGGACCGCTTGTATGCGGTGAAGGAGGGCCCTAGCCTATGACGTGGCTCCTTACCCTTATTTGGATTGCCAAAGCAATGTGCTCTTACCTCCTGTGGCATCTTAAATGATGTCATCCAGCGAGGCCCCAAAAGTCTGTCGCCCTAAAAGGGCAGATCCAACAGGGCCTTCTTGGAAGATTGGTCCGCAGACTAGCACCTTAGTCAGATCAGGTGGCGTAGCGCCACCGCATAAACTGAGGCTCAAGACAGCAAGGGGATAGTATCCATGTCTGACTTGCAGACAGACTCAAGGCCATGTACCAACTGGTCAGCCAGAGCTACCTCGTACGGAGGAGCCTCCCATGCCTTTAACCCTTGGAGTAGGTACCTTGCCTACTCAGTAAGTGTCTGAAACATCAGACAAACCCCAGCCAATGCTGGACGTACCTCTGAGCCCCCCACTGTGTATAGGTAGCGAGTGTCCCTGAAGACAGGAGCCCCCTCCACTGGAATCGTGGTAACTTGTTAAGTCTGGACACAGGGGGGTCCACTATCGGGGGAGAGGTCCAACTTTTCAGGAACTCTCCTCAAGGGGTACCGGACCGCCCAAAAAATAAAAAATAAAGAAATTTTTTTAGGGCTGAAAAAGGAAAAAACCTCCTTGTACAAGAGCTTATTAATATAAGACACACAAGGAACACCTTAGCAATGCGGGCTGGCTTTAGGGAACCCAAAAAGGGGGACCGGTGTCTCTGCTGCTTCTGCAGCATTCTCTATTCTTAGCGTACTCCACACTGCAGTAATAGGTCAGATACCAAAGTCCTTTTTGCGTGCTGACCTGGACTTGGAGCATTCTCACTGTCTGACAGGTCAGGGTCTGCAGTCTCTGATGCATCATAATCCAAGTCATGAGCCATAGCTGGACCTGGTTCTGCATCAGAATTATCCCCAGAAGCTTGCAGGGGACGGGGGCATTCTACCCCCTGTATTCCCGTGTGCTGCTCCAACCCTGGCAGCAAAAGCCTCTAGGATTGCCGACATAGTGCCCATAGACACATCAGGGGCACCAGCTGCTAAATCTGGTGTTTCAGGGGAAAAAACCTCTGGCTCAGCCGCCATGCTGACCATGCGCTGACACCCACAGGGCTCCAGGCAAGATATCAATAGGCCACCCTCCTAGCTGATCGGAGATGCTGGGTCACCCAGAGGACTCACCACCCTTGGATCGGTACCGCTATGCTGCCGTGTGCTGCGCCTGTGATGCTATCCCACTGCTGCTGTGTTAGTCTGATAGTTTATCAGCGTTACCTGTGTAAATTTTTGCGCCAGTGTAATGCACCCTAGAGGCCAGAGACTATCGCAAAATGGCCGCCAAGCGGCTGTCTGGAACATGTGAGCTCCAAGAAAATGGCCGCCGAGCCGAATATAGAGGCAAAAGTGGCTGTGGACCCCAAAAAGATGGCCGCCGAGCGGTGGTAAACACATACAGCGTGAATCCTAGGAAACATGGCCGCCGAACAGTCGATAGAGGCCAAGCAGGTGCGGACCACAAGAAAATGAGCGCCAAGCGGCGATATATACATATAGGCGCAAAACTACAAGAAAAAGGCCGCCGGGCAGTCACTAGAGGCCGAAAAAGGCATGGACCACCGCAAAATGACCCCTGACAGCATGGAGGGGGAAGAAGCACACAGGTAAGCAGAAATGACATCTTTTAAATGCATAGTTACAGCCAGCCCCGCACCAGATGGAACCCCTAAGGTGACCCCCAGCACCCAGCAACCCTAGCTCAGAGCCCATGGAGGAGGGAAGGCAGGGAGAGAAGACAGAAAGGGGCCACAACCACTTACTTGATCTCTCCAGGAATGTCCAACCAAGTTACCCTGCCGAAGCAGGGGAGCTACTTACCTATCCTGCATGTCTCATGCTGGAACACATTCCAAAACAGATCATCATCTGCGCACGGAAGGTGACTGTCGGCCAGGCATGCTGTGATTGGACCCTGAGGAGCGATCATATGTATGCCCTGGAGCGCGACACTCACAGGACAGGCTACTGCGACTCGGCCGTAAGGTCAGCCGAAGCTGAGCGGTCCGATGAAGGCCCTGGAGTGTAAGCTCACCGGCCACCTGTAGGGCGACGGGTATGTCATGGAAAACCCAGCACGTAGCTTTGGTCGGCACACGCTCAATGGCCGAAACTGGGGGGACTACAAGGATTGAGGATCCAGCCTGTCACCCAGTCGGCAGTTAATCGAAGATCGCAGGAAACAAACAAAAATAAATAAATATTTTTTTGCCTGGACCAACATGGGCCCAAAGGGAGCCATGTCCTACTCCTTGCTAGACAGAAAAAAACTGATCTGCGAGTTGCAGACTGAGGGGATATACCCAGAGGGTCCGCCCCCTGGGCGGTACTGTAGAAGGTGTGATGCAACACTTTTTACAAGTTTTCTGCCTAGTCACTCCTAATTAACAGATAATACCCACTTTGTCAATAGAGAAGCTGTGTCGATCCATGAACGAAAGAGTAAAGCTAATAGCCTAAAGTAGTGTGCATGGACGCAAAGGATAACACTATTAGCTGTTAGGAGCAGAAAAAAAATGCTAATAGCTTCTAGGAGATTAAAAAAATGCGTGCATTGAGCCTCAATCACATGCCAGGAAAATTGAAAAAAATAAAGTTCTCCCCAGAGTTTAGTAAAAGAGGCGAAACACTATTGTCTTCCATCATCCAATCATGTGTAAGCAAAAATACTGTGGTTTTTTTATTTTTATATTTTACTTGCATGTGATTGGATATTCTTTAAAAAATGAAAATGTACCATGTTCAATAACCTAAGGAAAAATTCCCTTAAAAATATATATATCCTATTTGCCTTTTGTAAATTAACCCTTATGTGTCTTGTGGCTTTTCTGGAAGGTCTCCCAGCTGCTGTGCAGGACCTGGCTTTCTCTGTGACCTATTTGCTTCAGCTCTGCAAGCTCCATAGCTTCCTTTTTAGTATGATTATATACTCCTAATATCTACAGAGAACTTCCTCTGATGAAATAATTACATTACTTTCCTTGGATGGTAGAAGTGGCATAGATAATGTGTGTGTGTGTGTGTGTGTGTGTGGGGGGGGGGGGTTAGGTGGTCCAAACCCTTCCCCCAGCTCAATAAGGCTCTAAGAAGATCCAAATTCCAGATCACGCCTGTGACCCAGTTTAAAAATTGCTTGGGTCCCTTCATTCATTCTGCAGGAGGCGCCATCAGCTTTCAACTTCTGCTGGATGGTGTCTCTTATACAGCAGGATAAAGTTCGATGAGAGAGGCTGGGAAGAGTTTTGAAGTTCAGCTTGAGATATGAGAACCATTGGGCAGATGAGCTGGGGATTGTAGAGTTGTAGAGCAGGGCTGTTCATAGGGCTGAGCAATAGAGGTCTGGCATAGGGCTGAGCATATTAATATTTTATATGCATGCAGGAGGTGGTGTAAATACCCAGTTATGGTTATGTAAGTCAGACTCCCACTATTAGTGCAATTAAGTCCTTGCAATGGCCCTGTCTGGCTAATTTGAGGGAGCTGAAACACCCCCCCATAAAAAAAATGATCTGTGCCCCTGAATGGTAGCACCCCTTCATCACCTTCCACTAAAGCTGAAGAATCAATTAGGCATAATGGCATATGAATAAATTAATGAATGATAATGCAAAAAGTAACACAGGTTTGCTTGATACATTCATGCACAATTTTTAACTTGCATTTTCTGAGTCTGCATTAAAAAAAAAACTACTTTCAATTTTTGGAGTCTCTTTATTATCAGCTATTTGAACAGAGTGCTATAATCTAAAGTGATGTCTGGGGTGTAATAATTCTGCAATAGGTATCTGCCATAAGGTTTGCAAAAAAAACAAAACAATTTTCTGTAAATGGGTGTTTAAGTTGATGATCTCATTTCTCATGTAATACAATTTGGGACTAGCTGGCACAGAGTTTCTGCCAGCTCAAGACAGAATGTCATCTACGTTTTACTCACATTTTGAAATTCGTTTTTGAAAACTATATAATTTTACTTGCAGGGACATGAAAGTTGTGCTCTTTTAATCATTGACGAGATAAAAGACCAGAACCTTATTAATTCAGCAAACACTGCATTGCAAACGTAAGTTATAGCTTCTGTTTTCTTGTACTGTTATGGAGTAAAGTATGAACAGTGAATACAGTATGAGCAATAGTTACAACCATATTACAGAACTTTCAGGAGCCTTTGACATGCACTCTTTTATTTATTTTACTTTCCCTTTACATCTGACACATATTCCAGAAGCTGCAGCCAGGACAGTGTGCTAGCATGCTGAAAAACTGCAGCCGATATAATTCTCTGCATGTATTATTATTATTATACAGGATTTATATAGCACCAACAGTTTACGCAGCACTTTACAATATAAAAGGGAGACAATACAGTTATAATACAATAAAATACAAGAGGATTAAGAGGGCCCTGCTCAGAAGAGCTTACAATCTAATAGGGTGGGGCAGGTGGTATAAAAGGTTGTAACTGTGGGGAATGAGCTGATGGAAGTGGTAAAAGATTAGTTGGAGACGTGATAGGCTTTGGCCACCACATGTACATTAAAACCCCTATTTGCATGTTGTTTACATTACCCATTTACAATTTTACCACTCCCGATACTCCCACATAACTTACGCTTTCTGCGATGTCTCATTTATAAGTTCATCTGGGGCCCGGTTAAGCTGAAACTGAATAGGCAACTACTATATTGACAGAAAGCTAGGGGAGGATTTGGAGTTCTCCGTATCGACTCACTATTATAAAGTGACTCAGACAGCCCCCTTGGTTCAGTTATTCGCATGCAAGGTAGCGCCCATTTGGAATATTACAGATATGTTGGACACAGACCCTATCCCACTTTCATCTCTACTGTGGCTTCCTTCTCAGTTAGGCCCCAAGCCCTTAAGCCTGGCTCTGGCACATACCCTAGCTGTTTGGGACATTTCTCCGTACCAGGGTTGCCAACTTTCAGTAAATTTACGAACAGTTTGTAAAATCTGTACTTTTTGCATCTGTCCTTGAATGTCCATTACGGATATGTAGGCTGCATGTCCGTAACTGACATTCATGGACAGATGCAACAATTATGGATTTTACAAACTGTTTGTAAATTTACTGAAAGTTGGCAACCCTGCTCCGTACCTCCCTATTCTGGAGATATTTAAATACCCTCCTATGCCTTGACAACCCTTGTGATTACCTTTGGTGGTGTAATTCCGGCCTAATGAGTTTGCTCCCTCTTAACCACTTTGGACAATCGCTCCTTCCAACAACTCAAAGACGTATACAATATCCCAGACTTAGGATCCTATTATAATGAAGTTGGGAAAATATAACGACCTACGTCTACTTATGCTAAGGATGTAATAAAATCACTTAAAATATAATTGTTATACCTAGCAAGTACTGGGACCCCAGACCTTTCCATCCTACTTATTTACCATTTTTTCTTACTTGCTAACTTTCCAGTAGTTTTAAGTCATTTTGACCCTTATTTTGGTTATGGAATTTAAGAAGATTCTTGGAGGTTTTTCACCATTAGACTCCGTTTCCACAAGTGCAACTTCTCATGCGACTTTGGACACATAAAGTCGCATGACAAGTCACAGCCTGTTGATTTCAATGGCACCCCTTCCTAAACTATGCGTCTTGGAATCGCACAAGTGAAAACATAGACTTAAAGCTATAAAAGGTTATGAATACTAAAGGTTACTGCAGTATTTTTTTATCCGGGCATTTAAAGCTAAAGTTTAATCTGCTCATATTTTGCTTTCCCTAACTCCCACACCCTCTTGTCAACTTGCTAATGACATTTTTAACAACTTCAAGTCTGGGTCAATTCTGACATTCCTCTCCTATGTCCTATGTATAAAACACTTTTTTTGTTAGAAAACTACCTAGAACCCCCAAACATTATATATTTTTTTAGGCAGAGGCCCTAGAGAATAAAATGGTGGGTTTTGCATATTTTTATGTTAAAAGGTATTTGGACAGCGATTTTTCAAATCCAATATTTTGGGGAAAAAATACACTTTAATGACTTTTAATGCACAAAAACACAATATAATACAACATTTTTTGATAAAACATAGAAAGATGATGTTACACTGAGTATATAGATACCAGGCATATCACTCTTTAAAATGACAACTGCCCTTGGAACGGTGCCAAACTGCGGTACCTAAAAATCCCCATGGGCAACATTGTTGCTCTCACTCTGACATTCACGGTAATACAGTGGTTCTCAACTCCTGTCCTCAGGACCCACTAACAGGCCAGATTTTAAGTATTACTTGGGGAGATGCAGACTAGAATACTCCAATCCCTGAGCAGTAAATGATATCACCTGTGATGTATTTAAGTTATCTTGCAAACCTGGCCTGTTAGTGGGTCCTGAGGACAGGAGTTGAGAACCACTGCGGTAATACCTCACATGTGGGATGCAATCACCATTTACATATGCGCTCGGAACAGGCACATTTGTGCACGAGCATGGGTGGCACTTTAATTTTTTTTTCTTTATTTTTTTCAAACTGTTTCTTTTTTTTTTTTTTTACAAAAGCTAACAACAGTGTGTTTCTCAGAGCAGTGAGGTTGCCGCTCCGATGCCAATGCTCTGGCAGTTGTCGTGGGCTCCTCTGCAGCAGCCACCCAGAATTTGGAGCTGTGTGGTCAAGTGACAGCTAGAAAATGGAAAATTGTATCATACTTACCGTAATTTTCCTTTCCTGGTGCAGCATACCTGTGATAAGCTCCGCCCCGGACTCCTCCCCTCAGGATAGTGAATAAATTATAAAAGTGACACCACACCCCCACCTAGCATTCTCCTATTATATCGAATACCAAGGGAGGGCATGTATGCTGCCATGGATAGACACCAGGAAAGGAAAATTACGGTAAGTATAATACAATTTTTCGTTTTCCTGGTGCCTCCATGGCAGCATACCTGTGATAAACTGAATAGCTAACAAAATGGGTGGGTAATGCTCATAAGAAAAAAATTCAATAATAAAGAAGAGCTGATTCCATTGCCCCTCTTCTGAACTCCATCGAAGTGAGCGCCCCTGGATCAATCCTGTAATGGCGCATGAACGTGTTTGGGGACGACCACGCAGCCGCTTTGCAAATAGTCCCTCGAGAGACATTAGCTTTTGCCACTCAAAAGAAGAGATTGCCCTTGATGAGTGGGCTTTACTGCCGAGGAATCATCCCTCTAGCCCTATACGCTTTTTTGGATTAGCCTTTTTCCCTCTGTTCTTGCCCCAAGGAAGTATGAACAAACTGTTTGATGTTCTAAAGGGGCTGTGGCCTGTAGGTAATGAGTGCTTTACCGGTAGCTGGAACTTTTGACTGCTCTGAAAAATTGAATGAAGAGCACGGCCTCTGCTCATCTTCTTTGGGGTAGCTGTCGAAATAGCGGCCATTCGAATCTCCAGTGGACTTAGTCCCAGATCAAGGTCCAGGCCAACCCACAGAAAATTCAAGAGAAGTGCGGAGGAAGGAATTGTAGGATCCGAGCACTTATCAGTCATAAATCGTTTGAACTAAATCCAGACTTGTGTACACATAATTTGTGGAGGACTTTTTGGCTTCTACAAGAGTTGAAATCATGCTTGAGGAGCAACCTAAGGATTGGAATTTTCTCCCTTTCGACATCCAAATATGCAGGTTCAATTTGTGAGGCGTTGAATGCGCAAACTTCCCTTGAAGAAAAAAACTGAATCTTTGAGAGGAAGACACGCACTGAGGCATATTGCCCCGGGAAATCAAGGCTTCCTCGGCCAATATGGCAGAATTCCCCTCACTCTGACTGGCTCCTTCAAAAACCTTAGCAGAAACCTCGATTAGGGATTTGGAAGGAAATGCATAAGCTGTCATGTATTGCCACAGGCTCGAGAAGGCATCCACTGCCTCCGCCTGAGGGTGAGGAAACCTTGGCAATTTGGCATTCATTGGAGAGGGAAAAAGAACTACTTCTGGAGGATTCTGGAGAATAATGATGCAGACGGATACCGAGGAGTGAAGGGACCCCTCGTTGCTGTTTTGAAAAATTTTGAGATGATCTGTCTCCATGTTCAGAAGACCCGGAAGGTAGACCAACTTCAAGACCAGCAGGTTTCTTTCCACCCCCAGCGTAATGGGCACTACTTCTCTTAGTAAAGAGAAGCTGTGGGATCCCCCCTTGACGTTGGATATACGACCCTGCTGCCTGTTGTCCAGGCGCAATAGGACCGGTTTCTGATGTAGGAGTTTTCCGAGGCTCACTAGGGCTAGATAGGCCGCCCATAACTACAGGAGATTGGAGACTAGTCTGGTCGTGGGAAAGTCCCGCCTCTCTTGTACCGCAAGGTGATCGCAGTGAGCTCCCCAACTTCTCAAACTCGCATCGGTGGTAAGGATGGTCCAGGAGAGGCACTGAAGGAGACAAGGCTTTGAAATTAGGCCCTTCTTTGATCACCAAAGGAGACCCCTCCTTATGGGAACTGAGACACAAATTTGCTGACGTAGCGACTGTCTTCCATTGTGACAGGAAACCCACATGAAAAAGCCTTCAGGTACCAATGAGCCCAGGGTAGCATCGGGATACAGGATGACATGGACCCGATTAAACTCAGACAGTTTGATGCTGAAAGGTGAGAGCGTAACCTGAATTGACACATCTTCTAGGCAATAGCTGCTACCTCTTGGGGGGAGACACACTGTTCTAGCTGAGGTATTGAAAAGAGCACAGAGGTAGACTGTTGACTGGGTTGCGGATAGGAGAGCCTTCTCCCCATTCACCAGCCACCCAAAATCCATCAGGGTGGGCAGGAGGACCTCGCTGTGATTGTGCAGCTGATCCCCCTCTATAAGATCCTTTAACTCCTCCATAAAAGGAAAAAAAGGAAAGTTTCTTCCGCAAGGGAAGAAAAGGACTCGGATTTCTAAGGAGGCTCCTCAGCCTATTCCCAGCCCACTGCTCGCTTAATTGCCGAGACAAAAGGTTGGACTAAAGAAAAAAACTGAACCCTGAAGGATCAGAATTATCCGTGGAGTCATTAGACCCATCCTTATTTCCTATGGATGGGAGAAGAGGCCCTGATGTGGACCCTGCAGGGCCCGTAGTGGACGGGCCTGGAAGGGCTGGATCCGCAACTTGATCCTGCCCTCCAGTAACGACTTGTTGAGAAGGAGATGGGTCCATTGTCTCTGCTAACGAGTCATTGAAGACTCTTTTGAACACATCAGTCACCTGCTGCACCTCAGTTTTTCCTGTTCAGCATAGCCTACTGAACTAGAAGAGTGGCTTTTTTTTTTTAAACGATCGAGTTAGGTGCATGTCCTACCTAAGAAAAAAAGATGGTCTTAGTCTGACGGCGGTTAATTCATAACTGTGGGGCAGATAGAGGCAAAAAAAGGCAGTAGAGAAAACATTGAAAAGAAAACAAACACCAAGGAGAGACAGAAGGACCACCCCCTCTCCCCCCAAGGAAGCACTGCCTGTGACCTAGAAGGTTATAGCTTTTTCCCATTTAAAAAAATAAATAAATATATATATATATATATATATATTGTGACAGTAGGAGCTACTGTCACGGTAAAATGGACAGTTTGCTGGACACAGGGTTTGCACATTTGCAAGGTGCAAGACTACAGAGCGTAGATGTGGACTGGAGAAGACTGCTTTCGCAGCTTTCTCCAGGTTTTGGTATTCTGGAAAGGGGCTTTGTAGTTTGGAGATTCCACAGTGTCTTGGGAGGAATGGGATCTCCAACCCTGTGTCCAGACTTTGCTGATTACCAGCAGGGTGTGTGCTCAGGTGAGCACAGCCCTTATAATGAGTGTATGGGAAGACCTCATGGCTCCCAGTTGGAGACGGCTCCACACCAAGAGACAGGAGGTCTTCAGGAGTCAGAGAGGCTGTAGGAGACAGCCAGAACATTGGTGACTGCAAGAGGCAGTCAGAAAGTTGGTGACTGCAAGAGGCAGAGCTGTGGACGCTAAAGGGAAGCCGTCTACTATGAAGAGTCTGGTGGTCTGGGTGACCAGGAAAGTGCAGAAGTACTGCTACAGAGAGCCAGGTGGGCTAGCATTTTCTGTTATGTGTATTTGATGAAGAAGAACCCCTGCGTGGGAAACCTTTGTTTGGACTTTTATTTTGCCTTTTTTTAATAAAAATGGGCTACCATGCCCTTAAATATAGTTCCTGACTGGCTTGAATCGCTGGGAAAACGCATCTACCACTTGAGCTAAACAACGCCCATTTCACAAGTGGTGGAGAATGCGGGCACAAGACGGTGGAATCCGGGTCCTTGCTCCACAGTGAGTTCAGGTCAGGAACTGTTGGCTGTGTGTGGAAGTGCAGCCAGGCAAAAGGCATTGCGTGTTGCAGGTGGTGTACCTGTGAATGAAAACTAATTATTTTTTTTCTGCGGTGAACTGCTGCTAGCTGTGTGTGGCAGCCAGGCGAACTGCATTGCACAGGAGTTCAATTGATGGACTGTGTTGCATACAGGTGATGTACCTGTGGAAGTGAGCTCAGCGTGGCCTGAGAAGATGTCTCCACCTAGAAGGGTCAGTCCAAAAGGCCTAGTGATGCGTGAGACAGTGAATGGATGGTTCAAGCGAAATCGCAAAGACTGGGATGCAGTGCAAGGGGCTGTGATCGTGGCCTATGACTATATGCAACCCATGCTGCCTACAGAGGAGGTTGGGGACTTCCTGCTAAGATTTGAAAAAGTTGCTGTAAAGAGAAAATGGCCTAGGAATCGGTGGCCAAAATTGCTGCAAACATTGTTACGGATAGAGTACCGGTCGGTTTACCATTTGATGGATGGGGACCAGGATGACTACCGCAGGTTTAAAGAGGAAATCCTTCTCAGAGGAGAGTTCCATCGTATCATGGGCTGCCAGCAATGCTCCAGGATGGGAGAAGTGTCACCGGTAGACTTCGGTTTTGGAAATCCAGAGTTACCTGCTACAGGATATGGTAAGACTGTTGCAATTTGTGGGTCTGATCCCAGTGAAGTGGCATTGTGTTCGGTGGGGAAATCCGCAGGTGAAAAAATGGACTTGCTGCAGTGTGCTACCCAGATCAGCGGGGAGACACAGGTTAAAACCCTGCTTGCAGCAAGGTCAAGGACTGAAAAGGACATGTGGACTCTGTGTGCACCTAAGGTAATCCAGCAGAGTGCTGGGAGAGATGTGCTAGGGGTAACCAAAGCAGTTGGTGTGCCATGTTCCCTAGTGACAGTGACAGGTGCTGCAGAGTTGCCAAGGGAAACCGCCAAGAAGCCTGCAGTGGTGAGGCAAGTGGTTTCCCAGGACAACTGTGAAGCCGCCCTAGTAGGAAAAATAATTCATTTGGAGAGGAAGGGTGGTGTGCTGAGTGGCACGCAGGGTGCCATGCGTTATGACAAAAGAAAACCTGATAGAGCTTATGAAACTGCTATGTTTATGAATGCTGATGATAAAGGTATTGCTGATGATACATGTACTTATGGTGATGTGTTCTTTAGTAATGAGAAAAGGGGGATGTCTCCCTTGGCAACCAGAAGCAGAGCCACAGTGTTGTCCATGGAAATCTCTAGGGGTATCCAGGTGTTGGAGCCAGAGATTGTCCAGGACAGCCCTGATATTGCTCTGATGGAACAAACTGGGTCTACACCATGCAGTGAGAGTTTGTGTGAGCAGTCCATTTATCATATGTGTAACCCAGTTGGTAAGGGGTTAAGTCAGCTGGCCAAAGCTGAAGGTACACAGCTGAGTGTGTTAGCGCCCCCAGAGCAAGGTAGTGATGGTGTATTGCAGCCTGCCTTGTTTGATGAAGCTTTAGCAAAGAGTAAAAGCATGTTGTCAAAATGTGATTTATATAGAACTGACAAAGTTACTGTTTGCGCTGCAGAATCCCAGGTGCCTCCTAGAGCCGATGATGGGGTACTGCTGAGCCCTCATAATGGAAGCACAACCGATTGGGACAGTTGGGCCAAACAATTACTAGCCATGATAGACCAGGCTATGTTGAGCTACAGGGGTGTGAATACAACAACTGCTATGCCAGACAGGGAAATCGCAGAGCGACCGATGGTTGAGGGTGCGTTGGTCCCTACAAGGGTTGTTTCCCCCAAGTTGGAAGGACCAGATTAGGGCGCATGCATGGCAGATGTGGTGTTCACAGACCAGCCGCTGAATGTCAAGTGTGAAGGTGACAATGTAACAAATGTTTACGTGCAGGGGCTCATTGTTGAGTTGGAAGAGATGAGTGGGAGACATGCGTCTGACAGTGTTCCAGAGGAGCATCAGGCTGTGATGGGTACCGCCAGTGAGGTGGAGGCCTGTTTAAATGTCTCGGCCCCTCAAGCCGCAGTGAATGAGCCCCTCCATGTCTCTGATAAGGTTAAGGTCACCAAAAATGTTTTGCATATTGATGTGGAGTGTGTAGAAATTACAGATATGTTAGTGGAACTGCTTGAAATGGTGAAAGCACAGTCCTTGTATACCTGGGTGACTCCATTACAGTCGGATGTGGTGGTGCTGCGTGGTACCAATGGATGGAGTCGGGTAGTACAACCTGTGCTGGTTAAAATTAATCACCAGTGGAACTGGTTGGTACAGTCCTTTCTAATAGTGTGGCAAATGATCTCCCAGTTTCCTGTGAGGGTGCTTCCGGATACGGTTCAGTACGGAAGGCGCTCTGGGGGGCTGCTGGAGATGTCAGAGGTATCTCCGCCTGATGCAGTGATGGACATGTCTGCTAGTGCGGTCCGAGGTGCGGCTGAGCAGGGATTAGTAAATGGCGCGGATACTGCCTCACCCGCTAGACCTCCTAAGAAGGAAGGGCCAGATATGGACGCGGCAAAAGCAGAGATTCTGTCTGTCACCTGCAGAGAGGTACAAGTTGGGGTACCCGGAGACGCTCTCAAATATAGTATGGAGAGGAACAAAAATTGTAACATGGAAAAGTGTGAGTTGGCAAAGATTGGTACTGCTAGAAATGGGTCATGTGTTGTTCAATGTCAGTTGTTGGGACAACTGCCCACAGAGATTTGGACAACAGGTGAAATGAAGCCTTGTGAAGGTCTCATAGGGGATAGCTGCTCACCTGTGTGTTGTCCCTCCTTGGGCTTGGCCCTAACAAACCCTGAACAAGAAATAACTGATGATATTGATAATTGGAGAAATGGTGACTTATTACTGAATGTTAATGTAAATAATGGCCTGGATATGAAAATGAATAATTTCTTGGAAAATGAGTGCGATACACAGATGTTGAGCCCCCGGGAGTTGGTAGTCAAGGGCAAAGGAGTTGGTAAACCCAAGGGACCTATTGTGATGGGGAAAAAATGGTACCAGTGAGGGAAAAGGTGGTTCCTCATCAGGCGTAGTGTCTGGAGCAGGTTCCTTACAGAATCCAGAAACTGAGTTTAAAGGAAGTAGCAGGAAAGGCAGGGGGCTGCCAGAAAAGAAACGTGAGCTTAGGAACCCCAAGGACAGAGGGAGAAGGCTGGGGATACAGAAAGGTAGGACCCCGTTGCGATCCTGGGTAAGGCGTGCCTGGAAACGCACCCGAAAAAAAGATTGGGCCTACGCAGCGAACAGCTGGCACAGAGGTGCCCCAATCAAGGATTCGGGCTTGTGTGTTCCGCCCCCTTCGGGTCCGAAACATGGGGGGGAGATATGTGACAGTAGGAGCTACTGTCACGGTAAAATGGACAGCTTGCTGGACACAGGGTCTGCACATTTGCAAGGTGCAAGACTACAGAGCGTAGATGTGGACTGGAGAAAACTGCTTTCGCAGCTTTCTCCAGGTTTTGGTATTCTGGAAAGGGACTTTGTAGTTTGGAGATTCCACAGTGTCTTGGGAGGGATGGGATCTCCAACCCTGTATCCAGACTTTGCTGATTACCAGCAGGGTGTGTGCTCAGGTGAGCACAGCCCTTATAATGAGTGTATGGGAAGACCTCATGGCTCCCAGTTGGAGACGGCTCCACACCAAGAGACAGGAGGTCTTCAGGAGTCAGAGAGGCTGTAGGAGACAGCCAGAACATTGGTGACTGCAAGAGGCAGTCAGAAAGTTGGTGACTGCAAGAGGCAGTCAGAAAGTTGGTGACTGCAAGAGGCAGAGCTGTGGACGCTAAAAGGAAGCCGTCTGCTTTTGAGGAGTCTGGTAGTCTGGGTGACCAGGAAAGTGCAGAAGTACTGCTACAGAGAGCCAGGTGGGCTAGCATTTTCTGTTATGTGTATTTGATGGAGAAGAACCCCTGTGTGGGAAACCTTTGTTTGGACTTTTATTTTGCCTTTTTTAATAAAAATGGGCTACCATGCCCTTAAATATAGTTCCTGACTGGCTTGAATTGCTGGGAAAACGCATCTACCACTTGAGCTAAACAACGCCCATTTCACACTATATATATATATATATATATATATATATATACACACACACACACACATACACAGGCCTGGATTTACTCCCTTTGCCGGGTCCTTCAATGCCGCCCCTCCCACTATCACATACGGGGGGGGGGGTAAGCGATTTTTCGCAGACAATGACTGGTGTTAGTGCTTCAATCATTCCGGCACCATGGTTATGATTTCGGGATGATGGGGATGTCACTTGCCACACTGCCTGCTAGCAGAATGGGGATTGCCACAGTTACCTGGCTGCCACCCAAAAAGTACCAGTTTGTCACTAATTGCATGTAAAATCAAGCCCCACCCCCCCAGAATTGCAGAGTACTTGCAGCCAGGTACAACGCTGTCAGCCTCTCCTCTCCCGCGTGGGAAAACTAGCTGCAGGTGAACCGTGAAACAGAGGCATATGAGATGAGAGTGAGAGATGAGAGTGAGGGCGGGCGGTGAGAGATGATTCTCTCTCTTCTGTGTCGCACAGCCTTGGGGGCACTGTAAGTAAGGGCAGAAGTTGGAACAGCAGTGCGGGCAATGAGAGATAATGTAATCTCTCTCCGCCGCCGCACGGCCCGCACCGCTGAAAAATTACTTGTCTCCTCCGCCACACGGCGCCGCCCCTGCACACAGTGCTGCCCCAAGGCCTGGCCTCGTTGGCCTTGTGGGAAATCTGGCCCTGTATATACACACAAATCACTTTGTACCGAAAACACAAAGAAAAACCCCTTAATTATTAACAAAATTTTAAAAAGAAACAAAACCTTCCCTCCTTTTTTTTTTTTTTTTTTTTTACACATTTAACCAGAAAACAAAAAAAACCTTTTCCCTCTTTTTTTTTTTCATATGGAAGAAGAAACTACCTTCCTCCTTAAGGCCCCGTTCACACCTATGCGAATTGGTTGCGGCTTAAACCGCATAACATTATAAAATACATTGATTTTAATGAGGCTGGTTCACATATGTGCGATGCATTCGCACTGCGCATTGCCCAAAAAACATGTGCGTTTTCTAGGCATTGCGGTGTGGCTCAGGTGCGAATTCAGAGCCATTATCTTCTATGGGCACGCATCTGATTCGCAGATGTGTTCAGTTCTCATCAGGACTCCAAATTCGTTCGCAGCTAAAACAGAGATGATCTGCTAAACAGCTCTCTTATCGCTTTGCAGAAATAAGAGAGCTGGAATTCGCACTGCACAAGTGTGAACCCAGCCTTAAATAGCATAAAATAGTTAATAAGACAACTAATCTCGCCCACCTGGAGCACTTGTTGGAGATAAGCACAAAAGGATTGACCCCTAACAAAAGCTACTCACCAAGCACAGCACACTGAAAAACACCAGGAGCACTCAGAAAGAGAAAGTGACTGGAGGCATGCATAAGGCAGACTGACATCTTTGCTATCCTAAAGTAAAGCCAGTAGAGGAGAAACGCCAGATCCTCCTTCTCAGCACTGCCCCTCCACATTATAGGTTGAAGTGAGGGAAAAGTCACAAGACCTTTCCCTTAAGCAATATGGCGGCTAGGGCTTTGGGCATCTGCGCATGTGCCGATCGGCCGAAAGGGACGGCTGTGCCCGCCCGTCAATTGGAAACACAAAATAGACCTAACCAGCAGTGCGCAAGCGCTTGCCGCACAGTACCCCGCCGTACCTAGAGAGAGAGTTATAGCCGAAGAAACAATACAAAGTATAGGCAGTAAACAAAACAGAACCAACTCAGAGGAACTAGACAGACACGCGCCGTATGCAGGACTATTGCTTCAAGCTTTGGAAGCTGCTGCTGCCCCAAAAGACCCACAGAAGGGGCTCCCCTCTTATCAGCGCCTTTAGCAGCCCAAGGTAGGGGACTGCATCCGGGAGAGGCCTGAACCCAGACGGAAGCTGCACATGGCAGAGGTAAGACATGCAACACACTATCCATCAGGTGTAAGGAAAAAATTAGAATGCTAGGGGGGGAGGAGGTGTTGTTGTCACTTTTATAATTTATTCACTATCCTGAGGGGAGGAGTCCGGGGCGGAGCTTATCACAGGTATGCTGCCATGGAGGCACCAGGAAAACAGATTAAAGAAAAGGTATTTACACTGCTTTTTATTAGAAACAATAGGCAGCATTAGTAAAGGCAGAGGGAAGGCAACATTTAAGGGGTGTCCAAACCTTTTTTGAAGAGGGCCATATTTGAGGAAGTGAACATGCGTGAGGGCCGACCATTTTGCCTGACATTCTTTGAACCATTAAAGATCGGTCTAAGTGTGTTCGTTCGAACACTAATACACTGACCAACAAGAATTCTCTTCCCTTTGTGGCTGTGTGTGAGTAAAGAGATGAGCTCAGGCGTATTATTTGGATATATCGTATTTATTGGCGTATAACATGCACCTTTACTTTAAGAGGGAAGTTTCAGAGGATTTTTTTTTAATTTTAAATAAAGAACTGTGAAGCAAAATAAGGGTCAGTGCCCATCTGCAGCCGCACAAGTGCCCATCTGCAGACCCACCATTGCCAGGAATGCAGCACCCACCATTGCCAGGAATGCAGCACCCACCATTGCCAGGAATGCAGCACCCACCATTGCCAGGAATGCAGCACCCACCATTGCCATCAGTGCAGCCTGATTGATGCACATCCATCTGCAGCCTTGGAGGGGACAGGGAGGGGGGCGGGACGAGCGCCAAAGATTACCTACAGGAGAATCTCGGCGGCCTCTTTAATAGAAAGTCCTGCCTCCTTTGATGGACAGAACAACATAGTCGTCTAATGACTTTGGACATGCCTGATTTAAAGCACTCTTAGTAGAGAGACTTTCATTCTTTTTTAAGGCAGTATCAAAATGCCTGGATGGTTGGATGTCAGTCTAAAGGAGTGGGCCAGAAACAGGCTGGAGAATAAAAGAGTTGGGTGATGCTGGATGTCCTACAGCCAGGAAATGAGACAAGCCCAATCTGACTTCTAATGCACACAGTAAGAAGCTTGCAGTATGCACTGAAATCAAAATGATCAATGTCAGTATAGGAGAGAGCCTATATAACTGTGCAATTTGAAGGTAAGGCTGGAGTTCTGCTTCAATCTGTCCTGTGGTTTTAGGAGGAATCTCAGCCCTTATTGACAAAACTAGCCGTATCTGCACAATTATTTTAAAAAGTTAAATCTGATGGGCATTTGCCTTTTTTTCCCCCTTTAGCAATTATGTAGCACAGGTGCATAATTAATTACCTTTAATTCAGTTTTCCAGTTGATGTACCATCACAAACATTTAGGACATATACCTAAATTACCTTATTTTCTTGAACACAAAGACCCCTTACAATAACTAATAAAAAAACAAAAAACATTGTAATTAACGAGGGACTGAAATTGCGGACAGGAGGCCACCCATGCTCACATCTGGTGGTTCTGCCTGATCATTCGCCCTTACTGGTCCGCGGTAATAGACCTTATTCACCAGATCACTGAGATCAAGTTACCTTTGGATCCTTGGACAGTGCTTTTCCATGCTACCTCAATGTCAATAGGTAGATATAAACGCTCGCTGATTCCACATCTTCTTAACACGGCTAAGGCTCTCATTCCTGTGCTTTGGGGTCAATCTACATCTCCGTCCACTAAGTGTTGGCTGCAAAGAGTCTCTGACGTTTACCTCATGGAAGACCTCACCCACATTGCGAGAGACACTACCAAACAATTTACTCTAACCTGGGCCCCGTGGTCCTCCTTCCTATCTACCCAATGTTATAAGGACATAATTTCTTCTTCCCCCTGAACAACCCAGGTCCTTGATGTCTCACTCTTATGTATGTAAATGCTGTGGATTTTATTTCTATATAAGGATTAAATTCAATGTTAGCACATGCCAAATATTAATCTTTTGCTGCCATGTGTGCCAACCTCCTTCCTTCTTCTCCCTCCCCCCCATCCCACCTTTCTCTCTTTCTCCCCCCTTTTGTTTCTCTTTTTATGCTTTTTATATTGTTATTTTAATTTGGTTTGCTGGGTCACTCTTAATGTCTCTACGATACTCATGAGTGATTATTTTCACACGTTTGCCCAGTGTACCCCTCTCTGTTCCAATGTACTTCATTTGATTGAGATGCTTATATATCTTTCTCAATAAAAATATATTGAACAAAAATTAATGAGGGACTATATATAACAAAGTTAATGTGAATCTAAACCCCCTAAAAAAAAAAAACTTGTAAATCTTACTAATCACATCTTTTATCTATCTGTGCCCTTCTATATATATATATATATATATATATATATATATATATATATAAATAAATAAATAAATCTTACCTATAATGGGAATTACTTCTTGCACTTCCTGGGGCTTCCTCGTTCCTGGTGGCACCAATCTGCAGGGTCACAGAGCTTCTGCAGTGTTGCCACCAAAGTGTTCATGCACCCCATTTAGCTGAGTAAGTTTGCCATGTATTACTATATGTGGCTTACTGACCTAAGACTGACCTAAGTAAGCCACATATAGTAATACATGGCTAACTTACTCAGTGATCACTGTTCTTTTCATTCCTTCCATAATCTTGACTATCCCCTTGCTATACAATAATACGTGGTAAAAAAATTCTAATAAATACTTCTCCTTTAGAAAATGGTCCTAAGAATTTGTTCTTAGCTAAATAGTAGGATCAGAGCTCAGGAAGCCCTTCCAGAACATATGTCCACTAAAGGCTTGTACACACTATAAGAAAATCAGGTGAGCATTTTCATCCGAGGACCGATCGTACGATTTTCTGATAGTGTGTACACAACTTTCCACAGCCGATTCCAACCTTCCGGATGAAAAACCATGTGACCATATTTGGTCACCAAACTCAGCCACCATGGGAACCCAAGACGGTATTCTCAGCTAGGTGAGTTTACCAGGACTTTATGTTATGATTTATTATTGAAAAGGGTTACCGGATCCTAATAAAAAACACATGTTCATAAAAACATTTTGCCAAATAACGGTTGTTCTTTTTATTTTTCCATGGTATGAAGCAATTATAACAAATAACATTTTGTGTGTTTTAATATTGTAGGCCTATTCATATAGCAAAACAAAATGGATTAAAGGCTGTTGTTGAAAAACTAATAAGTAAAGGGGCGCTTGATGAAAATGGTAAATAATTCCTGAATCAATTAAAAAAATAACCGAACATCAATCTATGGAGCATGCTTTTCAAAACATGTATGTGCATGTGTGTGCATGTTAGCAACTATATTCTGGTCTGAGAACTTTGTTTGCTAGATTCTCTTATCTAATACAAGCTACACCATATCTTTGCCACGTTAATAGAACATTGCATTCATTGCTTTGTATTTACAAGTGGTTTAATTGATGTAATTTGTACACATTTGTATTAAGGAGAGCTCCTGAGCTTGAAAGAATTTACCATTGTAGATATTTTTATAGTGTTGGAATATGCCCATTTAGTAAAAAAATTATTTTCTCAATAGAAAGGGAAATTCCCTTTACCTTATGGACACCATATTTGTAGGCTAAATTAGAGGTAAACCCCCTGGCAGCGGGAGCAGGAGTACTCAGTGTACTTGGCCTACTTATGTAAGCCAGTTCTTCAAGTCATCAGAACTGGATTTTTTTTAATTGGCTTGTGATTTCAGTAGTATAAGACCTGTTTGAACCCAAAAAATGTTGCTCATTTTTAGGAGAATGCTTTTTTTTTTTTTTTTTTTACCCCATTCTGCCCTTTTTTCCATATTGTTTATAACACAAGCTTGGCCAAGATCAACTTGTAGGTTTGTGCCTTAAAGGGGTTGTAAAGGTTTGTTTTTTATTTTCTAAATAGGTTCCTTTAAGCTAGTGCATTGTTGGTTCACTTACCTTTTCCTTAGATTTCCCTTCTAAATATTTTTTTTCTTTGTTTTCTTTGTCTGAATTTCTCACTTCCTGTTCCTCCTCAGTAAGCTGTTCAGTAAGCTGTTCTGGATGACTCCACATCACTTGGATGATGGTGTGAAGTTTAGTGAGGAGAAACAGGAAGTGAGAAATTCAGACAAAGAAAAAAAACATTTAGAAAGTAAATCAAAGGAAAAGGTAAGTGAACCAACAATGCACTAGCTTAAAGGAACCTATTTAGAAAATAAAAAACGAACCTTTACAATCCCTTTAAAATTACTTTAGGCAGTCAAAATTTGCCTGTATGTCTGACCATATCTTATAGCTGAACTTCAGCCAAGTCTTTTTATTTTTCTTTGGACAGATTGGGAAAGGAATAGAACCCCTTTCAGGTTTTTAATGTGTTCTGTGACCCACTTTTATTGAAAAATAAGGGAGGCTAGAACCTCTTCTAGGTTATTATTATTTCTTCTTGTGTCTTCCTGGTCTAGGGATGACTGCTCCTCTCTTGCCCTGGTGTTACAAATAAGAGACAAGAAATTAAGTAAAATCTCCCTAAAATAGCCACGGACAGCAACAAAAGCTTGACAGAGTTATTTACTCTTTCCACGTCTATCCCCAAAAATTGCAATATTGCAACATGCAAAATTGCTCAAGTTCTCATAGCATATTTGCTCTTTATAACAGGCAGACTTCCCGCACCTTCCCTCTCTAGCTCTGCAATTTCCTTATCACTCTGTCCCCTCCATTGACATCTTTTCTTGGCCTTTTTCTGGATTCAGCATCTCCAGCCATCTTGATTGGCCAGCCAAGGATGCATGAACACAGGAGTTAATTCATCCCACATTGGGATTGTCCACTGAGCTGCATGTATGTGACATGTTTTTAAAGAGTTTTAAGTGCTGGTATTGTAGTGAGGTACACATAGGCGTGCGCACATTGTGTGCCAGGTGTGCCCAGGCACACCCTAATCACCCTGTGTAGCACAATTTCCCACCACTGCCCTGGCTCCCTCCCCTTCCCCCCGCAGTGCTTCCGGCATCCCTCCCCTCCTGCCAACTGTAGCTGCTGGGATGTTTAGGATAAGTGGGGGAAAAGGCCAGTAAACATGGAATTTAGTGGCCATTTCTCTTTCTGAGTGAACATTGTGCGTGATCAATAGTGTGTGTGTTTGAGCTTTGGGGTGCACACCCTAATGCAATAGGCTGCGCACACCTATGGAGGTACATCATTTTTTTATAAAAGCAGAACATTGTTTTAAGGCCACAGTCACATTATTGGGTCAGCCACATTATATAAGCAGTTTATTTTTGTTAATATGAAGTATTATGCCACGTACACACGATCGGAATTTCCGACAACAAATGTTCGATGTGAGCTTTTGGTCGGATATTCCGACCGTGTGTAGGCTCCATCAGACAATTGCTGTCGGAATTTGCGACAACAAATGTTTGAGAGCTGGTTCTCAATTTTTCCGACGACAAAAAAATTCTACGCATGCTCAGAATCAATTCGACGCATGCTCGGAATCATTGTACTTCATTTTTCTCGGCTCGTCGTAAGTGTTGTACGTCACCACGTTCTTGACGTTCGGAATTTCTGAGCAACATTTGTGTAACCGTGTGTATGCAAGACAAGTTTGAGCCAACATCCGTCGGGAAAAAAATCCACGGTTTTATTGTTGGAATGTCCGATCGTGTGTACGCGGCATTAAGCAGGATAATGTCCAGTACCACAAAGCCAAGATTGTTTGGCCTAATGAATATGGCAATAAATTCAGATTTACATATAAAAATCCTATTTTTGTGAATAGGGAGGGTAATAACAGCTTACCTGTAAAATCCTTTTCTTGGAGTACATCACGGGACACAGAGCGACATAGTCATTACTAATGGGTTATATAGATACCGTCAGGTGCTGGCACTGGCAACTTCCAAAACCGGAAGTACCCTCCCCTATATAAGCCCCTCCCATCCGGGAGCACCTCAGTTTTGTAGCAAAGCAATAAGTGTCCCCAAAGAGGGGCGGGAGCTCTGTGTCCCATGATGTACTCCAAGAAAAGGATTTTACAGGTAAGCTGTTATAAAAATCCTATTTTCTTTCTCGTACATCACGGGACACAGAGCGACATAGTCATTACTAATGGGATGTCCTAAAGCAATGCCCAATGAGGGGGGGGGGATACACCATATATAAGCTGAGCGCTATCAGACATGAGGATCTTTTGCGGCCTGCAACACACTGCGCCCAAAGGCGACATCCTCCTGACTTCTAACGTCCACCTGGTAGAACCTAGTAAACGTGTGTACTGAAGACCATGTTGCGGCCTTACAGATTTGAGCCAGGGAGGCCTGGTGATGCACTGCCCATGAAGTTCCAACTGCTCTCGTGGAGTGCGCCCTAACTTTGAACGGAGGCGGTCTCCTTCTCAAGCCATAGGCTTGTATTATGACCTGTCGAATCCACTTGGCTAAAGTAGATTTTGACGCTGCCTGACCCTTTCTGGGGCCTTCCGGCAGAATAACCAAAGTATCCGTTCTGCGAATCTGAGCAGTGGCCTTTAGATAAGCTTTAACTGCTCTTACTACATCCAAAGAATGCAATAACTTTTCCTCTACCGAAGTAGGTTTGGGGAAAAAAGAAGGAAGAACCACATCTTGGTTCAAATGAAACCTCGATACCACCCTAGGAAGAAAGGCTGGATGAGGACGCAACACTACTCTATCCTTATGGATAACCAGATATGGCTCCTTACAGGACATAGCTGCTAATTCCGACACTCTTTTAGCCGAACAAATGGCTACTAGAAAAATCAATTTCCTGGTGAGAAGCACCAAAGAAATATGCTGTAATGGTTCAAATGGTTGTTTCTGTAGAACCGACAGAACCAAGTTTAGATCCCATGGACATATGGGAATATTAACCGGAGGACTAATACGCATCACTCCTTGTATAAAGGCTTTGACTAGTGAATGCGAAGCCAAGGGCCTTTGAAAAAATATTGACAAGGCCGAAATCTGACCCTTGATAGTACTCAAGGCAAGCTTCCTATCTACAGCCCATTGTAGGAAGTCCAGAATCCTACCTATTACGTACTTATGTGGATGCCATTTCTTGGCCTCACACCACGCGATGTACGCCTTCCAGATTCTATATTAGATCTGCCTGGATACCGGCTTCCTGGCATTGATCATGGTAGATACCACAGGATTAGAGAGCCCTCTCTTTTTTAGAATGTGGGCTTCCATAGCCAGGTCGTCAAACCTAGGGCTGGTAAGGAAGGGTGGTATATCGGTCCTTGCGAAAGCAGGTCCGGACGACGTGGGAGAGTCCAAGGACTCCCCACTGAAATTTTACAATCTCCGCGTACCACGCTCTTCGGGGCCACGCTGGAGCCACCGGAATCACTGGTTTCTTTTCTACCCTGATTCTGCGGAGTAATCGAGGTAACCATTGTGGCGGTGTGAATGCATATATCAGCTTGAACTGATCCCAAGGGAACACTAGGGCATCCGAGCCGCAAGCTAGGGGATCCCTTGTCCGAGAGACAAACCTGTCCCCCTTTGCGTTGAATCTGGATGCTAGAAGATCTACATCCGATGTTCCCCACCGCTGACATATTGTCCAGAAAACCTCGGGGTGAAGGGACCCTTCCTCTGGGCCTAATTTCTGGCGACTTAGAAAGTCCGCCTTCCAATTCTCCACTCCTGGAATGAATACCGCAGATATGGCTGGGACATATTTTTCTGCCCATTTCAGGATGTAATTTACTTCCCTCTGGGCTGCACGACTCCTGGTGCCCCCCTGATGATTGATATATGCCACTGCTGTGGCATTGTCTGATTGAATTCTGACAGGGGACCCTTGGAGTTTGGATGTCCATGCTACTAGGGCATACCGGGCTGCTCGTATCTCTAAGAGATTGATGGGCAGGGCCTTTTCTGCATCCGACCATCTGCCCTGGAGAGACTATTGCTCCAGTACTGCTCCCCAGCCTATAAGGCTGGCATCTGTAGTGACCACCTTCCAAGAAATCAGACTGAAGGATTTCCCTTTTTCCAGATTCTGGGGAACCAACCACTAACGGAGGCTCTTGCGAACGGAAGGGGACAAGGACATTGTAAGTCTAGGGCCTGAACTTTTTTGTTCCAGGCTGACAGTATGGCCCCCTGCAAATTCCTTGAATGGAATTGACCGTAGGGTACTGCTTCGAATGATGCCACCATTTTTCCCAGCAGCCTTATGCACAGGCGTATGGACGGCTGTCTTTTTTGTACCCACTAAGTGGATCAAATCTTTCAAAGACAACACCTTTCCTCGAGGCAAGAATATTTTTCTCTGGCCTGAATCCAACCTTAGCCCCAAGTATTCCAGACTTTTGACTGGTTTTTAGGGCTGACTTTTCTCGGTTGATAATCCAACCGTGAGATTCCAGATACTTGATTGTCTTGTGAACGACCACTTCTAGTTTTTTCACTGAGTGGTCTATCAGCAACAAGTCATCTAGATATGCCATTATCATTACACCTTGTGTTCTTAGATTGGCCAATAAAGGGCCAGAATTTTTGTAAACACTCGTGGTGCTGTGGCCAAACCGAAGGGTAAGGCTCTGAACTGAAAATGGCGCCCTTCTACTGCAAAGCGTAGAAACTTTTGGTAGACTGGAAAGATGGGAATGTGCAGATAAGCATCTTTGATGTCGATCGCGGCTAACCAATCCTCCCCTTGTAGGGCAGTGGCCACCGATCGGATCGACTTCATCGGAAAGTCCTGATATACAGGAATTTGTATAGCCCTTTTAGAATTAATATGGGCCTCCCGTCCGCGTTTGCTTCGGGACTGTAGAGAGGTTTGAGTAAAACCGGAACCCTCATTCTTCCAGGGGAACCTCCATAATTACTCCTTGGAGCAATAGTTGTTCTAGTGCCAACAGGAGGGATCCTCTCTTCCGGGGATCCCTTGGCACGTTTGACCTCAAAAATGGGAAGGAGGAGAGTCTCTTAACTCCAATCTGTATCCCCAACATACTGCGGAGAGCACCTATCTGTCTTGATCGCGTCCCGCCAGGTCTCTTGTGAACAACTGGAGTCCTCCCCCCACCCGACTGAGTGGGGGCAACCCTTCAATGAATTTAACTTTGGGGGAGGTTTTGTACCTCCCCTGACCCAGGGTTTCTCATTACCCTGCTATTGTCCCTGTTTTTTACCCCCGGGAATTGACCGAGGAGGCCGTCGGAACTGTTACACAGCCGATGCCCCAGGGACTGGAGAAGCAGGCCTCTTAAAGAGGGACCTCTAACTCTGTTTTTAACCGGCAAGAGCGTATTTTTACCGCTGGAAATTTTCTGGATATATTTGTCCAGGTTTTCCCTGAATAAGCGTTCACCATGAAATGGGACGCTAACCAGCCATTCCTTACAGGGAGCTTCAGCAGACCAGTTTTTGAGCCATAGAAGCCTACGCATATGTACTCTAGACAGCGTAAGGCGGGAGGCCTGATGGACTGAATCCTTTATGCCGTCAACCGCAAAGCCTAAGGCTCTAGGTAGATCAGCTAGGGCAAGGCCTGCTGATCTGTCAAGTCCCTCAAGACCTGTTTTAACTGATCCTTCACTGCTTAGCAGACCCCAATAGCTGCTACTGCTGGTTGTGTCACCAAGCTTGCTGTAGAAAGAAGCAGACTTTCATAAGGACTCCAATCTTTTATCTATTGGGTTCTTGAACATTTGGACATTATCCACTGGACATGTCAGTGATTTATACATACAAGAGATGGCTGCGTCCACTGTAGGGACCTTCCATTTTTTTTTTTGGATGAACTTATCCTCCATGGGGTAGACCACCGGAAATCTCTTGGGGGAATAATATTTTCTCAGGACGTTACCAATCCTGGTAAATAAGCCCTTTCAGTAAAAGGGTGAAGTGGAAAAGAACAGACAGTCTGGGGGCTTCTAGCGACCCCAACGAGGATACAGTAGTGGTTGATGGTTCCGCAAGGTGCATTTTTAATGCCGATCGGACCATGTTAGTCAGAGACTGAACCCATAATCTTTCAGCTTGAGCTGCTGAGAAAGGTTCCTCCACTGTTGATTCCTCTATAACAGAATCAACCTCATCCTGATCCCCTTCAGGCAGGTCGATCCCTGTATGGGACTGTTGCTCTGCTAACAGGCACTCTGAAGGAGGAGACGGAGATCGGCGTGCTTTCCCTGACAGGGAGGCAGCGATCAATGTTGACAATCTCTCTCTAATCCTCCCAGAGCTGAGGAAAAAACCTCCTCTGTTACATACACAGGAGCAGGTGACTGAGGACAGCCACAGTACCAAGTACCCCTGCGGGGTCTCTATGGTCACTTACCTCTGAACTTCAGGGGAGACTGGTGCAGCAGAAGCATGCCCACCTCAGAGCCCGATGAGACCCCCTTCGCTTCCTGGAAGATTCAGTTCCGGAGCTTCTGGACGGCATATTCTTAAGCCTAAAGCTGAGGTATTCCAGCCGTAATACACCACTTTTACTGAGAATAGTCTAGCACAATTGCTGCTATATCACAGTTGGTGTCTACTAAAGTGCCTTTCTAGGGGATGCCTGCATCAACCGCCTCTGTGTGCCTTTATCTGTTGCTAGCTCTGTCTGTGCATTCAATAGCCAGCTATAATGTGCTTTAAAACACGCTGGACGCCCGCACATGCGCAGTAGCGCCGCGGCGCACACCTGAGCGTCATCCACCCGCTCCGCCCCTTTTTTCAGATCGCCTCTATGAATAGAGGCGCGGGCACGTGCGCCTTCGGCGCCCTTTTTTAAAAACAATAAGGAGCTAGACGGGAGCCAGGGCCCCCTTTGCCGCAGGGCCCGGGGATGGATGAGCGCAGCAACAGGGCAGAGGAGACAGCTTCCCAGCAGAGAACATACCAACTGCCTGGATTTGATTCTGGAAGAAAAAAAATCCACATTACAAGAAAAAGAACCATAGCGGCCTCTAGTGTCTAACACAGGTACCGCGGTCTTACATTTTTTTTATTTATTTTTTCTTGCCTACTATTAAAATTTTTACATTTTCTCAGTAGTAACAGGCATACACAGAATATTAGCGGGAATACCTTAGGTAACAGGCAGAAAGACAAAATAGGCTTGGGGTCCCTCAATAGAACCAAGTTCCTGAGGGCCCCCACTTACCTTTTCCTCGCCGCAGGACTTTGTTTGGTCCACAGAAGCCCAAACTTCACCTATCACGGCAGGCATTGTAATCAAACCTTCAGGGACCGGGTTCCCAAGGATTCCACTCCCCTGGACCTGTATAGCACCCTGCACAGAAAACATCTTGGTCATGGGTATGACCAGAGCTCTGGATCCCAGGGTCCAGCTCTCCTAAGAGAAGCATTACAGGCAAAACCTTGCTCTTCTCTGCAAGGCCCGGGTACCGACCGTTTAGCTATGAAGCTTTTTTGGTCGGATCCGGAATAGCTTACTGAGGCCCAAAAGAACCTGTACGCAAGCTCAGTGAAAAACACATGTTTCTTCTTGGCCAACACCTTAGACACTGGCAAAAAACTGAGGTGCTCCCGGATGGGAGGGGCTTATATAGGGGAGGGTACTTCCGGTTTTGGAAGTTGCCAGTGCCAGCACCTGACGGTATCTATATAACCCATTAGTAATGACTATGTCGCTCTGTGTCCCGTGATGTACGAGAAAGAAATCTAATTTATGGAACCAGTTATGTCAAACAGATAGCTGCTATTAACCAAAGCATGAGGTGTAGTATCTATATGGACCAGGATCAAAGAGAAGTAATGTAATGCCATGTTAACACAATGGAGTTTATTTAATAAAGGCAAATAGGATGTTAATTTTGCAAGAGAATTTTCAGTTTTAAAAGGGAATTTTCACTTAGCTTAGTAAATGAGGCGAGGCTCTGGTAACTTCAATTACCCAGTTATGTGCAAGCAAAAAAAAATTATTTTCCTTGCATGTGATTGAGTATTCTTTGTAAAATGAAATTTCAAAACATTCACTAAGCTCTGGGGAAAATTCTCCTGCAAAGTGAAAATTCACGTAAAAAATGAATTGCCTGTTTTCATTTAGTAAATCAACCTTAATGCCCCCAAAACATATGACCTAGTTTTAAGATATGGTATGCTTGCTGATAAATAGGCGTATAATTGTCTCCTTATTTACATGGTAAACGCCTTTACCCAAAGGCTTGAAAACCTGAAAAACAAGTTGTCTTACATAAAGAAACTAAATGTTTGTGTAGGATTTGCTATTTAGACAGTTAACATCATTATTAATAACAAACGATTAAAAAACAGTGGTACACTCAGGATGATATCTAATTATATTCCTGGAGCCTATGTTTAATGGAAAGAGAGAGGGGATGAAAGCACAGAGAAGTGCCCATCAAAAAGGCTTCAAAAAGGAACAAACTGCGGCATCTTTTAGTAAAAATTCAAGTTTATTCATCACAAAATATGAAAAAAAGTCACCATACCTTTACCACACTGAGATAAAACATCGTTATTACCCATTACTAAAGTTTTACATTTGGGTAGGATTCGCCCCTGAATATACACTATATTGTCAAAAGTATTGAAACGCCTGCCTTTACATGCACATGAATTTTAATGGCATCCTAGTCTTAGTCCGTAGGGTTAAATATTGAGTTGGCCCACCCTTTGCAGCTATAACCACTTCAACTCTTCTGGAAAGGCTGTCCACAAGGTGTAGGAGTGTGTCTATGGGAATGTTTGCCCATTCTTCCAGAAGTGCATTTGTGAGGTCAGGCACTAATGTTGGACAATAAGGCCTGGCTAGCAGTCTCCGCTCTAATTCATCCCAAAGGTGTTTTATTGGGTTGAGGTCAGGACACTGTGCAGGCCAGTCAAGTTCCTCCACCCCAAACTCGCTCATCCATGTCTTTATGGACCTTGCTTTGTGCACTGGTCCAAATCCTTTCGTGGAGGGGGGATTATGGTGTGGGGTTGTTTTTCAGGGGTTGGGCTTGGCCTCTTAGTTTCAGTGAAGGGAACTCTTAAGGCATCAGCATACCAAGGCATTTTGGACAATTTCATGCTACCAACTTTGTGGGAACAGTTTGGGAATGGCCCCTTCCTGTTCCAACATGACTGCGCACCAGTGCACAAAGCAAGTTCCATAAAGACATGGATGAATGTGTTTGGGGTGAAGGAACTTGTCGGGCCTGCACAGAGTCCTGACCTCAACCCGATAGAACACCTTTGGGATGAATTAGAGCAGAGACTGCGAGCCAGGCCTTCTTATTCACATCAGTGCCTGACCTCACAAATGCACCTCTGGAAGAATGGTCAAACATTCCCATAGACACACTCCTAAACCTTGTGGACAGCCTTCCCAGAAGAGTTGAAGCTGTTATAGCTGCAGAGGGTGGGCCAACTCAATATTAAACCCTACGGACTAAAACTGGGATGCTATTAAAGTTCATGTGCGTGTAAAGGCAGGTGTCCCAATACTTTTGACAATATAGTGTATCTGTAAATGTAAATCATAGCTGTTTGTACACTGCAAAATGGATTTTAGGTTTAGTTTTTACTGAATAAAAGTTATCTGTTTGAGCCTCATAGAATGTCATTTATAAATGAATGTTGGCTTGCTTGTAAATGTTACACAGATGTAGCTTACTAATGTTTGGGCTAATTGTTGCTTTTGTCTGCGTTTGTGTCCAGGTCACACACCAGTGCTGGCTTCTGCTTCTAACAAAGATGTAGCTGAATGCCTGGCACTGTCATTGGCTCCCTCGATGTTTTTCCCTCCTTTCTGCACAATGAAGTCTTTGAACCCTGTTAATGATAAAAAGGACGATGGCAGTTCCTATGAGAATTTACTGTTACAATATTTCTCTCTAACAGCAGATTTTACTTGACAGATAAGGCTAAATAAATATGAAACAGAAGACCTTCAGACAAAAAGTAGAGTGGAGCTGGAATGTTCACTTTAATATGTCACCTTACAGCAGCAGAAGCATTAGAATCAGATATTACAGAACACCATATTACTGTATATAAAGGGCTAAGCAAATCTCTAGTCGTTATAACTCTGATAAACCAAGCTCCCTTTGCCTACTAATGGAAATGATGACTTTAGTTGGATGGATTCCTCTGAATATTGCTATAAACTTCACTTCAGGCCCCAGCACAGTCACATGAGGTGCAGGCTTTACGTTTATAAACGGCAGCTGGTAGACGGAGATGTTAAACACGGTCCCATTTGTTTGGCGGACAACGCACATTTAAGTGATTGCACATTCTGCCAAAGGTACTGCCCCTCCACCCTCCACCTGACTGCCCTCACCATGTATCCCAGGCTCTATTATCCTACCTGCAGACCCGGGACTGGCATGGTGGGCGGCTTTGTTTATCTCCCCTCCAATGAATGAACAGTGGAGCGGCGTACATTACATTATTTGCAGGTTTGGCTCTCACTTCCCGGCTGATGTGGCCAGGGAAGATGCTAATGAAGCATGATCTGTGCTCCATTAGGCTGCATTCACACCTGAGCGTTTTCAGCTCATAAAATGCTCGTAAAACGCCAGAAAAACGCCCAACAAGCAAAATCCCATTTATTTCAATGGCACCTGTTCACATCTGAGCGTTTTGTCACCTGAAGCAAAACGCCTGAAAAACTCCCTAAGCTCAAAAAAGAACATGAGCTTCTTTGGGGCAGATTACAGGTGTTTTCCTGCCTTTTACATTGGTGACCTAAACAAAATCGCGGTAAAAACACGCAACTTTGAAACGCTCAGGTGTGAATGCAGATTTATCTTCAGTGGAGGGCAAAAGAGGCATCCCAGTAAAGAAAACTGTAATTACAGTGTGCTATCACAATAAAGGGATTTTTATAACAGCTTACCTGTAAAATCCTTTTCTTGGAGTACATCACGGGACACAGAGCGACTTAGTCATTACTAATGGGTTATATAGATTACCTTCAGGTGTTGGCACTGGCCAATTCCAAACCGGAAGTACCCTCCCCTATATAAGCCCCTCCCACCCGGGAGCACCTCAGTTTTGTAGCCAAGCAATAAGTGTCCCAAAAAGAGGGGTGGGAGCTCTGTGTCCCGTGATGTACTCCAAGAAAAGGATTTTACAGGTAAGCTGTTATAAAAATCCCTTTTTCTTTTTCGTACATCACGGGACACAGAGCGACTTAGTCATTACTAATGGGACGTCCCAAAGCAATGCCAAATGAGGGGAGGGATACATAAGCTGGGCGCCATCAGGCATGAGGCTCTTTTGCGGCCTGCAACACACTGCGCCCAAAGGCGACATCCTCCTGACTTCTGACGTCTACCTGGTAGAATCTAGTAAACGTGTGTACTGAAGACCATGTTGTGGCCTTACAGTACTTGAGCCAGGGAGGCTTGGTGATGCACTGCCCATGAAGTTCCAACTGCTCTTGTGGAGTGCGCCCTAACTTTGAACGGAGGCGGTCTCCTTTTCAAGCCATAGGCTTGTATTATGACCTGTCGAATCCACTTGGCTAAAGTAGATTTTTGATGCTGCCTGACCCTTTCTGGGGCCTTCCGACACAACAAACAAAGTATCCGTTCTACGAATCTGAGCAGTGGCTTTAAGATAAGCTTTAACTGCTCTTACTACATCCAAAGAATGCAATAACTTTTCCTCTACCGAACTAGGTTTGAGGAAAAAGGAAGGAAGAACCACATCTTGGTTCAAATGGAACCTCGATACCACCTTAGGAAGAAGGCTGGATGAGGACGTAATACTACTCTGTCCTTATGGATAACCAGATATGGCTCCTTACAGGACAAGGCGGCTAATTCCGATACTCTTTTAGCCGAACAAATGGCTACTAAGAAAATCAATTTCCTGGTGAAAAGAACCAAGAAAATGTGCCGCAATGGTTCAAATGGTTGTTTCTGTAGAACCGACAGAACCAGGTTTAAGTCCCATGGACATATGGGAATACTAACCGGAGGGCTAATACGCATCACTCCTTGTATGAAAGCTTTGATTAATGAATGCAAAGCCAAGGGCCTTTGAAAAAAAAATATTGACAAGGCCGTCTGACCCTTGATAGTACTCAAGGCAAGCTTCCTATGTACAGCCCACTGTAGGAAGTCCAGAATCCTACCTATTACGTACTTACGTGGATGCCATTTCCTGGCCTCACCCCACGTGATGTACGCCTTCTAGATCCTATAATAGATCTGCCTGGATACCGGCTTCCTGGCATTGATCATGGTAGATACCACAGGATTAGAGAGCCCTCTCTTTTTTAGAATGTGGGCTTCTATAGCCAGGCCGTCAAACCTAGGGCTGGTAAGGAAGGGTAGTATATCGGTCCTTGCGAAAGCAGGTCCGGACGATGTGGGAGGGTCCAAGGACTTCCCACTGACATTTTTACAATCTCCGCGTACCATGCCCTTCGGGGCCACGCTGGAGCCACCAGAATCACTGGTTTCTTTTCTACCCTGATTCTGCGGATTAATCGCGGTGGGAATGCATATATCAGCTTGAACTGATCCCAAGGGAACACTAGGGCATCCGAACCGCAAGCTAGGGGATCCTTTGTGCGAGACACAAATCTGTCCACCTTTGCGTTGAATCTGGATGCTAGCAGATCTACATCCGGTGTTCCCCACCGCTGGCATATTGCCTGGAAAACCTTGGGGTGAAGAGACCATTCCCCCGGGCATAATTGCTGGCGACTTAAAAAAGTCCGCTCTCCAATTTTCCACTCCTGGGATGAAAACCGCGGATATGGCTGTGACATACCTTTCTGCCCATTCCAGGATGCATTTCGCTTCCCTCTGGGCTGCACGACTCCTGGTGCCACCCTGGAGATTGATATATGCCACTGCTGTGGCATTGTCTGATTGAATTCTGACAGGTGACCCTTGGAGTTTGGATGTCCATGCTACTAGGGCATACCGGGCTGCTCGTATCTCTAAGAGATTGGTGGGCAGGGCCTTCTCTGCTTCTGACCACTTGCCCTGGAGAGACCATTGCTCCAGTACTGCCCCCCAGCCTATGAGGCTGGCAACTGTAGTGACCACCTTCCAAGAAACCGGACTGAAGGGTTTCCCTTCCCAGATTCTGGGGCACCAACCACCAATGGAGGCTCTTGCGAACGGAAGCGGACAGGGACATTGGTAAGTCTAAAGCCTGAACTTTTTTGTTCCAGGCTGACAGTATGGCCCTCTGCAAGTTCCTTGAATGGAATTGACTGTAGGGTACCGCTTCGAATGAAGCCACCATTTTTCCCAGCAGCCTTATACACAGGCGTATGGATGGTTTTTCTTTTTTGTACCCACTAAGTGGGTCAAATCTTTCAAAGACGACACCTTCTCTGGAGGTAAGAAAATCTTTCTCTGATTTGAATCCAGTCTTAGCCCCCAAGTATTCCAGGCTTTTGACTGGTTTTAGGGCTGACTTGTCTCGGTTGATAATGCAACCGTGAGATTCCAGATACTTGATTATCTTGTGAACGACCACTTCTAGTTTTTTTCACTGAGTGGTCTATCAGCAACAAGTCGTCTAGATATGCCATTATCGTTACACCTTGTGTTCCTAGTTTGGCCAATCGTAGGGCCAGAATTTTTGTGAACACTCGTGGTGCCGTGGCCAGACCGAAAGGTAAGGCTCTGAACTGAAAATGGCGCCCTTCTACTGCAAGGCGTAGAAATTTCTGGTGGGCCGGACAGATGGGAATATGCAAATAAGCATCCCTTATGTCGATCGAGGCTAACCATTCCTGCCCTTGTAGGGCGGTGGCCACCGATCGGATCGACTCCATCCGAAAAAAGTCCTGATATGTAGGAACTTGTTTAGCCCTTTTATATTCAATATGGGCCTCATGTCCCCATTTGGTTTGGGGACTGTGACAAGGTTCGAGTAAAACCCGAACCAGTTTTCTTTCAAGGGAACCTTCATGATTACCCTTGGGGCAATAGTTGCTCTAGTGCCAGAAGGAGGGATCCACTCTTCTGGGGATCGCTTGGCACGTTTGACCTTATAAAATGGGCAGGAGGAATGTCTTTTAACTCCAGCCTGTATCCCAGACTTACTGCGGGGATCACCCATCTCTGATGGTGTCCCGCCAGGTCTCTGTGAACAACTGAAGTCTTCCCCTCACCCGACTGAGTGGGGGCAACCCTTCATGACTTAGGGGGAGGTTTTGTACCTCTCTTGACCCAGGGTTTCTTGATACCCTGTGATTGTCCCTGATTTCTGCCCCCTGGATTTGACCGCGGAGGCCGTCGGAACTGTTTCACAGCCGATGTGCCAGGGACTGGAGAAGTAGGCCTCTTAAAAGAAGGACTTCTACCCTTGTTCTTAACCGGTAAGAGTGAACTTTTACCGGCAGAAATTTTCTGGATATATTTGTCCAGATCTTCTCCAAATAAGCGTTCTCCATGAAATGGGAAGCTAACCAGCAGTTTTTTACAGGGAGCTTCAGCAGACCAGTTTTTGAGCCACAGAAGCCTACGCATATGTACTATAGACAGCGTAAAGCGGGAGGCCTGTTGGATTGTATCCTTTATGGCGTCCACCGCAAAACACAAGGCTCTAGGCAGGTCAGCTAGGGCAAGAGCCTGCTGATCTGGTAAGTCCCTTAAGACTTGTTTCAACTGATCTTTCACTGCTTGGCAGACTCCAATCGCTGCTACCGCAGGTTGTGTCACCATGCTTGCTGTAGAGAAAGCAGATTTTAGTAAAGACTCCAATTTTTTATCTATTGGGTCTTTGAACATTGGAACATTATCTACTGGACATGTCAGTGATTTGTTAACAGAAGAGATGGCTGCGTCCACTGTAGGGACCCTCCATTTTTTTATGAACTTATCCTCCATGGGATAGATCACCGGAAATCTCTTGGGGGGAGCAAATATTTTATCAGGATGCTCCCAATCCTGGTAAATAAGCCCTTCTAATAAAGGGTGGATTGGGAAGGAACAGACAGCCTGGGGAGCTTTTAGCGACCCCAGCGAGGAAAACGTAGTGGATGGTGGTTCCGCCAGAGGCATTTTAAATGCTGATCGGACCATATTAGTCAGAGACTGAACCCATAATCTTTCAGCCTGAGATGCTGAGAAAGGTTCTTCCACTGTTGATTCCTCCATAACTGAATCAACCGCATCCTGATCCCCTTCAGGTAGGTCGATCTCTGTGTGGGGCTGTTCCTCCACTAACAGGCACTCTGAAGGAGGAGACGGAGATCGGACGCGCTTTTCCTGAGACAGGGAAGCAGCGATCAATGCTGTTAATCTCTCTTCCAATCCTCCCAGAGTTGAGGCTAAAACCTCCTCTGTTATATATACAGGAGCAGGTGGACTGGGGACAGCCGCAGCACCAGGCATTCCTGCGGGGTTTCTACGGCTACTGACCTCTGAATTCTCAGGGGAGATTGGTGCAGTACAAGCATGCCCAATATCCTCAGAGCCCGATGGAGACCCCTTTGGCTTCCTGGAAGATCTATTTCCGGAGCGTCTGGACGACATATCCTTTAAGCACAAAGCTGAGGTATTCCCGTCGTCATACACCAATTTTGCTGGTAATAATCTAACACAGGTGCTGCTATATACCAGCTGGTGTCCACTAAAGTGCCTTTCTATGGGGATGCCTGCATCAACCGCCTCTGTGTGCCACTGTTTGTTGCTAGCTCTGTTTGCATCCAGCTGACACTTGTACTGTGTCTTTTAACTATGCTGGGACGCCCGCACATGCGCAGAAGCGCCGCGGCGCGCATCGAGCGTCATCCACCCGCCCCGCCCCTTTTTTTCATAGGAGGCGCGTGCACGCGCCCGTGCGCCATTGGCGCCCTTTTCGAAATCAAACAGGGGACTAGGAGCCAGGGCCCTTTTTGCCGGAGGGCCTGTGCGGTGGATGAGCGCAGCAACAGGGCAGAGGAAGTGGATTCCCACAGAGAAACTTACCAGCTGCCTGGATCTTTTGACTTGAGAAAACCAAAGATCCACATGACAAGAAAAATGGACTACAGCGGCCTCTAGTGGTTTAACACAGGTACCGCGGTCCCCTTTTTTTTTTCTTGACTACTATTAAAATTTTACATTTTCAGTAGTTACAGGCAAACACAGATATTTAGCGGGAATACCGTTAGGTAACAGACAGAAAGACAAATTAGGCTTGGGGGTCCCCCAATAGAACCAAGTTCCTGGGGGCCCCCACTTACCTGATCCCCGCCGCAGGACTTTGTTTGGTCCACAGAAGTCCAAACTTCACCTATCACGGCAGGCATTGTAATTAAACCTTCAGGGACCGGGTTCCCAAGGATTCCACTCCCCTGGACCTGTATAGCACCCTGCACAGACAACATCTTGGTCGTGGGTATGACCAGAGCTCTGGATCCCAGGGTCCAGCCCTCCTAAGAGAAGCATTACAGGCAAAACCTTGCTCTTCTGCTGCAAGGCCCGGGTACCAACCGTTTAGCTATGAAGCTTTTTTGGTGGGATCCGGAACAGCTTACTAAGGCCCAAAAGAACCTGTACGCAAGCCCAGTGAAAACACATGTTACTCTTTGGCCAACACCTTAGACACTGGCAAAAAACTGAGGTGCTCCCGGGTGGGAGGGGCTTATATAGGGGAGGGTACTTCCGGTTTGGAATTGGCCAGTGCCAACACCTGAAGGTAATCTATATAACCCATTAGTAATGACTAAGTCGCTCTGTGTCCCGTGATGTACGAAAAAGAAAAGACACTAGTGGCCCTCTATTCGATAGCCATAAATTCATTGTAAAATAAATACATACAATAAACAAAAATATAGTAACATACAGGGCTTTTTTTCTCAAACAATAGGTGCTGGAATTTAAAGTGGTGTTCCGGCCGAAATTACACTTTTTAAATAAAAATACCCCTAGAATACACAATTTTAATGTATTCTAGTAAAGTTAGTCTGTAAACTAAGGTCTGTTTTGTTAGGTTATTACAGCATTTAGATAGTGTATAAACTAGAAATAGGCCGTGGCCATTTTAAGTGTGGGCATCTGAAGCCAGACTGCATATGTCTTCCTGGATATCACAAGCAGTGTAATTGGTTTCAGTTTCAGGTTATATTTTATCTCCAGTTTCATAGCAAGTTGCCGCCCCCTATTTATGTAAACATCTCCTCCCCTCCAGTATGTACAAGCAATAATATTCTAGAAATACAGAAATCTGTTGCTAAGGGTAAGATCTTTAAAAAATTCCTAATTGTAAACGAAATCATTTGTTTCTGTGCAGATATATCTACATTATATATATATATATATATATATATATATATATATATATATATATATATATAAAAAATCTTATTATGTAGATATATCTGCACAGAAACAAATGATTTAGTTTACAATTAGGACATTTTTAAAGCTCTTACCCTTAGCAACAGATTTCTGTATTTGAAGGTGAGGGATGAGGGACGAGAAGGCCGAAGGTGAGGGATGAGGGGCATGTGTGTGTATCAATCACAGCACATTGCATCACCCCCAGCATATCGAATCGCATGGGCCCACAACACATTGCAACACCCCAGCACATCGAATCGCATGGGCCCACAGCACATTGCAACACCCTCAGCACATCGAATCGCATGGGCCCACAGCACATTGCAACACCCCAGCACATCGAATCGCATGGGCCCACAGAACATTGCAACACCCCCAGCACATCGAATCGCATGGGCCCACAGCACATTGCAACACCCCCAGCACATCGAATCACATGGGCCCACAGCACATTGGAACACCCCCAGCACATCGAATCGCATAACCCCCAGCACATCGAATCGCATGGGCCCACAGCACATTGCAACACCCCCAGCACATCGAATCGCATGGGCCCACAGCACATTGCAACACCCCCAGCACATCGAATCGCATGGGCCCACAGCACATTGCAACACCCCCAGCACATCGAATCGCATGGGCCCACAGCACATTGCAACACCCCCAGCACATCGAATCGCATGGGCCCACAGCACATTGCAACACCCCCAGCACATCGAATCGCATGGGCCCACAGAACATTGCAACACCCCCAGCACATCGAATCGCATGGGCCAACAGCACATTGCAACACCCCAGCACATCGAATCGCATGGGCCCACAGCACATTGCAACACCCCCAGCACATCGAATCGCATGGGCCCACAGCACATTGCAACACCCCCAGCACATCGAATCGCATGGGCCCACAGCACATTGCAACACCCCCAGCACATCGAATTGCATAACCCCCAGCACATCGAATCGCATGGGCCCACAGCACATTGCAACACCCCCAGCACATCGAATCGCATGGGCCCACAGCACATTGCAACACCCCCAGCACATCGAATCGCATGGGCCCACAGCACATTGCAACACCCCCAGCACATCGAATCGCATGGGCCCACAGCACATTGCAACACCCCCAGCACATCGAATCGCATGGGCCCACAGAACATTGCAACACCCCCAGCACATCGAATCGCATGGGCCAACAGCACATTGCAACACCCCAGCACATCGAATCGCATGGGCCCACAGCACATTGCAACACCCCCAGCACATCGAATCGCATGGGCCCACAGCACATTGCAACACCCCCAGCACATCGAATCGCATGGGCCCACAGCACATTGCAACACCCCCAGCACATCGAATCGCATGGGCCCACAGCACATTGCAACACCCCCAGCACATCGAATCGCATGGGCCCACAGAACATTGCAACACCCCCAGCACATCGAATCGCATGGGCCAACAGCACATTGCAACACCCCAGCACATCGAATCGCATGGGCCCACAGCACATTGCAACACCCCCAGCACATCGAATCGCATGGGCCCACAGCACATTGCAACACCCCCAGCACATCGAATCGCATGGGCCCACAGAACATTGCATCACCCCAGCACATCGAATCGCATGGGCCCACAGCACATTGCAACACCCCCAGCACATCGAATCGCATGGGCCCACAGCACATTGCAACACCCCCAGCACATCGAATCGCATGGGCCCACAGCACATTGCAACACCCCCAGCACATCGAATCGCATGGGCTCACAGAACATTGCATCACCCCAGCATCATCGAATCGCATGGGCCCACAGCACATGGGAGGGGATGCCACCGCAGGGGGGGGTTCTTTTTTTTTTTTTACTGCAAAGGTTAGGGGGGGGGGGTCTGGGATGCCGCCGCAGTGGTTTTTTTCATCACACTGTACAGTTGTTGAGGGGGGGTGCCGCCGTTCTTTTTTTTTTTTTTAACTGTAAAGTTCTTGAGCGTGGGGTGGGGGGTTGCTCGGGACGGATTCTTTTTTTTTTAATCACACTGTACCCTTGTACAGTCTTTTTTTTTACCTGTAAAGTTCTTGAGCGCGGGTGTTGGGGGTCGTGCACGGGATGTTTTTTTTTTCCTTTTAACACACTGTACAATTGAGGTGGGGATGGGGGGAGGGCTCGCTGGGCAGGGTTCTTTTTTTAAAACTGTAAAGATCTTGGGGGGGGTGGTGGAGAACATGCGCGGGACGGGTCCTTTTTTTATTTGAGGGGGTTAATGCTGCTGCCGCGGGATGGCTTTTTATAAACTTGTAAACTCGTAGTACGGGGGGGGGGGTGCTACCGCGGGCCTTTTTTTTTTTTCTTTCGACACAGTTGTTGAGCTGGGGGGGGGGGGGGGGGGGTTGACACGCTGCTGCTGCGGGACGGCTTTTAATACATTTTCTTTCTGATCACATCCAACCCCCCCTCCCCCCCCGAGCCGCCCGCACCTGTTGTTCCGAATCTCAGGATGAAGGCGACAGCACGTCGGCACGTCACATCAATCACAAATCCGCTCGCTGGGAAGGAGGAGTTTCAGGCGGACCAGGGGAAGGGAGGGCGTGCCAATGGAAATGAGATGAGAGGGCACAGGGCCTCCTGGGATTGAAAAAAACATCTCCCAGGAGGCATAGCGGTCAGTGGATGACGCTAGAGGACCTGTTGCGGCCGCGACGCGAGATATGAACATACCCACATAAAACAGTGAGTTTAAAAAAAAAAAAAAAAAAAAAATGATATGCCAATTAGTCTTTAGGGGACATATATACATGGGATGCAAACAAGTTGTAAAAGAGGGTGGAACTCCACTTTAACCACGGCCCCACAAAACCCCTCCCCCTACACACACCCTCCAAATCACATCAAATTGTCAAATTTCACGAAAACTGTAGAAGGGTCTTAAAGGGGAATAAATACCAGGATTGTATTACATACAGAGTGCAGAGCTGTCACTTGTAAACACAGAAACCAGACTTCTGTGTTTACAAGTGATTGTGGTGAGCAGGCACCAAAGGGTCTGAGCCAGAGGTAGTGGAACTGAGTACCACCACGTTCCTCCTGAAAAAAAAGCCCTGGTAACATATAAAAATGAAACAAACACATTTTTTTTTGGCCCTCGCTCCTATGAACACACTCAATCATAAGAACATAAACACAAGAAATGAGTGCGCCTGCATATAAAAACATATTGCCGTGAATGTTGGAGTGATAGCAATAATTCTAGAGCCATCATTCTCGGTTAACTCTAAACTGATAACCTGTAAAGGCTTTCAAAGCAACACCTATTGGGTACCAAATTTTGCTGCTGTTTCACAAGAGGTAAGCAGTTTCAGTCTAGGTTTACACTGAATGCAGCTTTGAAATCGTGCGACTTCACTTGAAATCGCACTTCAAAGCTGCATTGTCAGTGCGACTTCAGGTGCAACTTGGCTGACATTTGTGCGACTTCATGCACAGATGTCTATGCAAGTCGCACCTAAAATTGCCAAAAGTAGTGTAGGAAGTACTCAAATCGGTGCAGCACCGCAAAGTTGGCATTGCACCGATTTGAACAGTTCCATTGCTGACAATGACTTGTCATGCTATTTTACCTGTCAAATCGCATGACAAGTCGCACTGGTGTGAACAGGGGTTAAGGCTTGATATGTTGGGTATCTATTTACTCATCACAGCCTCATCTTTTGCATTTTATATTTAAAAAAAAGGTATTGTAGTTTTTTATGCACAAAAAGTAACTTTACTGGATTTTTTTACTGAAAATTTGCATTTGATAAACAGCTAACATCGTGTGACTTAGCTGTTTATTACACCTACCACTATTTTAATCATCAGGGTGTTTTTCCTTTTGGAATGAAAGTTTTACATAAATAAACGTTGATCATTTTAAGCACTCATGTTAATGTTAAATGGGTTGTGTCACTGTAAACGGATATATCTGGAAGAGAGCTTGTTCTTTTGAAAAACAGATTTACTGGCTGGATCACCAAATGAAAAAAAAAGGAAAGAAAGACTAAAAATGATAATTAATGCAGACATCACATCTAAGAATTAGTAAGCTGTAATAAAACAGCATTTTTGCTTTTGGGTTTAATTACTGCTTTAAGTCTACATAATATTTGCTGTAGATATTTTCATTTTTGACATCTTGTATCAGTATTTTTTGCCCAGATTCTCCTAGGTATAATCATTGTGTAAAGAATGACAGTGCTGGGGTCAGAATCTGACCCCTTTTTTTTTTTACTAATGTAAATGCAGGATTTTGAGTGTACTTGCTGTGGAACTGAAAAGCAAGCAAACTTAAAGTGGTTGTAAACCCTCTGGGGGAAGTTACACCTACAGGTAAGCCTAGATTAAGGCTTACCTGTAGGTGTTTGCAATATCTCCTAAACCTACACGGTTTAGGAGATATTTGCCAAAAAGAATGCAACGATGTCTACGGCGCAGGCGCACTGAGAATGACGGTTTTGTGAATAGCTAATGCCAGCTTTGACGGCTCCCGCACGCATGCCCGGAGTGACGTCTTCGCTGCTCCGGCCAATCACAGCTCCGGAGCGGCGATACCCGGAAGTAACCTCCGGGCGAGATGTCTACGGCCGGAGGGGGAGACGAGGACGGCTTCGGGGGCTTCCATCTAAGGTAAGTAATTCATAATGGGCTAGTATGCTACTCATACTAGCCCATTATGCCTTTGTCTTGCAGGTTTTTATATTTTTTTATTTTTGGGTTTACAACCACTTTATTGCAAATGAACTGCTCTGGTAGTTGTTTGAAAAAAAAAATGCTCATTGAGATAAACACATCAGAAATTCTTTAGTTTTTTTAAAGCAAAACTGTCAGAAAAAAAGCCCCAACTGTGGAGCACAGTAAGGGTGGCAGTGTTTGGGTTTTCTTAATATAGTATTAAATACAGTGGAACCTCTGATTACGAGCATAATCTGTTCCAAAAGAATGCTCGTAATCCAAAGTACTCGCATATCAAAGAGAGTTTCCCCTTAGAAGTCAATGAAAACTAAAAAGTAGTCATTCCGCATTGACTTCAATGGCATGCAATACCGCATGCTGCCAGATGCGGGGGGCACCGGAGAGCCTCGGAAACAGCCGAAAAAGCCAGAGGACACCTCGGCTGACCTCAGCAAACCTCTGAAAGACTTCGTTCCCGAGATTTGCCGAGGTGTCCTCTGGCCTTTCCGTGCATTTCGGAACCCCACCTCAGGCCAAACGCGGTACTGCACACCGCTTTGGCCTGAATCCTGCTCGTTTTGCGAGACAACACTCGCAAACCGAGTTACGAGCTTAAAAATACAGTGCTCGTATTGCGAAACGCTCGTTAACCGCGTTACTCACAATCCGAGGTTCCACTGTAGTAGTTTAATACTACACCCCCAGCTTATGCATTTGATGCATTCTTTAACCAGTTGTCAACCTGCCGCCGTCAATTGACAGCGGCAGGAAGACACTGTTATCCTGGGCGGACGTCATATGACGTCGCGACTTTAAAATCCACTAGGGGACGCGCGCGCGCGCCGCGTCACTGGGCACCTGATGCGTGTGCCCAGCGGCCGCGATGGCCGCCGGGCACCCGCGATTGCCCAGTAACCGAGCAGGACTGTGGATCTGTGTGTGTAAACACACAGATCCACGTCCTGTCAGGGAGAGGAGACCGATGGTGTGTCCCTTGTACATAGGGACAACCATCGGTCTCCTCCCCCAGTCAGTCCCCTCCCCCCACAGTAAGAATCACTAATAGGGAACACATTTAACCCCTTCTTTGCCCCCTAGTGTTAACCCCTTCCCTGCCAGTCATGTTTATACAGTAATCAATGCATTTTTATAGCACAGATCGCTGTATAAATGTGAAGGGTCCCAAAAATGTGTCAAAAGTGTCCGATGTGTCCGCCGCAATATCGCAGTCACGATAAAAATCGCTGATCGCCGCCATTACTAGTTAAAAATATAATAATAATAAAAATGCTATAAATCTATCCCCTATTTGTAGACGCTATAACTTTTGCGCAAACCAATCAATATACGCTTATTGCGATTTTTTTTTTACCAAAAATATCTAGAAGAATACGTATCGGCCAAAACTGAGGAAAATTAAAAAAAAATAATTAAAAAAAGGATATTTATTCTAGCAAAAAGTAAACAATATTGTGTTTTTTTTTCAAACTTGTCACTCTTCTTTTGTTTATAGCGCATCAAATAAAAACCGCAGAGGTGATCAAGTACCACCAAAAGAAAGCTCTATTTGTGGAAAAAAAAAGGACGCAAATTTTGTCGCACGACCGCGCAATTGTCATTCAAAGTGTGACAGCGCTGAAAGCTGAAAAATGGCTTGGGCAGGAAGGGGGTTTAAGTGCCCAGTAGAGAAGTGGTTAAAGCTAAACATAAACCCAGATTTACAAATGTTGGGTTTGTCTAGCTGAAGAAGCAGAACCAGGTCCAGCTGGTGAAACATGATTTATGTAGCAATCATTCACTGCCACTAGGCATGCTCTGTCAGGTCTGATAGAGTAAATATTTTACTCAGAAAAAGTTTTTTTTTGGGCTGATGAACTTTATTTTACTAAACCGTTTATCATAGAATTGATCAGGTTATGGTAAGCTGGTCAATGTAAACTAAAATCAATGCACTATTTCATGTTATGCTTTTTTTGCTTCTCACTGTGTATATAATTGTTTGGCGTAACTATGGCACTTATGTTCTTTTTGTCTTGTTTGTATGTATGCTATACTAGTTTGTTCATAGCATAGCTGTCTAGGGAAGAAAATAAAGAATTGGTAGTATAAAGGCTCATACACACGATCGGACTTCCATCGGACAAATCCGTGGATTTTTGCCCGAAGGGCGTTGTCCGTGAACTTGTTCTGCATACACACGGCAGGACATTTTCAGCCAACATACACCAAACCATGTGGTTTTTCAGCTCTTTACCGCCACCCTTTGGGCAACTTCTGCTATTGTTGTCTGATGTTTAGCATTGGGTCGGAGCATGCGTGTTTGTACTTTGGATTTTAGTCTGACGGACAATTTGAGAGTATGCACAGCCAACATTTGTTGTCAGAGCATACAGACGGTCGGATTATCCGACAAAACACCTCCGTCGGACTATCCAATCGTGTGTACGGGCCTTAAGGCTTGTCCACTTAATTTTAGCTGATGAACTTGGACACAATATAATCAAGCATATGTTTGCAACTGCTTTCATTTCCTATACAGAAGTTAATATATTTTGTATTTTCACCCCAAAGCCACTAGCTGATTTACCAGAAAGTATTTATCTATGAAGACTTTGCATTGAGAAGAATGAAATGTTGTAATATATGAACTATGAAAAAAATTAGAACATGATCCATACTGTACGAATCCTTGGCATGGATAAGCATGGAAGATTGTGGAAAAGATGCTCTGCTTCTCTGCTCAGTAGTACTGGTACTAATAATATATTGTCTTATGTTGGAAATTTAATTTACAAATATTTGTCAGAATGGAGTGTGGGTCTTTTACATTAAATTAAATCAGTTAAAATATCTACCAAAGGCATTGTTTGTTTTATTTTGTCATGTTGCAGTCAATTCTAAAATGTTAGATGCTTAATCCAAAATTTGTAAAAAAGGAAAAAAAAATGTTATGTCAATAATTGTGAATTGGCAGAGACGACCTTTCGTCTGTCGGAAAACTCAATGTAGGCCCAGAGAACATATTAACAGAGACAGATACTATGTGCTTTGGTCCCTTTCATGTAGTACAGGTAAGGCTAAAAACCTATATATATATATATATATATATATATATATATATATATATATATATATATTAGGGCTGGGAAAAAATCGATTTTAATCTAGAATTGAGTTTTGAGTTCAAATCGATTCAGATTTGAAGAAAATCGATTTTTTTTATTATATTTTTTTTCCTTCAGAGTTTCCGTAGCAGGGCTGCAAGGGGCGTATCTGAAATGGCACTGGGCGGCGTTACCCCAATTACATCTACTCGCCGCAGCCGCCGCGAGTAGATGTAATGCAACACTAACCGCAAGCCACCGTCTGCCTACCTGATCAGCGTGTCATGCAGACAGACGGCGGCCATTGCAGTGTTCAAAAGCCGCGCCTCCCGTGTCCTCGTCGTCTGTGATAGGCGGAACGCTCAATTTCACAGCAGGCAGTGTTCAGCCTATCACGGACATCCTCTCATCCTCGTCTGTGTTATGAGGATGAGCGGATGTCTGTGATAGGCGGAACACTGAATGCTGCGAAATTGAGTGTTCCGCCTATCACAGACGAGGAGGAGGCGCGGCTTTTGAATACTGGAATGGCCGCCGGTGTAGCAGTAAAATCTGTAACCCACAAAAATCTGCATCAGGTACAGGCACAGTGATTGAAGCATGGGCACAGTGAGGCATGGGCACAGTGAGGCATGGGCACAGTGAGGCATGGGCACAGTTCAATTCAACTAAGAGTAACCTCAGGATTTTTTGTTGTTTTATTAGCTAAATCCAAATACAGTATTAATAATTTGGATGTTTAACAATCTTTGTTCAACACTGACTTTGCAGTTAGAGAAAGGGTTTGCCTTTGCAATTTTGTTTGTTGATGTACTTTAATATAATTAAAAAAAAAATCGAATCGTAAATCGAGTTTTTTATAAAAAAAATCGCAGATTTTTTTTGGGGGGAAAATCGCCCAGCCCTAATATATATATATTATATTTTTGCTAATCTTTTTCCCACGAAAGTGGAGTTACCCTTTAAAACTTTGGTTGGATGTACTCCTATGTAGGGATGAGCTTCAGATTCATCCAGCCACTAATTCAAGGAAAATTTTCTGGTATTTAAATTTAGCCTAATGGAATTATTTTTGGACAAATTTATTTTGAATCAAAATTCCTAGGGAACAAAAGTGATATGGAATGTTAGATAGAAACAGGGAGGTAGGGGTGGCGCTGTCCATGCACTATCCCTTTAAAAAAAATTGTGTTTATAGTTTATAGTTCAAACCACAGTATCTATAGAAATTACCAAATGAAAAAAGGACAAAATTTGGTCACACACTCTTTACATGATTCACAACCATCTAATGTGATCATAGAGTGCAATTAAGTCCAATAAGCAGAAATTCATGTGTGCAAAATACTGTGCAACAAAGTATAAGACGATATACAGATAGAAAAAATAAAAATAGATGAATATTGTTTGTTGCACAGTATTTTGCACACATGAATTTCTGCTTTTTGGACTTTATTGCACACTCTGGTCACATTAGATCAGGGGTAGGCAGCCCTAAAGACCTCTAATTGCCATACTATCGTGTCACAATCGCGTGCACGTCAATCATGGGTTTAAATCAGGTGGTGAGGAGGCAAAATATCACCTCCTCACCACCTGTCAAACACACTCGGATCTCTTTTCAGAGATTGTAAATAAAAAAAACGCGCTATTTGACTAAAAATGTGTGGCAAGCTGCAACTAAAATGTTATACAACACCAATAGAATGTGCAAAAAGAAAAAACTGCGCTATTAAACTAACAAGTGAAACCCTATCCAAGCTGTGTATGAATATGAGTGCACTTACAACAAAAATTAAATAAATTGAATAAACAGTGAACAAATGTGATATAGTGATACCTGATATAATATCAAATATTTAATTAATATTAAATTTAGTGAAAAAAAAAATATAATTATAAATAAATACACCAAATGACAGATTATAGGAGCCAAATAAACCATATAGCAATTTACCAAGCAAAGATCACAAATTGGGGGCCATATAATGGTTATGAAAGGGGAAGGAAGAGTGACACTACAGTCTTTATCGAGTTCAAACTGGTAGACCCTTCTGCACCCTTGATGAATCTTCAGTAGACAAACATGCTGCGATTCCACCACCACATGAATTGGAGGCTTACCAGCTATAACAGCCAAAACAGCTTATCATCCAGCCTGGATTGTGACGATCTCCACCGCAGCGGATCACTCCCGGGTCTTGCATTCCCAGAACTCCAATTCAAATGTTTGAACACTCTCAATGTGTAGATGTCAGCTAACACAATGGGACTGGAGATATATTGTGCCAGCAAGCAGGATCTCAAAGGATGCGTATGGCCATGGATAAAAAACAAAAAAGGTACACCACCATTGGTAAAACCAGAGGATTTATTGTTAGAATAACAGGTCTCAACAGATAGAAGACACTGTATATTGCAAAAGTTGAAGCCGGCCGGCAAAAGCTTAAAAACACAGAAAACACGCCCGTGCTAGGCGGAACGTGGCATAAGCGCGGTGACGTCAGCACGTTGCTCACTTTTCAGAGATGCAGCAGTGCCTGCTGCACTTGTGAATGAGCCCTTAGTTGCATTCGGTAGCGGCAACCTTAGGACTCGTTCACACGTAAAGATGGGGGGTGGTAAAACTCTGCAGTTGAGTTGAGGTTCTCCCGCCCCTAATCCCTACCCCCTTTAGCTGCTGAGGCAGCTGCCAAAGGTGTACACATGCTGCAGCAGGAATTAGATCCCCTGTTGCTTTGGTGGGTGTTCCGCCTGCCAATCGTGACCCATTCAAGTAAATGTGGCCACTCTGCAAGCGCCTCACAACTGCATGCTTCTGCAGGGTCCAAGGGGTTAAAGCAGGTAGTGAGAAAGCAACAACGCTGCCTGCTTTAACCCCTTGTTTGCTGTACTGCACAAGGTTGCAGGGCACTTGCAGAGCGGCCTCATTCACTTGAATAGGTCATGCTTGGCAGGTGCTACACCCACCAACCATGATAGGGCATATAACTCCAGCTGCGGCATGTGTACACTCGTGGCCACTGCAGCAAAAGGGGGTGCAGTTGGGGCGGAGGGTGATAAAGACACGTCTTAACTATGGGGTTGTACCAACATCCAAACTGCAAATGTCAATGAACCTTTACTGTTCTGAGCCCCCTATAAGGCTGCTTTTGCTATGATGTGCTATGGTTTACCTGCACCAAGCGTGCAGCGCAGTGCATCTGCAACTTTCCTGGGTTAGCTGCGCTTTTCCATAGACTTGTATTATATCCTGCAGGTGTGGTGTACTTTCTGAAAGCGCACCCTTCTCCTGCTGTTGGTGTCTTGACAGATGCTGGGTCCTAGAGTTTTCTTCTCCTACCATTGGTTCCCTGACAGTGACCTTCTCTGGACTCACTCCCCTAGACCTAGTGGATGCAAGGGAGGTGGAGTGGGAATCCTCCTATCCCCACAGAGCATGTTCCAGGTTTCTCACTCTCCTCTCTCTCTGTCCCTCTCATTATTTGAAGCTCAGGTATATGCCACTTAAGGGTCATATTCAATGTATGTGAATGCATGGAGGGCCGCATTCACCTGCTAATAAATTAAGATGATAATCTGGACCCCTTTACATTACAAAGACCCCCCCCCCGCACTTCTGGACCCCTTTACATTACACTGCCCCGCACCTCTGGACCCCTTTATATTACACAGCCCCCGTAACTCTGGACCCCTTTACATTACACAGCCCCCCTGCACATCACACAGCCCCCCCTACCCAGCCCTCTTGCATACTATACAGCCCAGCCCCATGTTATGCTTTAAAATTGCACACACTCGTGGAATAGCAACAAACAACGGTTTTCCTAAAAATCTCCATAGGCAATGCTTTAAAATTTTCTACAGGTTACCAGTTTAGAGTTACAGAGAAGGTCTTGTGCTAGAATTATTGCTCTCGCTCTAACGATTGCGGCGATACCTCACATGTGTGGTTTGAACACGGTTTACATTTGCGGTCGTGATTTATGTACGCGTTCACTTCTGCCCCTTTAGAAAAAATCTGATCACTTTTATTGCTGTCAGAAGGAATGTAAACATCCTTTGTGACAGTAATAGGCAGTTACAGCTACTCTTTATGGAGGGATCTGGGTTCTATAAGACCCCAAATCCCTCATTTGTACTTAAAATCATTTAAAAAGCCAAGTTTGAACGTTTAAAAAGCTGTAATTCTTTTAAATTTGGCGCCTTTAAGCCTTCTGTGATGACATCGCTTCCAGGTTACTAGATCCGAGACACGATCAAAGCCGATTGCGGCTTTGTTCGGGTCTCCGGCCAGCCGGTGGACGTGTCGGCTGGTCGCTCAGGCCTCCTGGTGAGAGCCCAGGCGAGCCACGGAAGGTGGCGGGGGGGGGGGGGGGACGTTCCCTCCCGCTGCTTGGGACAACAGCCAAGCGGCTTCTTAGCTGCATTGGTTGTTATCCCAAGAAAGCCGACCGGGGTTAAAATGTCCGCGGCCGGGTGCACGTGAATTTATCACATGCACTGACAGGCCTGGACATTTAGCTTCACACTTTTATCACATACCCAAGGTGCATAAAAGTACCGTAAATCCCCCAAGAAGACCAATAATTGCCAGGATTGATAGCCTCTCTAGTAATCTGGGTTGCTATATCTTTGTATAAAACAATATTTAAAGGAACATCCTAAAGGTTATTATAAATAATGTAAAACAATAAAATCGCACACAATAAAATTGTAGACAATTAATACTGTAAAACACTAAAAACATAAACCATATGAATGTCCATAAATAGTGTAGCAGCGCTCTTGTCATAAATGACAAGCTTCTTTATGTGTTAATCTGCACACAAAAGAACTGGTGAGTAGAGGGAGAGTGTGATCTTTATCCCGGTATAAATGGTACAGTTCAAAGGTTCATCCGTCATGTATCGCATTAAAGTAGAGAAGTCCCCCTTTGGGGATGCACTCACCAGAATGTAGATATATGTAAGCCTTATCACCAAAACCAGGATCACTTCTTTCCTTTCTTTCTTTCTTTCACTCTTCCACCGATATCCAACTATTTGTTTTTATGCTCAGGTGTTCAGGTTGTTCATATGGGAAAAGAATAGTCACATAGCGTGATATTGCTTTAAAAACATTTATTCCCATAGACATCCCCCCTTACAAGTGGATACGTACAGAATTGCAATTAAAATGGGCAGATAAAGTGTTGTGCCTTGGTAGCTCAGTACACTAAAGGCGCCAGTAGATGGAGATCCACGCTATCTATTAGACAGCGTGTATGGTGTTACCACTTCCTGGTTCCTGGATGTGTTGGAGCGCAAGCGTCACTTCCGGTACGGCGAGACCACGACCCTGACGCGTTTCGTCACTTCCGGACTTCGTCTGAGGTCGTGGTCTCAAGCCGTACTTGCCGGTGTTTTATCTGTGAGAGGCGGACGTCACCCCTGCGCTGGAAACCAATCACAGCGCAGTGCTCGCTCACACCCCCCAACAATGCTAAACATAGCCCGTGGGTTGAGTAAGCAGAGCACGCCCAGGGGGAGGACTCACCTCTTTTGAAGCATTAAGGCAGCGACATGATGTCTGCAAATGAATCTGACAGAGTGCATGTATACTCTACGGACACCACTGTCAGTATTCACTTTAAAAGAAAATTACTATGTGATGAAACATACCTCTATGGTGATTAATATTAATCCATAGATGCATAGCACTTGTGCAGCAAAATAGGTCAATCATATTGTTGCTGATGTGCCAATAGGGATCTCCACACATCTAGCGATATCTGGTATGCGATAAATCCATAGGTTATTATTTGTAAATCGCAACAATGTGTAAAAAAAGGGAACTATAATTTAAAAAGAATAGTATGACATAATATGTGAGTCCGCACATATAAATATTATGTGGAGACGTATATACCCACATATAGGAATATATTTTAAATATGTCATAAAATTAAAATTAAAATTATAATAGAATCAAATATAAATAATAACAACTGTGTCCGTAAACTATGCATCCACATATACTGTACATATATACAAAATATTAAATATTCATACAATATATATGAAAGATGCATAAACCTCATACATATAGATATAAAATATGCAATATAAAATATGAAATGTAGATAAAATGGGATAAAATGAGATGTGCCATCACCTATATATAATGTGGATCTGAAATAAACAGGATCCCCCATAATTATTTATTCAGGCTCAACATGGGTGAGATACCATGTGGCCCGTGTGATCAGGAGTGACCGGAATAAAATATTATATTAAATATTCAAAGGTGTGCATCATTCTTCACTATTCTACAACAACCGAAAAAATACTTAAAATATATAAATATATATAAAAAAGCGATTTAACCCTCAATGAGTGATGTATGTATGGAAGCAGATATGAGAAGCGAGAAGGATGTATGGTAGTGAACTAAAGAGATGGAGAGGAATTCAAGTGTCACTAATGAAGCAATTAAGGTCGAGTTCGATGTTCAGGCCTTTCGGAGATAAAACATCGGTTAGGTATATCCATTGAGTTTCTCGTTTTGATAACTCTCGTACAAGATGTGACCCTCTCCAGTGGGGTTCTAAATGTTCAACCCCCCAGAACTCTAAACCTGATGCGTCCTGGTTATGCTTCAATTTAAAATGCAGAGACACATTGTGATCTTTAAACCCTATTTTTATATTATGTATGTGCTCTGCTATTCTTACTCTCAACATTCTTTTTGTGCGTCCAATATACAGAAGACCACATGGGCATTTTAAGACATAGACCACATGTGTACTATTACATGTGATAAATTGTTTTATGTCAAAATATCTGTTATTAGATGGGGATAAAAAATTCTCCAGTCCTCTGAGTGGTCTTGATACCTCCCTGCAGGCCTTGCATCATCTGCAGGCAAAGAAACCGTTCTGGTTCCAAAAAGTTGGTGGACGTGTAGGGGGGTCTAGTACTTTTTTGACCACCTTATCCCCGTAATTAGTAGCTTTCCTGTAAATGAACTGTGGTTTGGGTGGTAATACAGTGCCTAATTTCTTATCCATTAGTAGAACATGCCAATGCTTACTGAAGATGGATTCAACTTCCTTATCTTGTGTATGGAAGCCTGATATAAAACCCCATTCTTTTGTCTTATTCTGAGGTTGGAGGGCCCCAAAATCTCTTTCAACCAAACAAGTGTCTCTGGGGATTGCTCCTACATCAGCAACCAGTTTATTCAAGGTCTTTGGTTTATAGCCTCTAGCTTCAAACCTATCTGTCAATATTTTGGACTGTGAAAGGAAGTTTTTGGCTTCAGAGCAATTGCGTTTGACTCTCATGAGTTGCCCCTTCGGGATGTTTCTCAGCCACAACGGGTGATGTCCACTTGAGGTAGGTAGGTAACTGTTTCTGTCTGTTTTTTTAAAATAGACCTTAGTTTCCAATTTTTCGTTTCTCCGGTATACAGTGACGTCTAAAAAAGTTAATTTCTTCCTGATGCCATGTTGTGGTTAATTTAATATTATTATTGTTGTTATTTAAAATGTTTAAAAAATCACAAAGAATCTGTAGGTCCTGCCCAAATAAAAAATAGGTCATCAATGAATCGTTTATAAAATATTAGTTCCTTTCTCATATTCTTAAAAATCACTTTGTCCTCCCACTCTGCCATAAATAAGTTTGCAATACTAGGTGCAAACTTGGCTCCCATGGCGACACCCCTTTGTTGCGAGTAGAACTTATTGGCATACCAGAAATAGTTGTGCGATAAGCAATAATCAAGGGCATGCCGAATGAACAGTTTCTGATTGTGTGGGAGGTCATCTCTTTGGCTGAGTGCCCAATTCAGTGCTAGGAGGGCATCATCATGCTGAATTATAGAATACAGTGATGAGACATCCGCTGTGACCAGCAGGACTTCTTCCTTTCCGCCTAAGTCTATCTGTTGCAGGCAATTGAGGAAGTTTTTTGTGTCTCTCAAATATGAGCGTGTTTTGATTACACTTTTTTGCAAGAAACAATCTAAATATTGACCCAATCTTGATGAAATGGATCCAATACTATTGACTATAGGTCTACCTGGGGGGTTGATTGGATCCTTGTGGACCTTAGGCAAGGTGTATATTGTGGGAATTCTACTACTTGTGGGAACCAGGTAGGTCTGTTCTTTGGGGGAAAGGACCCCAGATCGGGTTCCTATGTTTACCAAGATTTCCAACTGGTCACGGTAGACTCGAGTGGGGTCTCTAATATTTTGTAGGTTTCTCCATCAGATAACATGTCTGATATTTGATTGGTATAGAATTCTTTGGTCAATATCACGACTCCTCCCCCTTTGTCTGCAGGTCTAATGATGATGTCTTTTCTTTGTTCAAGCATCTCAATACCTTCTTCTATATGTTGATAGTTGACCTCTTTTTTGGGTTTGATGTGATCTAGGTCTCGTAAGACTAATCCCTTGAATACTTCCACCTGATGGTTGGCATTATTCAATGGGTTGAATATTGATTTATTTTTTAGACCACTATTAATAACTATCTGGGTGTTACCTATCTTGTTTGTTACATTGGTATCTTTCCCCAGAAAATACTTCTTTATGTGGGTTGCTATATCGAGTACTTTCTACAAGATATTGTAACCAGTCTCCCATCCTTTGTAAGAGACTCTGGCCATATGCTTGAAATTTTATCTAATTACAAAATGGCAATCTAATTATAGACGGCTTTCTTTTGACGTGGCCTCCCTTTATATAGTACGTCGATTGATCACATATATGGCCTAAGAGCCATTAACTACCGTATTTATTGGCGTATAACACGCACAGGCGTATAACACGCACCCTAACTTTAAGAGGGAAGTTTCAGGAAAAAAACTTTCCACGGCCCCCTGCGTATAACATGCAGGCACAGTTTACCCTCTATTTTCATGGTAAAAAAGTGAGTGTTATACACCAATAAATACAGTATTTCTTGCTGGAGGATGGGAGACTGAATTCTTTACAGGTGAAATTCCTGTTGGATTGTGTTGAATATTCCCTTACACACAATTACTTTTATTTTTTGGAGGAATACTATCTGCAGACTAGAGGCACCGCTATGGGGGCCAGGTTTGCCCCCAGATATTCAATTTTTTTATGGGATACTGGGAGAACTCGATTATATGGAAAAACAATCCGTTTGGGGCAAACTTGGTCCTTTTCGCTAGGTATATTGATGATATTCTTATAATTTGGGATGCAACAGATCAGGAGTTAAAGGGGTTGTAAAGGTTTGTTTTTTAATTTTTTTTTTTTACTGATCACTGCAATCAGTGTCATTTGTGACAGTAAACAGTTGCAGGGCAGTTAGGTTTAGGCCCCTTTAGGTCCAGGGTAGCCCCCTAACCCCCCCCATATAAAGGTTTAACCCCTTGATTGCCCCCAGGTAACCCTTTCACCCCATATCGCCAGCGTCACTAAGCAATCGTTTTTCCGATCGCGGTATTAGTGTCGGTGGTGCCTCTAGGTAGCCAGTTATTTTATTTTAGGTTCACCGCAGGTTTTTATAGCGTCAGGTACCCCCATATATTATTTTAACCCCCCGATTGCCCCTAGAGTTAACCCTTTCACCAGTGATCACTGTATAAGTGTTACGGGTGACGCTGGTTGGTTAGTTTGCTTTTTATAGCATCAGGGCACCCGCCATATATAACCCAAAAAAGGTTTAACCCCCTGATCGCCCGGCGGGTGATATCAATTAGGTTTTAGACTCAGAGAGGGTCTGCGTCGCCCCAGGCAGCGTCAGGTTAGTGTCAGTAACGCTAACACCCACGCACAAAGCATACACCTCCCTTAGTGGTATAGTATCTGATCAGATCTATACTAGCGTCCCCAGCGGTTTAGGGTTCCCAAAAACGCAGTGTTAGCAGGATCAGCCCAGATACCTGCTAGCACCTGCGTTTAGCCCCTCCGTCCAGGTCAGCCAAGTGTAGTATCGATCGATCACTGTCACTTACCAAACACAACACACATAATTGCAGCATTCGCAGAGACAGGCCTGTAGCGTTTGATACATTTGCTGACAGTCAGGTGCTTTTTTACCTGTGAATCGTACTAGTGTACCACTAAATTTAGAGCCCAAAATGGCAAATCGAAGGTACACTAGTAAAGAGGCCTACGTGATTCTGAGCATGACAGATAGTGAAGAGGAGGTCACGTATCTGTCAGATTCAGGCTCAGAATACATTCCCGTAGAAGACAGCGGCTCCATGTCAGATAGCACTGACGACGAAGATGAGGTCCATGCTAAGGTCAGGGGTACCCGACCCCGATCTTCTGATGTTGTTGAGGAGCAAGAACCGCAGGGCTTTCGTATTATGGAGCAGAGTAGTACTAGCGCCGCTATTCCTTCTAGTGAACTGGCAAGCACTAGCGGCCTAGTACAGCCTGGGTGTACATCCAGCACTGCAGTATCACGTGGTGACGTGGCGATTCCCATAAGTGCAGTTCAAGCTGGCGAGGTGGCAAGCACAAGTAGTGTCCCGCTGCCACCAAGAAGAAGACAAAGGCAGGCCCGTCGTGCCCATAGTGCCCTTCCTGCAGAATTCGCCTATCCTGATTGGGTGTCCAACACTTCTGCAGAACCCGTACTTCCCCCATTCACTGGCCAACCGGTATTCAGGTGGAAACAGCAGATTTTACACCACTTAATTTTTATTCGCTGTTTTTCACGGAAGATCTCTATAGATCTATTGTGGACCAGAGTAATTTATATGCTGGTCAATTCATCGCCGCTAATCACCAGTTAACTTCCATTGCCAGAGATTGGAAACCAATTACGGTTTCCGAATTTAAAACCTTTCTGGGCCTTTCCCTCAACTTGGGCACACAGAAATTCTCGTCAATGCGCGCCTATTGGTCCACCCGCCCAATTGACCATATGCCCGTGTTCTCTGCCTCCATGCCCAGGAAACGATATGAGCAGATCTTGCGGTTCATGCATTTCAACGACAATGAACTTTGTCGTCCACGTGGAGACCCTGAATATGATCAGCTCTACAAAATTCGGCCCCTCATAAAACCACTTCAACAAACGTTTTGCAGCCTTGTTTATTCCCGATCAAGTTGTCTGCGTTGATGAGTCCCTGATTAAATTTTCTGGCCGCTTGTCTTTCAAGCAGTACCTTCCCAGCAAGCGTGCCAGATACGGGTTCAAGCTCTATAAGTTCTGTGACAGGGCAACAGGCTATGTATGGAGCTTTACGGTTTATGAGGGAAAAGATAGTCAGGTAGAGCCGGAGAACTGCCTAGATTTCATAGGGAGCGCTGGTAAGATAGTGTGGAACTTGGTGTCACCCTTATTCGAAAAGGGGTACCACTTGTATGTGGACAATTATTACACGAGCGTGCCACTGTTTAGTCACTTGTTTGATCATCAGATTGGAGCATGTGGCACCGTGCGACCTAATCGCCGGGGCTTTCCCCAGGGGCTTGTAGATTCCCGTGTTAGGCTGGGGGAGAGAGCCTGCTTAAGGTGTAATAATTTGCTCGCTGTGAAGTGGAGGGATAATAAGAATGTTTTCCTTCTTACCTCCCTTCACGCAGACACGACAGTCCAAATTCGTACGGCGACTGGTGTTGTGGAGAAACCCCTCTGTGTCCACGAATATAACCAAAATATGGGAGGGGTGGACCTCAACGACCAGTTGTTGGTGCCGTATCACATTGCCCGTAAGACGAGACGCTGGTACAAAAGTGTCTCTATCCTTATTTCAGTTGGCTTTGCTGAACGCTCATGTGCTATACAGAGCTTGAGGCGGGACTTTATCCTTCCTAAAATTTCAGGATGAGATAGTCACAGACCTCCTGTATCCAGGCGGTTCTGCACCTCACCATCCCCAACCAAATGCAGTAAGCCGGCTGCATGAGAGGCATTTTCCGTATGTCCTCGAGAGTACCCCTACCCTACGAGCCCCCCAAAAAAGATGTCGAGTCTGTAGTAAGCGTAGATTTAGGCGTGACACCCGTTATTTTTGTCCATTCTGTCCTGACAATCCTGGTCTTTGCATTGGTAAATGTTTTGAACGCTTCCACACAAAAGTGAAGTTTTAGCGTAGGGTAGAGCATTTCACAGACTAGGACATACTTACACAGGGTCTCCCAAGATGTCATCGCATTTTGAGAGACCCGAACCGTTACAGTTGTTAAAGTTACAAAAAAAAGTGTGAAAAAAAAAAAACGTAAAAAACAAAAGAAGTTGTCGTTTTATTGTTCTCTCTCTCTCTATTTTCTCTCTATTGTTCTGCTCTTTTTTTACTGTATTCTATTCTGCAATGTTTTATCATGCTTGCTTTTCAGGTGGGGGGCAGCAGGGGCGGAGGAGCGATTTTGTTCCTAATGCCGCGTACATACGGTCGAAATTCCGACGGAGGCTTGCCCGTGGAAAAGTCTGACCGTGTGTACGCAGCATAACCTTTTATGCCGCGTACATACGGTCGAAATTCCGACGGAGGCTTGCCCGTGGAAAAGTCCGACCGTGTGTACACGGCATAACTTTTTTGCAGGAGGATGCCCCCATGCTTCGGCATATCTATATTTTAGCCACAGGTTGCGTTAAAAAAATGTTTTATTTTTTACTACGTTTTTTTGGGGGTATTTGCTTTGCAGGTGTGGTATGGTAAGGTCTTACTGTTATACTGTAATGTTACTTTGTTTTAATGTTAACCATCATTTGCTTAGCAGGTACGCATTCAGTTGCAGCGCGGATTTATTTATCTTGACAGCAACAGCGTTTGCTCCCACGATACATAAAGCCGTGACTCCAACGCTGTAGGAGGTGATTTCACCACCACAAAAAAAAGAGCATATATGCCGAAGCATGGGGGCAGCAGGGGCGGAGGTGCGATTTTGCTCCTAATGCCGCGTACATACAGTCGAAATTCCGACGGAGGCTTGCCCGTGGAAAAGTCCGACCGTGTGTACGCGGCATAACTTTTTTGCGGGAGGATGCCCCCATGCTTCGGCATATATAAATGGTGCATGTATGCCCATCATTAGAAGTGGGTGGATGAAGGGAGGTATTCTAATGGTGAGCATACCCACCGATCAATCTCTTTTTTTCGTTCAGCCAACAGGCTGCATGAAAAAAAAGATTACAATACATGTCCAACAAGGACCAGCAACGTACTGGTATGTTGCTGGACTTTGAATGGTTATACCAGAATGATGCCTGCGGGTTTAGGTATCATCTTGGTATCATTATTTTCAGCCAGCGGTCGGCTTTCATGTAAAAGCAATCTTAGCAGATAATTAGCCTCTAGACTGCTTTTACAAGCAGTGGGAGGGAATGTCCCCTCCCCCCGGATATAAACAGCGCCATTGGGAAATTGGGAAAGCATTTTATCACACCGATCTTGGTGTGGTTAGATGCTTTGAGGGCACAGGAAAGATCTAGGGTCTAACCCCCCCAATTTTTTTCCAAAAAAGAGTACCTATCACTACCTATTGCTATCATAGGGGATATTTACATTCCCTGAGATAACAATAAAAAAATAAAAAAAATGGAAGGAACAGTTTAAAAATAAAATAAAAAAGCAAAATAAATAATAATAAAAAAAAAAAAAACACCCCTGTCCCCCCCTGCTCTTGCGCAAAGGCGAACGCAAGCGTCGGTCTAGTATCATATGTAAACAGCAATTGCACCATGCATGTGAGGTATCACCACGAAGGTCAGATCGAGGGCAGTAATTTTAGCAGTAGACCTCCTCTGTAAATCTAACGTGGAAACCTGTAAAGGCTTTTAAAAATGTATGTAGTTTGTCGCCGCTGCGCGTTTGTGCGCAATTTTAAAGCATGTCGTGTTTGGTATCCATGTACTCAGCCTAAGATCATCTTTTTTATTTCATCAAACATTTGGGCAATATAGTGTGTTTTAGTGCATTAAAAATAAAAAAAGTGTGTTTTTTCCCAAAAAATGCGTTTGAAAAATCGCTGCGCAAATAGTGTGTGGAAAAAAAATGCAACACCCACTATTTTAATCTGTAGGGCCTTTGCTTTAAAAAAATATATAATGTTTGGGGGTTTAACGTTATTTTCTTGCAAAAAAAAAAAATGTTTTCATGACAAAAAGGGCTTTGTCTTCAAGTGGTTGGAAGATTGGATGATGTGTGACATAAGCTTCCTAATGTTGTGCATAAAATGCCAGGACAGTTCAGAACCCCCCCAAATGACCCCATTTTGGGAAGTAGAGACCCCAAGCTATTTGCTGAGAGGCATGTTGAGCCCATTGAATATTTTTTTTTGTCCCAAGTGATTGAATAATGACAAAAAAAAAAAAAATGTACAAAAAGTTGTCACTAAATGATATATTGCTCAAACATGTCATGGGCATATGTGGAATTACACCCCAAAATACATTCTGTTTCTTCTCCTGAGTACGGGGATACCACATGTGTGAGACATTTTGGGAGCCTAGCCGCGTACAGGACCCCGAAAACCAAGCACCGCCTTCAGGCTTTCTAATGCCCCATACACACGATCGTTTTTCATGCCGTTAAAAATGCCATTTTAAAAAATGGCCATTAAAAATGATCGTGTGTAGGCTCCAGAGCATTTTTAACGACGTGAAAAACAGCCATTAAAAATTCCGGACATGCTCTCTTTTTTCACGTCGTTTTTCATGTCGTTTTTTTTAACGACGTGAAAAACGATAGTGTGTATGCTTTAACGACGTGAAAAAAAACGCGCATGCTCAGAATCAAGTATGAGACGGGAGCGCTCGTTCTGGTAAAACTAGCGTTCGTAATGGAGATAGCACATTCATTACACAGTAACGGACTGAAAAGCGCGAATCGTCGCCCAACAAACTTTACTAACATGAAGGGTGGCGTCATTCGAACGGAACTTCCCCTTTATAGTGCCGTCCTACGTGTTGAACGTCACTGCGCTTTGCTTGATCGTTTTTTTTAATGATGGTGTGTACGCAAGGCAGGCTTGAGAGGAAACATGAAAAAAAACGAGGAGAAAAACGTTGGTTTAAAAAATGACATTAAAAACGATCGTGTGTACGGGGCATAAGGGTGTAAATTTTTGATTTCACTCCTCACTGCCTATCACAGTTTCGGAGGTCATGGAATGCCCAGTAGGCACAAACCCCTCCAAATGACCCCATTTTGGAAAGTAGACACCCCAAGCTATTTGCTGAGAGGTATGGTGAGTATTTTGCAGATCTCACTTTTTGTCACAAAGTTTTGAAAATTTAAAAAAGAAAAATTATTTTCTTTCTTCATTTTCAAAAACAAATGAGAGCTGTAAAATACTCACCATGCCTCTCAGCAAATAGCTTGGGGTGTCTACTTTCCAAAATAGGGTCATTTGGGGGGGTTTTGTGCTATCTTGGCATTTTATGGCCTTCAAAACTGTGATGGGTAGTGAGGAGTGAAATCAAAAATTTGCGCCCTTAGAAATCCTGAAGGCGGTGCTTAGTTTTTGTGGCCCCGTACGTGGCTAGGCTCTCAAAAAGTCCCAGACATGTGGTATCCCCGTACTCAGGAGAAGCAGCAAAATGTATTTTGGGGTGCAATTCCACATATAACCATGGCATGTGTGAGCAATATATCATTTAGTGACAACTTTTTGAACATTTTTTTTTTTTTTCGTTTTGTCATTATTCAATCATTTGGGACAAAAAAAAAATATTCAATGGGCTCAACATGCCTCTCAGCAAATAGATTGGGGTGTCTACTTTCCAAAATGGGGTCATTTGGGGGGGGTTTGTGCCATCTTGGCATTTTATGGCCTTCAAAACTGTGATAGGTAGTGAGGAGTGAAATCAAAAATGTATGCCCTTAGAAATCTTGAAGACGGTGCTTGGTTTTTGGGGTCCCGTACGCGGCTAGGCTCCCAAAAAGTCCCACACATGTGGTATCCCCATACTCAGGAGAAGCAGCAGAATGTATTTTGGGGTGTAATGTCATATATGCCCATGGCATGTGTGAGCAATATATCATTTAGTGACAACTTTGTGCAAAAGAAAAAAGTTTGTCATATTCCCGCAACTTGTGGCAAAATATAAAATATTTCATGGACTCAACATGCCTCTCAGTAAATAGCTTGGGGTGTCTACATTCCAAAATGGGGTCATTTGGCAGGGTTTTGTGCTATTTTGGCATTTTATGGCCTTCGAAACCGTGATAGGTAGTGAGGAGTGAAATCAAAAATTTGCGCCCTTAGAAATCCTGAAGGCGGTGCTTAGTTTTTGGGGCCCCGTACGCGGCTAGGCTCTCAAAAAGTCCCACACATGTGGTATCCCCGTACTCAGGAGAAGCAGCAAAATGTATTTTGGGGTGCAATTCAACATATAACCATGGCATGTGTGATCAATATATCATTTAGTGACAACTTTTTATAAATTATTTTTATTTGTTTGTCATTATTCAATCACTTGGGACAAAAAAAAAAAAAAAAAATATTCAATGGGCTCAACATGCTTCTCAGCAATTTCCTTGGGGTGTCTACTTTCCAAAATGGGGTCATTTGGGGAGGGTTTTGTACTGCCCTGCCATTTTAGCACCTCAAGAAATTAGATAGGCAGTCATAAATTAAAATCTGTGTAAATTCCAGAAAATGTACCCTAGTTTGTAGACGCTATAACTTTTGCGCAAACCAATAAATATACGCTTATTGACATTTTTTTTACTAAAGACATGTGGCTGAATACATTTTGGCCTAAATGTATGACTAAAATTGAGTTTATTCGATTTTTCTTATAACAAAAAGTAGAAAATATCATTTTTTTTCAAAATTTTCGGTCTTTTTCCGTTTATATCGCAAAAAATAAAAATCGCAGAGGCAATCAAATACCATTAAAAGAAAGCTCTATTTGTGGGAAGAAAAGGACACAAATTTCGTTTGGGTACAACATTGCATGTCCGCGCAATTACCAGTTAAAGCAGCGCAGTGCCAAATTGTGAAAACACCTCTGGTCTTTAACCCCTTCCATACCGGGCCATTGTAAAATGACGCCGGCAGGAACCCTCTCTCCCTCCGGGTGGACGTCATATGACGTCCTGGGTTTGAGGGGGGATATTTGAATGATGTCTGCAGCTAGAGGCATCATTCAGATATCCTTGTTTTCAGCGGGCGATCCTCCGCACCATAAGAACGATCATAGCGGTGGTTCCGCCGCTTGATCGTTCTTATAGGCGGCGGGAGGGGACATCCCCCCCCTCCCGCCGCCATCCGGTGCTTCTCCAGGCTCTCCCGTGCCATCGGGGACCCGGAGAGAATCGTCCGGTGCCGGTGGTGGGTCACGTGACGAGCATATGACTGGTGACCAGATGGTCACCAGTTATCTCTATGACCGTCGGAGGCCCGGGCGCGATGTGATGACGTCACGCCCGGGTCCTCAATTGTAAACAAAGCCGCCATTGCGGCTGTAAGTATGAGATCAGTGAATTTTTTTCACGATCTCATGCTTTCCAGCCTGGAGGAGAGATGTGGGGTCTTATTGACCCCGCATCTCTCCATAAAGAGGACCTGTCACACACATTCCTATTACAAGGGATGTTTACATTCCTTGTAATAGGAATAAAAGTGATCAAAAAAAAAAAAAGTGTAAAAAAAAAGTGTAAAAAAAAAAAAATTAAGTAAAATAAATAAAAAAAAATAACATTTTTTTTTAAAAACGCCTGTCCCCAATAGCTCACGCTTAGAAGCTAACGCACACGTAAGTCCCGCCCGCATATGTAAACGCCGTTCAAACCACATATGTGAGGTATCGCCGCGTGCGTTAGAGCGCATGCAACAATTCTAGCACTAGACCTCCTCTGTAACTCTAACCTGGTAACCTGTAAAAATTTTCAAAGTGTCGCCTATGGAGATTTTTAAGTACCGAAGTTTGGCACCATTCCATGAGTGTGCGCAATTTTAAAGCGTGACATGTTAGGTATCTTTTTACTTGGCGTAACATAAGCTTTCATATTTTACAAAAAAACTGGGCTAACTTTACTGTTTTGTTATTTTTTATATCATGAAACCATTTTTTTCCCCCAAAAAAAGGCGTTTGAAAAATTATTGCGCAAATACCGTGCAAGATAAAACGTTGCAACGACCGTCATTTTATTCCCTAGGGTGTCTGCTAAAAAAAAACATATATAATGTTTGGGGGTTCTGAGTAATTTTCTAGCAAAAGAATGGTGATTTGTACATGTAGGAGAGAAGTGCCAGAATAGGCCCGGTATGGAAGTGGTATAAAAAGCCCTGAATGGAAAGGGTTCATCTGCGTATTGGTCCGGGGCTTAAGTGGTTAAGCTAGTGCATTGTTGGTTCACTTACCTTTTCCTTCGATTTCCCTTCTAAATGTTTTTTTTCTTTGTCTGAATTTCTCACTTCCTGTTCTTCCTCAGTAAGCTTGCCCCCATCATCCGAGCCGTTCTTGCTGGGGGTTAGTCAGCGTGGTCGTCCCCTCCCTTGGGACTACATCCCTGCGGAGAGACGCTGTGTACATGTGGCACAGGAAGAAATCTGTTGTAGGGAAAGACGGAAGGATTCATCAACTAAAACAATTAATAAACTGTGGAACAGATTATTTTGTATATGGCATTATCTGTCCTTGCGGTCGTCTCTATGTGGGTCGAACATCCCGCCCTATGAGAGTCAGAATAGGCAAACACAAATGCGATATCATAAAAACAAGTACCGAAATACCCAGTTCCTTGTCACTTTCAGGAAGTCCATCGGGTATGAGAGTATTCGGGATCGAGTCAATCGGGGGAGATTTGGATGCAGGGAGGAGAAACCAGAAGCTATGTAAGCGAGAAGCCTTTTGGATCTTCACCCTTGGTAGTCTCACCCCTGGAGGTCTCAACGAAGATCCCGAGATACACAAAATAGCATAAAATAGTGGAGTGGTAGGGTGTAGTTGGATAAAAGATGAGATTTTCATCTAGAAACTATATTGACTTACTAGATCTAATTAGTCATCCGCATGGGAAATTTTTCTCTAAGTTCTATGTTAGATAGGTTGAATTGACTAATCAATCAATTGATTTTTACATGCTCTTTCGGTATACACCATGCCCCGACATTTGCTGCGGATGATTCTTGTTCAGAAATTTTATGTGGATGTATTGCACGAGTATATGCATGGACTATATAGGTTTGTGTGTATGTATGTGTATATATATATATATATATATATATATATATATATATATATATATATTCTGGTTGTTCTTAATACTAATACATGAATTGTCTCTACCTGCATAGATTAATATGTGTGTAATTTAGTGTATGTGTGTAATTTAGTGTGTGTGTGTGTGTGTATATATATATATATATATATATATATATATATATATATATATATATATATATATTTATTATGTGTATACACCATTTATGTACGTTTTGTATACATTCTTTGTGCACATTCTTTACACACAATTCTGCCCCTTCGGATATGGTCAGAGATAGCTCAATATATATGTGCATCTTGCCATATTGTATATATGTATATGATAAATGTTTGAGTATAGCCTCATGTACAATAGGGTAATACATAAAACAAAATACCATCATCCAATTTAAATAGGAAAACTCCCGTCGAGGACTGAGGCTTTTTTCCATAACGTCCAATTGCCCAAATTGACTCAAGACCATGCTGACTTGATGGACGGGGTCTTTACAGAATCTGAGATTAGGGCAGCCATAAAGATTCTCCACCCTTCTAAGGCTCCTGGACCGGATGGTTACCCCGGTCATTATTATAGGAAATACATAGATATTCTCTCACCTCATATGTGTGCATATTTTAATGATCTGAGAAGGGGTAATAAACCACCGGGTCAGGAAAATGCGGCCTTTATAAATGTTATACCGAAACCAGGTAAAGATCATGGAGATTGCGCTAATTACTGCCCGATCTCCCTGATCAATACTGATTTAAAGATTTTAACTAAAATCCTGGCCCTTAGATTGAACACATTCCTCCCACTTTATATTCACCCTGACCAGACTGGGTTTATTCCTAATAGACAGGCGTCAGATCAAACCCGCAGATTAATAAACCTGATATCAGCAGTGCAATCCAACTGGGATGGTGGGGGTAGCAGATCTAGTATGTTACTATCGTTGGACGTCCAGAAAGCATTCGATTCCCTATCTTGGGAGTACTTGTTTGACGTGCTAGGTCGCTATGGCTTTGGAGGGCGCTTTCTGGCTCTCCTTCGGGGGCTGTAGGATTCTCCAACTGCCTCATTAATACTAAGGGGATACTCCTCTCAACCCATTACTATTAGACGAGGAACTAGACAGGGGTGTCCGCTATCACCAATTTTGTTCGCTCTAGCAATAGAGCCGCCGGCGATCAAAATTCGTGCGTACCAGGATATCAAGGGGATTGTTAGTGGGGATTACGAACATAAGTGCCTGCTTTTTGCAGATGACTTACTGCTCACCTTGACTTCACTGATAACTTCGCTCCCTAACCTCTACGCGGTGCTACACCCATTTTCTGATATCTCGGGGCTGTACATTAATCATGGTAAATCTAGGGCATTGAATTTAACACTACCGAGCAATATTCAGAAAACAATTGAGACAGTCCCACCAATTCTTATGGGAAGCTGAGGCTCTTCCTTATTTGGGTATCAATTTGACCTCTTCCATCCAAACTCTATATAAGAGGAACTACCCAGCTCTTATTAAAAGATTAACAGAGGATATGGCTAAATGGCAGATTCACCCCCGTTCGTGGTTTGGCAGACTACACTCGATAAAAATGAATATCCTACCTAGGCTGTTGTATTTTTTCCGCACCATTCCATTCCTATAGCATTGCAATACAGCGATCTGCAAATGTTTCAACGGAAAGTTCTCCAATTTGTATGGGGAGATAAGAGGCCTAGGGTGAACAAAGCCACAATGTACGCCCCTAAACGAAAGGGTGGACTTGGGCTGCCTGATTTCCAGAAATACTTTTATGCGGCTCAGATGGCCCACTTAGCTAGGTTTCATTCAAAATCACCATCCGCAATATGGATGAACATGGAATCCTATTCCTGTCACCCAGATCCTTGATGTGGCTTCCGCCTACAGAAAGGCCGATGATATTATGTCCATCCTTATCTTTCTCACTGGATATTTGGGACAGATTGTCCAGGTCCAAGAAATTTAAATCGCCCCATACTCCATTGGCACCTATTTTGAAGAATGGCTTGTTCGCCCCGGGCCTCGCTCCTCTTGCATTTTCATGGTGGACCAATAAGGGATTACTACGTATTGCTGATTTATGTGATCACAAGGGTATGATATCCGAACGCTCTATGATTGAGAAGTATCAAATGCCGCCAACAGAACACTATAGATATACTCAAATACAGCATTTTGTTCAAACATTAGCTCGTAAGAGTGACCTAGCGACGTTGACCCCCATGGAACATTTGTGTAAGCATTATGATAGACTTAGGGGATTTATATCTACTATATATACAATATTTATGACTGTTTCAACTAAACTGAAATATATGCTATAATGGGAAAAGGATTTCCAGGAAACTTTAGACCTGGACAATTGGTTGGCAATTGCAGATACAGCGTCCCGATCACTCCTAAATACCTCAATTATAGAAGCAAACTACAAGGTTTTGTTACGTTGGTATATGGTACCGGCCAGACTGGCCACCTTTGTGCAGGGGACAACCTCCAGGTGTTTTAGAGGATGTGGTCAGGTGGGAACCACCTATCATGTCTGGTGGTCATGCCCTAAGGTTAGGAGGTTCTGGATCAGGGTCTACAATTTCATATATACCCTTACTCAGATCAATTTAAAGAAATCGCCTAGACAGGCCCTTTTGGGTGACAGGGTGGCGGATATCTCCAGGTCCCAAAGGAGGCTACTAAACTTCATATTCGTATCGGCTAGAATAACTATAGCCAGGAGTTGGAGATCCGCTGCCCTGCCATTCGGCCAGCTTAACCACTTAAGCCCCGGACCATTTGGTAGCTAAAGGACCAGAGGTGAATTCAGAATTTTGCACTGCGCTGCTTTAACTGTAAATTGTGCGGACATGCAATGTTGTACCCAAACAAAATTTGCGTCCTTTTCTTCCCACAAATAGAGCTTTCTTTTAATGGTATTTGATTGCCTCTGCGATTTTTATTTTTTGCGATATAAACGGAAAAAGACCGAAAATTTTGAAAAAAAATGATATTTTCTACTTTTTGTTATAAGAAAAATCGAATAAACTCAATTTTAGTCATACATTTAGGCCAAAATGTATTCAGCCACATGTCTTTAGTAAAAAAAACGTCAATAAGTGTATATTTATCGGTTTGCGCAAAAGTTATAGCGTTTACAAACTAGGGTACATTTTCTGGAATTTACACAGCTTTAAATTTATGACTGCCTATCTCATTTCTTGAGGTGCTAAAATGGCTGGGCAGTACAAAACCCCCCCAAATGACCCCATTTTGGAAAGTAGACACCCCAAGGAAATTGCTGAGAGGCATGTTGAGCCCATTGAATATTTTTTTTTTGTCCCAAGTGATTGAATAATGACAAAAAAAATAAAATAAAAAATTACAAAAAGTTGTCACTAAATGATATATTGCTCACACATGCCATGGTTATATGTGGAATTTCACCCCAAAATACATTCTGCTGCTTCTCCTGAGTACGGGGATACCACATGTGTGGGACTTTTTAGGAGCCTAGCCACGTACGGGACCCCGGAAACAAGCACCGCCTTCAGGATTTCTAAGGGCGCAAATTTTTGATTTCACTCCTCACTACCTATCACAGTTTTGAAGGCCATAAAATGCCAAAATAGCACAAAACCCCCCCAAATGACCCCATTTTAGAAAGTAGACACCCCAAGGAAATTGCTGAGAGGCCTGTTGAGCCCATTGAATATTTTTTTTTTTTTGTCCCAAGTGATTGAATAATGACAAAAAAAAAAAAAAATTACAAAAAGTTGTCACTAAATGATATATTGCTCACACATGCCATGGTTATATGTGGAATTACACCCCAAAATACATTTTGCTGCTTCTCCTGAGTACGGGGATACCACATGTGTGGGACTTTTTAGGAGCCTAGCCGCGTACGGGACCCCGAAAACCAATCACCGCCTTCAGGATTTCTAGGCACAAATTTTTGATTTCACTCCTCACTACCTATCACAGTTTCGAAGGCCATAAAATGCCAAAATAGCACAAAACCCCCCCAAATGACCCCATTTTGGAAAGTAGACACCCCAAGCTGTTTGCTGAGAGGCATGGTGAGTATTTTACAGCTCTCATTTGTTTTTGAAAATGAAGAAATCATTTTTTTTTCTTTTTTTTTTTTTCAATTTTCAAAAAACTTTGTGACAAAAAGCGAGATCTGCAAAATACTCAACATACCTCTCAGCAAATAGCTTGGGGTGTTTTCTTTTCAAAATGGGGTCATTTGGGGGGGTTTTGTGCCATCTGGGCATTCCATGGCCTCCGAAACTGTGATAGGCAGTGAGAAGTGAAATCAAAAATTGACACCCTTAGAAAGCCTGAAGGCGGTGCTTGGTTTTTGGTGTCCCGTACGCGGCTAGGCTCCCAAAAAGTCTCACACATGTGGTATCCCCGTACTCAGGAGAAGCAACAGAATGTATTTTGGGGTGTAATTCCACATATGCCCATGGCATGTTTGAGCAATATATCATTTAGTGACAACTTTGTGCAAAAAAAAAATAAAAAATAAAAAAAAATTCTTTTTTCCGCAACTTGTGTCAACATATAAAATATTCCATGGACTCGACATGCCTCTCAGTATATAGCTTGGGGTGTCTACTTTCCAAAATGGGGTCATTTGGGGGGGTTTTGAACTGTTCTGGCATTTTATACACAACATTAGGAAGCTTACATCCACTCTTCTAACCACTTATAGACAAAGCCCTTTCTGACACTTTTTGTTTACATGAAAACATATTTTTTTTTGCAGGAAAATTATGTTGAACCCCCAAACATTATATATATTTTTAAATCAAAGGCCCTACAGAATAAAATGGTGGGTGTTGCATTTTTTTTTCTACACAGTATTTGCGCAGCGATTTTTCAAACGCATTTTTTGGGGAAAAAATACACTTTTTTTTATTTTAATGCACTAAAATACACTATATTGCCCAAATGTTTGATGAAATAAAAAAGATGATCTTAGGCCGAGTACATAGATACCAAACACGACATGCTTTAAAATTTCGCACAAACGCGCATTGGCGACAAACTACATACATTTTTAAAAGCCTTTAAAAGCCTTTACAGGTTACCCCGTTAGATTTACAGAGGAGGTCTACTGCTAAAATTACTGCCCTCGATCTGACCTTCGCGGTGATACCTCACATGCATGGTGCAATTGCTGTTTACATATGACGCCAGACCGACGCTTGCGTTCGCCATTGGGCAAGAGCAGGGCAGGACAGGGGTGCTTTTTTTTTTTTTTTTTTTATTATTAATTTTGCTTTTTTATTTTATTTTTAAATTGTTCCTTCCATATTTTTTTTTTTTTTTTATCATTTTTATTGTTATCTCAGGGAATGTAAATATCCCCTATGATAGTAATAGGTAGTGACAGGTACTCTTTTTTTGAAAAAACTGGGGTCTAGACCCTAGATCTTTCCTCTGCCCTCAAAGCATCTGACCACACCAAGATCGGTGTGATAAAATGCTTTCCCAATTTCCCAATGGCGCTTTTTATATCCGGGGGGGGACATTCCCTCCCACTGCTTGTAAAAGCAGTCCAGAGGCTAATTAGCCACTAGGGTTGCTTTTACATTAAAGCCGGCCGCTGGCTGAAAAGAATGATACCAAGATGATACCTAAACCCGCAGGCCTCAATCTGGTATAACCATTCAAAGTCCAGCAACATACCAGTACGTTGCTGGTCCTTGTTGGACATGTATTGTAATCTTTTTTTTTCATGCAGCCACAAGTGGCTGAACGAAAAAAGAGATTGATCGGTGGGTATGCCCACCATTAGAATACCGCCCTTCATCCACCCACTTCTAATGATGGGCATACATGCACCATTTATATATGCCGAAGCATGGGGGCATCCTCCCGCAAAAAAGTTATGCCGCACACACATGGTCGGACTTTTCCACGGGCAAGCCTCCGTCGGAATTTCGACCGTATGTACGCGGCATTAGGAGCAAAATCGCTCCTCCGCCCCTGCTGCCCCAATGCTTCGGCATATTTGCTTTTTTTTTTTTTAACTGTGGTGGTGAAATCACCTCCTACAGCACTGGAGTCGCAGGGATCAGGCCTGTCTCTGCGAACGCTGCAGTTATGTGTGTTGTGTTTTGCAAGTGACAGTGATCGATCGATACTGCACTTCGGTGGCCTGGGCTGGACGGAGGGGCAAAACGCAGGTGCTAGCAGGTATCTGGGCTGATCCCGCTAACACTGCGTTTTTGGGAACCCTAAACTGCTGGGGACGCTAGTATAGATCTGATCAGATCAGATATTGATCTGTTCAGATACTATACCACTAAGGGAGGTGTATGCTTCACGCGTGGGTGTTAGCGTTACTGGCACTAACCTGACGCTGCCTGGGGTGTGACGCAGACCCTCTCTGACGCTAAAACCTAATTGATATCACCCGCCGGGCGATCAGGGGGTTAAACCTTTATTGGGTTATATACGGCGGGTGCCCTGACACTATAAAAAGCAAACTAACTAACCAGCGTCACCCGTAACACTTATATGATGATTACTGGTGAAAGGGTTAACTAGGGGCAATTAGGGGGTTAAAACCTTTATTAGATAATATATGGGGGTACCTGACGCTATAAAAACCTGCGGCGAACCTAAAAAAAATTACTGGCTACCGATCTGAATCACCGACGCTAAGACAGCGATCAGAAAAATTATCGCTTAGCGACAGTGGTGATAGGGGGTGAAAGGGTTACCTGGGGGGTGATCAAGGGGGTTAAACCTTTATTAGATATTTTATGGGGGTACCCGAAGCTATAAAAACCTGCGGCGAACCTAAAAAAAATTACTGGCTACCGATCTGCATCACCGACGCTAAGACAGCGATCAGAAAAATGATCGCCAAGCGACGGCGGTGCTAGGGGGTGAAAGGGTTATCTGGGGGGTGATCAAGGGGTTAAACCTTGATTAGGGGGGGGGGTTAGGGGGCTACACTGGACCTAAAACTAAATGTAGTGACACTTTTACAGTCACAAATGTCACTGATTGCAGTGATCAGTAAATAAATGGTCACTGCAATCAGTGACACTGTGACTGGGGGCTGATCTGGGGGGGCCTGGGGGGGCGATTTATGTGCCTATGTGTGCTGGTGTTAGTGTAGTGTTAGTGCACTGACCTGTGTGTCTTCTCTTGTACGACGCTCGGTATATGTGAGTGCCGCACAGGAGATGACATCACTTCCTCCTGCTTTCTCGGTCTGTGTAAACATTACACAGACAGAGGGGGCATTTCTATTCGCCGGGAGCGATCGCGGGGGGGTGGTCGGAATCGAACGGCCGCCCCCCCATCTCGGAACGCTCCCAGACGAATTCCGACCGCTCACTGTACAGAAGGGGGGTCCGATCGGACCCCCCAACTGTACAAAAGGCAAGCACGTATGCTCTACGTGATTGTGCCTGTCGGTGCCATTGTGCCGACGTATATATACAGTGAGCGGTCGTTAAGTGGTTAAAGGCAAATTGTCTTGGCTAATGTTGAACGAGAGATTGACGGCCCTGGTCCAGGACAAGATGGGGCTATTTCACAAAGTTTGGGACCCATGGCTCGATTATCTTGCCAATGACCCCAGGACGCTTGCAACTTTTTTTTTAACAACAAAATGTTCGTTTATTGAGGCAGAAAAAAACAAGCATTATACACCAATAGTCCAGAATGGACCAAATCATACACCAAGATAAAAGGGAAAGTACAGTACATAGTGAACCAAATAAACGGTTACATAAAAGGCAATTCTCGTACCACCCAACAATAGCGTCACGTATACATCTGAATGTTTACAGATCCCATTCGACCCAGGGCCCGCAACAGTACCACCCCCCACCCTCCGGTGTCTAGGGTCAGAAGGCCACTCCCCGCTATTCCATCCAAGGATGCCAGTACTTGTCAAACTTCTGTGGGCAGTTCCTGCTAATGTAAGTTAATTTGTATAGTGGCAGCACAGCATTAATAGATTTCTCCCAAGATTCCACTGTCGGGGGGGAGGGGGCATTCCAGCGCAAGACAATCTCCCTTTTTGCATAGAAGAAGAGGTACGTAATCAGTAATTTGGTGTATCGGGGTCTTTGATCATCATCCTGAACGCCCAGGAGCGCCAAACAAGGGGACACAGGGAGTGTCAGGTTGAGGCGGCCATTGATAGTGTCTACCACCCTAGCCCAATACCTGGCAATCACAGGACAGCTCCAGAACATGTGAAAATACATGCCCACACTAGACTGGCAACGGGGACATTCCTGTGTGCGCTGCGGATATACCTTGTGGAGTCTCTGGGGGGGGGTGTAGTAAACTCTATGCAGGAATTTGACCTGTATCAACCTTTCTTTAGTCAAGATCAGTAAAGTACTGTCTGCTAAGCAGTCCTCCCAGTCAATATCCGGTATGTCGGTCTTCCACTGGTCCCAAAGTCTGTCTACTCCAGCCGAACCAGACCTCAGCAACCCCAAATATACAGCAGACAGGGGATTCAGGAGTCGCTCCTGGGCCAGCAGCTCCTCGAGCGAGTCCATAGCCAGTCTGGGAGGAGACGGGAACTGGGCCCGGGTAGCGTGCCGGACCTGCAGGTATCGAAAATACATCCATCCGGGTAATTTATATTTATCCCGGAGGGTTGTAAATGGCATCAGAGTTCCCGCCGAAAATACATCGCCAAGAGTCTTTATTCCGTACTCGGCCCAGATCTGAGGGTCAGGAACCGTCCTAAGGTGCGGCAAGTTGGGATTCCCCCACAGCAGACAAAGAGGGGACCAGTCTCGCGGGCCCAAAAGCCCCCGTCTGGCCACCGTCCAGGCCCTCAGGGTCGTACGAGTCGGTTGCGGAAGAGCAGCATATGCCCTGTGCCCCCTGTAAACTAAGTTACCCAATTCCCGAAGCGAACCCACAACCGCCGCCTCCAGGCACACCGCAGCATTGCTCTTTGAGAGGACAAACCACCACCGGACTGTAACTAGCGCCGCTGCCCAAAAATACGTTCGATAATTCGGCATCGCAAGGCCCCCGTTACGGACGGGGAGCATGAACGTTGATTTAGCCAGTCTGGGGGTTGTGCCCCCCCAGATAAAGGAGCCCACGCATCTATCTACCTCCGCAAAGAAGGAATTAGGTATCCAGGTGGGGCTGTTGCGGAAGGCGTACAAAAACTTGGGGAGAAACAACATCTTCAAAAGATTTATACGCCCCATGAGGTTCAGAGGTAAGGAGGCCCATGAGGCACACCTGGATCGAAGCAGGGACAGGACAGGGGACAAGTTGAGTTCCCTGTAGCTCGACAGCTCCCTCCGCACCTGGATACCCAAATACCTAAATTGATCCACCCAGAGCAAGGGTGTCTCCCTGCCCGAATCGTGGACCCGCGGATCGAGGGGGAAAATAATAGATTTTGACCAGTTAATACGTATCCCCGAGAATCTACCAAAAATGTAAAAAATCTCGAAAGCTGCCGTCAGCGACTCGTCCACATCTTGCAAGTATAATAGAGCGTCGTCCGCGTAGAGAGAGCTTCTCTTCCAGGGATCCCACCATCAATCTCCGAACCTTGTCGGAGGCTCTGATAGAGACGGCTAGGGGCTCCAGTGCAAGTGCGAACAGGGACGGAGATAAGGGACACCCCTGCCTCGTACCTCTCTGCAGCGAGAGCGGCACAGACAACCTGTCATTGGTTCGGAATCGGGCCGAGGGCACCCGGTGGTTGCTGATGCTCTACCGGAGGAACCTAGGCCCAAAGCCAAACCAGCGCAGGACCTCCCACAGAAAGACCCACTCGACCGAGTCGAACGCCTTCTCGGCGTCCAGCGAGGCGATGACCCGCCTACCACTATTGTCATGGGGAATTGACATGTTGAGAAATAGACGTCGTAAGTTAATGTCCGTTCCCTTTACAGGTATAAATCCAGTCTGGTCCGGGTGTATCACCTCTTCCAGAACTGGAGATAACCTGTTCGCCAGAACCTTGGCATCCACGTTCAGGAGCGAGATTGGCCTATACGAGGAGCATTCCTCAGGATCCTTGCCCGGTTTGGGGATCAACACCACCACCGCCTCAGACATGGATGCAGGGAGAGCCTCTAGCTCAAATGATTGGGCAAACAACGCCACCAGTCGCGGGCCCAGCAGGCCCTGATGCTGGGAGTAGAATTCCGTCGGCAGACCGTCCGTCCCAGGAGTCTTACCCGTCTGGAGTTGTGAGAGAGCAATCTGCACCTCCTCCAGGGTGATGTCAGCTTCCAAAGCAGTACAGGCCTCATCTCCAAGTGTGGGAAGAGGTATCCCATCTAGAAACTCAGAGAGTTCCCGAGAGGAGTAATCCACCCTGGTAGAGTACAGGTGTTGGTAATATTGTGCAAATCTATCATTTATCTCACTAGGAGATTATAGCAGAACCCCCCCCCTGAATCCCGGACCCCACCTATGTGAGTAACGGCAGATTGGCCCTTAGCCAACCATGCCATTAACCGCCCACTTTTATTACCATATTCAAAAATCTTTTGCGCCGTGGAAAGGAGGGATTTCTGCATCCCCTCTACCCTACACAGGGACAACCGATGCAGAGCGAACTGCCAAGCCCCGTATGTCACCTGATCGGGATTAGCCACATATGCGGCTTCAGTCATTTTCGCCGTCTCCTCCAGCGAGCGTGCAGCCGTCCTACGAGCAATGGAGATACGCGCCATATACTCCCCCCTGGTCCAGGCCTTAAAGGCATCCCAGGTGACCAGGGGAGAAGCAACACCCGCATTCTCCAGCCAGTAGTGGCACATGCCCTCCTGCACAGCTTCTTGAATACCCTCCTCCTCGATCCAATACCTAGACAGCCTCCACAACCGCTCTCCAGGAGGCCCCATGGATAGCTTGAGAAGTAGAGGAGCGTGGTCGGAGATGCCCCGAAAGAGTATCTCCACTGCCGCAACCCTGTTAAGCAAAGATCAGGAGGCGTAAATCATGTCAATATGGGAGAGAGTTCGAAACGTATTGGAGTGACAAGTAAACTGCCTAGATGTGGGATTAAAGTGGCGCCAGGTATCTGTCAAAGCAAAGGTGTGTGCCCACTCCGTCAGCCCAGGTACCCACCGAGAGACAGAGTGAAGTCTATCCATGTAAGCGGTCGCAGTCATGTTAAAGTCCCCCAATACTATAACATCCTCCACCCCGTAATCAACCACTTTTTGCATAATAGTATACATTAACGCTGGGTCTGCCGGTGGAGGAAGGTAAAGCCCCACCAAGACACAAGGGTTATTAGCAATCAGGGCATGAATAATAATGTACCTACCGCCGGGGTCCGATCTGACGTCCAAGAGCCGAAAGGCCAGCTGCTTGTGCACCAGGATACTGACCCCCCTGGAGTAAGTGGAGTACGTTGCATGGTAGTGGTGGCCCACCCAAGCCTTTTTAAGGCCCATGATTCGAGATCCCAGCAGGTGTCTCTCTTGTAGCACACAAATATGAGGGGAGTGTCTTCTGATATAATTAAGTACTAAAGATCTCTTATGGGCAGAATTGAGTCCCCTCACATTCCATGATATTATGGAGATCTGAGCCATTGCAGCGTGGGTGTGATAATGGGAGATAAGCGGTGAGCCTGGGGTACTCGTCCTCCACCACCTCCAGGGTCCAGCCGGCCGGCAGTAACCCTTCCCGGCCCCCCTATATTACAGTCATAGACAGTGTAGAAGCGAACATGCCATAAAGGAACAAATAAAAAACAAAACAATAACAACTTAGTATCTAAGCCCATGCCCAACGGAGCATATAAAAAAGGGTCAGCAACGGCCAACCTTCCCTTCCCCCCACCCCGCAGATCCCACCCACGGCAAGACTGCATAGTACCCATTTAACCAGCCCGAAGGCAACTAATGTCTGGGAGGCGTGTGTACTTTTCCCAAGAGACAGAGAGTCAGCATCGCCCGGGTTCCAACAGCAAACACCCTGAGGCAAAGTAGGGGTTTATCGCACAAAACAGGGTCAGCTGAAGGAGCAGCCCATGAGTCTAGAGATGCTGCTATAATAAACCCATGAGTCTAGAGATGCTGCTATAATAAACCAATCGGATTATATAGTTCACCTGGTAACACCAGGGGCTCATTGCTTGTAAGTAACCGGTTCCACAAAGTAACAGTAAAAAGGTGCAAAACTAAATACAACAAAATATATTGTAAATGAAAAATTTAAAGTTTTCCCCAATAACCAACACAGGACAGAGCGGGCCGGATTGGAGTCAGGGAAGGAGAGGTGGGGGAGATATGAGCAACAGCCAGATCAATTGCGGTATGGGGAATCAGTACTCCTGCACAGCTGTTACGCTCAGGCAGTCAGTTCCCCCCCAGGAAACTTCCTCTAGTATGCAGAGCAGTAATGAAGTGCGGACAGCAGAAAGCAGCGGACAGCAGAAAGCAGCAACCAGAGCAAGCCGTGCTGTAAACTTCCTACAAATGTCAGTATGAAGGCACAATAGAGTGGGGCTGACATCCAATCCTCCAGCCAGTAAAGTACAGCAGACTTCTGAAAAAATTACCGTGGCAAGTGGGGTAATCCAAGGGGTCCTGGCACCAGACAGGTCTAACTTGTTAGCGGCATCTCTGCTGATCTCATCCCAGAGGGGGGAGAGTTTCTATCCACCGTGCAGCATCCCTCGGAGTGGTGAAGAGGCGGACCGTTTCTCCGTCGATGACCCGCAGCTTGGCAGGAAAGAGTACGCTGCATTTGATGCCCTTGGAGCGGAGAGCTGCTTTAACTCCATCAAAGGAGCGCCGGAGCTTCTGAGTCTCTATGGAGAAGTCAGGGAATAACATCAGGCGGCCGTTACCGTGCAGCAGCTCCCCCGCCGCTCTAGCCGCCCTGAGCAGCTCGTCCCGGTCCCTAAAGTTCAGAAGCCGCAGGATGAAGGTACGGGGGGGGGGGGGGACCCTGCGGGCCGGGTTGCGGTGGCACTCTGTGCACTCTTTCCACCGTGAAGTGGGGAGACAAGCGGGCCGCCGGGAGAAGGGAGCGGAGCAATCCTTCCGCAAATTCAGTGGAGTTCTTACCCTCGGCACCTTCCGCGAGTCCCACAATGCGGATGTTGTTCCTGCGGCATCTGTTCTCGGAATCCTCCGCGCGATGTTCCAGCAGTTTCACCCGAGAGGTAAGTGAGCGGATCGCCCCGGTATTTTCGCCCACGGCATCCTCCACCTGACCCACCCAACTCTCCGCCTCAGTCAGTCTGGAGCGGACCTTGTCCAGGTCTTGTCGAATGAGACCCACATCCAGCTGCACCAGTTAGATTTTGTTGGTCAGGGCCGCTTGGCAAGAGGCCACAGCGGCCTGACATGCAGCAACTGCTGCCATGACCTCCGGGATGCCAGGGGTGGAGGCAGTAGGGCCCTCCTGAGCGTTCGTCTGTGATGCCATGTTGACACAAGGCGCCTGTTTGCTAGGCCTCTGGACAGCGGGACTCGTCTCCGGAGACACCACGGGGGGAAAATGAAGTTTCTTACCCCCCTGCCACGTCCGGAACGTCTAGTAGACATCCACCGCCGTTCGGGCGGGTATATAGTGGGGAAAAAAGCCGATTAGAGGTAATACAGGATAAGCTGTGCAGCAGAGCTCTAAAAAGCACGTCCTCTCACTCCGCCATCTTGGACACGCCCACTGGACGCTTGCAACTTAGTTGTTCTCACATATACTAGATGATTGGGCTCTGGGCCACGGCTCCTCCTTGTCCCCTTCCCCTGATCCTCCCATCCCAACCCCCCTCTATATTATTTCGCCTTGCTCCTTTTTTTTCTTTCCTTCTTTCTATGTTTTTCTCTCTTCTCTCATATGTCTTCTTTCCCCTTCATGTTCTCATGTTAGAGTACTTAATTGAACATTGCAGTATATATCTTTGTACAGGCTCGAGAGTTTTAGACGGCGGGTGGTATGGCCCTCGGGGGATTCCCTCCCGTGTGGGGGGGGGGGGCTGCCCCCCGATAGTAGAATGGGGGGTGGGCTCTTCCCGGGGGGGGGGGTGGTTCGCCTGGTGGGCCGGTACTATGTGTCACAGCGTGAGAGCCCATGTTGGAGGAGGCTTATACATGACCGGTTCGCCTGGTTTATGGGATATTATTTGTTAATGTATGTACGAAAGGAGTGGTCTGTGTTATGCGCTGGTCAATGGTGAGCTTCACTCAAGATGTTTCTATTTCTGTACAATAATGCACTGTGATACTTTTGTTCTATTTCTGAAAATTCTTTAATAAACATCATTGAAACATAAATAGGAAAACTAAGTCAGGTGGAAGTGTGGAGGCAGTTGCTGAGGCTGCCCAACCCATACACGACCACCCAAAGGAGAAACATGCTGTCTCGGCACTGATACAATCACAAAATAAATTTGAATAAAAATAAGTTTAATACATATAAAACATACAGGTTTTTGATAAAAAAACAGCAAAAAGACATTACACCACAAAACCAATGACTACTGCTGACGGGAAAAACCCGTAAGGTGTCTGCTAAGGTAGGGTGTAAGCCATCCCTCTACCGGTTTCGCGAAAGTGGAACATTACCCACAACAATTTGATTTAAAATTATGTTCTTTAGCAAGGAACATACATTCCACATTAATAATTATGTTACCAGTCCAGATTTGCTCCTGCTTCTTCTTGCTGAAGGCTGTCATTTGCCCAGAGCCCCTGAACAGCGGTAAATCGTAAAGTGGAACTAAACACAACGATTTAAGTTTCAAAAAAACTGTTATGTTCCTGGAATGCCAGGATTGCTAACTGTCACATTTGCTGGTGCTCTCAACCAAACTGTCAAACCATCAAATGACTGCTGTTCTAACTGATCACATGTGCAGTACCATGGCAGTTGCAGAAAAAACAAAAGCAGCTTCATTGGTTGTAAAGGATAGGAGGGTTTAAATCAGTTTTAAGGTCAGCTGATCAGCCTCTACAAATTCGGCAGTGCCTAAAAATAGAGGTCAACTGAGCATGAGCAGAGCAGGGTGAGACAATGTATTACTGGATTTTAAATATACCTCCTATCCTAACTTTTTGCAATGAGAATGACAACACCTATTAAAAAAAGTATGTAACTCCAGCTCCTCCACTCCTCTTCCTGTTGGGGAACCCCAAGGCTCCATTCTTGGGCCCCTCCTATTCTCTCTCTATACCTCTTCCCTGGGCCAGTTGATAACCTCCCATGGCTTCCAATACCACCTCTATGCCGACGACACCCAGATCTATTTCTCTACTCCTCAACTCACCCCCTCGATCTCCTCACAGATCTCAAACTTACCGAATGACATATCAGTATGGATGTCACACAACTTCCTCAACCTCAATCTTTCTAAAACTGAGCTTGTTATATTTCCTCCTACACGGTCCCCCCCCACCCCCATGACTTTACCATTAAGATCAACAACACAACCATTGGTCCCTCCACACATGCCAGGGTGCTGGGTGTAATCCTTGACTCTGACTTCTCCTTCAGCCCCCACATCCAATGGCTGGCTAAATCCTGCCGCCTTAACCTCCACAACATCTCCAGAATTCGACCCTTCCTGACTAATGACACCACAAAGCAACGTATTCACTCCTTGATTATTTCCTGCCTTGACTACTGCAACTCTCTCCTTAATGGCCTACCCTTACGCAGGCTATACACCTCACTAACCGATCCGTGACTGCTGCTCCTCTCTGCCAATCCCTTCACCGGCTTCCCCTACCCCACCGTATAAAATTCAAAATGCTAACCACAACATACAAGGCCATTCACAACATCGCCCCCATCTACATCACCAACCTCATCTGCAGATATCGTCCAAATAGTCTCCTTTGCTCCTCCCAGGATCTCCTGCTCTCTAGTTCCCTTGTTACCTCCTCCCATGCTCGCATTCAAGACTTCTCCAAAGCCTCTTTCATCCTCTGGAACTCCCTGCCCCGGTATGTCCGGTCAGCCCCTACCCTGTCCACCTTTAGGAGATCCCTGAAAACTCATTTATTCAGGGAAGCCTATCCCACACCCACCTAACAACTGTCCCCGTGCCACCCCCATTAAATCATTGTCTGCAGCTTTTACCTTTTGTACCACCCCCCTCCCTTTAGAATGTAAGCTCTACGAGCAGGGCCCTCCTGTCCCTTCTGTATTGAACTGTACTGTAATTGTGCTGTCCCCCCCTCTACATTGTAAAGCGCTGCGTAAACTGTTGGCGCTATATAAATCGTATATAATAATAATGTAGGCGTAGGACCCCCACCACTCCCCCTTAAAGGAGAATTATACAAAAAAAAAAAAAATCATTAGTTAAACCCACAAGTGCTTTTTTTTTTAACAACTATTCCTTTATACTGGCTTTTGAAATTTACCAATGCAAAAATTTAGAAATTGGATGAAAGTTTTAGCACCGGGAAACACTTTTTGAAAGATAAAAAGTGCCTTGTTTTTATACAAATATATAGATCAGACCAAAATGAGGTACAAATGAGGAGGAAAGAGGAACTTTGTTCCAAATCAGGGACAGTCCCTTAAAATCAGGGACACTTGGGAGCTATGTTTTAAACAGTAATTTATTATTTTTAATATTTTACATACCGTAACTATACCTGCAAAAGAGACCAGCATGAAGTGACCTAGCAGGATTTAATTTTCTGACTAACGTTCCACTTTAAAAAAAGTTTTGATAAATTCCCCCTATATATCTTCTACTGAAGCTTTTTAGCGGCCTGTCCGCCCTGTGCACCCATATACCTCTCATTTTTACAATGAACTCTATTGCATGCATCTCAGCCCAGCCTATGAAAAGGCTAAAGATTGGTATATGAAAGCAGACTGCCAAAGATATCAGTGGCTGGCAGGGAGCCTCCACATCACCTCACTGCTGGAGTGAAGGTGAGTATAGTTATAATCCACGAGTGTTGCAGAAAAAAAAAAACCCTGCAAGGCAATGGCATAATGTGCTAGTATGCACTGCATACTAGCACATTATGAAATACTCACCTTGGAACGAAGCCCTCCAGCGCTGTAAAGTCACCGCTGAGAGGGCTGACATGTTCCCCCTTTCTTCTGGGTTTGCACGCTCTGGCTATGTGATTGGCCAGAGCCACGATTACGTTACTCCTTCGCATGGCAGCCCTTGCTGCTGTCACAAAGCTCCGGTGTTCTGTCAGAATAGAGAACCTGTCAGATTAGGTAACGAAAATGACGTTCCGTCAACTGCGCATGCGTTCCACCGCTACCAGGTTTGCTAATCTGACAGAACACCTAAAAGTCAGAAGACGGCAGCGGACATCTTACTACACCCAACTACGTCTTAAATTTCAGATTAATTTTAGCAATAAAGTAAGCGTATATAAATAAATACGTCTTAAATTTCAGATTAATTTTAGCAATAAAGTAAGCGTATATAAATAAATATAGTGTATTGATATCTGTGATGCTGTTTGAATGTTTAATTTTTAAAGCCTAAAGGTTTAGCGCTGAGCAGTGCGGGGTGTACCAAGATGGCCTCCGCCACCTTCCTACTGCTGGCGTCCAGCTTCTTTCAAAATGTAGCATAAAAACAGCATCAGAGATGTCAATATATTAAATTTATTTATATACGCCTACTTTATTGCTAAAATTACTCTGAAATTCAAGATGTAGCTGGGTGTAGTAAGATGTCTGCTGCTGCCTTCTGACTGCAGGTGTTCTGGCAGATTAGCAAACCTGGTATAGGGTGTACGCATGCGCAGTTGAAAGAACGTCACTTCTGTTACCTAATCTGACGGGATCGCTATTCTAACAGAACATTGGCAACAGTGGCGGCCGCTCTATAAGGGGCATAGCCCCCCCCCCATCCATGCGTCCGGTCCCCTGATCTACATGCAGGGATGCCAGACTATGGATTCCAATGAAGGGGGCTTCAAAACAGGATGGGCTTGGGGCGCAGAGCACTGCGCTTCGATCCCACCCAGTTCTGCAACACTAGGGAATAAATATTTGCTGTTATTTCTCATTCTCCTCCCGGGCCAGTCAGATAGCCCCTATTATATAGAATTAAGGTTGCGCTCTAACTAAATCATGAGTGAAAAAACACAAACCAACTATTATTGATAAATAGTCTTGTGTGAACTCTTAATAGATGTATCCACTATAAACTGAATGATACAAATGTTAATGCCTGAAAGCAAACAAAGTGAAGAAAAATCTTTAGGTGAAATCCTACGTACGATCCAGATGACGTCAGAGTGACGAAACGCATAGGGCGGAGTCAACGTGCGTCCTTGCATCACTTCCAGGCAGCGGTGTTAGTGTCAGCAATACATGCTTTTTATCCTTTTGCAAAATCTTGATGCGTTGTCCTTCGAAGAGCTTGCTGAAATCCAGAGTTGCCTCTAGGTCCGTCATGATCACTACGTACCCCTGGGGGAAGAGAGGAAACCGAGGTCAGGCTTTACCCATTCAGCATTCTGCTGCACACACTGTGCATTTTACCCGATACCATTTTTGAATGGTCGCGGGCTGGAGGACAGGATCGACGAGCTGATTGCATCTAGACAGCGCTGGTGGTAGAGCGAGGAGACTGACCGCTCATTAACATTGCAAGGACAGAGACCTTGGCTGGGTGATAGCCACATGCTGTATGGGTCCGTGCAGCTGGTAAGCGCACATTGCACTCGGTGGTGGATTCACCGTGTTTGTCTGATATCATTTCTGAAGTTTGAGTTATTCATTTACCCTTTCACATTGGAGATGATTCCACAAGAACCTTCTTCACTCTGGACTAGGGCCGAAACAACTAATCGATTAATCGACAACTAATCGATTATGAAATTAATCGATTACTATTTTCATAATCGATTAATCGGCCAGTAACATAATGGGGTTAAAAAAAACTAAAACGAGCCCTTTACAGTTAGGGCTGGGCGATTTTCCCCCCCAAAAAATCTGCGATTTTTTTATAAAAAACTCGATTTACGATTCGATTTTTTTATTTTATTATATTAATTAAAGTGCATCAACAAACAAAATTTCAAAGGCAAACCCTTTCTCTAACTGCAAAGTCAGTGTGCCGTGTGCAACAAAGATTGTTAAACATCCAAATTATTAATACTGTATTTGGATTTAGCTAATAAAACAACCAAAAATCTTGAGGTTACTCTTAGTTGAATTGAACTGTGCCCATGCCTCACTGTGCCCGTGCCTCACTGTGCCCGTGCCTCACTGTGCCCGTGCCTCACTGTGCCCAAGCTTCAATCACTGTGCCCGTACCTGATGCAGATTTTCATGGGATACGGATTTTACTGCAACACCGGCGGCCATTCCAGTATTCAAAAGCCACGCCTCCTCCTCGTCTGTGATAGGCGGAACACTCAATTTCCCAGCATTCAGTGTTCCGCCTATCATGGACATCCGCTCATCCTCATAACACAGACGAGGATGAGAGGATGTCCGTGATAGGCTGAACACTGCCTGCTGTGAAATTGAGTGTTCCGCCTACCACAGACGACGAGGACTCGGGAGGCGCGGCTTTTGAACACTGCAATGGCCGCCGTCTGTCTGCATGGCACGCTGATCAGGTAGGCAGACGGCGGCTTGCGGTTAGTTAGTGTTACATTACTACGGCGAGTAGATGTAATTGGGGTAACGCCGCCCAGTGCCATTCCGGATACTCCCCCTGCAGCCCTGCTACGGAAACTTTGAAGGAAAAGTAAATAAAAAAATATAAAAAAAAAAAAAAAAAAAAAAAAAAAAAATATAAAAAAAATCGATTTTCTTCAAATCTGAATCGATTTGAACTCAAAACTCGATTCAAGATTAAAATCGATTTTTTTCCCAGCCCTATTTACAGTACAAAAAGAGCAAATCGCTACTGTAAATATTACGTTCACTTACAGCGATTATTTGCTCTTTTTGTACAATTTTTTTTTTTTTTTTAACACCATTATGTTACTAAACATCTCAGGCCTGGGTCACACCTCTGTGTTTTTTTGGTGCTTTTTGCAGAAACACACTACAGGTCATTTACATGGTATCCTATGGGACCCCTTCACATCCATGATTTTTTCAGCTGCTGCGTATTTGGAAAGGGCAAGTACCTTTTTTAACGCAAAACGGTGCTATTTTGGTTTTTTGGTTCAATATACTTCAATAGAGAAGCTGTAGAAAAGCATGTAATGTGTTTTTGCGGCAATTTGTGTGTTTTAGTCTGCCCAACAACAAATTGGCCAAAAAAAAAAAAAAAAGTAAAAATGCAGCAAAATTACCTTTTTTTTTTTTACGGTTATTAACCGATTAATCGAAACAATAATCGGCCAACTAATCGATTATGAAAATAATCGTTAGTTGCAGCCCTACTCTGGACCATTTAGAATTATTTCTTTCAGAAGAACTTTTCTATACATTTATCAGAGGACTAAGTTTAATTTTTTCACTTTTGAGCTTGCAAAAGAATGTTATTTTTGTGCATTTTTTTTTCCACAGGGATTTTCATATAGGATTTCACCTAAAGATTTTTCTTCACTTTGTTTGCCTTCAGGCATTACCATTTGTATCATTCAGTTTATAGTGGATACATCTATTAGGCCCCTTTCACACTGGGGCGGGCAGGTGCGGTGGCGGTATAGCAGCGCGATTTTCAGCGCTGCTATACCGTCGTTCTTACCGCGGTATGCGGTCGCTAGGGGGGTTAATTTAACCCCCGCTAGCGGCCGAAAAAGGGTTAATACCGCCCGCAAACCGCGGCTATTGCCGCGGTTTGCGGGCGGTATTACCGCGCTGTCCCATTGATTTCAATGGGAGACCGCGGTAAAGGAGCGGTGAACACACCGCTCCTTTACCGCTGTAAAGAAGCGGCTAGCAGGACTTTTGGAGCGGTCCTGCTAGCGCACCGCTTGTGTGAAAGCCTTCGGGCTTTCACATTGAAGGCACAGGGCAGGATTTTTTCATGCGGTATAACAGCGCTATTATTAGCGCTAAACCGCATGAAAAACGCCCCAGTGTGAAAGGGGCCTTAAGAGTTCACACAGGACTATTTATCAATAATAGTTGGTTGTGGTTTTTCACTCATGATTTAGTTAGAGAGCAACCTTCATTCTATATTATTGTTTTGGTTTGTATCTCACATTGTGTTGCAGCTTATTATTTTTTTCTAGCGCAGTTCCTTTACCCTTAGATAGCCCCTATTGGCCACTGAGTCTTAGGACACGTGTGTCTCCTGTGGGGGTGATCGCCGCCGCGTGTGTCTCCCGGGGGGGGTAATCGCCGCCTGTATCTCTCGGGGGTAGGTGGCGGGTGATTGCCGCCTGTGTCTCCCGGGGGGTAGTCACCACCTGTGTCTCCCGTGGGGGTGTTCGCTGCCGCCTGTGTCTCCCGGGGGTGGGTGATCGCTGCCGTGTGTCTCCCGTGGGGGTTGATCGCCGCCTGTGTCTCCTGGGGGGGGTAATCGTCGCCTGTGTCTTCTGTGGGGGGTGATGGCCGCCGCGTGTGTCTCCCGTGGGGGGGGGGGTAATCGCCGTCGCCTGTCTCCCGTGGGGGGTTATCACCGCCACATGTGTCTCCCGGGGGTAATCACCACCTGTGTCTCCCGTGGGGGGTAATCACCGCCTGTGTCTCCCGTGGGGGGTAATCACCGCCTGTGTCTCCCGTGGGGGGTAATCACCGCCTGTGTCTCCCGTGGGGGGTAATCACCGCCTGTGTCTCCCGTGGGGGGTAATCACCGCCTGTGTCTCCCGTGGGGGGTAATCACCGCCTGTGTCTCCCGTGGGGGGTAATCACCGCCTGTGTCTCCCGTGGGGGGTAATCACCGCCTGTGTCTCCCGTGGGGGGTAATCACCGCCTGTGTCTCCCGTGGGGGGTAATCACTGCCTGTGTCTCCCGTGGGGGGTAATCACTGCCGCGTGTGATCGCCCCTCGTGTGTCTCCCGTGGGGGTTGAACGCCGCCGCCTGTGTCTCCCGTGGGGGTTGATCGCCGCCGCCTGTGTCTCCCGTGGGGGTTGATCGCCGCCGCCTGTGTCTCCCGTGGGGGTTGATCGCTGCTGCATGTATCTCCGTGGGGGGTAATCGCCAATGCGTGTCTCCCGTGGGGGTGATCGCCGCCTGTGTCTCCCGTGGGGGGTTATCATCACCGCATGTGTCTCCTGGGGGGTAATCACTGCCTGTGTCTCCCGTGGGGGGTGATCGCCGCCACCTGTGTCTCCCGTGAGCAGAGGCGCAGCGTGGGGGGGGCAGGGGGGCCGTCGCACCGGGCACAACATTTAGGGGGGCGCCCGCCAGTATGTATCACAGTGGCTGCCTCCTAAATTAACTGTGTCCCCGTCCCTGTGTCACCGTGCCCGCCGCCATGTTCAGTCTCAGGCGCCCTGTGATTGGGCGTATGAGGTCATGTGCGGCGGCGGGGCTGGCCTGTCCACGATCGCGGTAGAGCCTGGAGTCCCGCCTTCGTCCAATCACAGAGTGCAGGAGACTGAACATGGGTGGAGGCGGGACTCCAGGATCTACCGCGATCGTGGATAGGCCAGCCCCGCCGCCACACATGACCTCATACGCCCAATGACAGGGCGCCTGAGATTGAACATGATGGCGGGGAATATCGCCGAACAGAGGCTGCAGAGCAAAGCAGGTGCCGAACATGGCGAGTCGGATTACTCCAGCAAGGTACCGGGGATCGGGAGGAGGGCAGCCGCTGACACTCTTCCAGGCAGGCTGAGCCAATACTGGGGAGGAAGGAGAGCACGGAGCCGGGAATAGAGCACAGGCAGCAGGGGGTGGAGGGGAGAGGGAAAGTCACAGCATGGAGGAGAAGAGAGGAATGGAGAGGAGAGGGGGATCAGCCTGGAGGAGAGATGGAGGAGAAGAGAGGAGAGGGGGATCAGCCTGGAGGAGAGATGGAGGAGAAGAGAGGAGAGGGGGATCAGCCTGGAGGAGAGATGGAGGAGAAGAGAGGAGAGGGGGATCAGCCTGGAGGAGAGATGGAGGAGAAGAGAGGAGAGGGGGATCAGCCTGGAGGAGAGATGGAGGAGAAGAGAGGAGAGGGGGATCAGCCTGGAGGAGAGATGGAGGAGAAGAGAGGAGGGGGGGGAACAGCCTGGAGGAGGGATGGAGGAGAAGAGAGGAGAGGGGGGGGGATCAGCCTGGAGGAGGGATGGAGGAGAAGAGAGGAGAGGGGGGGATCAGCCTGGAGGAGGGATGGAGGAGAAGAGAGGAGAGGGGGGGATCAGCCTGGAGGAGGGATGGAGGAGAAGAGAGGAGAGGGGGGGATCAGCCTGGAGGAGGGATGGAGGAGAAGAGAGGAGAGGGGGATCAGCCTGGAGGAGGGATGGAGGAGAAGAGAGGAGAGGGGGGGATCAGCCTGGAGGAGGGATGGAGGAGAAGAGAGGAGAGGGGGATCAGCCTGGAGGAGGGATGGAGGAGAAGAGAGGAGAGGGGGATCAGCCTGGAGGAGAGATGGAGGAGAAGACAGGAGAGGGGGATCAGCCTGGAGGAGAGATGGAGGAGAAGAGAGGAGAGGGGGATCAGCCTGGAGGAGAGAGATGGAGAAGAGAGGAGAGGGGGATCAGCCTGGAGGAGAGAGATGGAGGAGAAGAGAGGAGAGGGGGATCAGCCTGGAGGAGAGATGGAGGAGAAGAGAGGAATCAGCCTGGAGGAGAAGAGAGGAGAGGGGGATCAGCCTGGAGGAGGGATGGAGGAGAAGAAAGGAGAGGGGGATCAGCCTGGAGGAGGGATGGAGGAGAAGAGAGGAGAGGGGGGGGATCAGCCTGGAGGAGAGATGGAGGAGAAGAGAGGAGAGGGGGGGATCAGCCTGGAGGAGAGATGGAGGAGAAGAGAGGAGAGGGGGGGATCAGCCTGGAGGAGAGATGGAGGAGAAGAGAGGAGAGGGGGGGGATCAGCCTGGAGGAGAGATGGAGGAGAAGAGAGGAGAGGGGGGGATCAGCCTGGAGGAGAGATGGAGGAGAAGAGAGGAGAGGGGGGGGATCAGCCTGGAGGAGAGATGGAGGAGAAGAGAGGAGAGGGGGGATCAGCCTGGAGGAGAGATGGAGGAGAAGAGAGGAGAGGGGGGATCAGCCTGGAGGAGAGATGGAGGAGAAGAGAGGAGAGGGGGGATCAGCCTGGAGGAGAGATGGAGGAGAAGAGAGGAGAGGGGGATCAGCCTGGAGGAGAAGAGAGGAGAGGGGGATCAGCCTGGAGGAGAGATGGAGGAGAAGAGAGGAGAGGGGGATCAGCCTGGAGGAGAGATGGAGGAGAAGAGAGGAGAGGGGGATCAGCCTGGAGGAGAGATGGAGGAGAAGAGAGGAGAGAGGGATCAGCCTGGAGGAGAGATGGAGGAGAAGAGAGGAGAGGGGGATCAGCCTGGAGGAGAGATGGAGGAGAAGAGAGGAGAGGGGGATCAGCCTGGAGGAGAGATGGAGGAGAAGAGAGGAGAGGGGGGATCAGCCTGGAGGAGAGATGGAGGAGAACAGAGGAGAGGGGGATCAGCCTGGAGGAGAGATGGAGGAGAAGAGAGGAGAGGGGGATCAGCCTGGAGGAGAGATGGAGAAGAGAGGAGAGGGGGATCAGCCTGGAGGAGAGATGGAGAAGAGAGGAGAGGGGGATCAGCCTGGAGGAGAGATGGAGGAGAACAGAGGAGAGGGGGATCAGCCTGGAGGAGAGATGGAGGAGAAGAGAGGAGAGGGGGATCAGCCTGGAGGAGAGATGGAGGAGAAGAGAGGAGAGGGGGATCAGCCTGGAGGAGAGATGGAAGGAAGAGAGGAAAGACACACTTCTATATACACATGAATGGGACAGGAGGAAATCAGTGGAGCTGGGATTGTCACATCCATATGGGGGGGGGGGGGGGGCATGGAATCAGTAGGAGATGACATTAACAGGCGCTGGGACTGTCACATGAGATGAGGGGTCCATGGATGGGAGCTGAGAGGGGTCCATAAATAGGGTACAACACACACAGGGACAGGAGAGAAACGTGGGTGGAGGCATGGACACTTAAGCCTCGTACACATGAACGAGTTTCTCGGCAAAAACCAGCAAGAAACTTGCTGGCAGAGATTTTTTGCCGAGAAATTCGTTCGTGTGTATGGTTTCTCGTCAAGAAAAGCGACAAGAATCTCGACGAGAAAATAGAGATCCTGCTCTCTATTTTCTCGTCGAGATTCTCGTCAGCCTGTTTCTCGACGAGAAAAGTGAGTGTGTGTACACTTACCTGTCCTCCCGGAAGCCCGCGCATGCTCGAAATGACTTTGACGCATGCGCGGTAGATTCCTAGGCATAGCTAGGGTATACCAAGATGGCGGCGACGGCATCGAATGTGACGAGCGCATGCTCGTCATAGTCGATGACGTCACCGCGTACGCTCCATTCAAAGAACCGCGGGTTCTTTGAATCGAGCGTGTGTACACTCGGCCGGGACAAGTTTCTTGTCCAAGAATCTCGTCGAAAAAAACGACATGTTTTTTTCTACGAGAATCTCGGCCGTGTGTACGAGGCTTTACTGTGTGTTCTATGAACAATGAGATCCGCAGGACTTCCACACACCAGCCCACTCCCCCCACCTGTCATACAGCTATGCTATCCTGGACATCACAATCCCAGTACACTGCACAGCACACCTTCACTATAAGGCGTGGGGGGGGGGGGTCATTGGAACAGCGCCACAAAAATCTCCACCTACACCGTATAGTCAGGGGCGGAGCCAATGGGGGTGTAAAAATTAGGTTTCACACAGGGTGGCAAAAATCCTTGCACTGGCCCTGGTCAGTGTAGTGGTCAGTGTAGGAATCAGGTAGGTCAGTGTAGTGGTCAGTATAGTGTGTAGTGGACAGTGTGGGAATCAGGTAGGTCAGTGTAGTGGTCAGTATAGTGTGTAGTGGACAGTGTGGGAATCAGGTAGGTCAGTGTAGTGGTCAGTATAGTGTGTAGTGGACAGTGTGGGAATCAGGTAGGTCAGTGTAGTGGTCAGTATAGTGTGTAGTGGACAGTGTGGGAATCAGGTAGGTCAGTGTAGTGGTCAGTATAGTGTGTAGTGGACAGTGTGGGAATCAGGTAGGTCAGTGTAGTGGTCAGTATAGTGTGTAGTGGACAGTGTGGGAATCAGGTAGGTCAGTGTAGTGGTCAGTATAGTGTGTAGTGGACAGTGTGGGAATCAGGTAGGTCAGTGTAGTGGTCAGTATAGTGTGTAGTGGACAGTGTGGGAATCAGGTAGGTCAGTGTAGTATAGTGGTCAGTGTAGTGTAGTGGTCAGTGTAGGAATCAGGCTGGTCAATACTATTGTAGGAAGGGAAGGGATAGGACTCGGGGAGAGCTAAAAGTCCGCAGGTCAGGGGGGCGCAAATTACTTGCCTTGCCCCGGGCGCTGACAACCCACGCTACGCCACTGCCCGTGAGGGGTTATCACCACCACATGTGTCTCCCGGGGGGGTAATCACTGCCTGTGTCTCCCGTGGGGGGTGATCGCCGCCACCTGTGTCTCCCGTGAGGGGTTATCACCACCGCTTGTTTCTCCTGGGGGTGGGGGTCGGGGTGGCGCCTGTGTCTCCCGTGTTATATATAGGCTTACCTGTAGGTAAAAATCACCAAGCTCCACTTTAAAAATAAATAATAAAACCAGCAGCCAAAGATGTGCTTCAAGTTACAGTACTTCCAAACATTATACATGTCATAAAACAACACTACCGTATATAAGAGGAGATACAGCACTGACTGGACAGCACGCTTCTTTGCAAAATTCCACCAACCGTTTCCACAACAGCCAATGAACGAGCGCGCTCCATCAGCCTATCACTAAAGAAGAACAGCTTCCAATGAATGAGCTCGTTGCATGCGCTCCAGGAAGTAAAGGGGCGGCTTGTGTTGTATGGTGGAGAGTGTGTGCGGTGTGTAGGAGTCAGGGCAGTGCTGAGCTGAGGATGACAGTGTGCGCGCTATCACAGGGAGCAGGGTCATCGTCTCATTGATTGTGTGTACATTGGTACAAGGTGCAATATGAAGACAGCGAGCGCCCTGTTTAATGGCATATTGCTGCTATTAGTAGTCTTAGGGGTCAGAGATGTATTCTTCGCCTATGAGAGGGACAGGTGCAGCATGACTTATATGTTCGAGTATCCCGAGTTTCAGGTAAGCTCCCCTCACTCCATATATGTAGTAAACTAATGGGCGTGTGTGTGAGGGTCGGGAGGGATGGGAAATGTTCTACATCATATTATCGTGTCTGGTCTACAATATTGGCTGCACTATAATAGAGGAGAAAACCAATGTCTGGATGTTATGGAACATTGGGCTCCATTCACAAGGCAATATCTTGAGTATCCATTCACTAAAAAACGCAGCTAAAATACCGCATGAGTATTTTATGAAGTCATGCAGTATTTTAGTAGTGAACTCGTGGTAATTTAACTCATACCAGCAGCCAGTGTATTTCCTAACGTTAAAAAATAGTAGTTAAGGAGCGGACGGCCGCCCGCGTCCTTGGCAACCGAGTCATCAGCTGTCAGTGGGATCCCCCACTGACAGCTGAAAGAAGAAAAAACAATTGCCAGCAATTTAAAAAGTGTGTGTGTGTGTGTCGTTCCACCCCGCCATACCATACCAGGCCACATGCTCTCAACATTGGAGGGTACTTTGGAGGTTCCCCTACTCATTCACCCAAAAAAAAAAAAAAGACGATATTAGACAGTTTTTTGACAAGTCTCTTATTTAAAAAAACTGGCCCCCGGTGCAGATCCACTGTCAATCTTGTCGGTGGGGGGGGGGGGGGAAGACCCCCGACAGCTCTGCTGTCTGACTTCTTAAATATCTAAGGGGGTGACATCACCGGGTAATCCTGCCCCCCCCCCCCCCCCTGGGAAGCCATCAACCCAGCATGCCCCTGGCTGGCGATGTCACAATGGAGTGGGATCACCCCTTGATGTCACTGGGTGGCCCCATGCCTTAGTTATTTAACCACTTCAACACCGGGCTTTTTTTACCACCTCAATACTGGGCCTATTCTGGCACTTCTCTCCTATATGTACAAATCATCATTCTTTTGCTAGTAAATTACTCAGAGCCCCCAAATATTATGATTTTTTTTTTTTTATTTATTTTTATTTTTTTATCGAACGCCCTAGGCAATAAAATGACGGTCATTGCAACTTTTTTTTCTTGCACGGTATTTGCGCAATAATCTTTCAAGCGCCTTTTTTTTTTTTTTTATAAAAAAAATGGTTTCATGAATTAAATAAAACAGTAAAGTTAGCCCAATTTTTTTTTTGTAAAATATGAAAGATGATTTTACGCCGTGTAAATAGATAACAACGTCACGCTTTGAAAATTGCGCACACTCATGGAATGGCGCCAAACTTCGGTACTTAAAAATCTCCATAGGCGACGCTTTAATTTTTTTTACATGTTACCAGGTTAGAGTTACAGAGGAGGTCTAGTGCTAGAATTGTTGCACTTGGCGATACCTCACATATGTGGTTTGAACGGCGTTTACATATGTGGGCGGGACTTGCGTGTGCGTTCGCTTCTGATCGCGAGCTACTGGGGACAGGGGCGTTTATTTATTTTACTTTAATTTTATTTTTTATATCACTTTTATTCCTATTACAAGGGATGTAAACATCCCTTGTAATAGAAATGGTGTGTGTTACAGGTCCTCCTTTATGGAGAGATGTGGGGTCAATAAGACCCCACATCTCTCCTCCAGGCTGGAAAGCATGAGATCGTGAAAAAAACTTCACCGATCTCATGTTTACTAGCCGCAATGGCGGCTTTGTTTACATCTGAGAACCCAGGCGTGACGTCATCACATCGCACGCGGGCCTCCGACGGTCATAGAGATGACTGGTGACCATCTGGTCACCAGCCATCTCTATGGTTCACTTCCAGCGCCGGACGATTCATTCTCCGGGCCCCCGATGGCACGGGAGAGCCCGGAGAAGCACCGGATGGCGGCGGGAGGGGGGGGATGTCCCCTCCCGCCGCCTATAAGAACGATCAAGTGGCGGAACCGCTGCTATGATTGTTCTTATGGCGCACAGAATCGCCGGCAGAACAGAAGGATATCTGAATGATGCCTCTAGCTGCAGGCATCATTCAGATATCCCCCCACAAAGCCCAGGACATCATATGACGTCCACCCAGGATGGGAGATCCCATCTGTGGACGTCATTGGACTATGGCTGGGTAGGGAAGTGGTTAAGAACAGGCAGACCTTCTCTCCCAACTAATTTTGGCATTGGGGTTCCCTTTAAAATCGGTATGGTTTCTGGGGGGACCTCACGACACTTTTTTTTTTTTTTTTTTTTTTTAAATTGTATTATTTTTTCTATTTGTATTGCCGGCAAATGGTGCTGACAGCTGATAAATCATTGGTGGCCGCCCGCTTCCTAACAACCAGGTTGTTTATTGGAAACAATAAATTTTCATCCAAGGATAGGGACTCTCATTGATATGCACCACCTCCCCATAATGAATTCATTGTACAAAGGGATATAGAAATGGGAATTTTGAGGTGCAAAAATAAATCTACTTAACACATATTCAGAATTTATCAAAGTTTTATTATATAAACATTAAAAATGTTGAAAACAACATATGAAAAACCATACGATCTTGGTACAAAGGATTTGTGGCTCTACGTGTTTCGCTATTATACTGGCTTCTTCAGGAGCTTATTGTAAACCTTATGTACAGTATCACTACAAAGAAGTAGAAAAAATATTAAATATATTCAAAAAATAAAATAACTTTAGACACGCATTTGTAAAGACCAATATGGTCTCTAATTAATAAAAAAATATTATTTTTTCGATCATGTATTAAGTAGGTACATTATTGCACCTCAAAACTCCCATTTTCTATATCCCTCTGTACAATGACAGGTTGTTTATTGGTTGGTAAGATGCCGACGGCTGCTGGTTCCTTAACCACTTGCCGACCAGCCGCCGCCATTGTACCGCGGCAGGTCGGCTCGTTCCCGTGAATCGCCGTCGTACATCGGCTCGGGAACTCTATATTGTGGGCGCGTGCCCACTGGCCAGCAGGGGAGCGAATCAGCGGGGTGGGGCGGACTCTGTCCGTCGGCCACCCGCGATCGTTCCCCCGCAGTGACAGAACGGGGATCTGCCTGCGTAAACAAGGCAGAGCTCCGTTCTGACAGGGGAGATCACACAGATTCTGTCTTTCTGCTATGAAGGAAGATGGATCTGTATGTTTTCCCAGGCAGCCCATCCCCTATACATTTAGAAAACACCTGCAGTGAACACATTTAAACCCTTGATAACCCCTTCCCTGCCAGTGTCATTGGTACAATAACCGTGCATATTTTTAGCACTGATTACTGTAACAATGTCACTGGTTCCCAAAAAAGTGTCACATGTCAGGTGTCCGCTCTGCCCGCCTCAATGTTGCAGTCCCGCTAAAAATCGCAGATCACTGCCATCACTAGTGGAGAAAAAAATAAATTAAAATCAATATATGCTTATTGCGGGGTTTTTTTTTTTTTTTTTTTGTGGGATATTTATTATAGGGAAAAAGTAAAAAATATTGCCTCTTTCTTTCTTCTTTTTTTTTTTTTTTTTTTTTTTCTTTTTTTTTTTTTTTCTTTCTTTTTTTTTTCTTTCCCGCAGAGGTGATCAAATATTACCAAAAGAGAGCTCTATTTGTGGGAAAGAAAAGATCAATTTTGGGTACAGCGTCGCACGACCGCTCAATTGTCAGTTAAAGCGACGGAGTGCCGTATCGCAAAAAATGACCTGGTCATTAACCACTTCAATACCAGGCACTATCGCCCCTTCCTGCCCAGGACAATTTTCAGCTTTCAGCGCTGTCGCATTTTGAATAACAATTGCACAGTCATACAAAACTGTACCCAAACTAAATTTTTATCATTTTCTTCCCACAAATGGAGCTTTCTTTTCATGGTATTTGATCACCACTGGGGTTTTTATTTTTTGCTAAACAAACTGACCGACATTTTTGAAGGGGGGAGAAAAAAAATATGTCTTTGTTAAGGTTATAAAATGTTATTTTCTTTCACTGACTAGTTGGCACTGATATGTAGAATTGATGGGCATGGACTGGCAGCTGATGGGCACCTTTTTGGCAGCTGTGGTGGCACATCTGATGGAGCTGTGCTGATAATCAATGTGCTGATCATTGTACGTACCCTTGTTGCTGGTAAATGATTTGTCTCAACACTCTGCTACATTTGCCGTGTAGCATGTTCTGTTGAAAAACAATAGACTTGGGCTCCATGCACACTGGAGCTGATAAACTGCAGTTTATTGTAGTTTGGGCGTTTATTATTTTTTAGCCCATAAACTCCACTCTGTTAGCTTATGCGTCCATGCACACATGGAAGTTTTTCAGCTTTAATGAGCAGTGGAGTTTATGGGATTTTTTCTGAACTCCCGAAAATCGCGTTCAAAGTGCCGTTTTTTGGCGTCAAAACGCTCAAACGCAGTTCGCCAGCGTTTTTTGATCCATTGGGGGGGGGGGGGGGAAGCTATTGCAAAAAACGTTAAACGTTGAGAGACTCCCTGCAAAGCTACTGGCGTTTATAATAACTTTTCTTTAGCGTCCAGTGTGATGGCCAGGGGGGGAAAAAAAACGAATGCAACCACCGAATCTAGGAATTGATAAGCTGCAATATAATACATGTTTGCTTTTGTGTTTTAATATCACTTTAATGCTGGTTCTGATAGAATGGTGTCAGAACACACAGTGCATAGCAGTTCGTTGCATTTGGGGCTGTGTAGCCGCAGACGACCAGTTGGGCTGCCCATGGTGACCTGTGTCTACATACAAAAGCACCTACAATGGGCACGTGAGCTCTGAAACACTGAGCAACAGACGATGTCTTTGAGGTGTTAACTTGGCTTCCAAATTCCCCAGATCTCAATCCAATCGAGCATCTGTGGGATGGGCTGGGGGAAAAAGTCTGATCCACAAATGCCCCACCTCACAACAGGACTTAAAGCAGTATTAAACCAACATTTTTATGTATTAGGCCGGGTTCACACTTGTGTGACACGACAGCCGTCCTACTTTGGATCCGACTTTGCCCTGCGACATGAAGCCGACATATATCCGACTTGGATCCCCGCCAATACCAGGCACTGTTTGGTATGAATCCTGAGCGGGAACTCCACGCCAATTTTTAAATAAACCGGCATGGGTTCCCCCTCCGGGAGCATACCAGGCCCTTGGGTCTGGTATGGATTTTAAGGGGAACCCCATCGCCGAAAAAACGGCGTGGGGGTCCCCCCATGTTGGTGAATTTTTCCCCTGTGATCAATCAAACTTCAAGTGTTCAAGAAGAAAGCCAATTTATTTCAAATGTACCGGTACAAATGGATGAGTCTTACATGCTAAGAGAAAAAGCAGAAGTCACACTTGACACGAGGTGTGTGACCTTTTTATAGAGTCAACAGGACGCATATTATTGGTTAAAGTTCACTGGTGGCTCATGACGTATAACAGCTTTATTGCCAATCGCAGTGTCTTTTTTACAATTCGTAGCAAAGCTAATGAATTTAGGAAGGAAGTTGAAACAATTGAACAATACAGGTTAGAAGCAACGTGTCTTTAGAAGCCATTTTAGAAATCGGAATCTATTTAAAATTCCTACAAATAGTCACACAATAGACATAAAAAACTTTTCCAACATTCCCACCTCTTGTGTGGCTATTTTATCTCAACACATTTCGATGATAGTCCCTGTGTTATGCACTTTACTGACTGTATGTCATTATGTTGAGCTTCAATGTCCACACAGGTCTCCTCAGAGGTAGGAAGTGCTTGATACATTGTTCTTGAGATTGCAGTTTCGATCAGTTTTTGTGAAAGTCCTCGAATACAGCAGCATCCGCAAGTGACCAGAACGGCCAAAGCCACAGCAATTGAGATCAAACATGGTGTGATAAGTCCAGTCCATTTACCAAACCATCCTTCAAGCCAGTTTGTGAATGGATCATTAATACCTGAATTCTCCGCTAATTCATTCGATAGAGCAGTTGGTCCTTCCAGGGCTCTGGTCACAGTCCCTCCAGGAGCTGTATTGTTAGGGATAAAGGTACAACACATGCTACCAAACATTTTGCATACCCCTCCTCTTTCAGCCAGGACCATATCTAAGGCCATTCGGTTCTGCCATGCCATTAGAGAGGTGGGGCCCAGCTGTTCTGCTAGGCTTTTTACAGCCTAGTTTACAAATCGTTGTTGGTTGTAGTATATATAGTTAATCCAGTCAACATTTTTATCTATAGTCACCCACCAGAGCAGAGACTCCCAGCCGTTACCTGATTCCTGGCCTTAAACTCATTCGGCACCCCTCAAGGAACACCATCTCATCTATATAGATCTGGGAGTCAAATGACCCTTTGGGAGAGGTTTCCCTTCGATACCGTTGGTGACTCTTAGTCCACGGGTGTTCTGACAGGATTCTCCGGGGCATAACCAGCTGGACCAACGCACAATCCCCTTGGGCATTGGCGGGAATCCTAGCTCGCAGTTTCTTATCCCCACACATCCACCAGACATCAGCTCTCTGAGAGTCATGTTCAACCCAATCACCATTTTCCTTGCTAATCCTCTCCGCACAGCAGTCATCAGGTAGTGACCCAAGATCGACCGCGCTACTGTTCCCTGGAAGTGCAAAACAAGCAAAATTGCCTGGATACATTAGCAACCGCTGGAGGTATCTGAGGTCTCTGCACTGGGGGAAACCACAAACTCAACGTGTGACAGGTAGAATTTGCTTCTAGTTTATAGCTCTTATTATACAACCGCAGCATACATTTTAAACCTTCTGGATCTGTATTGTAATCTAGAGGAAAAGGGACCGTTGCTAAATGTGGTCTAGCTCCAGCACAAACTAAACAGTTTTCCTTTTTTAGAGTTTTAACCGTGTACCTCAACCATTCTAACCACTCATTTTTTTTTCTTGGTAACCCGTCTCCAAAGCTATGACATCTTCTACTGTTAGGTTAGTAAATCTTATAGTGTTACTCAGAACTTCTATTTTAGTATGGCCTTCTTCTTTCCCTTCTGTGTCTACCTTTTCCTGTTTGCTTTTATTGAGTGGTAATACATCAAGGAAAAATTTACCTAAAGGATCTGTTCCCGATACCCATGCTCCCATAGAATATAACCGTTGATCCTCTTTTCGAGGTTCTTTTAATGTTATCAGCAATTGGTTGCTATCTCTGCTATGTGTACAGGGGGAATTGGCCGCCTTTGTTATGGTGAGTCTTTCTTTTAAACCATTTATGCCTAGAATGTTGTACCCCCAATCTTGGTGTGCTGTGGTCCACAGGGCCTGGTTCCATACTGAACAGTCAGTTCCACTTGAAAGATAACAAACATATTTATCTGCCCATTGGAGCCTTCTTGCTTCAGTTATCTCCCTACAGTCCACCATTTGGCAAAAATCAACTAAAATGGTACTAGTTACTCCTTCTATGAAGGTTAAGTTCAAAGCCTTCCCTGTACTTGCCCATTCTAGAAGTTCCTTTTCTTTCCAGTTTCTGCCTCCCCGTATAGACGTCTCACCTAGAGTCACCAGTAGACCCAAGATAATCACTGTCCCTTTTCATCCTGACCAGCTGCAGAGCCCCAGGGGGTAAGGGAAGGGAGTCTTCACCGGTTTGAGATAAGCCCCACCTTGTGCGGGACCTCCCTTTGTAGCTGGACTTACTAGAGCTCTGTCGCCAACTGACCCTGCTCTGCCTGTAAAACCTTTTTGCAATGGGACTGGTGAGTCCAGGTAGACCTCTCTGCAATCCTTATTGCCGTGGGAGTGGTGAGAAGAACCTGATATGGCCCCTCGCACTTAGGCAAGTGCCAATGTTTCCTTTTTATTACTTTTATCAGGACCCAGTCTCCGATATGGATTTTCTCTTCTCCTTGGATTGGACCTTCTGGAATAGAACAGACCTCATTAATTTGTTTGTTTTTCAACAAGTTAGACATGTATTCTGCTAAGGATTCCTCAACTGGTGTTTCATTTAGTAGTAAGGGTATTCTATATGGCCTTCCATGTATCATTTAAAATGGACTCAAACCTACCTGTGTGGGTGTAATATGCATGCTAGTCACAGCTAATGGTAAGCAGTACATCCAATTTTTACCTGTTTCTTCCATAGCTTTTCTGAGTTTATTTTTTCGAATCCCATTGTCTTTCCACCAATACAGCTGATTGGGGGTGGTAGGCACAATGTTTTTTTTACTTGGATACCCATCACTTCTGTCAAATGTTTTATAGTTTTATTTACAAAATGGGATCCATTATCGCTGTAGATCTTTTCAGGGATTCCAAACCTAGGAATTATATCTCTTAGTAATGCTTTGGCTACAGTCTGTGCGTCCGCACTTCCTGTCGGGAATACCTCCACCCATTTGGTCAAAGCATCTATTATTACCAGACAATATTTTTTCTTTCACATTTGTCCAATTTAATAAAATCCATGCAAATGTGTTGGAATGGATATTGTGGTGTGGGGAACTTCCCTTTTTGTGGCATTATGCCACCCTGAGCATTGTGTTTTGCACATATAATGCATTGCGAACAAAGTTTTTGAGTAGTTTGTGAAGCCATAGGCTGTACATACCTTATTTAACATCTCAGTCTTCCCCCTGTTTGACACATGTGTTACTCCATGTGTCAACACTGCTACATACCTAAATAGGGATTTTGGCAATACCGGCTTTCCTTCAGGTAATGTGTAAATGTTATCTATAATTGTGCAACCTTTTTGTTTTCCAATTTTGTTTCTCCCCGGGGGGTGCATTCTGCTGCATATCAGTAAGGACTGTATGATCTATCTCTATGATTTCCAGTTCTGTCATTATTTGATGTGTTTCTTGTGCCGCTATATTAGCCGCTTCATCTGCCCTTTTATTTCCCTTTTGAGATGCGGTCTGTATGTTTTGTGTGTGCTTGACATTTGCATATTGCAAGCTCTTTTGGTAACTGTATTGCATCTAGAAGTTCTAGAATGAAGTCCGTGTGTGAAATTGGCTTACCACTAGAGGTCATCATCCCCCTGTTTTTCTATTGTTGTGCAAAAACATGTACTGTTGAAAATGCATATTGACTATCGGTGTATATGGTTACGGATTTTCCTTTTGTAATTGTACATACTCTTGTCAGTGCTACAAGTTCTGCTACTTGTGCTGAATAATGTTTTGGTAATGGCCTAGCTTCCAAGATTTCATCCTGTGTCACTACTGCATATCCAGTTGCATTTGTGCCATCTGGATTTTTCTTACTGGAGCCATCAACAAAGTGTCATGTCAGGGTTAGATAACGGTACATCTTTCAAATCACTTTGTGGTAGTACCTTTTCAACGATGGCAGCAGTACAGTTATGTTTATGGCCATCAGTAGGAAGTGGTAGTAGTGTGGATGAATTTAATGTAGTACACCTCTGTATCGTTAAATGAGGTTGTGTCAAGAGTATTGTCATACAGGAAAGATGTCGTGCTGGGCTCAAATGTGATATATTTTGTTGTAAAAGAATAACAGATACTGCATGAGGTACTTTGAGTGTCAGCGGGTGATATAGCACTATAGATGCTGAGGCCTTAACTGCTTCAGCTGCAGCTACCACTGCCTGTACACAGGGTGGAAGTGCTCTAGTTACACTGTCTAGTTTTGTAGAATAGTAAGCAATTGGCCTCTGGCACCCGCCATGTGACTGTGTAAGTACTGATGTCCTGTGACCTTCTCTTGAGTCTACTGTTTATTCAAAAGGTTTGTCATAGTTTGGTAAAGCTAGCACTGATGGACTAGAAAGGACTTGTTTTAGGTCAGTGAAAGCTGTCTGTTTCCTTACTCCATTTTATAACATCCTGGGGGGCATAGGGCTCCCATGTATTGCCTGAACCAACGGGGCCGTTAGTATGGAATACCCGGGAATCCAGGCTCTACAAAAATTTGCCATACCCAGGAAGGACATCATTTGTTTCTTTGGTTTCGGCACTTGGAGGAGGGCTCGAATTCTCTCCTCATCCAGGTGCCGACCTTCTTTTGAGATATTATACCCCAAGTATTTGACCTGCTGTTGCCACAACTGGAGTTTCGCTTTATTTACCTTTTTATGCCCTTGGTCATGGAGGAAATATAACAGAACCATTGTGTCAGTCCTACAAACCTCTTCTGAGGGAGACGCCACTAGGATGTCGTCTACATAGAGGAGGAGCTGGCTTCCCCCTGGGGGCAAAAATTGAGCCAAGTTTGAGGGCATTGCCTGTGAAAAAAAATGGTAGGGGACTCACAATAGCCCTGGGGCAACCTGGTAAAGGTATACCTTTTCTTTTTTTTTTTCCCCGGTAGGTGAAGGCAAAATTGATGGTCGGGGTGTACCTGAATGCTAAAAAAGCGTTACTGATATCAATCACAGAGAATAATTAAGAATAATTAATTCCCTGGATCCAGATCATTCAATAGTGTGTGTGGATCTGGTACCACAGGAGCTCTTGGTATAGCTGCCTGGTTAACAGCTTGTAAATCCTGTACCATTCTCCAGCCTGTGGAAGGCGGAGCCTTCTTAACAGGGAAAAGAGGGGTGTTACAGGGGCTGTCAGGACACGGAATAATCACCCCTGTTGTAAAAATGTATCTATTACAGAGGCTGCTGCTATCTGGAGAAATTGAGGAAGTAGGATTGGGGTCTTGTTCAAAGGCGGTTCCTTTGACAGGGGTGGATGTTACAGGGAGGGTGTTACTCTGGGCAGTGGCTTGTACCTGAGGGGGGGGACCATTATAAGGAGGCGGTCTCTGGGTGCTACAAATGAAATCATCCTCTTTGTCCACTAGGGGAAGTTGGGCTTGGCATTTCTCTTTTGTTCTTCTTCTAGCATGTTCAAGCCAGCATTCCGCCATTGCTAACCCACACCTTCTTTGATCTTTGGGTCCCAACAATTTAAGCTTATCCACCAAATCCTGACAACCTTTTACAGTTAATTTATTATTAAATCCAAATTTCTCTTATCTTCCATGGACCGACACAGCTCTCATACTGATTACATGTGGGTATATGTCCCTGCTTGCAGGAGAAGACCTAGGCAGAATGTTAGATGTTAAAACATTCTAGAACAAGCCAGAGTCGAACAGCCCCGCCCAGGCGGGCGGTCCCTCCGGACATTACCCTCCCAACTGCAGCTCCAGTTTTTTTTTCTTCTGCTTGGCAGAAGACGTGGCTCTCTCAGGAGCCAGTCTCCTGGAAGATTTTTACTCTTAAAATGTTATTCCTTTGGGAATTTTATTTTTGAGACCTTCAATCAACTGTCGGCTGGGCAACAGGTTGGGTACACTAGTATCCTCGTAGTCTTCCCTGTCCGACCATCGAGCGTGCTGATCCTCGCCTTGTGTGCGTGAGACTCAGTTCACGAGATGCTCCAGGGGTGGCCGGGTTGCTTTCATGCTGCCGCGGTCCTCTCAAGATTGAACAGTACCTACTGTATCTTTCACGGTTGACCGGGCCGACAGCTACGCAGTACGACTCTGTGATAGGTCTGTCTGAAACAAGCCAGTGAGTCCCTCTATTGGCACCGAGGGTGTTCTCCAAGGTGCTTGCGGGACGGGTAAGTAGTCTCTCCTGCTGGCTGTTTCTGTGTGTGGGGGGTTCTCACTGTCTCCCCCTGTTATGCTGTGCTGTGTGTGGATACTTGGGGGGGGGGGGGTCGTTCTGCCCTGGGGGGGCCGCTCCATGTCTGTCTATTATGCTGGAAAGTGTTCTGGAGGACTGTGTGGGGTTTTTGCGTGCGCCATTGGCGCGGTAATTTAAAAAAGAGCGCCATCGGCGGCCATTTTGCCGCGGCTCAAGCTGTTATACAAGCGCCCGGTGGCCATTTTCTTGTAGCCGCGGCGCTTTTAGTTTCGTTTTCGGCCTCTAGCGGCGCTGCTGAACGGCGCGAAATACCTCTCTCCTCACAGATTCTACACTCTCCTCAGGCTTCACCCGCATTAAATCGCGACTCATACAGCGGAACCGAGCGGTCCCTAAGGGTGGTGAGTCCTCTGGGTATCCCCTCCTCAGCCTCAGCACAGCCAGTGGGTGGACTGTACTATTCACTGTAATAGTGAATAGGGTCTCAAAGGGTGGCATTATGGAGTCTGGTACACCTGCTTCTCCCCTCTTCTCAGAGGCAACTGGCAGTGCTCCTGCACCTGCGGTCCCTATGGACCAGTTGTCGGCAGTCCTGGAATCATTCCTTGTCAGGATGGAAGCGGTGTGTGAACGCACGGGGGCTGTAAAGCGCCCCCCCCCCCCCCCACACAATCTCCACATGGGGAGTGCTCTGACTCGGATATGGGCCTAGCTACTGCTGCTGAGGACCCTAATTCTGAGGATATTGATGTGTTTGGACAGGACCCTCCTTGTGAGGAAGACCCCTGTCTTGAACCACCTACTGACAGGGTGCTTGTGAGTGAACTCATTGATGCTGTGAGGGACACTCTCAAGCTGAATGTGGAGGCTGAGGAACCTCCGGTGGAAACTATGACCTTTTTTGGTTCTTTAAAAGCCGTGTCTGACGGTCCCGCCAAGACTGACGGTCCCGCGGCGCATAGCCTTAAGGTACCCCTTTTAAGGAGGACCTAGTTAAGAAGTGGGCTCATCCCCCAGTGGTCGACCCCCCCCCCAATCGCCCGTTTGAATAAGGCTACCATGCTCCCAATGGATGGGACTCCTGCATTTAAGGATCCTGCTGACAGGAGGTCAGAAGTGGCGTGTAGAACTATGTTCACCTTATTGGGGGCCGCCTTACGCCCTATAGTGGCGGCGACACTTGTGTCTCAGACACTCACAGGCTGGGCACGGATATTGCACCAGACAGTGCATGAGCATAATCTCCCTCCTGAAACCATTGCCCTGGCTCACCAACTTGCGCAGGGTTTAGTCTTCATGTGCGATGCCACTGTGGATGCGACCCCTTTTAATAACGGGGGCCTCCATTACTGCTGTGGTGATGCGTCGCCTTATCTGGCTGAAATGCTGGTCGGCCGATCTAGCTTCCAAAAAGCTCCTGGCTGACTTGCCCTTTAAGGGCGGTAGACTGTTTGGGGCCGCTCTGGATGACATTATTAAGAACGTCACAGGAGGTAAGAGCACCTTCCTTCCCCAGTCTATTAAGGGAAAGGAGCCCCACCGCAGACCGGGCTCTTCTTTCCGGCGAAGAAGTTTTTTCGTCAGTCAGATTCCACGGGCAAGCCCACCCAGACTGAAAAAATGCGGCTGGGGGACAAAGACGTCCCTGGGTGCGTAAGCCTACCAAGCAGGCTCCCAAGTCCACCACCGCATGAAGTCTTGCCCCTGCCCGACTCTGGGGTGGGGGGACGTCTTCGCAGGTTCTCAGTGCGGTGGACCTCCCGGATTTCCGACCGGTGGGTGTGCGATGTGGTCACCTCGGGATACAGGATAGAGTTCTGCTCGTGGGCCCCCAAGCAGGTTTTTTCCCTCGAACCTCCCTCTCCTTCCAGCCCGCCGGCCGGCCCTCTTGGGGGGCCGTACAGGATTTGATCGGGCGTGGAGTAATTGTGCCAGTTCTGTCACGAGGGGTTTTTCTCAAACCTGTTTGTTGTCCCGAAAAAGGACGGGGTTTGGCCAATCCTGGACCTCAAGGCCCAGAATGCCTAGGTGAGGGTACAAAAATTCAGGATGGAATCCATTCGCACAGTGATCGCGACACTCCACCAGGGGGATTTTCTGGCGTCCTTGGATATCAAGGACGCTTACTTGCACATTCCAATCTGCACAGACCACCAGAGGTTTCTGCGCTTTGCCATAGGCGAAGTCCACTATCAGTTCGTGGCCCTTCCCTTTCGGCCTAGAATCGACACCATGGGTTTTCACAAAGGTGCTGGCCCCAGTTCTAGCTTTGCTGAGAGAGCGAGGAATTGTTATCGTGGGCTATCTAGACGATCTCCTTCTCAGAGCAGAAAATGGCTCAGAATTGGAGGAAAATGTGACGATAGTCAGTCAGACCCTCCGGGACTTCGGATGGGTTCTGAACACGCAGAAGTCGACTCTAGTCCCGACTGGAGTATCTGGGTCTGATCCTGGACACTTCGACAGCGAGGGTGTTTCTACCCTCAGTTACTGACACTTCAGTCGGCAGTGCGGGTTCTGACGTCCCGAAAATGGTCGTCAATTCGCTTCTGCATGAGAGTCCTGGGACTAATGGTGGCCTCCTTCGAGGCGGTTCTGTATGCCCAATCACACACTCGGGCGTTGCAGAAGGGAATTCTGTCGGTTTGGGACAAATCCCCATTGTCATTGGATCTTCAGATCCAGGTGAGTCACTCTGTCAAGGCGTCCCTGACGTGGTGGCTGAGATCCCCGGCTCTTCGGGCCGGGAAGTCGTTCCTCCCCATCCACTGGACGATGATCACAACGGACGCCAGCCTGACGGGCTGGGGAGGAGTGTGGGGAGTCCTGTCAGCTCAAGGGCTCTGGACCCCAGCCTAATCTCGTCTCCCAATCAACGTCCTGGAATTGCGGGCGATCAAGCTGTGTCTCTCCGCATGGTCGAAGAGGCTACAGGGCCGCTCGGTCAGAATCTAGTCGGACAACGCCACGGCTGTGGCGTATGTCAACCATCAGGGGGGCACTCGGAGCTTGGCTGTGGCATCTGAGGTCGCCCACATCCTAAGATGGGCGGAAAAAAGCGTGCCGGCGCTGTCGGCCGTTTATATCCTGGGCATAGAAAACTGGCAGGCGGACTATCTGAGCCGCCAGTCCCTGGACCAGGGGGAGTGGTCCTTGCATCCGGAAGTGTTTCTTCTCCTTTTGTCAACGATGGGGCACTCCGGATGTGGACCTGATGGCGTCTCGGCTCAATCGCAAGGTGTCGAGGTTTGTGGGCGGATGCCTCGGACGCGTTGGTGGCCCCATGGGGTCAGTATCGCCTGATGTATCTCTACCCTCCATTGCAGTTGATCCCTCGTCTGCTGCGCAGGGTAGCGGCCGAGGGCATTCCGGTAATCCTCATTGCTCCGGACTGGCCTCGGCATCATTGGTACGCCGACCTGGTACGTCTCATTGCGGACGTCCCTTGGCGCCTGCCCTTGAGGGAGGACCTTCTATCTCAAGGTCCTATCTTTCATCCTGCTTTACAGTCTCTGGCTTTAACAGCATGGCTATTGAGCCAGGTGCTGAAAGACCGAGGCCTGCCGGATTCGGTAATTTCAACCATGCTTAGGGCACGGAAGTTTTCTTCTAGGAAGATCTATCGCCGTACCTGGAGAGCTTGCATCGCTATGTGCGAGGAACTGGACTGGCGTCCACGGACGTACTCTGTTCCCAGAATTCTGAGGTTCTTACAGCGTGGTGTTGCTCAAAGGCTGGCTTTGAGCACTATTAAGGGTCAGATTTCGGCTTTGGCCGTTTTCTTTCAAAGACCCCTAGCTGGTCATTCCTTGGTTAGCACTTTTGTGCAGGGGGGTACGCCATGTGGTTCCTCCTGCCAAGCCCCCGCTCCCTCCTTGGGATCTGAACTTGGTGCTTTCGGTTCTTCAGGAATCTCCTTTTGAGAATATAAGATATTCCTCTTTCAACTTTGTCTCAGAAGATGGCTTTTTTTAGTGGCCATCACTTCTGTTAGACGGGTGTCTGAGTTGGCGGCTCTATCATGCAAGTCGCCTTACCTGGTCCTCCATAAGGATAAGGCGGTATTGCGACCGTCTTTTCTTCCTAACGTGGTTTCGGCTTTTCACCTTAAAGTGGTTGTAAACCCACTTTTTAAACAAAGACCTACAGGTAAGCCTAGATTAAGGCTTACCTGTAGGTGCATGAAATATCTCCTTAACCTACACGGTTAAGGAGATATTTGTATGTAAATGCGGCGACGCTGACGTCACCCCATTCACAAATTCGGCTAGGTCGCAACATTCGACGACGTAGCCGAATTTGACAACTCATGCGCGGAGTCACGTCTTCGCCGCTCCGGCCAATCACAGCGTCGGAGCGGCGTTGTGATTGGCTGCAGCGGCGATACCCGGAAGTAACATTCCGGCTATCGCCGCAGCGATGGATGCGGCTAGAGGAGGGACACGGACGACTTCGGTGGCCCCGATCGAAGGTAAGTGGTACATAATGAGCTAGTATGCTAGTCATACTAGCTCATTATAGCTTTGTCTTGCAGGTTAGAAAAAAAAAACGCAAAAGGGGTTTACAACCACTTTAATGAGGACATTGTCCTTCCGTCCTTGTGCCCTCATCCATCGCATCATAGAGAGGTTGCGCTTCACAATTTTAGGCGTGGTGCGTGCCTTACGGGTATACCTGGCGGCTACTGCTCCTATTCGGAAGTCTGACTCGCTGTTTGTATCTGTCTCTGGTCCGAAACAGGGCCAAGCGGTGTCGTCTGCCACCATTTCAAGGTGGATCAGGCAGACCGTTATACAGGCCTATGCCATTAGGGGACGGGCGCCTCCCTTCCCGGTCACGGCGCATTCCACCAGGGCAATCGGTGCTTCCTGGGCTTTCCGACATCAAGCGTTGGTTGCACAAGTGTGCAATGCGACGACCTGGTCATCCGTTCATACCTTTTCAAAGTTCTACAAGGTTGATGTGGCTGCATTTTCGGATGCTTCCTTCGGCCACAAAGTGTTGCAGGCCGCTGTCTAATGTTGCAACTCCTCCGTTGAGGAGCTCTGCTGGTTTGGAGTGAAGTTTTGGTTGTTCCTTACTTTTTTGCTCCCACCCTTTTCTTATACTGCTTTGGGATGTCCCACATGTAATCAGTATGAGAGCTGTGTCGGTCCATGGACGATAAGAGAAAATAGGATTTTTGTACTCACCGAAAAATCAGTTTCTCTGACGTCCATGGACCGACACAGCACCCACCCTTCCTTTTAAGTTTGTACTGCTTTGTTACGAACTGAAGCTGCAGGTGGGAGGAGGGTAATGTCTGCAGAGACCGCCCCCCTGGGTGGGGCTGTTCGGCTCTGGCTTGTTCTAGAATGTTTTAACATCTAACATTCTGCCTAGGTCTTCTCCTGCAAGCAGGGACATATACCCACATTTAATCAGTATGGGAGCTGTGTTGGTCCATGGACGTCAGAGAAACGGATTTTAGGGTGATTACAAAAATCCTATTTCTCTTATCCATGGACCGACACGGCGTCTCTTACACTTTACACGTGGGTATATGTCCCTGCTTGCAGGAGAAGACCTAGGCAGAATGTTAAATGTTAAAACATTCCAGAACAAACCAGAGCTGAACAGCCCCGCCCAGGGGGGCGGTCCCTCCGGACATTACCCTCACACCTGCAGCTAGCAGACCTCAGTTTTTTTTTCTGCCTAGCAGAAGGAGAAGACGTGGCTCTCTCAGGAGCCAGTCTCCTGGAAGATTTTACTTTTAATTTTTATTCCTTTGGGAATTTTATTTTATTTTTGAGACCTTCAATCAACTGTCGGCTGGGCAACAGGTTGGGTACACTAGTATCCTCGTAGTCTTCCCTGTCCGACCATCGAGCGTGCTGATCCTCGCCTTGTGTGCGTGAGACTCAGTTCACAACATTCCCAATGGCTCCAGGGGTGGCCGGGTTGCTTTCATGCTCCCGCGGTCCTCTCAAGATCGAACAGTACCTACTGTATCTTTCGCGGTGGACCGGGCCGACAGCTACGCAGTACGACTCTGTGATAGGCCTGTCTGAAACAAGCCAGTGAGTCCCTCTATTGGCACCGGGGGTGTTCTCCAAGGTGCTTGCGGGACGGGTAAGTAGTCTCTCCTGCTGCAAGGTGAGTACATGCTGGCTGTGTTTGTGTGTGGGGGGTTCTCCCTGTCTCCCCCCTTTTATGCTGCTCTCTGCACCCTGTTGTGCTGTGTGGGGATGCTTGGGGGGTCACTCTGCCCTGGGGGGGGCCGCTCCATTACTGTTATTTTTCTTGGGAAGTGTTCTGGGGGACTGGCTGTGTTGTTTTCTGTGCGCCATTGGTGCGGTGTTTTATTTTTAAAAAGTGCGCCATTGGCGGCCATTTTGGCTGGGGCTTAATGCAGTTATACTGGTGCCCGGCAGCCATTTTCTTGTAGCCGCGGCACTTTCACTTTCGTTTTTGGCCTCTAGCAGCGCTGCTGTACGGCGCGAAATACACACATCCTCACAGATTCTTCACCACAGGCTGCACCAGCGCTACAGCACAACTCATACAGCGCGGCTCATACAGCGGTACCGAGCGGTCCCTAGGGGTGGTGAGTACTCCAGGTATCCCCTCCTCAGCCCCAGCACGGCCTGTGGGTGGGCTGTATTATTCACTGTAATGGTGACTAAGGTCTCAGAGTGTGGCAATATTGGAGTCTGGTTCACCTGTTTCTTCACATTGTTAGAGACAACTGGCAGTGCTCCTGCACCTGCGGTCCTTAGGGACCAGTTGTCGGCAGTCCTGGTATCATTAACTGACCAGGAGGAAGCAGTGTGTAAGCGCAAGGGAGCAAAAAGCCCCTATCCCCACTTTTTTTCCACAAAAGGAAAAAAAATAAAAAAAAGGGGTGTGTGCGCTGATTCAGATATGGGCCTAGCCATTACCGCTCAGGACCCTAGCTCTGAATATTTATTTGATGGTTTTGAACAGGACATTCCTTGCAAGGAAAACTCCAGTTCTGTGTCCGTAAATGACAGGGTGCTTGTTTTGTGAACTCATTACTGCAGTGAGGAACACTCGCAAGCTAAATGCTGCGGATGCAGAACCTCAGGCGGACGGTCTCCTCTGGTTCCTTAGGGCCGGGCCTTCTAAAAAGTGTTTTTTTTCAATATGTACCTTTCTTTGACCAGCTCACTGACAAGGTCTGGGGAAAAAGCCGCAGAAGTCTTTTATGGTCCCGCGGCATTTGTCTATCAGATACCCCTTTTGAGGATGCCCTACTTAAAACGTGGGCTTCTCCCCCAGTGGTCGACCCTCCAGTCGCCCGGTTGAACAAGGCCACCATTCTCCCGGTGGAGGGGACTCCTGCATTAAGGACCCCACTCACAGGAGGTCAGAAGTGGTGAGTAGAGCCATGTTTGCCTTGTTGGGGTCCGCCCTATGGCTTGTGGTAGCGGCGACCCTTGTGTCTCCAACACTTGCGGGATGGGCAACTGTACAGGAGCATGATCTTCCTCCAGACACTATTGCTCTGGCCCACAAATGGTGCAGGGCCTGGTTTATGTGGCGACGCCACGTTTGACGCGGCCCCTTATAACTCGGGGTATTGCGTGGTCTGATCTGGTTGAAATGCTGACCTAGCTTCTAAAAAGCCTCGGAAAGGTTTACCATTAAAAGGTGGTAGGCTTTTCGGTGCTGCGCTGGATGACATCATCAAGGATGTCACGGGAGGTAAAAGCACTGTTCTTCCTCAGGCTGGCAAGGAGGCCGCTATAAGCAGGGTCCTTCCTTTCCAGAAAAAAAGGGTTTTTTTCGTCAGTCAACGGGAAGGCCCCCCCCAGACTGACAGCGGTACGGCTGGTGGACACGTGCGCCCCTGGGTGCGTATGCCGAACAAGCCGGCTCCCTAGCCCGCCTCCACGTGAAGTCTTGCCCCCTCCCGACTCTGGGGTAGGGGGGACGACTTTGCAGGTCCACGGATCAATGGACCTCCCGGATCTCCTACTGGTGGGTGTGCGAGGTGATCACCTCAGGTTACAGGATAGGTTCCGTTCCTAATACCAGACAGATTCTTCCCTCGAATCTTCCTCTCCTTCCTGCCTGTCGGGTGGCCCTATGGGGCCTATCCAGGTTTGAGGTCCGGAGTGATTGTGCCGGTTCCGTCACAGGAGAGGTTTCAGGGATTCTACTCGAATTGTTTGTCGTTCCAAAAAAGGGACGGGGTTCGGCCTATCTTGGACCTCCAGGTCCTGAATGCCTTCGTGAAGGTGCAAAAGTTCCGCATGGAATCCATTCGCACGGTGGTCAGTACACTCCGTCAAGGGGATTTTCTGGCGACCTTGGAAATCAAGGACGCCTACTTGTATGTTCCGATCTGCGCCTGCGATCGACGAGGTCCACTATCAATTTGTGGCTCTTCCTTTCGGCCTAGCCCCGGCACCGAGGGTGTTCACTAAGGTGCTTGTGCCGGTTCTAGCTTGCTGAGACAGCAAGGCATTGCTGTTGTGGGCTATCTGGATGATCTTCTTCTCAGAGCAGGAAATGGCTCAGTATTAGAAGACAGTGCGACTATCGTCAGTCAGACCCTCAGGGACTTCGGGTGGCTCCTAAACATTCAGGAGTCAGTCCGGGTCCCGAGTCGAGATTGAGTATCTCGGTCTGATTCTGGACTCCTTGGAGGCAAAAGGTATTCCTACCTCCGGGGAAGCTACTGACACTTCAGTCTGCAGTACGGATGCTGACATCCCAAAAAATGGTCGTCAATCCGTTTTTTGCATGGGAGTCCTGGGACTCATGGTGACCTCTTTTGAGGCCATTCCGTATGCCCAATCACATACCAGGGCATTGCAGAAGGAGATCTTGTTCCCTTGGGACAAATCCCCGTTGTCTTTGAATTTTCCGATCCAGGTGAGCCACCTGGTCAGGGCGTCCCTGACATGGAGTTTGGGTCCCCGGCTCTTCGGTCCGGGAAGTCGTTCCTCCCCGTCCAATGGACGGTGTTCACTACGGACGCCAGCCTGAAGGGCTGGGGTGTAATCTGGGGAGTCCTGTTGGCCCAAGGGCTTGGACTCCGGACGAAGCCCGTTTGCCGATCAATGTTCTGGAAATACGGGCCATCAGACTGTGCCTCTCCTCGTGGTCTGAGAGATTGCAGGATCGTTCCATTAGGATCCTGTCATACAAGTCACGGTGGTGGCGTATGTCGACCATCAAGGGGGGACTCGGAGCTCAGCTGAGGCTTCCGAGGTCCCCCGTACCCTGAAGTGGGCTAAAAGAAGCGTGCCGGCTCTGTCAGCCGTTTACATTCCGGGCATAGAACTGGCGGACTATTGAGTCGCCAGACGCTGGACCGGGGAGAGTGGTCCTTGCACCCGGAGGTATTTCAAGTCCTTTGCCACACAAACGGTGGGGCACGCCGGAGGTGGACCCGATGGCCTCTCGACTCAATCATAAGTTGTCGATTTGTGGCCAGAGCCAGGGATCCTTGGGCGGATGCCTCAGAGGCGTCAGTGGCCCATGGGGTCATGATCACCTGATACATGTTTATCCTCCGCTGCAGTTGCTTCCTCGCCTGCTGCGCAGGGTGGCGACCGAGGGAATTCAGGTGATCCTCATTGCTCCGGATTGACCTCGGCTTCACTGGTACGCCGATCTGGTACGTCTCGTCGCGGCCGTTCCCTGATGGTTGCCAAAAAGGGAGGACTTTCTGTCTCAAAGTCATATATTTCATCCTGCCTTTACAGTCTCTGGCCTTAACGGCATGGCTGTTATAAGCCAGGTGTTGAGGGGCCGAGGCTCTCGGACTTGGTCATTTCGTCCATATCAAGGACACGGAAGTCTTCCTCCAGAACTATCTCTGTACCTGGAAAAGCTTACATCGCCATGTGCGAAGAGCTGGACTGACATCCTCGGACGTATTCCGTCCTTAGAATCCTGCGTTTCCTACAGCATGGCGTGGCCCAAAGGCTCGCTTTGAGTATCATTTAAGGGTCAGTTTCGGCCTTGGCCGTCTTCTTTCGGTGACCACTAGCGGGTCATTCCTTGGTTGGCACCCTTGTGCAGGGGGTTCGCCATGGGCTCCCTCCTGTCATGTCTCCTCTCCCCCCGTGGGATCGGGATTGGTACTCTTGGTTCTCCAGGAACCTCCTTTTGAGAATATCAGGGATATTCCCCTCTTCACTTGTCTCAGAGGGTGGCCCTTTTTTAGTGGCAATCACTTCTGTTAGACGAGTATCTGAATTGGCGACCTTGTACTGCAAGTCGCCATATTTAGTCATCCATAAGGATAAGGCGGTGTTGCATCCGCGACTTTCTCTTTTTGTCAAGGGTGATCGCGACCTTTCACCTAAAATCAGGACATTGTCCTCCCGTCCTAGTGTCCTCGCCCATCGCATCCCAGAGAGTGCACGCGGCACACTTTGAATGTGGTACGAGCCTTGCGGGTGTGCCTGTCTGCTGCTTCTATTCGGAAGTCTACTCTCTGTTGACTGTCTCTGGTCAGATACAGGGTCAAGCGGCTTCGTCTGCCACCTTTTTCTAGGTGGATCGGACAAACCGGCTTTCAAGCCTATGCTCTCATGGGGCGGGCGCCTCCCTTCCCGGTTACGGTGCATTCCACCAGGGCAATTGGTGCTTCCTGGGTTTTCCGACATCAAGCGTCGGTTGCACAAGTGTGCAAGGCGGCGACCTGGTCGTCCGTTCATACCTTTTTCTATGTTTTTTATAGGGTTGATGTGGCTGCATCTCCGGATGCTTCCTTCGGCCGCAAGGTGTTGCAGGCCGCTGCTTAAAGTGGCAACTCCTCCGTTGAGGAGCTCTGCCTTGTTTGGAGTGAAGTTTTTTTGTTTTTTCCATTAATACTGCTCCCATCCCTCTTGACACTGCTTTGGGACATCCCACATGTAAAGTGTAAGACGCCGTGTCGGTCCATGGATGATAAGAGAAAAAGGATTTTTGTACTCACCGTAAAATCCATTTCTCTGACATCCATGGACCGACACGGCACCCACCCTTTAAGTTTGTGCTGCTTTGTTACGAACTGAGGTCTGCTAGCTGCAGGTGTGAGGGTAATGTCCGGAGGGACCGCCCCCCTGGGCGGGGCTGTTCAGCTCTGGTTTGTTCTGGAATGTTTTAACATTTAACATTCTGCCTAGGTCTTCTCCTGCAAGCAGGGACATATACCCACGTGTAAAGTGTAAGAGACGCCGTGTCGGTCCATGGATGTCCAGAGAAATGGATTTTACGGTGAGTACAAAAATCCTATTTTTTTCTTTCCCATTTAACACGATATTTCACAAATTTAGGGTATTTTCTATGCATAAATTTCTTATCTCCTTCTAATGGTGCATTAGGAACACAAAAGCGACACACACACACAATACATTCCTTTACAGAAATCATTCCCCATGGTGCTCTGTTCTTTTGCGTCAGTGTTGAGTTTAGAATACATACACACACACACACACACACACACACACACACACACACACATATATATATATTGTGAGGGGGTTAGCTCGGCAGCGGGTGTGGGTGACCCCCGAGATGGGCTCCCCACACAAAAACAGGCCCAGCAGACGGAGCTTGTGGTTTTCAAAATCAAAAAGGTGCGGTTTATTTTCTATTTACAGTGACAAAAACACAGCAAAGCAAAAGAGACATAAACAAAATAAATCCTGGTCAAGTTGACCTCTGACTAAACATACAGGTTTCCTAACTAACAACTGGGATCAGCCTAGTGCTGTCCTAGTCCCTAAGTCCCTGGTTTTAAATGTCCAAGCAAATAGCCACACAGGCTTTTTCTCACCGCACAGGGGTTCACTCTCCCTAGACAGTCCACACAGGTCTGGTTCCAGGCATGAGCTAACATCTAATGAAGCTGGGAGTTCTTATAGAGGCCTAAATGAGCTGACAAGCTTCAGCTGGTCTCATCAACTCCCTGTCTGTACGACACACCACACTCTCCCTAGAGGTATGAGTCATCCATGAGCCCACTAGCCTTAGCTGGGCTTATACAACTCTCCACCTAGTTGTATAAGTCGGCGTAAAGCCTGAATCTGGGCGAAATATATCTACCCCCCTGGATGCAACCAGGTGACTTTACCTTCCTGCTGTCACATACCCCCCCCTCTTGTTTTAACCTCGGGGTTGGAACACCAGCAATCAGGCATTCATGTACTCGAGACAAAGCATCCACATTCCCCATTTGAACGCCAGGGCGATGCTTTACTGTGAAGTTGAATTCCTGGAGGGCCAGGAACCACCTATTCACTCTTCTATTTGTTTCCTTGTTTTGAGCCATCCACTTTAACGGAGCGTGATCCGTAACCATGTCAAAGTGCCTACCTAGCAGGTAGTACCGAAGGGAATCTAGAGCCCACTTCACCGCTAAACACTCCTTTTCAACGGTGGCGTAATTTACCTCATGGGACTTCAACTTCCTGCTGAGGTAAATGACTGGGTGCTCTTCCCCGTTCCAGACCTGGGACAATACTGCTCCTAACCCCACATCTGACGCATCACTTTGTACGACAAAGTCTTTAGAGAAGTCGGGTGAGTACAACACTGGCTGGCTACATAAGGCTTGTTTCAAGAATTGGAATGCTGCCTCAGCCTCGGGGGTCCATTTAATCATGACCGACCCTTTCCCCTTCGTCAGGTTGGTTAGGGGCACAGCCTTAGAAGCAAAGTGGGGAATGAATCGCCGATAATACCCAGCGATTCCCAGAAAGGCTCGTACCTGCTTCTTGCTGTTGGGACGTGGCCAACTCTGGATGGCCTCGACTTTGTTGAGTTGGGGTTTTATTACTCCCCTCCCAATGGTGTACCCAAGATATTTGGCCTCCTCCTGCCCAATGGTACACTTCTTGGGGTTAGCCGTAAACCCCGCTTCCCGAACAGAGTCCAGGACTGCTTGCACTTTTGGCAGATGTGAGGCCCAATCTGTGCTATGGACAATTACGTCATCCAGGTAAGCCGCAGCATACTTCCGATGGGGCCTCAGCATCTGGTCCATTTTCCGCTGGAATGTGGCCGGCGCATTCTGTAACCCGAACGGCATTCTTTTATATTGGAATGCCCCGTCTGGGGTTACAAATGCGGTTTTCTCTTTGGCCGACTTGGCCAGGGGGATTTGCCAATACCCTTTTGTGAGGTCAAGAGTCGTCATGTATCGGGCTGTTCCCAGCCGGTCGATCAACTCATCTATACGTGGCATGGGGTAGGTGTCAAATTTTGTAACTTTGTTCAACTGACGAAAATCGTTACAAAATCGCCAGCTCCCATCCGGTTTAGGCACCAACACAATGGGACTAGACCAATCACTTTGGGACTCCTCTATCACCCCTAAGTTCAGCATTTTCTGTACTTCCTCCCGTATTGCCTCCCGTATTGCCTCCCGTCGGGCCTCTGGGATCCGATAGGGTTTTAACTTCACCCTTTCACCGGGCGGGGTAATGATGTCATGCTCTACCCCAGATGTTTGTCCCGGCAGCTCAGAGAATACCTCCTTGTTGCGAAGCACAAACTCCTTAACCTCCTGTTGTTGGGGTTGTGACAAGGTGGCTGCTATTCCAACCTCAGGAATCACGCAACCAGTTTGAGCTGGTGACCAAGTGTCTGCGACTAGGGACTCTCTATCCCTCCAGGCTTTCAACAGATTAACGTGATAGATCTGTTCGGGCTTTCGCCTTCCTGGTTGTCTGACCTTGTAATTCACTTCGCTCACTTTTTCCATTATCTCGTAGGGGCCTTGCCATTTGGCAAGGAATTTACTTTCAACCGTAGGGACAAGTACCAGTATCCTATCCCCCGGGGAAAAGGTACGGGTCTTGGCTCCACGGTTGTACACTCTCTGCTGTGCTAACTGCGCTTGGGCCAAATGTTCCTTCACGATGGGCATTACCTGTGCAATTCGGTCTTGCATCAGGGCGACATGCTCAATCACACTCCTGTGGGGAGAACTCTCACTTTCCCAAGTTTCCTTGGCAATATCCAACAGCCCTCTTGGGTGTCTCCCATACAGTAACTCAAAGGGGGAGAATCCCGTAGAGGATTGGGGCACCTCCCTAATAGCAAACATCAGATAAGGAAGTACAGTCCCAATCCTTTCCATCTCTATCCACCACTTTCTTCAACATTTGTTTTAGGGTTTTGTTGAATCTTTCAACCAGCCCATCGGTTTGGGGGTGATACACAGATGTACGTAATTGCGTCACTTTGAACAATTTACATAGCTCCTTCATAACCCGGGACATAAAGGGTGTACCTTGGTCCGTAAGCAGTTCTTTACAAATACCCACCCGGCTAAACACAAGAGATAGCTCTTTGGCTATGGTTTTGGCCGAGGTATTTCGGAGAGGGATCGCTTCTGGATAACGGGTGGCATAGTCCATTATAACTAATATGTACTGGTGCCCCCTAGCGGACTTGATTATAGGACCTACCAAATCCATGGCGATCCTCTCAAACGGGACCTCAATGATGGGTAGAGGGACCAGCGGGCTACGGAAATGTGGCATCGGGGCCGACCTCTGACACACAGGGCAGGAGGAACAATAATTTTCTATGTCCTTCATCACCCCCGGCCAATAGAATCTCTGTAATACCCTCTCTCGGGTTTTCTCTGTCCCCAGATGACCTCCAAGAATGTGCCCATGGGCCAACTCCAACACCAACTTCCTGTAAGGTTTGGGCACCACAAGCTGCTCAACGGTTTCTTCTGCCCTTTTTGCCACCCGATACAGTAGGTCCTTCTCTACGCTGAAGTATGGGTAAGTGCAGGTATTATCTGGGTTCACTAACTCGCCATCTATTTTCACTACGTTTTCCCGTGCCTTTATTAGGGCGGGGTCTTTCAACTGTTCTGTGGCAAAGTTTTCCCTGTGAACCTCAAGATCAGAAAACTCCACAGACGGTAGGTTTTCGTCTGAGGAGGTGGGCTCCTCTCCAGTTTCTTGAGTCTCCCCTGCCAATACTGACAAGGGAAATTCCGGAGAGTCCTCACCACTCTCAGGGGAGTTCTGGCTATCACATTCCTGGTACATAGGGGCACCAGTGGGGGGCTCAGGATCATCCCACAGTTCCCAGAACTTCGGAAAATCCCTTCCCACAATGGCGTCATGCGGTAACTGAGATACTAAGCCCACTGGATGAGAGAGGGTACCTTTGGGGGTCTCGAAACACACTGTAGTCACTGGATACTCTCGGGTGTCCCCATGCACACAAATAACAGCTACCTTGCTATTCCCAGAGACCTCTATTTTAACTAATTCAGCCTTTATCAGGGTCACAAGGCTACCTGAATCCAGCAATACCACAACATTTCTACCATTAATACACATTTTGCATAAATGTTTCTCAGTTCCCCGAATGGCAGTGCATGCGACTGTCGCACACAGCGACTGACGTCTGCCCGTCAGAAAGTCACACTGCATGGGTTCCTCCACAACCGGGCAATTTGCTGCAATATGTCCCGCTTGCCGGCAGCGGTAGCAAACGATCCTTCTTGCCGCCTCTTGAGCCGCTGATTTCCCAGGCTGTTCTCGCCAAACTTGGGGTAGAGCTCCCACCCTCTCACTCTCTCCACCCTTACCCCTTGGAATCATCTTATCCGCCCCTGGGGATGGTCTGGTCTTAGGGTGGAAAGTCCGAGTGTCTCTGGAAGAGGCCGTCAGGTTCTCTGTAGCCAAGTATTCCTCCACACGATCCACAAGACCATCGGCCGTCTCTGGGTCTCCATGGCTTACCCACTTTTGGATGGCAGTAGGAAGAGCTCTCAAAAACCGATCCATTACAACACGTTCCACAATCTTTGGTGCGGACAAAGTCTCTGGCTGTAGCCACTTTCTGCTCAGGTGAATGAGATCATACATTTGAGACCTGGGGGGTTTTCCAAGCTGGAAAGTCCAGTTATGCACACGCTGAGCCCGGACAGCCAGGGTGACACCCAGCCTTGCCAATATTTCAGCTTTTAGCATCACTTAGTCTTTTGCTTGGTCATGCTCTAGGTCATAGTAAGCCTTCTGCGATTCACCAGTTAACAGAGGAGCCACCAGTCCAGCCCACTGCTCCTCAGGCCACTTTTCTCTTTCAGCAGTCCTTTCAAATGTGGTCAAAAATACCTCTGGATCATCCTCTCCAGTCATTTTTGTCAATAAACGACTCACCCCAAAGGACGCGGTATTAGTGGGACGGCTTCCCTCACTGGTCTGCGGATGTTGCTGCACTACTGCTTCCATTTGTTGTAGTCTCTGCTCTTGCTTCTGTAACAGGTCTATGAAGCGGGCCTCAGATTGCTGCAGGGCTTGTTGCTGAGCTTCCAGGCTCTGTTGATGAGCTTGCTGCTGGGCTGCAAGGCTCCTTTGCAAACCTGCATTTGTCTGCTGTTGATTGGCATTTGCTAGAGCCAGCTGTTTCAGTATCTCCTCCATGCTGGCTTAAAAAAAACTGCCACTGGTTCTCCACCAACTGTGAGGGGGTTAGCTCGGCAGCGGGTGTGGGTGACCCCCGAGATGGGCTCCCCACACAAAAACAGGCCCAGCAGACGGAGCTTGTGGTTTTCAAAATCAAAAAGGTGCGGTTTATTTTCTATTTACAGTGACAAAAACACAGCAAAGCAAAAGAGACATAAACAAAATAAATCCTGGTCAAGTTGACCTCTGACTAAACATACAGGTTTCCTAACTAACAACTGGGATCAGCCTAGTGCTGTCCTAGTCCCTAAGTCCCTGGTTTTAAATGTCCAAGCAAATAGCCACACAGGCTTTTTCTCACCGCACAGGGGTTCACTCTCCCTAGACAGTCCACACAGGTCTGGTTCCAGGCATGAGCTAACATCTAATGAAGCTGGGAGTTCTTATAGAGGCCTAAATGAGCTGACAAGCTTCAGCTGGTCTCATCAACTCCCTGTCTGTACGACGCCCCACACTCTCCCTAGAGGTATGAGTCATCCATGAGCCCACTAGCCTTAGCTGGGCTTATACAACTCTCCACCTAGTTGTATAAGTCGGCGTAAAGCCTGAATCTGGGTGAAATATATCTACCCCCCTGGATGCAACCAGGTGACTTTACCTTCCTGCTGTCACAAAATATATATATATATATATATATATATATATATATATATATATATATATATATATATAGCTGTGGAAGTTAACTATTAATTCCTCGATTAATCGATTTACGTTTTTTTGATCAATCAAAATTCCGGGTCTTCAGGGAGTTCCGTCGGAAATCTAGTGACACCACAGACACCGGTGGGGCTTGCCGTGCCCATCTGAAGGGCTCCTTTGCTGTGCCTTCATATCTGCATGCCGGTGGGGCCTTACTATCTGCCACACGCAAGGGCTGTTACACTTCCCTCTATCAACCTGGGATTCTACAACCATCCACTGGGAGTTGTGATAGTTCCCTTCACGGAACATCTACATGCCGACGGACTGATGTTAACCCCTCTTCATCTGGATTCAGCAGTGGTATCGTTGTACACATTTTTATACCAGTATCATACTTGGCTACATGGTTTTTATGACTGCTTTTGCTACCGTTTGGTATTACTCGCACCATTTTTACAGTTTATGTAGCTACATCGATTTTATCTCCAGTGCAATATTTATTTTGTTAACTTCTTGAAGACTATAAGTTTTTTTTTTTTTTTTTTTTTTTTTTTTTTTTTAATGCTATTCCCATCGAGCGCTGCCTTTGTGTGTTTTTTGTATCCTGTTAATCATTTTTCCAGTGGTTGGTAGCTGCACTGGGAGTCGGCCTGCAAGGAGATCAGCTAAAAGTAGTTGGATCTGTATGTGCGTTTATAATTAATCAAAATTAGTCGATTATACACACACACACACACACACCTACACACACGCCTATCTCTTCACTTTTTTTTTTTTTTTCCAAGAAGTATAGTTGGTTTAAAACGGACAAAAAACAAATATCAAACAACAAAAAAAATAAAAATAGAGACTTGATCAGAAGTCACGCGCGCACACACAAAAGAGGAATTGCACTTAGCTTAGATGGCCGGACAAGTCCTGAACAATACAAATGTATGTGAAGGGGGGGGGGGGGGAGATTGAGTCCAGTGTCTAAACAAAACACACAAGATTGCAGACACACAACATATAACTGCCTTAACAGACAAGTTCCCCACCGTTAGCATTAATGGGGCTGTCTATAAACTTGTAAAACACCGGGGTAGCAACTCTGGGGTCACGATAAGAATACAGGAAAATCAAAAATATCAAAACACCACACTATGGGGAGAATCAAAAAATTGTTAAAACCTGTCTCTGCAATACTGTCGTTCAATGAATTTGTAAAGTTTTAGCAGTAAGGATAATCATTAGAGCGAAAAAGAAGTGATCACCAAGAAGAAAGTAGGCCTTGCAATCTATTTAGACCACTCAGCTACTTTTACCGCTTAAATCGTCGGGTCCGCAACCTTCGACATTCGGTATACCCTTCAACAAATCTTTTTTTCTGTCCTGGACAGCAGGTGACGTCTGTTACTGTAGGCAATGCCCCAAATGCCTCTGTCTTCGAGCATTGGATTATACAATCAATCCCAATGTCGGATTACAACTTATAACCAGAATCAAGTAGAAAGAGATTTAGAAAAGAATTCCAACACCCCAAAATCCAAACCAGACCCTTATCCGAGCACGCAACCTGGCAGGCCGCAGGGGAAGAGGGGGGGGGGGTGAGAGCGGCCCCCCTCCCTCCTGAACCGTACCAGGCCGCATGCCCTCAACATGGGGGGGGGGGTTTGGGGCAGGGGGGCGACCTGTGGCCCCCCACCCCAAAGCACCCTTCCCCCAGTGTTGATGAGGACAGGGCCTCTTCCCGACAACCCTGGCCCTTGGTTGTTGGTCTGCGGACGGGGGCCTTATCGGAATCTGGGGGCCCCCAGATCCAGCCCCCCCCCCACCCTATGTGAATATACACACACACACACACACACACACACACACACACACACCTTTTTTAAAAGTAATTTATTGCACAGCTCCAGGGGTCCCCGCGCGCTCCGGTTCTTTCTTCCTTCTGCCGGGCCTCCGCTATCTTCCAGCTCTTTTGCTAGCGGGGCCCGGTCTTCTCCGTCGCCTTCTTCCCTCTTCTCCTCTTCGATGTTGACACGTCGCTTCCTCCCGCTGTAATGCTGTGCGGTGCGCTCCGATTTATATAGGTCTCTCATGATGTCAGTCACAAGCTCCGGGTGGCCCCAGAGCCTGTGGCCACCCGGAGCATGTGACTGTGACGTCATAAGAGACCTATATAAATCGGAGCGCACCGCACAGCCAGCATTACAGCGGGAGGCAGCGGCGTATCAACATCGAAGAGGGAAGAAGGCGACAAGACCGGGCCCCGCTAGCAAAAGAGCTGGAAGAAGATAACGGAGGCCCGGCAGAAGGAAGAAAGAACCGGAGAGCGCGGAGACCCCCGAAGTTGGAAGAAGACCCCCGGAGCTGTGCAATAAATTACTTTAAAAAGCTGTGTGTGTGTGTGTGTTTGACATTTTTTGCCACCAGGTGAATGGGTAGGGGTATGATGTACCCCATACTCATTCACATAGTGTGGGGGGGGGGGCTCCTGGATTCCTATAAGCCCCCCGCCCGCAGACCCCGAAAACCAATAGCCAGGGTTGTCGGGAAGAGGCCCTGTCCTCATCAACATGGGGGCAGGGTGCTTTGGGGTGAGAGGGCCGCAGGTGGGCCCGCCCCCCCCCCATGTTGAGGGTATGCGGCCTGGTACGGTTCAGGAGGGAGGGGGGCCGCTCTCTCGTCGTCGTCCCCCCCCTTCCCCTGCGGCCTGCCAGGTTGCGTGCTCGAAAAAGGGTTTGGATCTTGGGGGGGGGGGGGGGGGCCCACGCCGTTTTTCAGCGTAGGGGTTCCCCCTTAAAATCCATACCAGACCCAAGGGCCTGTTATGCTCCTGGAGGGGAACCCATGCCGTTTTTTTTTGTTTGTTTTTTTATTAAAAATTTGGCTTGGAGTTCCCCCCCTCGAGCAGCAGAGCACAAGTCGCATGCCAAAGTCGGATCATGCAAGACTGCGGTCCGACTTTGATCCGACTTCAATGATAGTCAATGGGCTGAAGTCGGACCAAAGTAGTACAGGGAGCATTTTCAAAATCGGACCGACGTGTCGGACCAGTTAAGACAGCTCCCATACGGAAACCTTGATTTTCACACGTCATGCGACATGAGCTCCCAATGTCGGAGCGTTTTTTTGCCCCAGTGTGAACCCGGCCTTACAGCTTACCATTAATTGGATGTGGTGGCTGCATCTTCTTCCTTTTTTTTTTTTTCCCCCCCCTGGTGATCTGTTTTCCTTCATTCCCTCCCTCATCTCCATATGTTAGGCCGGTTTCACACTGGGGCGGTGGTGGTATAGCGCCGCTATTTTTAGCGGCGCTATACCGCCGGGATTGCTGAGGTATTCGGCCGCTAGCGGTGCGGTTTTAACCCCCGCTAGCGGCCGAAAAAGGGTTAATACCACCCGCAAACCGTGGCTACAGCCGCGGTTTGCGGGCGGTATTACCGCGGTGTCCCATTCATTTCAATGGGAAGGAGCGGTAAACACACCGCTCCTCACCGCTCCAAAGATGCGGCTAGCAGGACTTTTTTTCACATCCTGCTAGCGCACCGCTCCAGTGTGAAAGCCCTCTGGGCTTTCACATTGGAGACACAGCACCGCTGTTTAGGCTCGGTTTGCAGGCGCTATTTTTAGCAAAATAGCGCCTGCAAACCGCCCCAGTGTGAAAGGGGCCTTACAGCAAACAGGTTTGTCTCCTCCATGTAAACTGATACATTCTGCTGGAGAGTGTGCTTTTGAAAGACAGTAGGCTTGCTGGCTGGATCACCAGATGAAAATAAAAGACCTGGTAAGCTGCAATGTATTTAATGTTTGCTTCTGGGGTTATTACTGCTTTGAGCCCTGATTCACATTGATGCTACTTGACAAGTCAAATCGGAGGCAATTGCCGACAATGGCACCGTTTGAATCGGTGTGACGCCGCACTGATTCCCAAAAGTATTTACTTTTTCGTTCATGGACCGACACAGCTTCTCTATTGACAAAGTGGGTATTATCCATTTAATTAGGAGTGACTAGGCAGAAAACTTGTAAAAAGTGTTGCATCACACCTTCTACAGTACTGCCCAGGGGGCGGACCCTCTGGGTATATCCCCTCAGTCTGCATCTCGCAGATCAGTTTTTTTCTGTCTAGCAAGGAGTAGGCCATGGCTCCCTTCGGGCCCATGTGGTCCAGGGGAAAACGTGGTGTTTTTATTTTTTTTTATTTTGCTTTTTGTTTGTTTCCTGCAATCTTCGATCAACTGCCGATTGGGTGACAGGCTGGATCCTCGATCCTTGTAGCCCCCCCCCCCCAGTTTCGGCCATCGAGCGTGTGCCGACCCTAGCTACGCTCTGGGTTTTCCACGACATACCCGTCGCCCTACGGGTGGCCGGTGAGCTTACACTCCAGGGCCTGCATCAGACCGCTCAGCTTCGGCTGACCTTACGGCCGAATCGCAGTAGCCTGTCCGGTAAGTGTTGCGCTCCGGGGCATACATATGATCGCTCCTCAGGGTCCAATCACAGCATGCCTGGCCGACAGTCACCTTCCGTGCACGGATGATCTGTTTTGGAATGTCTTCCAGCATAAGACATGCAGGATAGGTAAGTAGCTCACCTGCTTCGGCAGGGTGACTTGGCTGGACATTCCTGGAGAGATCTAATAAGTGGTTGTGGCCCCTTTCTGTCTTCTCTCCCTCCTCCCTGGGCTCTGGCTAAGGGTGCTGGGTGCTGGGGGTCACCTAGGGGTTCCATCTGGTGCGGGGCTGGCTGTAACTATGCATTTAGAAAAATTTAATTTTCCTCAGTCATCTTCCAAGACGGCTTACAGAGGATCCTAGCACAGGAAACATGATCCACATCATAAAAAGCACTGCACATGCATCAGCTCCTCAGTATTTTTTTGTTTCCTCAGGCCAGACAGGAACGAAAACCTAACGGATGTTTGTTATTTTCCCGGGCCTTCGTGCTAGACGGCAGGGGCCTCCCTACGTCCATACCCAGTGCAACAGGGGTAGTTGTCCTGGGGTATGAGTCAGTTTTGGCCACCCAGAGACCTGAAGGAAGCGGTCTGGGGTGAATATAAGGGACCCCCTCTCCCGATTTATGGCTGTATCCTCAGTGAGGTTGCCTTTGAGAAGTGGAGGAGGTGATCCAGTGGGTCCATCCGGAATGGCACAGCAGAGGCCGCCGCATGGTCAAGATGCCTTTTTTTTTTCTCTGCCGTTTCAAGAGATCCCCACGTTACAGGGCTTCTCTATCCCCAGCATGTGGCTGTGCTGGTGGTGCAGTGAGGAGGTAGCTGCTGGCTCCAGAAAGGACGGCCATCTTGAAAATCCTAGCTAGGGTATCCGAGGATAAACAGGTGCGCTGTGCCATAGGGCGGCGTCGGATCCACAGCGCCGCCCTGGATTCTCCACACCTCCCGAAATAGGGGCCTGAATAACAGGCTTCCAAGCAACATAGAGATACCAATCCATGGAAGCAGCGCTATCTGTTGATGCAGGCCCTAAGGTAAGAAAATAGGGGGCAGACTGCTCTCTTCCTTTTCTTATCCTCCTGTGGTGGGGGCACAGGGGGTGTTATGCCAGAGCCGGTTTATGGTGTATGCTTAGGGTGGACAGGTGTCACACATACTAGCATAGGCTCTGGTGGTGGGTACTTTAAAAAAAATCCTAGATTAGTATTTTTTGTTATCCACAGGGTGTTTTTCTCTTAACGGGTATTTACTTCAGTGGAAGTAATGGGCTGGCACTTGTCTTTTGATTCATTACTGATCAAAGCCCACAAGCCCAAAGATAACAAAACCTGAGACACCCAGAAAAAGGTGCCCGATGTGCACCAAGAAAATGCCTCATGGGTGTTAGAAAGGTGCATGTCATAACTGTATAGTTTGGTAGCAGACACTGACCAGGTGGTCAGGGCTACAAGCTCCATGCACTGTTCCACACAGTGTCACCAGGAAGGACACCTGCAGACTCTGGCCCTAGGGTAAGAAAGAGGCAGATGGAGGTAACTATTTTCTTGCTCCCTGGTGAAGGGGTCACGGAGGCTTTTGAGATTATTCTCTGTACTATCCACAGACAGACAGGGCTGGTCTGGGGAGTCTGGCTGTGTGGGTATCCCCAATGTTTTCCCTACTAGTTGTGGGGCTCCATTTGGGTCTCCCTCGGTGGACGGGTGCTGGTCAGAGGTGATCAGCTGCACCTTGTCTCTCGGTAAAATGCTCATTCTGCCTTGTCTTCTCCCTCTAGGACAGAGGATGGGAGCAAGAGGGGAGCCACCTAAGGGACAGATGCACAGCCTGCAAGTACAAGTTATCCACTACCTGGATACCAGCTCCAGTGCTGCGATGCTTTTTGGAAGGTTAAGGGATTCCTAAAGAGCATTGGGGGAAAAATATGACAAACTTTTTTTTTTTTTTTTTTTTTCACAAAGGCTCTTTCTCTGCCGGAGAAGCAGCTATCCTCATGGGTGCTGAGGCTCAAGGGGAGCCCTCCCTTACTCACGTTTGGTAAAACACCATATTCACTGTTACTGGCTGAAATCCTGTACCTCCTACAAACACAGGGTGAATGTGCTTTGTGTTCCTGTCCACTAGTAATGTGATCATTTGGAGGCAGAGGCCCTAAAGGGTTAAGTGTACAGCTCTCCTGGGTGTAACCTCCATGCAAACCCGTGTTTAGGCCGGGTTCACACTGGGGCGACAAATGTTCCGACATTGGGAGCTCATGTTGCATGACGTGTGAAAATCAATGTTTCCCTATTGGAGCCGTCTTAACTGGTCCGACTTTGAAAATGCTCCCTGTACTACTTTGGTCCGACTTTGATCCGACTTCAGCCCATTGACTATCATTGATGTCGGATCAAAGTCGGACCGCAGTCTTGCATGATCCGACTTTGGCATGCGACTTGTGCTGTGCTGCTCTTGAGGGGAACTCCAGGCCAAATTTTAAATCAACCAGCATGGGTTCCCCCTTCAGGAGCATACCAGGCCCTTGGGTCTGGATTTGAAGGGGAACCCCTACGCCGATAAAACTGCGTGGGGGTCCCCCAAAGTCCAAACCAGACCCTTTATCAGAGCACGCAACCTGGCAGGGGGGGGGGCTAGAGAGCGAAAAACACACACAGCTTTTTAAAGTAATTTATTGCACAGCTCTGGGGGTCTCCGGTGTCATCTCCGCGCTCTCCGGTTCTTTCTTCTGCCGGGTCTCCGCTATCTTCTTCAGCTCTTTTGCTAGCGGGGCCCGGTCTTCTCCCGCTCTTTGGTTCTTCCGCCGGGCCTCCGCTATCATCTTCCAGCTCTTTTGCTAGTGGAGAGGCCCGGTCTTCCCATCCGGCTCTCCGTTGTCCTTCTGCCGGCCCCTCCACATCTTCTTCCAGCTCTTTTGCTAGTGGAGGGGCCGGTCTTCCCATCGCCATCTTCTTCTTCTTCTTCTCTCTTCTCCTCCATGTTGACTCGTCGCTTCCTCCCGCTGTAATACTGGCTGTTCGCTCCGCTCCGAATTAATATAGGCTTCTCATGACGTCCGTCACATGCTCCCATGACGTCACAGTCACATGCTCCGTGGCCACCCGGAGCATGTGACTGTGATGTCATGAGTAGTCTATATTAATTCGGAGCGGAGCGAACAGCCAGTATTACAGCGGGAGGAAGCGACGAGTCAACATCGACGAGAAGAGAGAAGAAGACGGCGACGGGAAGACCGGCCCCTCCACTAGCAAAAGAGCTGGAAGAAGATGGTGGAGGGGCCGGCAGAAGGACAACAGAGAGCCGGACGGGAAGACCGGGCCTCTCTGCTAGCAAAAGAGCTGGAAGAAGATAGCGGAGGCCCGGGAGAAGAAAGAACCGGAGAGCGCGGAGACGACACCGGAGACCCCCGGAGCTGTGCAATAAATTACTTTAAAAAGCTGTGTGGTTTTTTTTTTTTTTTTTCCACCAGGTGAATGGGTAGGGGTACGATGTACCCCATACTCATTCACATAGGGTGGGGGGCCGGGATCTGGGGGCTCCCGTATTCCGATAAGCCCCTGCCCGCAGACCCCGACAACTAACGGCCAGGGTTGTCGGGAAGAGGCCCTGTCCTCATCAACATGGGGACAGGGTGCTTTGGGGTGGGGGGGCCGCAGGTCTCCCCCCTGCCCCAGAGCATCAAACCCCCCATGTTGAGGGCATGCGGCCTGGTACGGTTCAGGAGCAAGGGGAGGGCGCTCTCTCGTCCCCCCTCTTCCCCTGCGGCATGCCAGGTTGCGTGCTTGGATAAGGGTCTGGTCTGGATTTTGGGGGGAGACCCCCACGCCGTTTTTTCGGCGTAGGGGTTCCCCTTCAAATCCAGACCAGACCCAAGGGCCTGGTATGCTCCTGGAGGGGGAACCCATGCCAGTTTTTTATTTAAAATTTGGCCTGGAGTTCCTCCTCAAGATTCATACCAAACACAGTGCCTGGTATTGGTGGGGATCCAAGTCTGATCCCCGTTCATTGAAAGTCGGACATATGTCGGCTTCTTGTTGGGGGGGCAAAGTCGGATCCAAAGTAGGACGGCTGTCGTGTTGCACTAGTGTGAACCCAGCATTAACGATTGATCGTTAATACCTGCAGGTGTTTTCCTTCGGATTGCTCCTATTGCACACTGCAGGGCTTATTCAAAGGTGTCAAAAGCTTGCATTTATCACTGTCTCCAACCTAAGTGTGGGCTATATAAAGCAAGGATAAGTGTACATACTCTCTGTCTCGGACCTCATACTGTTGCAAGCATGTTATACATCCATGTATTTAAATACACAGACATTGGAGCTTATGTTTGTTATTTGAGTGATATTCTTTTGGTACCATTTGTAGTTCATGCCTCATATGATCCAATGTTTGGACTCTCCGAGGCTACGTTTCCGCTGTGGTGACTTTGGAATGCAGCTTTGATCCAACTTTACAGCCTCTGGATTGGGGTTGTGCTGGGACCTTTTTCTAGGTTGTTGCAACTGAGTCGCATAGATTGGAACAGGTGCCATTGAAATCAATGGGCCGTGACTCGTCATGCGACTTTGTATCCAGGGTCGCACGGCATGTCGCACTAGTGGAAACTGAACCTAATGTCCTGCTTAAGGTCTTGCCCTTATTTTGTCTATGTGGCTGTAGGAATCGGGAGGCTTTTACCTGACCTTTGCCTTGTTCGAGACAATCTTCAATAGATTGTCTTAGATGCTCATAGACAGCAGGTGTGCAAATGTCTTTTGCATATACACAGCGAAGGCTCGTGTTTTAGTTTTTCGTTCAGCATGCAATATTTGCTGCTGATTATTATGTGGTGTAACAGCCATAGCCTACAGGTTAACAACTTGCAGGTTAAGTACTCGGAAGGTCAGTGCAGCCATGGGGAAACTTCCTGGAAGACGTTGGATGTTATCCTAGCGTCGGCCTATGACCTTGGCCAAATCACTTTAAAAGATGGAGCATGGCTGCTAGCTTCCCCAAAATCTTTTGGTGGGAGTATTACATGGCTGGAGCAGAGGCATCCAGCGTCCCTGTCTACCTGCCTCGGCAGACATGTACCCCTCCCCCCCATCTGGGAGGTAAACCAGGTTGGCAACCAGGACAGTATGCAGCCTGCTATGCTGCAGACCCCACTGAATGGACAGCTATAGTGTCATTTTTGTGAATTATTCTCTGGTGCCATCATCAACTGACACCAGGGAGGAAGCGGGTTCAGGGAAGCAGTTCACTGACCTCAAACTTCCCAGGAGTATTACAGCAGACTTCTTCTGATTTACAAAGCTACACCATGTACTCTGGTTCCACCATGACACCTGCTTTAATTTTGGTAGATGGCCACAAGGTGGTTACCCTTAGGATATCCTCTTCGGGTACTGGTTACTGTGGGTGTTTGGAACAGCACTAAGGGGCAGGAATAGTAGGATTTTTATAACAGCTTACCTGTAAAATCCTTTTCTTGGAGTACACCACGGGACACAGAGCTAGTCATTACATAATGGGTTAAGGGTCACCAGCGGTGATTGGACACTGGCACAACCAATGGAAGACAGTTCCCCTCCATATAACCCCTCCCATCAGGGAAGTACCTCAGTTTTGTAGCAAAGCAGTAAGGTTCCCATAAGAAGGGGGGGACCTCTGTGTCCCGTGGTGTACTCCCAAGAAAAGGATTTTACAGGTAAGCTGTTATAAAAATCCTACTTTCTTTATCGTACACCACGGGACACAGAGCTAGTCATTACATAATGGGACGTCCCAGAGGAATGCTCATATGAAGGGGGGGGGGAGACACAGATCAAACAGGCCGCTTGCGGACCAGAAGCCCTATACTGCTGCCTGCAGCACACTTCGCCCGAAGGCGGAATCCTCATGTCCTTTCACATCTATTTGATAGAATTTGGAAAATGTATGGACTGAAGACCAAGTTGCAGCTTTACAGATCTGAGCCATCGAAGCCTGGTGGTGCACTGCCCATGAAGCACTTATCGCCCTGGTAGAGTGCGCCTTAACAGGAAAAGGAGGAGTCCTGTTCTTTAAACCATAAGCTTGAACAATTACTTGTCTAATCCACCTGGAAATGGTGGATTTTGATACCGCTTGGCCCTTCTTGGGCCCATCTGGTAAAATAAACAAAACATCTGTTTTACGTATCTGAGCGGTTGCTTGCAGATACACCCTTACCGCTCTCACTAGATCTAGAGAGTGTAATAATTTTTCCCCCGCCGTCCGCGGGTTTGGAAAAAAGGAAGGCAGAACAATGTCTTGATTCAAGTGAAAAGCCGACACCACCTTAGGCAGAAAAGCCGGATGGGGTCGTAGTACGATTTTGTCCTTGTGACAAATTAGATAAGGCTCTTTACAAAGAGCTGCTAACTCTGATACTCTCCTAGCAGAAGCTATAGCAATCAGAAAGGCCAACTTCCTACTCAATATAATTAAAGGAATATGGCGAATAGGTTCAAAAGGTTGCTTTTGCAACACTGACAATACCAAATTCAAATCCCATGGACACAAGGGAGACCTAACTGGAGGATTTATCCTCCGTACCCCCTGAATGAATGTCCGAACTAGGGAGTGAGATGCCAATGGTCTCTGAAAGAAGACTGATAGAGCCTATATTTGACCCTTGATGGTGCTAAGGGCTAATTTCATATCCACTCCTAGCTGGCAAGAATCCTGCTTATTTCATATTTCTGAGGATTCCAACTTCTGGATTCACACCAGGAAACGTATGCTTTCCAGACTCTATGATAGATGAGTCTGGAGGCTGGCTTTCTAGCATTAATGAGCGTAGAAAGAGCCGGACCAGAGACCCCTCTTTTTCAAAATGTGGGTCTCAGCAGCCAGGCCGTCAAATTTAGCCTTTGTAAGGAAGGGTGGAATACTGGACCCTGTGACAGCAGGTCGTGTCGAAGTGGAAGCTTCCAGGGCCTTCCTATCGCCATCTTTACGATCTCGGCGTACCAAGGCCTCCTGGGCCAGTTTGGGGCTACTAGGATTACTGGTATTCCCTCCTCCTTGATCCTGCGAAGCAGTCTTTGTAGAAGAGGGATCGGAGGGAATGCATAGATCAGTGAGAACTGATTCCATGGAGTTATTAGAGCATCTGTCCCGTAGGCTAGAGGATCTCTTGTTCTGGACACAAAGTTGTCCAATTTGTTGTTGAACCTGGAAGCTAGCAGGTCTACATCTGGGTTTCTGCTCTCCTGGTAGCAGCTGCTGACGACTCAGGTAGTCTGCTTGCCAGTTTTCTATCCCTGGAATGAAGATTGCAGAGATGCAAGGTACATGCTCTTCTGCCCATGCCAAGATCCGGTTCACCTCTCTTTGGGCTGCCCGACTGCGGGTGCCTCCTTGGTGATTGATGTAAGCTACTGCAGTAGCATTGTCGGATTGAACCCGAACTGGGTAGCCCTGTAACCTGTATGTCCAGGTTTTGAGGGCTAGATATACTGCCCGGATCTCTAGCACGTTGATGGGCAGGATCCCCTGAGTCTTGGCCCAGGTTCCCTGGGTAGAAGCCTCCTCGAATACTGCACCCTAGCCCGATAGGCTGGCATCCGTAGACACCACCTTCCAGGCTGCTGGGAGGAGGCACTTTCCCTTCCGTAAATTCTTGGCTTCTAGCCACCAATTGAAGCTGTGGCGTACTTGTGAGGACAGGCGCATGGGTATATCCAGAGCTTGGCTCTTCCTGTTCCAGGAGGCTAAAATATTGCCTTGAAGTAGTCTTGAATGAAACTGGGCGTAAGGGACCCCCTCGAAAGAGGCTACCATCTTTCCCAATAGTCTCATGCAAAGGCGAAAAGACGGCCTTTTGTTTGCTTTGACCTTGTGGATCAGGTCTTTCAGAGACTGTATCTTTGGTATTGGCAGGTATACCCTGTTTTGGGCTGTATCTATGATCATGCCCAGGTACACTATCCTTCTTTGGGCCTGGAGAGAGGATTTTTGTAAGTTTATAATCCATCCTAAATGCTCCAGGTATCCTACTGTAGTGTCTACAGCGTGATCCAATCCCTCCTTTGACTGATCTATTAATAGTAGATCGTCTAGATAGGCTGTTACCGCAATGCCCCGTGTTCTCAGGTTTGCTAACAGAGGAGCTAGCACCTTTGTGAATACTCTGGGCGTGGTGGCTACACCAAATGGCAGGGCCACAAATTGAAAGTGGCGATCTTCTACCGCAAACCTTAGGAATCTTTGATGAGCGGGGAGGATTGGTATGTGTAGATATGCGTCTTTGATATCTATGGACGCCATGAATTCTCCGCCTTTTTAAAGTAGCGACCACGGATCGAATCGTTTCCATTCGAAAATGGCGAACGTTCAAAAACCTGGTTTAGAGATTTTAGATCCAGGATGGGTCTGACTTCTCCGTTCGGTTTTGGAATCAAAAAGAGGTTTGAGTAAAAACCTGAACCTCGCTCCTTTTGGGGTACCTCTGTAACCACCCCTTGAGCTATTAAGTGATTCAAACCCTTGAAGAAGGATCCTCTTTTTTGTGGAAACTTGGAGTCTTGAACTTCGGAATTGAGAAGATGGGATCTCTCGAAATTCCAGTTTGTACCCTGAGGATATTGTGGATACCACCCATTTGTCCTGGGTTTCTGTCCGCCAAGTCGCTGAGAACTGACGAAGCCTTCCCCCCACTCGGCCGAGCGGGGGCGGCCCTTCAATGAGAGGTTTTGGGGGCTTGCTTATTAGCTCTTGAACCCCACGGCTTCTTGTTCTTCTGAGCCTGTTCTTTTGGCTTTTGTGGGCGGCTGAAAAGGCCGTCGCCACTGGCTGGAGTCTGATTTCCCGGGAGCTGGGGAGAGAGTGCGTTTTAAAACAAGGTCTCTTGTTTTTCTTTCTCTCAGGTAAAAGTGTCGTTTTACCACTCGATATCTTTTGGATATATCTTTCTAAATCTTCCCCAAAAAGGCGTTCGCCATGGAATGGGAAACTTGCCAACAACTTTTTGCATGGGGCTTCCGCTGACCAATGCTTAAGCCAAAGTACTCTGCACATCTGTACCAGCTGGAGTGTAAGGCGTGATGCCTGTATGATAGAATCTCTCATGGCATCCACTGTGAAGCATAAGGCTTTAGGAAAATTCTCCCAATTTTTAGCCTGCTCCTGAAGGCAGCTCCTTCAGCCCCTACTTTACCTGTTGGCTGATGACCTGACACATACCGACTGCTGCTACCGCAGGTTGGATAATTGAGCCGGCCAAAAGGAAGGAGGATTCCAACTTCTTCTCAGAAGGATCTTTAAACACTTGTACATTATCCACTGGACATGTCAGGTTTTTATTTACACAAGAAATAGCCGCATCTACCGCAGGCAGGCTCCATTTCTTTAAAAAAAATTCCTCCATAGGATAAAGAATGTTAAACTTTTTTGGAGGTGAAAAACGCTTATCTGGATGTTGCCAGTCTGCGTACATTAGATCCTCTAGTAACGGATGAACCGGGAAGGAGCATGCACCTTGCAGGGATCTTAATGATCCTAGGGAGGAGACAGGTGATTCTGTTACCTCCAAAGAGGGTAACTTAAATGCAGATCGCACGGCTCCTGCATAGCATTGTACCTGTGACTTTAAAATCTGGGATACCGAAAAAGGCTCATCCGATATCCCTGATCTGTCTGACTCCTCATCCTCTGCTGATGTAGCCTCCTCCTCATCCTCCTCCTCCTCAGGTACTTCTGAAGGGAGGTCCAATACTGGAGGAGATCTGCTTCGCTTATTGTCCTTTTTAGAGGATTTAGCGATTTTAAGGTAGCAATTTTCTCCTCCAGATTATTTAGGGCAGCTGATAAAGTGTCCTCAGTGACATATGCAGGCCCAGGCTTCACTGGGGAAGCCGCCATACCTGACAGAGGTAATGGCTCATCCTGTACAGGTGCATTTGGCAACCCAGGAGAGGAAGGTACCGAGTCAGCACAGCTAGAGCCTCCTGTCTCAGGCGGCGGTGCTCTTTTATCTCTTTTTGTCCGCATTACTTACCCTGGAAGATTTACTGTTTTAGACAAAATACAAGGTACCTAAATGCATATACTACCGTGTTTAGTTTAGCAATTACATTAAGTATGCAACTTTTAACACATAACTATGCATAACATGGATGTCTTCTAGGAAGTACCCAGTCCAACCACATGGAGTCTTACGTCCCTATATAGCTGCTGTGTTTCTCTGCCAGGAACAAGAGAACTAACGAGCTTGCTTGCTGCTGCAGTGCTTCTCACACTGACAGTCTTTTAAATTTGGCGCCGTTTCTGTGCCTGCGCGCGCCACGTGCCCGTGCACGCCTTCGGCCCCCCCCTCTGATAAAGCGTGCTCCCGCGCGCGCTGCCTTTAGCGCTATGGTGGTGGCGGCCATAGTGAGAGAGGACTCTCATCAGCCCCTGTTCCCACTTACCTGCATCTGCAGGTGTCTGGTCGGCCACCGAAAGGAGGAGCGGGGTGCCCAAGCTAGCTCAGCAGCGGAGGGACGATCAGTGTACTTCGCCGAAGCCGACACTGAACAGAGTGAGGTGAGTATATTCAGCTCTTTACTCCCCCCAGTGGTGAAAAAAAAAGCAGACATCCACCTCTTGAAAAAGGTCCCAACCTAGTTATGGACCTTCTAATCTCACCTTATCCACGCCGCAGGTTTTTCTGCTGAAAGTTTTCAGACAGATACCAAACTTCACCCTTCACGGTGGGCTATGTGTGCCAACCTTCAGGGATATGGGTTCCTATTTAAAGGATACCTCTCCCCTGGGCCTTGTACAAGACTCTTACCAGGACTTTATAGCGAAATAGCGAAAGTGCTGGATCTTAGAGCCCAGTCCTCCGAAGAGAGACATTACAGGCGACGCCTCATGGATGAGGCCCGGATCCCATCCAGTTTTGGCTTAACTTGTAGGCATCTTGGATGGATCCGAAAGCATAGCTCTTTTACCCCCAGAGGGTCTCTTTGGTAGAGCTTTCCTTTAGCACCTCCTAACGCGTCCAACACCTTTCGACACTGGCGAAAAAACTGAGGTACCTCCCTGATGGGAGGGGTTATATGGAGGGGAACTGTCTTCCATTGGTTGTGCCAGTGTCCAATCACCGCTGGTGACCCTTAACCCATTATGTAATGACTAGCTCTGTGTCCCGTGGTGTACGATAAAGAAATGGCCTGTAGATGTGGGTTCACGTCTTGCTACATCTCTGATTCCTATGCCTGACTGGGTATGGCTTAGGTTCAGTACTTTGTATATGTTAAAAACATCATTGCATCTTTTACAGCCTTCCTTTAAGAACAGCTGTAGAAAGTAAATGTTCTGTTACTGCTAACAGATTCAATCTTCTGGAGTAGTGATCTGCATAACTTACCACCAGCATCACAAGGTGCCTTTTGAACTCAAAACTTCCAACTTTGGGCAGAGCTCCTGTCATTCATAAAGTTGCCAGGTTCATTTTTACCCAGTTTTTTTTTTTCCAGACACTGATGGCTGCTATTCCAGCATTCAGAGGGGAGAAAGGTCATCAGTATGGGCATATACATTTTTGCTATGGATGAAGATATCGCTATATCTAGCATTAGGGCAGAAATCTTGCTGGATAATTAATAGGGCCTATTATCTAGGGAGACCACACATCCCCGGTTTCTGGGGACAGTCCTCGAAATCAGGACCCTTTCCCCGGACCAAGTCTGTCCTCGGTTTTGTCCCTGGATTGGATTTGAACAGGGGCTGGGTCAATTTCAAAGACGATCAGTGCAGAATAAAAATCTGAATTGCACACCCCCCGCTCCCACTAGCTTAGGGGTGTATTTTTTTCCATTATCTGTGCCCCTTTCTGATGATCAGGTGCTGGTTGGAGCGGAGAGAATATTTCTTCAGTTTCGGGTGCATGCCCCATTCACCTCCGCTCGCATGTTTTTTTTTCTGCCTTGGCTCAAGTATCGGCCAACCGCCTGCCAGATTATCTCCTTGCCTTCCCTGGCAGAGTGATCTTCCTTCCCCACCCAGTAGTAGCCAGGGTCTGGAGATTAAGACTTGACAAGTTGTGGGGCCGGCGGCGGTGTTGGGCAGAGAGTCGCCTATGGCTGCCATTTCTAGTAAAATTATGTCCCCGGATTTCTTTAAAAAAAAAAAATCTGTTCACCTTACTATTATCTAAATTTCCATGGGTAGACATCCCATTGAATGAAAATTTGTGTAAGATGAGATCCATAGTTTGGAGATCAACCTCTAGCCTTGCTTGTTCTGTAGCCCAGATAAAGGCAAGAGGAGGTAAAATTATTGACGTCAAATTTATTACTATCACAGGGTGATTGAAATATGCAATGATGGCAGCCTGCCAAGCATCATTGCTGTTTCCCCTGGAAAACATTGAAGCTCATTCACACAGAGCAGGGGCCATTTCCTGAGCTGGAAAGGCTGGCGCTTCTCTTTCCAGGTTCTTTAAGACCACATCCGGGTCCAGTTTCCAAAAACTTCATAGACATTCCCTACCGGGCCTCTTCTCTAACCAGAAACAGGCTGTTGGGAAGTAGGTGCTTAAAGCTGGGGTCCCGCCCTGATCGAATAGTCCTATTTTGTCCTCTCTGTATGCATGTGCAGTGCTTTTTATGATGTGGATCATGTGTTTCCTGTGCTAGGTGGGAGGAGCCTATCTCTCTGTAAACCGTCCTGGAAGATTCCTGGAAAAAGTAGTTATCAGGTAATAACACTGTTTTCTGCTTACCTGTATGTGCTTCTTCCCCCTCCATGCTGTCAGCGGCCATTTTGCGGTGGTCCATGCCTGTTTCGACCTCTAGTGACCGGCGACCATTTTCCTGTAGTTTTGCGCCTAGAGCTAGATATCACTGCTTGGTGCCATTTTCTTGTGGTTCACACCGCTTTTGTCCTCTATCGACTGTCGGCGGCCATGTTTCTGTGGATTCAGGCTGTAGGTAAGACCGCCCCTAGTTGGCCATCTTTTTGGGGTCTGCGGCCGCATTTTCCCTCTACTGTAGGCTTGGCAGCGATTTTCTTGGAGCCCACATTGTTCTATACCAGGGTTTCTCAACTCCAGTCCTCAAGGCGCCCCAACAGGTCATGTTTTCAGGATTTCCCTCAGATGAAACAGCTGTGGGAATTACTAAAGCAGGGAAACTGATCAAATCACCTGTGCAAAATAGTGGAAAGCTTGAAAACATGACCTGTTGGGGCGCCTTGAGGACTGGAGTTGAGAAACACTGTTCTATACAGCCGCTTGGCAGCCATTTTGCGATAGTCTCCGGTCTCTAGGATCCTTTTCACTGGCGTGAAAATTACACAGGAAACACTGATAAAACTATCAGACGAACACAGCAGCGGTGGGATAAGCGGCACACAGCATAGCAGTACCGATCCAAGGGTGGTGAGTCCTCTGGGAGACCCTGCATCTCTGCAGCAAGGAGGGTGGCCTATTGATATCTTGCCTGAAGCCCTGTGGGTGTCAGCGCGTGGTCAGCCTGGCATCTGAGCCAGATGTTTTTTCCCCTGAAACACCTGAATTGGCAGCGGGTACCCCTGAGGTATCTATGGGTGCTATATCGGCAATCCTAGAGGCCTTTGCTGCCCGGGTGGAAGCGGCACACGGGAATACAGGGGGTAGTTAACGCCCCTGTCCCCTTTTAATATTCTGGGGATAATTCTGATGCAGAACCAGGTCCAGCTATTGCTCATGACCCAGGTTCTGATGCATCAGAGACTGCAGACCGTGACCAAGCAGACAGTGAGAATGCGTCCAGGTCAATACGCGAGAAGACTTTGGTATCTGACCTTATTAATGCAGTGCGGGATACGCTAAAAAATGGAAAATACTGCTGAAACAGCAGAGACTCCTGTCCCTTTCGGGTTCCGTAAACCTCCCCACGCTGCTAAGGTGTTCCCTTGTGTCTTCTTTTTGATAAGCTCTTATACA